>JAUPFV010000005.1:35524015-36124015 GCA_036936605.1 Limnanthes douglasii subsp. nivea | reverse complement strand
CCTGAAAATCATCATCAGTAAAGAAACAAATCTGGAACCGGGTTCGTAAAATGAACATATGATGATTCATCAATCAAATGTACCTCTAAATTCTTCTTATGTTTCTTTATAGAACTAGAACTTGACCCCGAAAAACTATCCCTTACATAAATAGTAAACAACCTTTATTTCCTCTTGTCGTTTTTATTTGCGTCGGGCTCCAGATTCTTATGCAATTCTTCACTTTTTTCTTCACCCCTCACCTCACTTTTTCTCTTAATAAATTCTACCAACTTTCCATTATCAATTAACATTTGTATATCATTTCTTAATTGTAAACAATCACACATCAAATGTTCATGATCATTATGATATGCAAAAAAAATCCTTTTGGTCTTATATTATGAGGTGCAAACATTTGACGAGGGGGGGGGGGGGTCTAAAATTCGCTTTATCTTTCATTTTATCAAAAATATTAACAATATTTTTAGTTAGAGGTGTGTATCTTTGAGCTGGATTAGCATAATACGAAAATCTCGCTCTTTTTACGGCTGCTCAATTTACTCTATAAGGCTTCACTTTGTCAAATTTCTTCTTATCTTCAGACACAAATTTTAAATCACAAACATTAGACGACCATATTATTCTATTTTTTTAATCTTTAACACGAATGAACTGATCCACCCATGTCAAAATATCTCCCATCATTTCAACCAGGAATCCAACAAGATCTTCATATAAATTTTCTTCTGAATCAAACCTCTTTTGAAAGCATCGACTATTACATCATCTTTATAACTCACAAAAAATTTCAACTCACACAAAAACCTTTGAACACAACTTTTCAACAACTCTTCTATTCTCTGATATAAATTCATTATATAATCTTCATCATTCTTGTATGTTTTATTTCCAACAAACACGATTTCTAAATGCATGTCAAAGATCTTCGAAAAAGTTTTACACAATAATATGTCATCATGTTTCCAAAATGCTTCAGATGATGTTATGGATCCTTAGGTCTATCATAAGTCTCTATGTAATATGAGCTTGTTCTTGTTTCATTTATTCAATTTGAGCTTCCAAAAGTTGAACAGTAGAAAAATTTGTATGTATAAATTGACCTGTGAGATATTCGCCTCGAACATCAGAAATAACAATTCCTTTAACACCAAGTGCATCATGAACATGAACAACTTGAGACAACATACTAGAATATTGTGTTTGATAGGCCACATCACTTCAAGAGTTATTTACTCAACATCATTTACACTCAAAGATGGATTATTTAACCTTAATTTCTCTTCAGCAAGAGAATTCAACACCGTAAAATGAATCACTGTAAGATTACCTTGAACTGAACGAACTATTTGAGACGCTCTTTACATTTTTGAGTATGTCATTACCATTGGTAAATGAAACAACAAACTTTGAAAAGAAAAAATTTCCCACAGACGGTGCCTAATTTGTTAAGGAAATTATTCTCAAAGACGTAACCAAAACGATGAATTACAATTAAGAAAGAAGATGAATAAAATGTGAATTCTTTGTATTAGAAAAGTGTGATCGATCTTTCAAGAGAGATTTTCTGTTATTTATAGGGTTTACAAAAATTTCCCACCTATAGTATTATTATATGTGTATCCAATCAACGACTTACAAGTGTAAATCATAACCGTCTAACTAACTTCTTTTCCTTTTTATAAGAAATGAACACATGCGTGGAGGCACGCATTTGACGCGACTTTCATGCTTCTTTATCCCCGTTAACTTGTGACTTATGCCTTGTCATAATTCTAACTTAACATTCGCCAATGTTCTGAACTGCATCTCATCATACTTTTGAAATAACCTCTCGTCTAATTCATAATTTATACCTCGACAAGTTTCTGAATTAACCTCTCGTCATTATTACTAATTGATTTTATCTCGTCAAGAATGTTGTCTAGCATCCCGTGATGATCTTGTCTTGAATCGTTGTCAATATTCTAATCTTCATTTCGTCATGAACCTCGTCTGAATAAGTAATATATTATATTGATGGAATATATCATTATCAATAATTATCTTTATTAAGTTTTTTTTAAATGGTTAAGTCAATGGAGCATAATAACCACCGGCGAATATTTGTATGAATCATCAATTTGTTAAAATGTAATTAATGTCACTTGAACATGTATAACATTTAAGTTATTTACGATTTGATAAGCAGCACATGAATTAAGTTCAAGTGAAATCTATTTGATCAATTGTCCAAAATAAAAGTTATGTAAATTGTTGACACCATCTTCAGTTCATGAAAGAGATGATAAGAAAAAAATTCACATTATACTTCACAAAAAATAATAATTGTATTTTTTTAATTTGGA
This sequence comes from Limnanthes douglasii subsp. nivea, assembly GCA_036936605.1. NCBI lineage: Eukaryota > Viridiplantae > Streptophyta > Magnoliopsida > Brassicales > Limnanthaceae > Limnanthes > Limnanthes douglasii. The sequence goes on along the minus strand of JAUPFV010000005.1, from coordinate 36,121,667 downwards.
TCTCACATGTATATGCATTGATAATATAAGGTAAAATTATAACTGGTATCAAATTTATTAAAGGTTAATCTACCAATAACCACCCACCGTCATACTTATTTACCAATTATCATCCAACGTTTGAGAGTACGGATAACCATGTATTGTTAAACTAATATACTGATAACTTTGATTTTCTAAATACTAATGGTGATTTTGTTTATATTTTATGTTATGTTTTTTGTTTTATTATTATTTTCGGATCGTGAATTCTAGCTTTTGTTGGACTCCGGGTTTCTTTCTTCTTTGTGATCAATTTCCTATGTAATTGGCTATTAATTCTTGGCTATTAATTCTCGTTATTTTTGTTCTTCTATAATCATATCTGATAAGCAAGAATAAAAGACAAGGATAAAAGTGTGAAGAAGAAACATGCCAGAAGAAAAGTGCAAAGAAGAAGTATGATAGGAGGAAAATGCAGAGAGGAAATTGTGTGAGGGTTAAATTGTATAAGCTACCTAATAAATAGCCAGAATAGGAAAAAAATAAGATGTGGGGACTAAAGATGTAATTAATAGGAATTAGAGCGTGTGGGGTCCGCAATTGTACTATAAAAGGACCACACACGCTTCACAAATCTCGAGATGAATAATATAATACTTTCTCTCTCTACTTAACCTAAGAGCTCTCACTTTCTCTCTCTAAAACTAACACCTAAACAGAATAGATTTACTAATATTGACACTAAGAGATCCTTGTATCACAGAATCATCACTAAGAAATTCTCGTATCGCATAATCACCCCTGGACTATCTTGAAACTCTTCAGTGGCGCCGTCTGTGGGAAGCGAAGATCGCTCTGACGGCAATCGCTTCCTAGAAATAATTCCTATTCCGAGGAGAACTATGGAAGACCAAGGGGACGATCTGGTTAACAATTGTGAGGAGAACCTAGTAGACGATGACTACCGGAACGATATGGAATACGAGGGACTAGGGGGGCAGCGAGTCGGAAACGCCTTCGACGACTCAGACCTGTTGGCTCAAAGGAATGAATTGCTGTTAGAAATCGAAAGATTGAAAACAGAAAAGGACACCGTACAGGAGAATCTTCAATCCGAGATAAGGAGGGAGCCAGTTAGTGAAAAAGAGGAGCGCGAAACTGAATTTCGTCCCAAAAATAGAGACGACAGATACCGGGGACGCGAGCAGCGATTGCCGAGGAGAAGAGAGGGGGGACGAGTGGATTCGGCTGACTCAAGTGATTACTCTCAATACAGCTCCTCGGAGTCGTCCCCCGGGAAATACCACAGAAAGAAAAAACGCGAACGTAAACACACCGATTTCCGAAGAGGAAGAAGCTCGGAGAGGAAATCTCCGAGGAAAAAGGGTCGCCATGCTCGAGGTGGCGATCGGTCTTATGGACAGGCAAAGTATCCTGACAGGAAAGAGGATATGGGCCCGCGAAATTCGGAGTGGCAGCACCAGTATACTCTACCATCTGAGGAGGGGTTGTACTTTCCGAACAATGACAACTTACGATCCAACGTTTATCGCACGGGTCATAATTGGAGAGCCTCTCCTCTGTCCCCGGACATTCTGATGGGAAACCTTCCGAAGCATTTTGATATTTCAAAGTTAGAAAAATTCGATGGGACGTAAGACCCGGATAATCACATCGAATAATTAAAAAAATTTATGATCAATTTCGACGACGATGATAAGTTGTTGTGCAGAGCATTTTCTCAGACTTTCAAGGGGGTAGCTTCTAAGTGGTACAATAGGCTTCCGCAGGGCTCGATAAAGAATTTTGATATGTTCTGGAACGTCTTCAGACAACACTTTGTGGGGAGCAAGAAGTTCAGAGCTAACGGAGACACGATCATCTATTATCGACAGAAGGTTGGGGAGAGCCTGAAGAATTACACTAATCGTTTTGTCAAAACGAAAATAGACATGGAGTATTGTAAAGATTTAGTGGCGCTTGCAGCTTTTAGGATGGGCCTACTCCCCGGATTGTTGAAAGATACGGTGGCAGAGAGCCAGGCAATGACCTTTGGAGCGCTGTTAGATCAGGTTGAGAAGAGGATCCTGGTGGAAGAGACTCAGGCGTCGGAGAAAGGATTTGGGGACCAGTTGGATCAGAATCAATTTCAAAGATCCGAGTCGAGTAACCAGGGCCCCCATTCTAATGTTCAAGCTAAAAATACAGGTCAATATCCGCCAAGGCAGAAATCAAACCCCCAGTACTATGGCAACTAGCAAAATTACAATCAAGGAATGAGACCCATGTCAAATAAGTGGGTTCGACCCGACTATTTTGCGGAGTTGACGGAAAATGTTGCTGCAATATTCGACAAGGCAAAATCTACAGTTAAGCCTTTTCCCATACAGACTCCGAGGGAAAGCAGAAGCGTCAATAAGTATTGCAAGTATCACGAGGATATTGGGTACGATACCAAGGATTGCATACCTTTGAAAAAAAAAGTGCAAGCCTTGATCGAGAATAAAATGTTATTAGAGTTTGTCAAAAAGCACTCCCAGAAAAACGCTTTGGTGAAAGCTGTCCCAAAGAACACTGACACAGCCATGGTGATTTCCGAAGGGGTCGACGACTTTGACATTGAACAAGAGTATTTAGATCCCAAGGAGGGGAGGGACAATGTAAATATGGTGGAAGAGATTATTCCGAAGGGGAGGGTGGATAGCCTCTGTGCTTTCTTCGATTCCTTGGCAATCTTTAGAGGAGACACTATCGCGGGGAATTCCAACAGCTCCCGAAAGAGGCACATGGTCAACCTGACTACCCAGATCGAAGCAGGGGTGTCAGCGCAGATGCACTGGTTGCCCTCCCCCATTATTTGTTTTGATGATGATGATATGCGAAATGTTGCAGGCCCCCATGAGGACGCGGTGGTGATCGCTACGGGCATCGCTGGTGATCAAATTCAGAAGATACTCATCGACACAGGGAGCTCAGCAAACATATTATTTATGAGCACTTACCGGAGAATTTTAGACCCGCCAGTTATCCGAAGATCCGACAGGACTATAGTGGGCTTTACTGGCGCTACAGCAGTGGTGGTTGGAGAATTTCAGTGTATGGTCGAATTGCACCGCGGGCCATTCAAGAAAGAGGTAGAAGTACTGTTTATTGTCGTTGACGCGCCGACATCGTATAACGCCATCTTGGGTCGCTCTTGGTTGTCCCGGATGCATGGCGTAATCTCAACAGTGCATCAATGCTTAAAGTACGTGGTTGGGAAAAATGTTGGGATAATCCGAAGCAGCCAGAAAATGGCCCGTGAATGTTACCAGATAGCCCTATCCTCGAAGGGAGTTCGGAGAGAAACGTCAGACAAAGAATAGCAATTAAAGGGGCCTTCCTCTGAAATCATCCCATGCGATGATCCGAGGGAATCCCCCGGATTTCTGGTCCCAGAAGAAGAATATGCGACACATGAATTTGCGAGTGGCAAATTTCTGAAGATTGGAGTCAACCTTTCTTTAGAGTTTAAAGAGAGGTTAATTGCTTTTTTATCTGATAAACTTGACATGTTTTCTTGGTGTGCACAGGATGTCACTGGGGTACCGTCGGAAATCATGTGTCATAAACTTGCAATACGACTTGATGTCCGACCTATTGTTCAGAAAAGGAGACCAGTCTCTCCGGAAAAGGCCACGACAATTCTTTTGGAGGTCGAAAGGCTACTGAGCATAGGCCACATTCGCGAGTCGCATTATCCCGTGTGGTACGTAAGAAGAATGACAAGTGGAGAATGTGCATTGATTTCACGGATTTAAATAGAGCTTGTCCCAAAGATCCATTCCTTGTGCCTCGCATCGATCAGTTAGTAGATTTGACCTCGGGTAACCGACTGTTGTCATTCATGGACGCTTACTCAGGATACAACCAAATCTGATTAGATGCTAACGATGAGGAAATCACTTCTTTTATTACCGGGAGAGGGTTATACTGCTACAAGGTTATGCCGTTCGAATTAAAAAATGCAAGGGCGACTTATCAGCGCCTAGTCAATAAAACCTTTGAGGGGCAGATTGGGCGGAACATGGAGGCCTATATCGATGATATGCTAGTCAAAAGTGCGCGGGATGAAGACCATTTCGCTGACCTAGAGGAGATGTTTCGCAATTTAAGCAAGGTCAATCTGAAACTCAATCCAGAGAAGTGTATTTTTGGGGTGAGGTCGGGCAAGTTTCTTGGTTACATGATCAGCGAAAAAGGCATCGAGGCTGATTCGGAACACATAAAAGCTCTGATCACTATGACCCCCCCCCCCCCCCCCCCCGGAATATTAAAGAAGTCCAAGTTATGACAGGGAGATTGGCCGCTCTGAATAGATTTATCTCTAGATCTTCGGATAAATGTGCACCCTTCTTCAAGGTGTTGCGAAATGCGAAACAGTTTTGTTGGACTGAGGAATGTTCGACCGCTTTTCACCAAATCCAAGAGTATCTGACGTCTCCTGAGGTATTGCCTAAACCAGTGGTATGAGAGACATTAATTGTCTATGTAGCAGTATCAGGATGTGCGGTCAGTGTCGTACTACTCCGCAAAGATGAATCTCACCTGAAGCCTATCTATTATGTCAGTAAGAGTTTGCTGGATGCGGAGAAACGATATCTCACGTTGGAGAAGGTAGTATTTGGCTCAGATATGCGGGGCTACAAAGATTAAACTGATCAGCGATTCACAATTGGTGATAAACCAAGCCTTGGGAGAGTCCGAAGCCAGGAAAGATAAGCTGATACGATATTTGAAGGTATTGAAAGATTTAGCATCTGAGTTTGAGGAAGTCAAGTATGAGCATGTTCGAAGAGAGTTAAATGTTGTCCCAGATTCTCTAGCCTCCGCCTCACGGACGGAAGGATACCCTTGGGTGTTGATCCAGGAGCGCCCCTCGATCTTGATTGATGAGGAGCATACAATAAACATTCCGGAGGAAAGTAATGTGATTACAAATGATTGGAGGTCGTCCATCATCGACTTTTTGGTCAATGATACTTTACCCGTCGAAAAGTACGAGGCTAGGAAAATCAGGTTCAAGTCTCATGGCTATATCTTGCTGGGAGGAGTACTGTATAAGAAATCTCTGAGTCGACCGTTATTGAGGTGTTTGAACAAGCCTGAGTCACAGATCATCCTGTCTGAATTATATGGTGGTGAAGGTTCTGCCCATTGTGGGTATAAGGCGTTAATTCGAAGAGTGTTTATGGCTGGTTATTATTGGCCAACTATTGCTGCCGATGCAAAAGATTTAGTAAAACGATGTGACACGTGCCAACGCTATGCTAATGTGATTCATAAGCCTGGGGTATTATTAGAGAGTATTTCCGAAGCAGTACCGTTTGATAGGTGGGGCATTGACCTCGTCGGGCCTTTACCACTGGCATCAGGTGGTAGGCAAACCATCATTGTAGCGGTGGATTATTTTTCTAAGTGCGTGGAAGCTGAACCACTAGCAGGGACAAAGGCTAAAGATGTGATCAAGTTTGTTGTGTCAAACATTTGTTGTCGTTTTGGTATGCCATTGCAGATCACAACAGACAACGGACCTCAATTCGATAACAAGGAATTCCAAAGTTTATGTGTCTCGAGGGGCATACGACAATGTTTTTCTGTACCATTTCACCCTCAAGATAATGGGCAAGTGGAGGTGACTAATCACACGATTCTCGATGGTTTGAAAAATAACTTGGAAGGAAAGGCGGGAAAAGGGCCCGACTATTTGCAGGAAGTACTGTGGGCATATCGGACGACTCCGCGAACGGCCACTGCTGTATCTTCATTTGCCTTAGTCTATGGAATGGATGCCATTGTCCCTCCAGAGATGGTTTTCCCCTCACACCGTGTAGCAACATATGCGACCGACTCGAATGACCAAAGTAGAGCACTGGCTTTAGACTTGGTTGAAGAAAAAAGACAGCAAGCACAGTTGACGTCCCTCTATTATCAAACTCTTATGAGGAGTCGGTATGCGTCTAAGGTAAAACACAGAGATTTTAAGGTGGGGGACAAAGTCCTACGTAAAGTTTCTTGCACACGAAAGATAAGAGCTTGGGAAAGCTGGGACCAAATTGGGAAGGCCCTTACGAGGTCACCGAAAAGTTAAAACCAGGCACGTATCGGCTAAAAGACAAGGAAGAGAGATATCTCTGTCTCCCGTGGAACATTGAACACTTAAAATTGTATCTTGATTAAGGAGCTAGTTAGCAAGTAGTGTTCGTATTTTCTTTCTCTTCTTCTTTGTATCCCACAGAACGAAATTTAGCGAGAGCACACTCTTTCCTACCCTGTTAGGCACATGAAGGTTTTAATGAGGTGTTTCGATGAGCTGATTATTACAAAGAATTCTTTGCCTTAACTATTATTTGGGTCACAATATCATGTGCCTCGAATTATTTTATCTTCGAACTATTATTTGGGTCACAGTAAGTTGTGCCTCAAATTGCTATCTCTTCACATTATTATTTGGGTCACAGTAACATGTGCCTCGAATTATTGTCTCTCCGAATTATTGTTTGGGTCACATTAATGTGTGCCTCGAATTCTATTTACCTTTATTATTATCTGGGTCACATTAATGTGTGCCTCGAATTCTATTTGCCTTTATTATTATTTGGGTAACATTAATGTGTGCCTCGAATTCTATTTGCCTTTATTATTATTTGGGTCACACTAATGTGTGCCGCGAATTCTATTTGCCTTTATTATTATTTAGGACACATTAATGTATGACTCGAATCCTATTCGTCTTCACTATTATTGGGGTCACATTAATGTGTGTCTCAAATTATTGTTTCTTCGAATTATCAGTTCGGTCGCACAAATGTGTTCCTCGAATTCTATGTTCCTTAGCTATTATTAGTTTAAAAAATTTGACCTCACAATAACTTATTTTTGGTTCGAAGGGTTTGTCTCTTCGAATTATTGGTGGGAACACATTATTTGGTGCCTTGGATTGAACTTATACATAAAAATAAAAATCGGTCACAAAACCAACACATTACAGCATGCTTTAGTCACCTTACAAAAAGAAGCCCTATAGGGCCATAAACAAAACATTAGAATCCTACATCCTCCCTTAATCTGAATCTTTCGAGGAGACACTCCCCTCTGCTTCTGAGTCTTCACTGTCACTCACTATTATTTGGGGAGGGCGAAGTTCTGAAGGGACAAGCTTCCAAAAACTCCCCAAGTTATATTCAGGATGCTCAGCATGGATTTGGGTAAGTAAACCAGCTCGAGTAGTGGCATCCCGGGCCCTCAGCTTACTCGTACATGTAGCTGCATAAGCATCCACAACGTTATCTTTTTCCTCCTCGACCTGTCTAGGAAAGTTCTCAATCCGTTTTAGTATTTGATCTCGATCCTCTTTCACATTTTTAAAGCTGTCAGAACAGTCTGCGAATCCATCACAGGCCAAACGATGCCCTTTCTTGTACTCAACTATCAATAACTCTTGAGTATCAGTATTTTTCTTGTACAAATCCCTCTCTTCTTGACAACACCTCTCCAGCATCATCACATAATTTTCGGAGGCAGATAAACGCTCATACAAAGCATTTTCCTGGATCTCTATCACTGCGTATTGTTTCTTGGCCTCTTCGAGCTGAGAAGCAGTTAACAACGACTTAAACTTGTAGTGATTTTTTCGCTTCTCCAGGTGCTGCATCTTTTTCCCCCTATTAACTGAGGTATGCAGCAGTCGTCGAAGATTCAATGAAAATTCGTCGTTTAAAGAAACTTCGAAGGAGCTCGTTGGAGACCCTAGTACTGCAGAGTCAAAATCAGAAAACCCACCACCAAGGGTATATGGATCAATATGCTGAGGAGGATTGCTCCGAGGGATGGGAAGAGGTGCTAACTTTGGACTATTTTCGAAGGGGATGTGATGTGATGCCTCAGTGAGAGGCGAGTGTGGTGTTTGATGAGAACTTTCTTTGGGTGAATCGCCACATTCGTCCTCGGGTTTACTTAATGCTTCTTGAACCTCTTCGTCTGGAGCAATTTCCTGATTGTCATCAGGTGTCTCACCATCCTCGGATAATTCTTGGATGGGTTCTAGGACAGCTTTACCTTTCCTATCTTTTGCCTTGGCATCCTTTTTCGATGGAAGGATGGAAGTAGGAGGTGGAGGATTGGAATTCGATGACACAACTTTGATTGGGGGAGGTAGCTCTTAAGTATTAGCCGTTCCCTCATGGCTTAGCTGCTGTTCTTTCGTTGGAACCTCTTCGTCAGGAGGATCTCCAAGATGACTCTTCGAACGAGAGCGTTTGGGAAGATATATCACTATATCGTTTTAGCTCACGCGCTCCATAACTTCTCGTTCCGAGGGAGGAGCCATTAATCCTCTCATGCTAATTCGGTCGAGGGGATTGAGCCTCCACAATCGACTCATGGCAAGATTATTATCTGTGAAGCAGAGTCGAAATCGGTTCTCCCAGTGTTCTTTTGCCCACAGGTGAAGTTTGGTGAACACATTCGTGGCGCCTTCAACATAGTCAGAATAGGGCTTTGATATCCCAGTCATAGCTGCAACATAAAATATAGTCACAAACCAAAATTCGACATAGAATAAATAGTTTCGAAGGCCAATAACTTACATTTATTGGTCCACATCAGAGACAGCTTGTGAGGATTTGAGGGAGTGGCCTCTGACCCGGTCTCCTAGTTACCAGAGAAGAACACAAATTGCTACCTCCACTTCTTGTCAGCCTCTAACAGATCTCTCAAGACTTTTTGTCCCCGGTTGAAAATCAGTGAATAAAAGGGAAAGAAAGGATTCCTGGCCAGACCAGCAAGGCCGATGAGTTGCTCTAACGAAAATTCGTGACCTGAGAGCCTAGAGGCCATAATGCAGGCCATCAGAGTAAACCACATGTTGGGGCCAACCTGTGAAGGATAAAGGTCTATCTTCGCCAAATATTCGATGAAGAAGGGGTCTAAGGGATACCTTAGCCCCCAGTTCATGATCTCAGTATACACTACTAGCTCATTGTCCCTCACTGACAGAGGCGTCTCACCTTCCGAAGGGAATCTGATTATAATATAAGAGGGGATGCACCATCGAGTCCTCAGCATAGCCTCCTCGTCTTGTGAAAAATACTTGTATCTGATGTTGTAAAGAGCCACCATGTGTTTATTTTCGATGCCTCGAATATTGCGACCGGCAATGCTATCCAGTTCTAAGGGTAGCATGATATCCCCTTTGGATTTTGGGGCAATCTGACGAGCTTGCTCTTCGGATATTGTTCGAGAAGAGGAGGTCGCATTGCTCAAGGACCCTAAAGAGGGAATTACATGCGCTATCGGTTCGAGGGACGTTGTTGCCATTGCTTTTCCTTTAGCATCCAGACTCTCGTTTCGTCTGTTTTGCATATCCTCTTCGGTAATGATCGTCTTCGATGGCGAAAACTGAGTCCCATGAATGGTCATGTATGGAGTAGAGGGCAAACTTGACTCATCTAATTCCCTTTTTCGTGGAGGACTGATAGATGTCCGAGGAGGTTTGGTAGACGTCCGAAGAGGGTTGGAAGATGTCTGGGGGAGACCTTCGACTGCTGTTGGGGAAGAAGGCTGCCGAATGACTAAAGGCGCTTCTTTGACACGTTTTCGCTCCTGTGGACTTTTCCTATCCTTGTGAGATCTCTTTCTCTTCTCGGACGAGTGTTTGTGTTGTTTATCTTTACCCATGCTTCCGAGGGGATTAGAATCATTATGAAGACTTTATCGAGCGACTTCGAGGGGGATAATTGCGGGTGAATCTGCTGAGGGAGGCCAAGTACCAAAGAAAGTAGTAACAGATGGTGGGGGTTGAGGCCTCACGTCTTCTCCAGCAGCAACTCTCTCCTCGAACTTCTTATTGATCAACAACCAATCAGGAATCCGACGGGGTTTGTTCGCCAGCTTTCTCTCTCTAGAAACGTTTGAATAAAATTTGAATTAATGAGGAGAGAAGCTCGTTATTTATAGATGAGGTTGGGCCTCCCAGACCGACCAGGCCTGGGGACTTTTTCTGGTGTTTGCCTAGGGGCATTATGGGCTATATAGGTGCGAATTGTCCTGACACAAACCACAGGAGAAGATGCAAAGTTTTCCTAGTCAGAAGATGTCTTGGGAATAGGGAACGTATCTAAAAAAGATATGCTGACAGGAATTGTTGATTAATGATGTCATGATAAAGATTAATCCTAGCACCCAATTTAGCCTTGGATTGAATAAATTTGGGGCACTGATACAGTCAAAGTCGAGGGGCTTATATGGCTAAAATGGTGCAAGGATTAGGGGGCTCCCAGTTATCAGGATGAATTCGAAGAAAGGAGACCTTCGAGGGGCGGTTTATGGCTTCGACAATTCGAGGCAAATTGTTGGAATTCGAAGAAAGAAAATGGTCGAGGAAGATTCTTTGACTTTTGTTGAGGTTCGAGGAAAATGTTCTTTGCTTTTCGAAGGTAATTATTCGAGGGTGTGTGAAATGAACAGTCGGAGAATTATTCAGTCCCAGTAAAAGAACTTTTACTAGGACTGGGGGGCTACTGATAAGGAAGAATAAAAGACAAGGAGAAAAGTGTGAAGAAGAAACATGACAGGAGAAAATTGCAAAGAAGAAGTATGATAGGAGGAAAATGCATGGAGGAAATTGTGTGAGGGTTAAATTGTATAAGCTACCTAAGAAATAGTCAGAATAGGAAGAAAATAAGATGTAGGGACTAAAGATGTAATTAATAGGAATTAGAGCGTGTGGGGTCCGCAATTGTACTATAAAAGGACCACACATGCTTCACAAATCCCGAGATGAATAATATAATACTTTCTCTCTCTACTTAACCTAAGAGCTCTCACTTTCTCTCTCTAAAACTAACACCTAAACAGAATAGATTTACTAATATTGACACTAAGAGATCCTTGTATCACAGAATCATCACTAAAAAATTCTCGTATCGCATAATCACCCCTGGACTATCTTGAAACTCTTCAATATCTACATTTTTCAAAGTTGTTTATTGATTCACTTAATTTTCATTTTCTTATTTTATTTATTTAGAATTATTATGTTGTTGTTATATATATATATATGATCATTTTAGTTATGGTGATTCTTTGATTTCATATATTTATGTAAAGTTTTTGAAAATTAGTTGAAAATAGTAATTTCAGAAAAATATATTTTGGGATCTTTTATAGTTTGCATGTGTGGTTGCGGAATTACATTCACTTTGATTGTAGAATTATGTTCATTTTGGTGGCGGAATTAGTTAGTGTTATTTGGTTGCAAAATTATGTACATGTTTGTTGTGAAAATACTTATTATTTTCCTTTGTTGTGTTTTGGTTGCGAAAATATGTGGAATGGTACGAAAATAACTTATATATATCCATTATTGATTATTTTTTTAAATAACAGAATTTGTATATGAATTGTTGTTTCTTACTTTATCATATATATTCGTAGTAATTATAAAAAATGTTATAATTCCAATTGTTGTTTCTCGTGTACGTTGGCAATATTTATCCACTGAATTTATTAACTTGTCTTTTATTGTTTCTGTCCACTAATACTGATTAATTTTTAATTTTTTAAACATATTTAACTATTGAAATACTGTGTTGCACAAACCTACAATATGAGGAACTACATCTTCGATATCATGTTCTCTTGGTAAATTTGAGATGTGATTGTATCCACACAAAAAATGTAAGTGTTAATCCAATGTTTTATACAAAATCTACTAAATTTGTTCAGGTCTCAAACAGATTGCTCCAAGAATTATGTCAAGAAACACATAACAATTCTACTGAAAATTAACAAAGTAATTCAAAAAATAAGATAAAGTTTGAACACAAATATTTATATATTGCTTTGGCAACTTACCCGTGTCTACTATGAACCACAACAAATATCATATCCACGGTTGTTCAACATAAACAAAAATTTACAAAATAAAGATATTGGAGAAATATATAGTGTTTACAAAAACTCCAAATCCATAACTCACACTCGAACTCTTTTAAGATTGCTCTCTGATCTACTAAGTATTTTATCTCTCTATCTTTATTACACTAGTACACCAAAGTCTATCTCAGCTTCTTCAAAGTCCAAAGAGGACTATATATAATGGTTGGTGACAATCTCTCTCCTCAGCAGAATGTAACAAACTCCTCAACATAATTAATTATTTATATTATAACAATGAGTAACTAATCCTGGTATAACAGTAGATCAATCTAACCACTATAATTGACACCTTATACCACATGTCACACTTAACAACTCAAGTCCAGGTTTTCACCTACTTTTCTATTATATACTTTACTTCATCCATAATAATTCAGACCGAAGCAAACTTTTCTTTTGTCCTACGGACCCCTAACCCCCTAACCTTGCTCATATTTACCAATTTTCTTCCCAACCAAAGTAGCAAATGCTTTTGCCAATTTTTTCTCAAAGATGAACTTATTCTGTTTGACTAATGGCCTCCTCTCTATAAAGCTCAAAGCCTTAGATGATATCAGTTTGGTATAAGCAGTTGGTTCGGCTTAAACAAAGGCTTTCATACTAAAACAACCAATACATTAAGTGAATCAAACGTTTTGATAATTTTTAGGCTTATAAAGTTGATGTCTCAATAATGCCTAGGAATACACGATGAAATCACTCAATCAGTTATGCTTTTCTCAACAAAGTTAGAACCATAATTCCACAATTCTCCATATTTCTTTTGAATTCTAAAAAGAAAATATAGCTATAGTTTTACATGTCCCCTTGCAAAGGACCTCAGATGTTTTGCATATGAATCAAGTCCAACCAGTACTTGAACTTGTTTATTTTCACTAATTTGGTAAACATGTATGTTGGGTTATCATCTGTATGAACCTTTTCAATCACAATCTCTCCATTATAAAGAGTATTTCTTACAAAATTGAGTTCAACATTAATATTCTTAGTCGTTCATAAAACACTTGATTCTTTCTCAAATGTATTGCACTCTGATTATCACAATACACCATTATATTTTATGATGCACCCCAAGTCCCCTCAAAATTCCTTTGAACCACATAACTTTCTTTATATCTTCAATAACAACCATATATTCAGATTTAGTGGAAGATAATGCTATTATGTATCGATTATTAGCTTTCTAACATATAACACTTCCAAACACCACAAACACATAGACAGTCAAATATTTTATAGTGTCTAGACAACCAACATAGTCAGAATCAACAAAACCTTCAAACCAACATTCCAGTCTCAAACCAACCTCTGCATACATTAGCCTCGGACTAGTAGATTTTTTGATGTACCTTAGAACTCACTTAACATCTGTCGGTGTTCTCAGGAAGGCTTCAACTTGAATTTACTCACCAAGCTTGAGGCATAAGCCAAATAATGCATACTACATACCATGACATACATTAAATTTCCTATAAAATTAGAATAAAGAATGTTTCCAATTTTAGGCATCTTCACGCCTTAATCGTAAGTATTTATAGAATGTTAATATAAAGTGTTATGCAATTAGGACATGTGATTATTTTGCCTCTATCACACTAAACTTGTCAAACACCTTCATTAGGTAACCTTCATGAGATATGAACAAGGTTCTCTTTTATTTATCCCTAGTTATCTTCATTTCAGGAATCTTTTTGGTTAAACCCAAGTTCTTCATCTCAAACATACTCTTAAATATTATTGTCAAAGACTTATTTTTTTATTATCTTTTTTAGAAATCAACATATTATCAACATATAATAATATATATATATATATATATTCGTTAAACTAGCCTTCTTCATATAAACACAATTGTCATAATTTCTCTTTCATAACCACTTTTAAACTTGAAATCATCAAAGCACTTATATCATCGTCTATGAGATTGTTTCAAACCCTATAATGTTTTGTTCAATAGATATACATGGTCATTACTTTCCTTGTCTACAAATTGTTCAAGCTGCTTTGTGTAGATAATTCTTTAATGATTTCATTTGGAAAGTTTTCTTGATGTCCGTCTAGTCCAACTCAATGTCAAACTTGGCAGTCGTTGCAAAAAAAATCCTAACTGAACTATGTTTCACTACGGGATATAATATCTCATTGTATCAGACACCTTCTCATTGCTAGAAATCCTCTAGCAAACAGTATGGCTTAGTACCAAGCCACTTCAACCTTAAGATTTTCTTCATTTCTCTTTAAAATCCACTTCATATACAGCAGTCAATGTATAAGTTGTTAGTTCAACGTATTTGTACCTTTGAGGAGCTTGGATGACTCTTTTGGTCATGTACATTGTTATCTGGTAGCCACGTTAAGCTCACATACCTTCCAGATTCATTATCCAAGTCTATTTGATGGCTCAAATCTCCTTAAGCCACAAACAGATTATGATCTAGGTAACTTCACCTCAACTTTAAATATGTCCCTTTCATCAAGTTAGAATTCAGACATTTCACCATCCAAACCAGGATAATAATTATCGTTGAAGTCACGTCATTACTAATCATACAATTCATATAACATGTTTTGAGACATCATAACTTATAACCATTGAATTCTTTCGAACACCTAATGATTAAGCATTTCAGAGCTATTGGTTGCGGGTTGTCCTGTCTAGTATGTTCATAAGAAACTCAACCAAAAACTTTCATATTAGAATAATTTGAAGGTTTTCCATGCCACGTTTTATGTCGGGTCTTTAAACTAATCGTAGTAGATTTACATCTGTTTGTGAGGTAACATGCAGTCATTATCGATTCAATTTAAAACTATTTTAGGAGCTTAGCAGTAACCAACATGCCCCACCCTCTCAAGAATAGTTATGTTTATTATTTTAACAAGACCATTTTGTTGTTGAGTGTCTCGTATATTCCTATGTCAAGCGATCCCTGCTGCTTTGTAGTAATCAATAAATTTATTTACACTTAATTCAAGACCATTATACATCTTAAATTTCTTTGCTTACTATCAACTTATTTTTAAACCATGATACTTCATTGCTTGAACCAATCAAAAGCTTATATTTTTTTACATTTGTAATTCTATACACAATTTCTTTGAGTAATCATCAATGATTGACATGAAGTATCCATTGCATCCATACGACTAAACACTTACAGGCCCCAATATACCTGCATGTATATAGTCAAAGGTTTTAATTATTGTATGCTCAAATCATTCAAACTTGACTATGTTAAAAAAATTATATACACAAGATTAACAAAATTCCAAGCTAGTCAATTTGTCATTTCCAAAAAAACCTTACTTCTGCAACTCTAATAATTCATTCTCACTCACATGGCTTAATCTCATATGGCATATGGTTATACCATCTACATGTAATTAAACAAGCTAGCCACTAGGCATGTAATAAAATCACTAATCAAGGAATAAAGCCCATTAGACAGTTTCATCTTCATCAAGGTGATAACATCTCTAATGATTTGTATTTAATAATTCTCTATTTTGATAAAACAACCTTAAGTTGTACAATATGCCAAAAGAAATTAGATTTATTCTTAGACCAGGAGTGTGCCTCATATTAATCAAGAATTGAATCACAACCATCAAATATATGAATATTCACATATATGATTCTAGCTATATTGAAATCTTTGTAATTGCCAAGTAACACAATATCTTCATTATTCTCTTCAAATGAGTTGAACCATGCCTTGTGCATACTCGTATGGAATGAGCATCCATAATCAACTCTATGCGCCCTTCATATGAATAGTGCACCAGAACCTCTATAGAGTCACATCCTTCATAAGAAACATAAACATCTCCATGATCTAATCTGCAATCACCTTGCATTCTTCGCTATTCAAGACATTTTTTCCTAAAATGACCCAAGTTCTTGCAATGCTGACATCCAATATTGGAGTTATCAAACTTCTTTGCTGACTTTAATCTAGATTTCTCATGGCCTTACTGATATCATATCTCTCTAATCTCTCTATAATGTTTAAATATTCATTGCTACTACTACAACTCTCAGCCATTTGACACTGCACGAGTTCCAATTTTATAGATTTAATTACAGTAACTAACTCATTCATTGACAGTATTTTCTTTGTTGTAACAAATAATTTTATTCATAATTGTTTATATGCTGAATGTAGTGAGTTCAATAAGATCACAACATAACCAAATACATAACTATTTTGAAGAACTTATCAAGGTTTTCCTTAAGATATTTGTTCTTCTACATCTTGAAACCATATAACTTCGCATTCAAATATATTCAATTTGTGTGGGACTTTGTCATTTATAAGCTCTCTAGTTTGTTGAAGACTTCATCTGCTGAATGTTTCTTTGAGACCTGTTTTAATATATTATCACTCAGATACCGAATGATCATTTTGTAAGTAGTTTTGATCATTTCATTATTTGCAGTCCAGACAAGGTATTTGACTTTGTACGAGGTATTAGGATCAGTGTGTCCCTTACATAGCCTTAGTGGGCGTGTCTAATTAGCCCGTTTGTATTATTGGACTCAATTGGTTCAGGCTCAAGATGGCCCATTGCATAGCCCATAAGCGTGGTCATTGACCCATTCACACTTTGTAAGGAGGGAAAAAATATTACAAACACCATATCCGTAGCATAAAGACGAATATCCATTGGTGTATAACATGGAGATAACTAAGCTTAAAACATGCATGCCATAAAGATGGAGATTGTTTGGCCTACAATATTTTTAATTATGGAGATGAAGATCGTTTGGCTTATAGCATTTTATATCATAGGGATGAAGATCATTTTGCTTATAGAATTTTCTACCACGGAGATAATTTAGTGTATATTATAGAAATCACTTGGCGCATATCATGGAGATTATTAAGCTTAAATCATGTCTGCCATGGAGATAAAGATCGTTTGGTCTATGATATATTTTTTATTATGGAGATGAAGATCGTTTGGCTTATAACCCTTCTATCATGGATATTGAGATCACTGGGCTTATAGCCTTTTCAACCACAGAAATGATTTGACGTATATTATGGAGACCAGTTGGCGCATATCATGAAAATGGAGATTACTTGACCTATAGTTTTTCAAACATAAAGATGGAGATTATTTGAAGATCAGGTGGCGAATGGCTTGACAACTCTATTCTTGTTTGAATTTTTTGAAGTTCGAATTATAAAGCAAAGTCATTGACGATGTCTGAAATTTTATTTTCTATTGACGAAATCATATCAAATATTCACTTTGATGGCCAAAAGTTGTTACTTTTTTGTTGTGAATGTGAAATCGTTGCGTGTTTGAAGACTTGATTATTTATGAATGTTTTACTATACACCAATTGTTGAATTTGAGATGATTCGATCCAATATTTTTGGGAACTCTTACCATAAATACTTATGATTTTTCTCAAAATGTATATTGGGATTGAGAAATATCATTTCAATTAACGATAGAGTAATTGCGTCATTTATTCACAATTTGAATAAAAAAATTATTCAAGCAATTTAAATATAAATATTTATATTACATGCATACGTCTGTCTGAAAATTATATAATTTACGGAAGGTAAGAGTATTTAAATATTATATGAGGACAAATTTTGAAAGTATGGGCGAAGTATAAATATATTTATGTGTAGCTATAATCAAATATTTAATGCATATTTTGAAATCATTTTTTATGCTTTTGTATTTATTTACTATAATTATCATTTATTTTAAATATCTACACCAATTTGTATAATAATATTTTTGAATGTAAAAAATAAATAGAATTATCCTTTTAGTTGATTTTAAAATATATATATATATATATATATATATATATATATAATTCAGTAAAGACTAGATTGACCGAGTTATGGTGAAGCATAACTAAAATTATAATTAAAGTATAACAATAATATATCAAAATGAAAATCAGACATATACTTAAAAACAATTATTTTATAAATACAAATATGAACATATTCATAATTTAAAAGAATTTGAGTAATATATTAACTTGTAAAATAATATTTATATCACATATATAAATTTATAACATATATGCATTTATAACATAAAATTTTAACATGCATAATTTGTAGCTTGAAATGTAACTTGAAAGCATATAATCATTGTGCGATAGTGCAAAGGTGATTGACTTGTAACTTGAAAGCATAGAATCATGGTGCGATAATGCAAAGGTGATTGACCTTTAAACTGAGAGAATCTGGATCGATCATCGCCGGTTGAGATTGTTGGAGCTGAGTTGGCTTGGTAGCCATGCCATCTGGTTCTTTCTCTAACAAGGGGTCACTCGTCCATCTCCAACAAGGGGGACACTCGTCCATCTCTAACAATGAATCAAAGCATACCGAAGAAACATGTAACATTCTAGCAGCCTACTAATTTTTAATTGTACTATTTTTTTTTTTGCTAAAGCTTTTTATCCTCAAGGAAGGTTTTGGCCTACAAAGGTTTTTAACCATGAATGAACAATTAAGTATGAACCAAGTTAATGACGTTTTCGATAACAGTTTGGCTAGAAAAATCAATATAGCACTCAGACTTTTCGGAGTCTAGCCACTGCCATAGTTTCTTTGACAAAACGAAGTCTCAACGGAAAAAGATAAATGAAGAAATAGAATAACTCGAGTATCACACTATCCACATATTATTATCCATTATATAGTATGTGGATAATGTGATACTCAAGTCTAGCCGAACTTACCTAGTTTCTCACTCTTTTTTCGTCTTATCAAATTGGTTTCGTTTGTGGAAACGATCTTTTTTCATTTTTTTAAATAATAAATTTGGTGGAAAAAAAAAAGTATACAAAATTTGTTTTTGTTTTTATTTTTCCATGTCATTTTTTAAAATATATTTTTTGTATATATTTTTAGGTGAATGCGTCAAGGAGTTCCCTCTAAAGTCAGCATAATCTTGTGAAAATTATATTTTAATTTTTTATTAATGTTTTTCAGGTTCCATGATCTATTAAGATAAAACAGGTGTAGACTTGTAGTCGATTATTTTACTTTTCACTTGTAAATATATTTTTTTCTCAATTCAATTTGGTTAGATATTTGATTAGGAAAAGTGAATAAAAAATGCTTAAATCACATCAAATATTTTATAAAAATAAGATATTAATTTATATATATTAATTCATATCTATATTAATATAGACAATATTGTTACTGTAATTAATTTATGAGTACACAATTAATAATATTGACTAGTTTATTATAATTAATACAACTTTCTTTTTTAATATTTGAATGGTAATATGTTTTAGGATTATAATATTATTATTTTTAATTAATAAGCATTTAATATTAAACTTTTCGCTAATAATCATCTTTTAAATTTTTAAAGATATCCTTACTTTTTTTTTCTTTTTGTCAAAAAAAAGTCGACGAAAAATTTAATATTAGATATTTGCTAACCGGTTAGCCAAACCCTTAATACATAGCATCTTCTATGATTAAACAATACAATGATCCCAATAAAATGATAAAACAATGTTAATGTTGATCGCAGTAGTTAATAATTAACTTTATTTAATCAATCACATTCAAATATTAAAAAAATCCTATTATAATTTATTAATGTCATTTAATATTATATTGATTTTAATATTTATTAAATAATAAAATACAATATTATACTCAGTCATTCGAATATTAAAAAAAAATGTATTAACTATAACAAACTCGTTAATATTTATTAATATATCTGGTCGTATTCAATTATTACGATTATTTAACTCATATTTACTTTAATATCTCTTACTAAATTGAAGGTCTATAAGAATGATTTAAATATAAATTTAGTACATCATTCATATGAACCTTCAAATTAGTAACAGATATTACAAGTAAATATAAGTTAATAGTCAAAATAATAGTAATGCCTCTATATATTTATTAAAATAATTGACTAAAAGCGTTTTATTTAAAAATTAATAAAAATATACAAACTGCAATAAAAAAAATTAACACAAAATACACAAATATTTGCCAACAAACAAATTTTAATCGAGTTTAATTTTTTATCTTCAATCAATAAAAAAAAAAATTAAACTCTAACTTTTACTTGATTTTTTTGGTTTTGGAGGGAATCATGATGAAATATTTAACTCAATCCATTCGTCGAATAATCAAATCTTTAATTTGAATTCCTCTTTGTTGGTGAGTTCATCTAAAAAAATAAAAACAAAAACAAAAAACAAAAATAAATTTTGTATACTCTTTGTTTTCTTAAAACATTTTTGGATTTTTAAAAAAAATTGAGAAATAAAAAATTGATTCTCACGTATGGAACTAATTTGATAGGGTAAAATCCTAAGTTTAGAGAGGAAAAATGAGAGAAAATACTAAAATAATATAAAATATTTATGTATCGAAAGAATCGTCAGTTTACATCTGGAGCTCATATCCTATTTATAAAAGTTGTAAAAGATATTTAGTCTTTTCTTGTTTATTTCTATACGTTACATAAACGTTTCACTCTCTTGTTGTCCGTTTTAGCATTTTAATAATAAATGTAAAATAATATTATATTATAAATGTAAGGGAAATATTATCTCAAGTCAGATCAAAAGAAAAAAGGAAAGCACAAAAACAAAAGTGAAATCAAAGACACAATTGTTAACGAATAAGCATGGGCATATTAACCGGAACCGAAAGAACCGAACCGAAGTAGATTTGGTTCTTTCATAATACCCGAATGGTTCCAGCTTTCAAATACCCACGGTTCTCGGAACCGAATTGTACCGAACCGAAGAACCGTGGGTACCCGTTAGGAACCGAACTTATGTATTAAGATTTAATTTTGAATTGTTTTAAAAATATATTTTATTTTCCAAAGTTAATTCCCCTAAATTGTCTTTTATGATTGATCTCTAATTATTTTCTCTTTTATAAATGATTACATACTTTATTGAAAGTGGCGACATCTAATTATTTTCTCTTTTATAAATGATTACATACTTTATTCAAAGTGGCGACATCTAATTATTTTCTCTTTTATAAATGATTACATACTTTATTCAAAGTGGCGACATATTTACAAACTATCATGCGTATAAACAAAATAACAAAATAACAACCTTTATATAATTTAATAAACTTGATATCATCTCTCTATTTTTTTAAATATTACTAATTTTATTCTTTAATATATTAATATTGAATATTTCTTATATTTAGTATATTTTTCTTATAATTTAACATAGTTTTATTGTTTTAAAGTGTAAAAAGAGTTTTATATACGTTGATATTGCAAAGAATTTAAAGTATCCAAAACTACCCGATTGGAACCGAGTTAAGTACTCATACCGAACCGATTGAAGTTGAACACAACTTCAGTTTTTCAATGGCTACTGTCTTTGTCAACATATCAGCTGGATTTTTGCTTCCTTAGATCTTTTCCAGTATTAGCACCTCATCTTCTAATAAAGATCTAATGAAATGATAGCGAAGACTGATGTGCTTGGTTCTTGAATGAAATGTTGAATTCTTCGCCAATTGAATTGCACTTTGACTATCACTATGCAGAACGTTGTTCTTCTGTTTGAATCCCAACTCGGTTAACAAACCTTGAAGCCATATCATCTTTTTACTGGCTTCGGTCACTGCTACATACTCAGCCTCTGTAGTTGATAAAGTGACAATTTTCTGTAACTTTGACATCCAACTAACAGCTATAGTTCCAACAGTAACTATATAACCGGTAGTGCTTTTCTGGTGGTCAACTTTACCTCCAAAATATGCATCTACGTAGCCTTGTACCTTTAACTCACCATTACCAAAGAACAAACACTTTTCTATGGTACCTAGTAGGTACCTCAAAATCCATTTGACAACTTCCCAATGAATTTTCCTTGGGTTTGACATAAACCTGCTCACAACTCCCACTGCATAACTAATATCTGGTCTCGTACAGACCATTGCATACATCAAACTTCCAATAGCTGAGGCGTAAGGAACCTTAGCCATGAAGTCTTTTTCTTCATCCATCTTAGGGGATTGATCATTGGATAAGCGAAAGTGACCTGCCAATGGTGTACTAACTGGCTTTGCATCACACATGTTAAATCTCTTCAAAACGCGATCGATGTACTCTGATTGAGATAACTGCAAAACTTTTCTATGCTTATCTCTTATGATTTGCATTCCAAGAATCTTCTTTGCCGGACCTAAGTCCTTCATGTCAAATTCTTTTGAAAATTGTAGCTTCAATCTTCAAATATTATCCATATCTGAATCTGCTACTAACATATCATCAACATAGAGTAGCAAAATGATATAACTGGACTTACATCTTTTAAAATAGCAACAGTGGTCCGCATTACACTTCTGAAAACTCTCTTTGTGCATAAAACAGTAAAATTTCTTGTACCACTGTCTTGGAGCTTGTTTTAAACCATACAAACTTTTCTTAAGTCTGCATACCATGTTTTCTTTCCCTTCTTTTAAGAAATCTTCTGGTTGATACATGTATATCTCCTCATCCAAATCCTCGTGAAGAAATGCAGTTTTCACATCTAACTGTTCAAGATAAAGGTCTTCAATGGCAACAATACTCAACACTGATCTAATAGTATTGAGCTTCACAACTGAAGTAAAAATATCAGTGTAATCAATTCCTTCCTTTTGCTTGAACCCTTTGACAACTAGTCGTGCTTTGTATCTCTTAGAGCCATCATGCTCATCTTTCACCCGATACACCCATTTATTATGAAGTTCCTTCTTACCCATTGGTAACTCAGTTAGGTCCCATGTATCATTTGAGATTAAAGACTTCATCTCATTTTTCATGGCAAACTCCCACTTATTAGCATCACTGGTCTGGAAAGCTTCATCATAGCATTCAAGTTCCCCTACATCGGTAAGTAACAGATAGTTCAAGTATCTCATGTTGGGTACATAGGGTCGGGAAGATCTTCTCAAAACAGGAATTGCCTCGGTCAGTTGTAGGGTATCGGATTGCTATCGATCGGTCTGTCCAACGGACTCTCCTTGTTGAGGGGTTAATCTGATCGACTCGATTTCTTGACTATCTGGGACTCCGTCGATATCTGCAAATACTGACTCATACGGCTTTGAGTTATTTTGTTTAGTTTTATGTCTGTCTTTGTACATCACTGTTTCATTGAAGATCACATCTCTGCTTCGTATCATCTTCCTGTTCTCCTCATCCCAAACACGATAACCGAACTCATCTTCGCCATAGTCGATCAGGAAACATTTTTTTGATTTCGGATCAAGCTTGTTCCTGCCTTGATCACTTATATGAACATACGATGTACAACCAAAAACTCTTAGATGTGATAATTTTATATCCTTACCACTCCATACCTCCTCGGGTATTCGATGTTCTAAGGGAACCGATGGGCCTCGGTTAACCAGGTAAGCCGATGTGTTGATTGCTTCTGCCCAGAACTGCTTCGGTAAACCAGACTGTATTCGAATGCTTCTGGCTCTTTCTGTCAACGTTCTGTTCATACGTTCGGCAATACCATTGTGTTGAGATGTACCTGGAACGGTTCTCTCCATCCTGATACCATGCTCATAGCAAAAGTTCTTGAATTTGGTGTCCTCGTATTCACCATCATTATCAGTTTTCAGCTTTTTGATCTTCAGACCTGTCTCATTCTCAACCATAGATTTCCATCTCCTAAAAACATCAAACACTTCAGATTTATGCTTCAGAAAATAAACCCATACCTTTCGAGAATGATCATCGATAAAGGTCACGAAATAGTGTTTCCTTCCTATAGATGAAACCGTTGTTGCCCTCCACACGTCAGAGTGAACAAACTCGAGCCTTTCTTTCTTTGGGGTTCTACCACTCGTCTGAAAACTGACCCTTTTCTATTTTCCAAGTATGCAATCTTCACACATGTCTATATCGACTGACTTTAGACCTGGAAGCTTCTCATTCGAGTACATAATTTTCATACCTTTCACACTCATACGGCTAAGCCTCTGGTGCCAAGCATTTGGATTTTCGTTTCTTGTTGCTATTGCAATTGAAAAGCTCATCTCTGTTGTCTTGTAAAGAGTACCACTCTTCTTTCCGCGAGCAACCGTCATTGCTCCCTTTGAAATTTTCCAATTGTCACCATGGAAAACCGTAATATAGCCTTTGTTAGCCAACTGCCCTACTGAGATTAAGTTCTTTCTCAAACCGGGGATATGTCTGACATCTTTCAGTTCCCATACAGACCCATTCAACTTAATCTTCACAGTACCTTTACCAATAATATCACAAGGTTGATCATCACCAAGATATACTTTTCCAAGGTTACCATGGACATACCTCTCGAAGAATTCTTTCTTCGAAGTCGTGTGAAACGATGCTCCAGAGTCTAATACCCAAGACTCTTCCCTGCTTTCTAAGGAGCATATTAATGCATCGTCTTCTTCTGAAGTGAAATTTGCCTCTGTCTCCTTCTCTTGGTCCTTTGGTTCTCTCTTGCACTGAAATTTATAGTGCCCGGTCTTCCCACAATTCCAACACTCGTTGTTTCTCAACCCCTGGGAATTTTTAAGATTCCTAGACTTGGACCTCTAGTCTCTTGATTTGCCTCGGTAGTTCGATTTACCGCGTCCATATACTCTGGTTGAATTTCTTCATCTCGATTCTGTATGTAAGACTGATGAGATTGATGACTCACCTGATTCTCTCCTTCGAATCTCTTCACTGAGATCTAGGTCACGGACATCATCAAATTTCAACTTATTGCTTCCTGACGAGCTACTCACCGCAGTGGCAGTAGCATTCCAACTATCTGGTAGTGAAGACAACAGTATCAATGCTCGTATTTCTTCATCAAAATCAATTTCAACTGAACTCAACTGGGTTGTGATTGTATTGAGTTCATTGAGGTGTTGAGCTACCGAAGCGCCTTCCATCATTCGCAAATTGAATAAACGCCTCATCAAGTGAACTTTGTTAGACGCTGATGGCTTCTCATACATACTGGAGAGAGCCTTCATAAGACCCGCCATGGTTGTTTCCTTTATGATGTTAAAAGCAACATTGCGGGATAGCGTCAATCGGATGACTCCAAGAGCTTGCCTATCGAGAAGGGTTCATTCTTCATCTTTCATACCCTCTGGTTTCTTTTCTGAGAGGGGTTGATAAAGCTATTTTTGGTACAGATATTCTTCAATATGCATCTTCCAGAACCCAAAATCTACACCATCGAATTTTTCGAGTCTCGCCTTTCCTTCATCTGTAGCCAATGCTCCCACTCAAATCTGATTTCCTTTGGATCTCTACCAGTCTGGCTCTGATACCAGTTCTAAGGGAAATATACTAATTTCCTGTCAAATCAGATCAAAAGAAAAAAGGAAAGCACAAAAACAAAAGTGAAATCAAAGACACAATTGTTAACGGAGTTCAGCAAATTATGTCTACGTCTCCGGACCTCCTGCAGATCGCTTTTATTAGGAAGACACAATGACTCTGCCGTTTTTTGATACATACACAAAAACCTTAGCAATGGGTTTTATAGAGAATGTAACAGTTAAAAAAGGGAAAAATATTACAGTCATTAATGTGTAATTTATGACCCACTAAAATTACAGTGTATTTTCAATTCACTCCGGTTCTCTTTAATGTGTTTAGCATTTGCCTCATCTTCACTGTCTTTCACTGTCTTTTCATCTAGCATTTCTTCTAATCAATAATAACATGTTGAATAAGGCTAGATTATTATGTCAAAATAACACTTTATTATTATCAGGATATTATATATGGAATATATTCTTACCAACTATCATACTCTCTAACTTTAGTATGAATGTCGAATCTCAATACCATTAACTTACGTTTATATACCTCCAGTAGAAGGTTATCCGAGAAATCTCGCCAAACTGAGTTACTCAATTTCAAATTTTTGTTTAATTCCCTATATTTTTTGTTAGGGTATTTATGGTATTGGCGGTTCGTGTTGTATATAACTAAATTGTCAAAGTATTCGATTTAGCTGATATAACTAGGGATGAAATAGGTCGGGATGGTGCGGTATAGCTAAACCCGCAACCCGTCTATATTTTTTCAAACTCATATCCTAACCCACCCACCGAGTTCGGGTACTCATCCGCGGGTACTCATTGAAGTTAAAAAAGATTAAAAAAAATATCCACAGGTCCGTAGATTTAAGTCAATTCGATAAAAAAACATTCCAACATAATCATAATTGTTATCTATTAGTAATTAATACATAGTTTTGATATATGTTAGTAATTCATTTTCTTTTAATTTAATTAATTGAATAATTAGACCGTCTTTAGTTTGATACTAATGGCAGAAAAAGTAAAAAATGTTTTTAAAAAATAATCATCAAATTTAATATATAAATGTATAATACTATTTTGT
Organism: Limnanthes douglasii subsp. nivea; assembly: GCA_036936605.1. Lineage (NCBI taxonomy): Eukaryota > Viridiplantae > Streptophyta > Magnoliopsida > Brassicales > Limnanthaceae > Limnanthes > Limnanthes douglasii. The sequence goes on along the minus strand of JAUPFV010000005.1, from coordinate 36,095,312 downwards.
TACCTATTAGTAATTAATATATGGTTTTGGTATATCTTATTGTTATTTTTAATTTAATTAATAATAATATTATTAGATCAAAACAGGAAAAAAAAATTAAAAAAGGATAAATTTAAAAAAAAAATTAATATTTAAATGTAGAAAGATATTTTTCAAAATATATTGTATCTCGTGATAGTTAGCAAATATTTTGTATTTTTATAATGTGATCAATAATTAATATATGGTTTTTGTATATCTTAGCAATTGTTTTAAAATTTAATTAACAATATTAATAATATTAGACGGATATTGATAGTATGCGGAGAAAAATAAAAAATAATAAAATAAAGAATTTGAAAAACCAAATTTAATGGTTAAATGTAATATAATATATTTTTTAAATATATTGTATATATTAGAAGATAATATATGGTTTTGGTATTACATAATTTAGAAACTAATATCAATAAATTTAATGTAAAGTTTGATAAATAATATTAAATAATATAATATTTTTATATATTATTAATTTAGCGGGTACCCGTGGTTTATTAACCAGTCGGTCGGGTTCAGATTGGGTACCTTGAGAAATTTCTTAAACCCATAATTCATCCCAAACCCGGCGGGTAGTAAATTTTCAAACCCACAACCCATCCGTGGGAAATTTCTCATCAGGTCGTCTCGGATCGGGTACCCTCGAGTTCGAAAAATATTGTTATCTCTAGATATAACTGTATTTGGTCATTATACTTACCAACATAATTAAATCATGCCAGTTTTAAAAACCCTCTAACTATATGTAGGTTATTGTACAACTGAAATATAATATGTAATATGATGATAAAGTGTTATATATATAGCGTTAATATTGAATATTTAAAAGACTACAACTATACATACCTCATTAAACGTTAAACCATCCAAAACAAACCTCTTATACTATATATTTTCAACGTTATGTTTATCTAGTACAAAATGCCTTTTTAGAATTTATGCACAAAATGCATGATTGACGACTGATAGCCCTGGTAACGCAATGGTTGCAAACTAAGGAAATGATTGTAAACCCAACATTACAGCAACACGATAAAACTGTTCATATTCTTCGTCACATATTGTCATCACAAACGGAATTCATTTTATAGTTCATTCAAAATGTGTATCGCCCACATGTACTTGCCTATTTAGTGATGGCAATAAGGCGGATCAGAGACGAAGATCTATATATCGGATACCCGCTCCATGGTAGAAAAATAATACCTGAATCTGCTTGGAAAGCCAACGGGTAGTTTTTTCTCTTTACCAAACCCTAATCCGCGGGTCCGAGTTACCAATGCAGGTACCCGTGAATGGCATGTTGTAAATACCAGAACCAAACCCAAAAACCCAAATCGAACTCAACCATAAACAAAAACTAAAAATAAATTTAAAAATATTATAAACCAATATAATTTCTTATAAACCTATTCAAAACAACATAGTATAAATAAAAACAAAAAAGAATGCAAATTAAATCAAATTATCAATAGTAAAATTAGACTCCATCTCTTGCTTAAAATTAAATATAAACATGTCTTTATTAATAATTGCTTCAAATATCTACGTTACAACTCTTTCCGCCTACCAATTAAACTTTTGAATAACCTGAAAATCAGGTAGAGACTTTAATTAAACATAACCTTCTAATATTGAAAAGACATAAATACTATATTAGAACCCATACATTTTCTATATACATCTTTTACATCATTTTTACATGTGAATTTTGTGCATCCAAACCCCTCAGATGACCTCCATACATTAAAATAAAAAAGATGAATCCCCACCAAGCTTCCTTGCCCAAGTGAGGCTTCTATTTATCTCTTTCGGATGCAACATCACAATATCAGCACAAGTTGATATGACACTCGTGAAGAGTACAACCGATGCATCCATCATGTGAAAGACCTGGAAAAATTGAATACTTTAGTATTCAAATTCTTGAATCAAAGATGTTTTTTTGGAAACATTTGAGCTTTTACTGTTGAGAATCGAACTACTAAAGACAAACACTGGCAAGTACAAGGCCTAAATTACACTATAATATCAATCGAATAATCCAATAAAATTAAATTGTAATATTTTTCAATAAATAAATAAAAGGTTGAATTTGGATATTAAGCACAAAGGATAAAGGCTGATAAAAACCTAAGAAAAAAACAGAGAAAAATAATGTTCCTTAAACTATGGGTCTAAAATACTTTTTAATGAGGTAATAAGTGTAAGTGATATAATATGGAATATCAAAGACACCAGTTTAATAACCAAGAACTTCACATCACAATTATGCACACATAATAATAATCTAAAGCCCCCCCTTACTGCACCTCAACGTTTACTCTGTAGCTTCAATGTCCTTACCATTTCGCACAAGCTCTTCTTTTGAAATATGATATATTGTAGAACATACGATCCCAAATTTTATGGGACCATGAAAACATCATCCGTTGTAACAACATCACAAAAATCACCAAATATGACGGTCCTAGAAATATTACATAATATTAGAACATAAATAAAATATCGTATACTAATTGTATAAATATAAAAATGATAAAAAAATACAACATAAAAGCAAATGTATTGACAAGAAACGAGTACCTCTACTTTTATAAACAATTTTCTTTATCAACTAAATTCACACATATTTTTGCATGTTTCCTACAATATACATGATTCTCTAAAAATTTCTCCACGTTTGTACTGGTAATATAAGGTGAGAAAAAACATAAGTAAATAGACAACGTTAATAAGCAATTTGATCATTCAAAGCATGGTTATGACAAGTCAAAATCTTGTTTGTCAGCTTCTAAGGTAAGAGCATCATTATCGTTTTAATCATATATATATATATATATATATATATATATATATATATATATATGGGTACGGCTATATATACCCAAATGTGATTTAAGTATACCCAAAAAACGCAGTTGACTTTTATTTGACTTTTTTAGGACGAAAAAACCCTTGAAATTTCATTTAATATCCGAATTGCCACTAAGTAAAAAAAAAACACTAAGTATATCCTAGATACACCCAATTCACAAAACAATCTATTTGGTTATGTATACCAAAAAAACACAACTCTCTACTAGATCAAACCCCATATTACTATAATTTTGTGAAATTTTTCAAATTGTTCTTTAACATTCAAAGTTGCCTCAAGAACATTCAAACTTTTTTTAATTTTTTTAAACTTCTTCTAATAAAAACACAAAATCAAAACTTGTTTTTTTGAAGTTTTTTTTTAAAAAAAAATTAAAAATTTAATTACTAAAAAATTCATAATTTTCGGGTGTTTGGAAGCCATTTTCCGGCCGAAATTCGGCCGGAAAATGACCATTTGCGATGGCTGAGGGTACCATAGGTACAGAGGGGGTGAACCGACCGGTACACCCCCTCTGTACCTATGGTACACTCTGTACCGACCGGTACGCTCAGCCTTCACAAATGGCCATTTTCCGGTCGAATTTCGGCCGGAAAATGGCCTCCAAACACCCTAAAATTCTAATTTTTTTTACCTAATTCAACCATAACCCTAAATTTTGATACTAAGACTAAGTTTTTATATTTTAGTTCGCCGGATTTTAGTTCGCCGGATTTTAGTTCGCCGGATAAATTAGAGAGAACTTGAAGGTTTTAGAGAGAAGTTAGAGAGTGTAATTGAAAAAATGAGGTGGATAAGATTAGTAAAAAAAAAACCTTATATACCTAGAAAAGGGTATTTTTGTCAAAATTTGGGTATACTTAGATCATCTTTGGGTATACTCAAAATTGGGTATACTTAAACCCGAATTGGGTATATATAGCTTGACCCTATATATATAATCCATGTGGTGATCTTTTTAAATTTTCTCCACACTTTCAGCTGATAAAAAATGAAAGATAAGTAACAAGATATCATTCACTAACAATATGAAGGCACTCAAGCATATTTCTGGCATGTTCAAACCTTGTCTGTTGACCTTAGTGGTAATAGGACCGTTGTTATTTTTTGTCTCAAATACATCATCTGTGTTAACCTCTAACCTCAACAAAATAGAATGATAGAGATGTTTAGCAAATAAGTCAATCTGATGATAAAGTTATCCATTTTAAAAAAAGAAATGCTAGGAAATCGTCAACATTGAGTTGCTTTTAGCCTCCGCCTGCTCTACTCGTGCTCGAGGCATGTCAATGACATGTTTAACACTAATTTTACGACCTTCAACATATGAACCATTTTCCAGTTCCATAGGTCGGTCAACATCATCTATGAGAGCATTAAGATAGAAAGATACACCAGAAGCCTTGAATGCCAATGCAGTTGTGTCGATTATGTAGTATGGTTTTCCAAACGTTTCTAAACAATAGCATTTCAACTCTAAATATAGTAACCCCCGATATAAAGCATATAAGAATAAAGTTTAACTTACAAGTGAACATAACCAATTCCATGGTACTCTGTTGATCCTGAAAATAAAAAAATAAACTAATTTTCGATACAAAATATAAATTATAAAGAAAGATAAAAAAACTTCAGCATCCTACAAAATAATCAGTCCAACCAAAGTTATTCGAAAGAAAATTCAATATTTTATAGTATGCATGCATGCTTACTTACTTTTCTTCTTCACTGAAAAATAACACATGTTTGGCGGTGCATTGAGGTGACTGATCAAAAAAATATTTAGTGTTAGCCTGAAAGATCGTCTCCCATTATAAGACCGCTCTTGATATTATAGAGTATGATGATGGTAAAAACTGATTAAAAGGTATTTTTAGAAATTTTTTATGTGATAAATTTATGATAGAGAATAGAGAGAGAAAATAAGTGCTATATTTAATATTTTCAGAGAGAAAATTCAATCAACCCATTAAATGTTGTTTTTATGCTATTTATACGGTTTTGAAGATCCATAGGCTAACTGGGTCGGGTTATTTATTTGAGTTAATTAGGTGGGCCTGAAGGTCCAAGATAAAGTGTAGTATGCACTCAACTTACTATACTAGACAAACATCTTATTCGTTATTACTTTTATTAAAAGTTTAAATTGTCATTTACTACTTCCAATATTATCCGACCATATCAGAGTATATACGACGGTTGGATTCCTAAGAGGTGAAAAAATGGATTAGGGTTTTTAATTTACATACGGGCTAAGAGTAATATTTTAAAAATAAATCTTATTTTTATGGAGCGGGTATCGGGGAGAGTACCCGTGGCATAATATGAAAAATAAAAAACAGAACGCTAGTAAAAATAAAACCATAACTCATCTTTTTTTGGTAACCCGCAATGTCGGATCAGTTTGGTTCAGGTATCCACGATTTCGGGTTAAATTATCATCTCTACACCTAATGTGTATAAGTCTCGGATGGTATTCAGTCAATTAGTATTAATTATCATATGGATCTTGTGAGTGAACGTAACAACGTTGAATAAATATAAAATGTATGTTAAGGCACAAAATAATGTATACCCTTGATAGAGACTCATTTTGGTAACATATAATACTTAATGTCTCCCTCAACCAGGTGATCAGAAGTCTCTTATCGTGTATCTAGTTTGGGTTTGATTATGCTCAGTTCGAGCAAAAGAAATTGTGACATCATCTATGATTAACATATTTATCAATGTTGTTAGCTATAGTTGTTAACAACACATTAATACTTGCCCTCCATTGACATAGTTTGTACAATGTATGATGAGAGCAATACTTGTAATATCTCGGGATATGAGATAATTTTGTTTGAAACACTTTTGTTTTTAAGGATAATTCTATATTTTACTTTTTCTTTCTATATCTTTCTCCCCTTGTGACTCTACCTCTGCTTCTACTTCTTACTCGTCCTTTAGATATGAGGCTAATGGTACTAACAATGGGGTTAACCATGTCAAGTCTTCAGTAGACAACCAATCATTGCGCCTTTTATAACTCTATGATAAACTTTTTATACATTTTATTCAAAGTATCCATTCCAAGGGTTCTGACTCACCCGCCGTAGATGATGATCATGTTTTGATAATCATTTGCAGTTATTTTACTAAGGCATCATATTTCAAATAAAAATATAATAAAATAAACCATAATCCATTTTAGGGAACAAGTAATGTAATGAATATTGATGTTGACAAACTACGTCGATATTTAGTCGTGCAAAAAATAAAAAGCCCTAAAACCAGAAACCTAACTTTAAATAAACAATGAAAAACTTTATATTTAAGATCAAATTCAACCAAATAGTTTTGAAGTTAATATACATGTTTAGTAAACAATCATTTATAACCCAAAACTAAAACCACTAAATTAAATGAATCTAAGTTTTTTTAAAATCTAAAAAAACTCAAAAACATTAATTTGAAGCCTTAAACAAGTAAAAGCATTAAAAAGCTAATTACAAGTATAATAAACATTTGTTAACATTTTATTTCAATAAAAAAATATAGATTTAGATTTGGTTTTCTTAGTCGTTCTTCGTGCTATAACGTTTTTGAGAGAATGGTAAAAACTGAAGAATAAAGTTTTTAACATTTCTTCTATATATACCATATCTTATTATAAATGGTAAAAAAAATAGATAAATAAGAGACGTATATAATATTTTTAAAAAAATCGAGTGCTATATACAAATATACAGTATGTAATGAATTTGCTGTTGTATATAACATTTTCTATAATAAAATCATATTGTTAAGTTTTGACCTCTCATAAATAAATATTTCAGAGCAACGTTATATTTATATACATCTAAAAATATTGTTATATAAGTCAACTATTAATATCAAAATTATATAAATCAGTATTAATAGGTAAAACTAAATAACAATTTAAAAGTACATCAAATTAAAATATTATTGTATATTGTAATCCACAAACAAATTATATTATTTTAACATTTATAATTGAACACCGTGTTTAAAAGATACTTATAATACAGTTGTAAATTACTTAGTTGAGAAATTGTACTCGAGATATATAAACATAATTATATCTTTATACCATGTTGTCATGGTTATGTTACTGGAACAGTTTAAGTTCAGTCAATAATCAAAATATCCTCCAACAAATAACAATGAAACGAGAGAACAACAACGGTCTCAACCAATAAAAAAGTTATTGATAAAACAATTGCATAAAGAGCCAACAAATCAATTCATTTCAAATTGTAAGTTCACAATCCTAAAATAAATACAAGATATTATTAGCCTCAACCCCATGCAATAATTTCATAACTGACCCAACTTCGTGAAATATCTCATTAAGGATAAAGTACTCGTGATACGTCTTATAAATCTCAATATCACCTAGGACTGTGGGTGAGAAAATAAGAATCGTCACCACAATAATATAATATATGATAGATGATGCAACATATAGGTTTGGTCTAAAGCACCAAAATGGAGATATAATTCAATATTAATTAAATATCTCGATGGTCGTCGAGCTCTTTGTCCTCATGACCATTAGCAAACCAATGAAATATCATTCTAATATCAATATAATATATTAAATTTAAGATATAAGGTTCAATAAAAATATAGATATCATAGTATACATTTTGAAAAGCCTATAAAAACGACGAAGATAGTTTTTATTAAAGCTTTATAAACAAATGTGACACTTTTGTTTTGAATAACTTGTTGATGATTAGTACATAATTTAACGTAACAACACAACACTCGATAACATATCTTAAGGTTAAAGGTTCGATAAGGAAAAATATTGTTAGGATCTAAAATATAAAAAATAATAAAATATGATTTATATAAACTCATAGTCATGAGATACGTAAAAACAATATTTATCCATAATAGTTAAATAATTTTATAGTTATACATAAGTATAATGGAAAATGAAAGATGTTCATCGACTTCACTTAAGAAAAATAAGTTTGTCCAAAAAAATATCACGCGACCAAATCAAAATGTACAAATCGACCAAGTACAAGTGATTTTTACTACTAACTAAAGATTATACCATTACATTATTATGCTATTTATTCTATAAATTATTAGGACTCCTTACTAACACATGGTGACTAATTTTTTTATAATCCATATGAAGAACAATATTGGCGCTCATTACCAAAATATAATAAACTAAAAGTCTCAGGAAAAATTATAAAATGGACAACAGACTATGAGAGTTTGATATATACTACTAACATGTACGATAATAAATAGATAGATATTCATTGATTTTATTTAAGACATATTAGTTAGTCCAAACGTAACTATTATCGTTGTATTCTTATCTAAAGACGTATAATAATAACTTAGAATATAAAATAATGCGCATCACACAAGTCATGTTCATTAATTTTAAAATTCAAACACTTTAAATGCATGACAACTTGCATATGATCATAGGACTAATAACAAAGAATTACAAAACTAAAGAAACAATTATAAAAAATTTACCCGCTAAATTTGTACGGTGGTCCTCGATCAAGTTCAAGAGAAGGAAAATACAACATTTGCTTTTTAGCTTTTTAGCTTTTTAAAAAAGTGAAAAATGCATCCTATACGAGGACAACTATATTTGGAAAATAAGACGTCCATGGACTGTATGTTTACACTACAGATCCAAACAATCATAAAGAACCCAAACTCAAAAAAATAATATTAATTTGAATATATATACATGATACATCATCATATGCAATATTTTGTTCATTATATGATTTTCATATATTCTTTTATAATGTTTAATTATAACATAGACACAAATAAATGAAAACGTGCATTGATTATTAAGATACAATTTTTTTATCATTATAACACCTGAAACTAAATGGTATCTTTCTAAAGAATTTGAAATAAATCATTGGTGCAACTATTGATACATAGACTAAAAATATTTGTCATACACTATAAACATATACCCTATTAATGAAGAAAACATACAAAACTTAATTTAGAGTATCATACAAATTTGAAGTCACTGCAATAATAGAAATCTTAGAACCTAATGCGATAATAGTCGCCTACAACATCCAATATAATAAAAAAGTAACAAGAGAGCATCGTTGGATATCGTAAACATTATACACGAAAAAACCAACTTAAATAATTTTATGTTAGAAAATTAAAACAATACAAGGTAATTATAAAATATGGAGTTCTCATAGTGGAAACTTTCTTTTTATAATATTTTTCCTACAAACGTAAAAAAAATTATCAATAAGTTTAAAACATGTTATGAAATGTTATACATGATTGAATATAACCGACCATTAACGTACTGGTTACAAAATATAGATGGGTATAAAAATCATAAACCATGTAATATTTAATATTTAAACATGCACTTTCATTATTATCTGCTAAACTATTTTTAAATATTGAATGTGCTTCTATTCGTTTGCTAATCGATCAATGATTTATAGTTTAGTTAATTTTATTCCAAGACACTGAGTCTGACTCGTTCATAAAATATATTCAATTTAACGAGATATACTGATCCATCGAGATATACACGGAAAAATATTTTTTTGAATAAAATGAACAAATATCGTAGTATGTCTTATTTAATTTATTCAATAAGAGAATTTAACTAAATGCAGTGTTGACTTTGATACTCAATTACTAGTATATATATATATTAAACAATTCAATTTTTTTATTGTTAGATCTGCTGGAGGAGTAAGAGACAAACCTATCTTAAATCATACGTAAAGTTTAACAATATAACAAAATATTTAATCGAGATAAGAAATAAGAATAAAGAGCATAAAGCCAAACATTACAAAATGGGTCCAATTAAACACAATTTTATACATAAGGAACATAATTTTTTTACATACTATTTATTGATATAAATGTCTTATCAGCCAAAACCTTAATATCAAATGTGTAATTTAGACATAGTACACTATCTTCATCGATATGGATAGATCGTGTCGATAAAGACGTTAATTTACAATTTGTATCGGGTAACTGTGTACAAAATTTTATAAAAAAAATATATGTATCATCAATTGGAACCCAATTTGTAAATATGTTAATTAGCCAGATGAAGTCTCGTATGATGTTTGTTCTTTGAAAACCTTTGTCTCAACCTTTTTGTTAGAGACCTCGTCTCGATCTATTTTGTTCGGATGACTTATACTGAAATATTATCTTTAAGAGTGAGGTTATATATCCTCGTATAATACATGCCATTATCACTACTAATATATAATACTGTTTATTTTGAGGATCGTGAAGAATTTGGTATATGTTGTAACATGTATGTGTTTTTAGTAATGTTATGTCATTATTATTTTTATTAAATAAAATAGTCCTCATCTAAAGAAAATTAAATTATTTAATATTTATTGTAGATTTTAAAGCGTAAAATGAATTATTTTTTTATAAACTTACAAAACTAGTTCAAAATAAGTTGTAAAAACCCAAAAATATAAGCAACACAAATATGTCATATTCTAATAAGTTTCAAAAACTTATCATCAACACACAATCTAACACAAAAAATAATTATAACCTAATACCAGTCCAATATTTGGAAAACAACTCATATTTTTTTTTTCAAAAACCCACAAACACCACACAAGTAACACTAAGATAAGTCATAGTCTCATGTAAGTCTAATAGTTACAAAAATAGTTCAAAATATGTTACAAAATCTACATTCAATATAAAAGTAGGTCTTAACCTAGTGCAAGTCGAGTAATTACGAACAAGCAATTCAATATAACTTATAAAATTCCACAATCGACATAGAAGCCACACATAATCAACACATAATTAACATATGATTATGTCCCAATGCATTGTAAGTCCACAAACTATATAAAATCAATTCAAAATAAATTTATATAACACAAAAACAACGCAAAAAACAAGCCTTAACAAGTCATAAATCCACGAGTTATAAAATATAATTTAAAATAAATTATTAAAAATAAAAATATCAACATATAATTTAAGAAAAATTATAGTTCAAAATAGTTTATAACTCGCAAATTTACGAATTGTGAAAAAATAGTTTAAGAAAAGTTACAAAAACACATAACAACACACAAATAGGTAGTGAATTAATGCAAGTCCACGACTTGTGAAAAACAATTCAAAATAAGTTGTGAAAACACATAAACAACGTGCAAACAACAATAATAAGTCATAATCTACTACAAGTCCACGAGTTGCAACAAATAACTAAAAATAAATTGCAAAATACACATGAATAACACACAAAGAGGTCCTAACATACATTACAAGTCAATAAAATCACAAAACACAATATAAATTCACTAAATATATCAATAAGTTTAAAAATGCGATTTACGATGATTATAAAGTAGTAAAAATGCTAATCCACAAAACTACAAGCTACTGAAATTATAAAATTATAAAAAATAGTTTCAAAAATGCTTTCGTGCAACTATGAGCTATAATTTCTACATATTATTAACCAAAACATAACAATGTGAACAAAAACTAGGGTCTAAGACCTAAAAAAGTACAAATAATAATAATAATTCTGACTAAAAACATTACATTTTATAATTTTAGATTTTTCTATAGCTTATTCATTTTTTATAATTTTACAATCTTCGTATATAATTTTTTTGATAATAAGTATGTCTTGAAAAATCTAATAACATGAATAATAAACTGAATCTATCAAAGGTCAGAGCAAATCATCTAAAACTATTGGCCATAGAGAAAGCATTCTGACAACAAAAGAGTGTTATTCTGTAGATAAAAATGGAGATAAAAACATAAAACGCTATCGTAACTATGTTAAGAAGAGACAGAAAAAATAGAATTGATGGAATAACCCTTGAAGATTCTAGACTAAAGATCCATCCGTAGTTGGTGAATCTGTTGTTGATTATTTTAAATCTCTCCTTACGTGCCAATCTAGTATGCTAAATTTAGACAATATCTTTGATATAATTCATAAGTTAATAATAGACCAAGACATACTATATTTAACAACAATTCCATCCATAGATGAAATTCACAATACTATCAAATCCCTAAATCCAAATAATATCCATAGAGTTGATAAATTCAACTCCATTTTTTATCAAATTTGTTGGCCTATTATCCAAATTGAGTTTTATGAAGCTATACATGCTTACTTCAATGGTATAACTGCTCAAAAAAACATTTTTGATACTGCATTCTACCTTATTCCAAAATAACTCACTTAAGACCTGACAAAAATTTAGACCCATAAGCCTCGTTACAATATTCAACAGAATGATATACAAGCTTATTATAATAGACTTGCTAAACTCTTACCCAAAATAATATATGAGGAGCATGATGGTATTGTTGATACGAAAAACAAACATGAAAACATCATGATTATCCAGGAATTAACCCATGATCTCAACAAAAAAAACTAGATGAAGTAACATTATTCGAAACTTATATTTGATTAAGACTTCTGATAGGATCATTCAAATTCATATACTCTGTCTTGAATGTATTTGGCTTTAACAATAAATTTTTTACAGCTAATCAATGATAATCAATGAAATTTCTTATGGTTATTTCCCTTCCAATAATGGTGTCAGACAGGATGATCCTTTATCACTTAATCTGTTAATCATTGTTGAAGAACACCTCTTAAGAGGTATTATAAACCTGTGTCAAACTCATAACTCTTTATAATTCAAATTAAGAGGATATATCAATATCTATTATCTTAATTTTACAGATGGTGTGATAATTTTTATGAATAACTCTCTCAATAATGTCAAGAAAATGTGTGGTTTTCTTGACCACTATCAGGCTGTCTCTGGCCAACAAATTAACAAACAATAAACAATATTTATTCATTCTATTCATATGAACATAATCAAATCCAAACCCATTGAAAACATATTTAGATTCAAACAGAGTTCTCACTTAAATACCTTGACATTTTAATTCATTCAAATAATAATTCATGTCATTTTGCTGATCTGGTAACCAATATTAGGAATAAAATTTTAGATTGGGATAGTCAAATCTGTCATTTGGTGGCAGATTGATCATCTCCTAATTTTTTCTTCTCTCAATCTCAATTTATTATATGCAAAACAGCCTTTTACCTAATGCTGTTATAACTAAAATAAATAACATTGTTAACAAAATTATAATGTAGTTACAAGGAAAATTCAAAAAGTGTCATATGGTCCACATGGTTTAATCTTTGTAAACCATTTGAAGAAAATGGTTTAAACGTTAGAAAGCTTAAAGATATCAAAAATTCCTTCTCATATCAGTTTTAGATGACTTTTAGAGAACATAAATCTCTATGGTCTATCTTTACGAGTCCTATATAATCTCCATTTACCCACCATCTTCAAATTAAAGTTAAACCTTTTGTCTCTAAAATGTGGATAAGACTAATCAAAATAAGATATGTAGTAGAAAAAATTATATTGGAAGACCGGAAATGGTAAAATTGGTTTTTGGTTAGATAGATAGAGTGATTCACATCCTTTAATCTCTATATCAGCTAATGATGACAACTCCTGGTACAATCAAACTAAAATCACTAAATTCTGGAAAAATTGATAATGGAAGGTTAATAAACTTAAAGAAAATGTCTTGCCATATGATCTAACCAGAATTACACAACTCGAGTAAAATGATTCCACATTGATAAGGAAATAGTTCGTTGAATCCAACAGCAAAAATGTTAATTGTAAAAGGGGCGAATAAAATAAACCCATTAGTGTATTTATTACCTATTAGAGAGCAATATGTAAAAGAAGTAGGATGTAAAGGACTAGTAATTAAATATACAAGGACTACTTGGGACATAAATGGGGACCACTTTCCCCCCTATATAAGGGAGCTCCTTTATTCTTGGGTAAATGGACATTCTTTATTACTTTCTCTTTCTAGTTTCTCTATCTACATTCTTAGCACTAGTCACATCAAGCACTAGATCCAAGATTCCCTCTTTTTTGTCATTATTTTACTCATCATTGGCGCCATCTGTGGGAACACGTGATACCTGAAAGGTATCTGTTTCTTCGAAATCACGACTTTATTTCAACTATGAATGACGAGGCGATTGGGGAAGGGGTCTGGAGAGTGGTCGCCCGAGTTATTTTGTCGTCCAAAGGCGAAGGGCCCCCGACCATGATCACTATGCACATGGTCGGGACAAGAGATTGACTCTTATTATGACAATGAGACAATTGATGGAGGATATCGCGAAGCTGAATGCTGAGAAGGAGAGAGCCCTAAACGAGAAAAGAGCTCGTGAAGGAAAAGAGAAAGAGTCGATGATCGACAGCCGCAGAAAAGGCTCCCCGAGAGAGGGTCATCATAACGACACCCGACCTGCTCACGGTTATCGGGAGTCCCAGCCGGATAGGGAGCGGAAAGGAAAGACAAAGCGGAATTCAAAAGATGATCGAGACAGCTCAAATGATTTCACTTCGGACGACTCCTCGGGTAGAGAATACCGGTGCAGGGTAAGACAAAATAAGCTCGCGAGAAAAAGTAGACCCCAACGCGATAGGGCACGCATTCTGACTCACCTAAGTTCAAGAAAGACAGCACTGAAAAAAAAACATCAAATTCTCACAAAAAAGAAGAAATGCTGACAGCAAGTAGAGAGGAACGAGTAATTCTGCCCTAGGTCCAGTGGCAACCGTCAGTTAGCCAGACACACGGATACACAGTCAGTAGCCAGTTCATCAACCCATGCAATGAAGGATTATATGGAATTCCCACTGAGGGACTCGGCGGTGGGCCTTCGGTTTTGGGCTGAATTGGAGAGCATCGGTACTGTCAGATGAGATACTGTCGGGACATCTCCCGAAGAGATTTGATACATCTAAACTTGAGAAATATGATGGCAAAAAAGATCAAAAAAACCATTTGGAAGCTTTTAAGAACTTTATGTTGAGTTTTAATAACGACGACAAGTTATTGTGCCGAGCCTTTTCAACGACCTTCAAGGACCGGGCATCTAAGTGGTACAATCGGTTACCACAGAGTTGCATAAATAATTTCAGGATGTTTTGGATGATGTTCCGACAACAATTCATGGGAAGCAAAAGCTTCTGAACTAATGGAGACACAGTTGTCAACTATAAACAAAGGCTGGGAGAGAGCCTTACGGATTATACCAGGCGCTTTATTGATGCGAAGACCGACCTTGACCACTGTAAGGAGAATGTGGCTTTGACGGGATACCGTTTAGAGCTGCTCCCAGGACCGATGAAACAAGTGGTCGCAAAGAAGCAGGATTTTACCTTTTCTGCCCTTTTAGCTCATGTGGAAAAGCAGATATTGATTGAGGAAATCGAGGCTTCTGAATTAGCAGCGCAGATCCAGCAGAGCGCACAGGTGTCGGTAGTCACAAAACATGGCACTCAATCTTGCTACGTCCTGTAGGCTCAACCAATCAGCACGATACCGCCAGCTCAGCCCGTTCCGACCAAACCTCTGATGTCTCAAGTTTAGAGGGTTAAATAAACCAATCAGGTGGTTGCACGACCCATTTCCAACAAATGGATCCGACCTGCCTACTTAACTGACTTAATTGAGTGCGCATCTACTATTTATGAAAAATACTAAAAAGAGCGGGATTTACTGAAATCCTTTTCCTATCCCGACACCCTGGGAAAGCATAAATAATCGATATTGTAGATATCATGAGGATGTGGGGCACGATAACCAGGACTGTATTTCTCTCAAAAAAATAAATACAAATGCTGATTAGAAAACGGAAAACTAATTGAGTATGTAAAGAGGAAAGCACAACAGGGTGCGGCTTCGAAAGAAATCGTGATAGTACAGAAGTCGGAAACAACAATGGAAATTTCTGAAGTAACAGATCTTTTTTATGTATCCGTCGAATATCTCGACCCCGATGTCAGTCGTAATATCATCGGGGTCATAGAAGAAGAAGTTGTGGAAGGGCGAAGGAAGGTAAGCAGCCTCTGCCGATACTTTGAATCCTTGACTATCTTTGGAGGTGACTCTATGACATGGATCACCCATTCTTCTCAGAAACGACATATTGTGAACTTGGCGACTCAGTTGAAGGCTCAGACGTCTCCCCATGTGCGGGGAAACCCATCACCAGTCTTATACTTTGACGACGATGACATGAGGGACATAACTGGTCCCCACGAAGACGCAGTCTTTATCGGGGCAGCCATTGTGAGAGAGGAAGTCCGTCGTATCCTCGTCGACACCGGAAGTTCGGCAAAAATAATCTTCGCATCTATGTTTGCCATGTTTAAGAAACCCCCAGTGATTACGAGGTCGGATCGGACAATTGTGGGATTTACAGGTTCGATCGCAGTGGTAATAGGAGAATTCGAGGGTGTTGTTCAACTCGGCCGCGAGCCGTTCAAGAAAGAGGTCACTATTCTGTTTGTCGTGGTAGATGCGCCAGCTTCTCATAACGCAATTTTTGACAGATCATGGCTATCGCAGATGCATGCGGTGATATCTACTATTCATCAATGCTTAAAGTACGTGGTCGGTAACAATGTGGGGGTAGTAAGAAGCAGCCAGAAAGCGGCGAAGGAATGCTACCGGGCAGCTTTAGCACCAAAGGGCGATCAGGAAATGGAACGAGTCCGGGACTAGCAGTTAAGGGGACTTTCATTAGGGTCGTTACCTATTGATGATCCTAAGGAAGCTCCCAGGTTTTTGACTATCGATGAGGATTGCGAGAGATACCAGTTTATTGAAGAGAAAATCTTACAAATCGGAACTAATTTTTCGCCGGTTTTCAAGGAGAAATTGATTTTACTACTACAAGAGAATTTGCATTTGTTCGCCTGGTGTTCAGAGGATGTAACCGGAGTCCCAGAAGACCTGATAATTCATAATTTGGCCATTAACCAAAACATCAAACCCATCTCGCAAAAACGTCGGGCTTTCTCACCAGAAAAAATGGAAATTATTTTAAGAGAAGTGAAAGAATGCTCAGCGTCGGTCATATCAAGGAATCGAGCTACCCACGGTGGACATCCAATCCTGTTTTGGTTAAAAAGAAAAATGGTAAGTGGAGGATGTGCGAAGATTTCACCGACCTCAACCAAGCGTGCCCCAATGACCATTTCGTGATGCAAAGAATCGACCAATTGGTTCATTCAACGTCTGGGAACAAACTACTCTCTTTTATGGACGCATATGCGGGATATAACCAAATCAAGTTAAACTCGACAGACGAAGAAAGCATGAAATTCATCACCGGGCGGGGACTGTATTGTTATAAGGTTATGCCTTTCGGATCAAAAAACGCAGGAGCGACATATCATAGGCTAGTGAACAAGGCGTTTGAGAATCAGATCGGGAGGAACATGGAAGTCTATATAGACGACATACTCGTGAAAAGCGAGACTGACGATGATCACCTTGTTGATTTGAAAGAAACGTTCGGCAGTCTAGGGGACATAAACCTTAAGCTGAACCCAGAGAAATGTTCTTTTGGCGTACGGTCGGGAAAGTTCATAGGATTCCTCGTTAGCGAAAGAGGAATCGAAGCAGACCCGATCCAACCGCAAGCTCTAGCAAGCATGACCCCGCCAAGGAATATCAAGGAAGTCCAGATATTAACTGGACGCCTAGCGGCTCTAAATCGGTTCATATCTCGCTCATCGGACAAGTGTGCTCTTTTTTTAGGTTCTGAGAAATGCAAAGTCTTTCGATTGGACACCGACTTGTGATGAGGCCTTCTTGGGAATCAAAAATTATTTATCATCCCCAAATCTTTTAACAAAGCCTCTGAAAGGGGAGGTCTTTTTCTCTATGTGGCAGTTTCTGATTTTGCAGTGAGTGCGACTTTGGTTAGCGAGTCGGGAGCAGTCCTAAAGCGGTATATTTTGTGAGCAAAAGCTTGATAGATACGAAGACGAGTTATTTGAAACTGGAGAAGATGGTGTTAGCTTTGGTGACCGCGACACGAAAAACGCGGCCATACTTCCAGGCCCACTCAATTATCGTTCGAACGTCGTTTCCACTCAAATATGTACTCCAGCGTCCAGACATGTCGGGACAAATGTCCAAATGGTCGGTTGAGCTAGGCGATTTTGATATCAATTTTGAGCAAAAAACAACCATTAAGGGCTAAACCTTGGCTGATTTTTTAGTCAAGTTTCATTCCAACCGACCAGAAAAAATAGAATCGCCCGAGGAAGACAAACAAGTTGAATGGATTATCAGAACTGACGGAGGATCGAACGTCAGTGGATGCGGTGCGAGTGTACAGATAACCACCCATACGGTAGTAATGATGCACCAGGCGATCCAATTTGGTTTTACCACGTCTAACAACGAAGCTGAGTACGAGGCTGCTTTAGCTGGTTTGAGGTTAGCACAGGTGTGTGGAGCCAGACATGTACGCCTCATTACTGATTCTCAACTGCTAATAAACCACGCCTTAGGAGCGTCAGAAGCTATGAAAGAGCACCTGGTTCAGTACCTAGCAGCGTTGCGTGTGTTAGCCGCATCGTTTGCCAAACTAACATATGAACACGTCCCCAGGGCCGAAAACGCGATTTCAGATTCCCTTGCATCAGCATCCTGCTCAAGCAGTTACCCTTGGGTAACAATGCAAGAAAACCCTTTAATTATGAAAAGGACAGAGCTGAACAATTGACCAGAGATCGCCTATCAGATATCTTCGGTAACCTTGTCGGATTGGAGAAGTGACATCATAGGTTTTCTGACAGAAGGATCGTTACCGGATAATAGTGCCAAGACCGGGAAAGTGCAAAACAAAGCTCGAGGGTACATTCTTTTGGGAGAAATACTATACAAAAACTCTTTTAGCAGGCCTTTGCTGAGATGTCTAGGGACGAATGAATCGTAGATAATTGTGTCCGAACTGCGTGATGGTGAGGGCACCGCTCATTGTGGCTACAAAGCAATAATAAGGAGATTTTTTCTTGCCGGCTTTTATAGGCCAACAATAACCGTCGATGCTAAAGATATAATAAGAAAATGCGACACCTATCAAAGATTCGCGAACGCAATCCATATGCCCGTAGCCTCCCTGGAATCAATATGGGAAGGCCGATGGGGGATCGACATGGTAGGACTATTACCGATGGCATCCGGTGCAAGACAAATGATAGTGGTGTCAGTGGATTACTTTTCGAAATGGGTAGAAGCCGAGCCACTATGAGGAACAAAGACTAAAGATATCATCAAGTTCATTTGGTCAAACATCCGTTGCAGATTTGGGGTTCTGCAAAGGCTCACAATGGATAATGGACCATAGTTTGATAGAAACGAGATGAAATCCTTTTGTTCGACCTATAGAATCAGGCAATGTTTTTCTGCTCCTTTCCACCCTCAGGAAAATAGGCAAGTCGAGGTCACGAACCGGACTATTATAGACGGACTCAAAAAGAACTTGGAAGGAAAATCCGGCAAATGGCCAGATTATCTACAGGAAGTACTATGGGCTTACTGCACCACTCCCCGAATAGCGACTCAAGAATCGCCCTACGCCCTGGTCTATGGGATGGATACTGTCACCCCCGCAGAATCGATTTTTCCATCTTTCAGGATCGAAAGTTATGATGAAAACAGAAACGAGGATGACAGACGGCTAGCTCTTGATTTAGTGGAGGAAAAGTGGAGCCGAGCTCAACTGAATTCCCTACATTATCAGACCTTAATGAGGAGCCGATACGCGTCAAAAGTACGCCGACGAGAGTTCAAAGTCGGGGACAAAGTTTTGAGAATAGTTTTTCTGCATACTAAAGACAAGAGCCTCGGCAAACTCGCCCCTAATTGGGAAGACCCATATCAGGTAGTGGAAAGAATCAATAGTGAGACGTATCGGTTACAAGACAAGCACGGACGTTTGTTAAGGCTCCCCTAGAATATTGAACATCCGAAGATGTATCTGGATTAATTTTTAATTTCCTTGTAATTATTCTCGTTTATGTAAAAACTCTTGGTCGGGGATACACTTTTTCCTACCTCGGTGGCGCGAGGAGGTTTTGATCAGGCATGCATGGCAACCAATCTTTTTAATCTACTCTTTTTGCCTTCAAAAATTCGAAAGACGGTGTCAAAAGGAAATCCATCAGCTGACGAGCTGATAAACAACTATTGACAATCTCAATTGAGTTACAGAGCCTTAATTGGTTTTTCAGTTTTCAACTGATCCACATTTATTCCCGACCCTAAGGGGAAACTTTCAATTAAATATTGATCTACAGAGCCTTAATTGGTTTTTCATTTTCAACTGATCCACATTTATTCTTGACCTTAATGAGAAACTTTCAATTAAATATTGATCTACAGAGCCTTAATTCGTTTTTAAGTTTTCAACTGATCCACATTTATTCCCGATCCTAAGGGGAAACTTTCAATTAAATATTGATCTACAGAACCTTAAGTGGTTTTTCAGTTTTCAATTGATCTATGTCTATTCCCGATCCTAAAAGGGAAACTTTAAATTAAACATGGATCTATAGAGGCTTAAAGGTGAATAATTTCAAAAACAACGGGTAAAGCTTAATGAAAAATTAAAAGTCGTCAGATCAAGTACAAAATAGGAAGGGTTCATTCACCCAACTGGTTATAAAATAGAACCACCAAAAAACATTGAAACTTGGGAAAATAAAAGAAATTTTAGACGTCTTCATTATCAGGGCCAGTCTCTGTGGCATCTGATTCTTCATCTTCACAGACTACTCCGAACGGACGGTCTATTTCGGGAACATCTAACCACATTGATCCAAGAGAAAGGTCGGGGAAACGGTTATGCAGCCTTAAGACATAAGAAGCTTTAGCTTCGGTGGCTTCTTTCTCCATCCATTTTTCACACTTCGCAGCAAAAAGGTCATTCGCAGCTCGGAGGTCAGCAATTTCCTTTGTCTTCTTCGCTGCAAAGTGACGGAAAAAACGGCTTTAGAATTTCACCCGACCAACTGCCGAGCTTGATCATCACGGTCTTTTTTTACTCGGGCCAGAGCTTTCTCAGCTTTTGACGCTCTTTCCTCCGCCTTTTTAACCCTTTCTTCCAGGAGGTTTTTTTCCCGCGTCTCCACTTTTAAGTTCGTTCTCCAGCTCGGTTATTTTCTCCTCAGCATCCGTCAACTTTAGATTTAGCTCATATGCGTGCTCTCATTCATAGACAATGGCACACTCATGTTATACAAGGACAAGAATAACACATCATTCGCTCGTAAAGCGAAAGTGTATGGACTCCCAGGAACTGACAGAACGGGCAGCTTTGTGCCACTTGACGAGGCTCCATCAGCTTTTGTTACTCCACAAGGGACGAACGTTTTTCCCTCGACCTCATCATCATCAGGAATTACGACGACCGTGGCATTCTCGGCCGATGCAGCTATAGAAGCAATAATGTCCCCACTTTTAACTCCCTCATATTGCTAAAAAAACACCGGAATAGTCGCGTTTTCTGCAAGTGTGGGAGCATCGGCAGTTCCGACCTCTGTTTTCTTCTTTACACGCTTCGGTTTCTTGGCTTCTTCACCATCAGCCACTGACTTTTATCTTTTCTTCTTTACCTCCTCAGGGAAATCGACCTCCTTAACCTCGACAGCAACTGCTGTTTCTTGTCCAACAACATCGGCCTCTACTTTTTCTGCGTTCTCCGGCTCCGCACCCTCATCATATTTTGAGCGTTTGCTAGGCGCTTTGTTGCGTTTGGGAAGGAATGGATGTGCGTCCGTCTTAGCAACCAAATCCACTAAGCTAAGTGGTTGGCGCAGCTGCTCCAACGTCAGTGGTTCCTTAGAGAAGCGCCAGAGGTTGCTCATTATGAGGTTGGTGTTCTTAAAGCACCGATGGGATGCCCGACCCCAATTCTTCCGGGCGAACTCCTTTAGAATTTGGAAGGTTATTTTGGCATCCTCGACATAATCCTTCTTCAACCCTTGGATATACTCCATGGAAACTGAATAAAGGATCGGTTAAGGTAATAATAATAATAATAATAATAATAATAATAATAATAATAATAATACCATCAAGAACCCACGTCCGCAACAATCGGCTCGGGTTCTCTTTGGTATATGGACGACCGTTTTCCCAGCAGCCACTAATGAATACGAATTGTTGCTTCCACGACTTGTCACCCTCGAGAAAGTCGTTCACAATCTTCCAAGTGTTTGCCAAAGAGGAATAGATGAAAGGTAGTTTGAGCGATTTTGAAAGCCCGAACATAGCAAATATTCCTCCATCGGCATAACGCGGCCCGACAATTGAGAGACCATGATACAAGACATCAGCGTGTACCATGCATTGGGACTCAGCTGCGAGGGGCAGATACCGAGGATTTCGAAGTACCGAGCGATCTCGAGATCCAGAGGAAACCTGAGACCCCAGTTAAAGTGCTTTGTAAATACGAAGATCTCCCGAGATTGTACATGTAGAGGCGTTTCCCCAAGAACGGGAAACCGTACTTTTACGCACTTTGGGATTCCCCATCGAATCAGAATCTCTGACTGTTCTGCAGCAGAAAAGTACATATACTTGCTCTAAAAAATGGCGATGACGTTGTCCCAACACAAAGATCGGTGGTAAGTGGTTGTTGTCACAACCTCTATCTCCGGAGGAAGAGATTCTTCAAAAGAAGCGGCGGCACCACCGCGTACAGCAACGAAACCTCTCCCCGTTTCGTTCTCCCTTAAAAGACTATTACCTGCCTTTGGCTCAATGATAGCGTTAGCTTGTACAACCTCAGTATAAATATGATCGACTTCTCTGGAATTTGGGAACTGACCGCTTTCGGGTCAACCGGTTCGGAAAAAGGATTTATGAAACTGGAACTACTACCGGTGCAGACATGTTTTGATCCGTTTTCTTGTAACTGACGCGCACGTTCCATTTCCAATGTCTGACACTCAAAATCCCTTCGAGCAACACCCAAAGGAGTAGCAGCGGTATTGATACCCGTACGAAACCCAACGATGGTAGGGGTTAATTGTACCAATTCGGGTGCGACGCCTCCCACTGACGAAGAAGAGGCACTTGAGTCTACTATTGTAAGGAATCTAAGTTTACTGTGGCGCTCGGGAAGAAGAGGAGGGAATGAGTTACCAGGTGCGTTTACTGACGAGAGCGTCAGATGATCGAGTGAGTTGACATGGGAATTCTGGGAAGAACTGCTGGAAGGGATGAGGATCGTTTCGAGGATTGGAGCAACAGATGGCTCTGGCACAACGAACGATTTTGTAGGCACGGGAGTTGGCAGGACAGGATCGTGGGGAAGAGGCACATGTGCGAAGGGTTTTTTATCGGAATCCCAAATTAGTCAATCGGCTCGGTATTTGTCGGCTCGATCGCTGATACTAGCCCAATCAATAAATCCAAACACGATCTCCGGTTTCTTTTTCGGTTTCTGGTTATGCTTCGGGTTTTTCTTTTTCATAAACACTGCTTCTCTCTCTAAAATGGCTAAGGGAGACTCTCTCTCTGTAGGATTTCTTTGAGGGAGCGAGTTGTGATAAGGAAAGAAGTATTTATAGGCAACATTATGCCTTAACTGTTTCACGCGTGGGGAATTCCAAACGAAAAAGAGTCTATTCGAGAGATGTGCAGATGGGCACGCTTCGAATAAAGGAACGACATGTGTAAGCCAAAACCAACTATGCACGAAATAGGTAATCATCAGGCTAGTTCCATAGGCATGCGTCGACACCAGAACTCGAGCGTTATTCAAATGAGCTCCACGTGTCCACTAACGCAAAGAACTAAAGCAGACAACTCTCCAAGCAGGTCTAACGACCCGGTTGAGCCAATGACAAGTTTACCAGGTAGATTTTTAATAAGCCCCTCACCGCAGATCGGGCAATGGGGACAAGATTAACCACATCTAGGCATTAAGAGACGTGAAGCAGATTGGTTCCACTGTGGCAAGTGGGTCGGACGTTAGGCAATATAATCTATCCTGAAGCTTTAGGAGACATGATCCCGAGGCGATTGGCCAAAATGCCCGCAAAGTCCTAAGCCCGAGGTAATTTTCGACAGTGGATGTTTCCTCGGTTTACTCGTAACTCTTCATTATTGATGTTCTTGAAGACTGGGGAGCTACTTATAAGGAAATTATTCGTTAAATCCAACAACAAAAATGTTAATTGTAAAAGGGGCGAATAAAATAAACTCATTAGTGTATTTATTACCTATTAGAGAACAATATGTAAAAGAAGTAAGATGTAAAGGACTAGCAATTAAATATACAAGGACTACTTGGGATAAATGGGGACCACTTTCCCCACTATATAAGGGAGTCCCTTTATTCCTCGGTAGGTGGACATTTTTTTTATAGTTTTGCTCTCTACACTATTAGCACTAGTCACATCAAGCACTAGATCTAAGATTCCCCTTTTGTTGTCATTATTTTACTCATCACACATAAGACACCATTATTTGTAATGTATCTCCTGATGGCAGATTTTTTCTAAAAGAAACATGACAATTGATTAGGCAAATGAACAATAAACCAATGATATTAAAAAAATATGGAATAATATGAGTTCACATAAGTATTCATTCATTTGTTAGAGGGTTATAAATTAATATATTTATGTTCATTAAATCTTACATAATATAATATTTAGCCTTGAATATAAATGTCAAAGCACTGACAATTCAGAAACCGTAGACCATCTTTTTGTTGCTCCATCTTTTTGTTGCTTGTAATACTGGATGGGAAGTCTGACAATATTTTACATGCCTTTTTTACATTCTAATAAGTAACACATAATCAATATTTGGTTCATGCCAACCACCAAATCATTCATATAAGAACCATTTTACCTTCCATCATATGCTTGGCCATTTGATGTCATAAACAAAACAAAATACAAAAGCATTAAAACATCTTCTAAAAGTATTTTTAACAAAGTCATCCTCATTATAACCAACATGGACTGTGAAAATTTACTAAAACCTAAACATTGGTATGGAGACTTGAAAAAAGCTAATTCGATTGCATGTTTTCACCATCTCCCTAATTTAAATACTATTTATTAAGTGAAATGGAATCCTTCTGCATCTAATAGAACCAAGATCAATTGTGATGGTTCTTGCTTGATCAATGGTGAATCCAGTGGTGGATTTGTTATCAGAAATGATTAAATTGATTTAATTTATGCAATTAGTAAACTCTTTGGTAATAATACTTATTTAATTGCTGAAACAAAGGCTCTACTTGATGGTTTTATATTTTGCAAATCCAAAGAGCTCGTTAATTTATACATTAAAATTGATTCGTTTATATTGTTTGAAAATCTTAGTTACGGCAAGGCTCCTTGGTTCATTTGTCCGTATATATTCATTTATATGAAGTTAATCGATTCTCAAATGACCATAAGACATGTTTTTAAAGATCAGAATCATGCTGCAGATTGGGAGACCAAATGGGCTCTCAACCATCTGTAAATTTTCTTCAACTATTTCCCATGTTCCTCTTGGTTTATAATTTTTTTTTAGAAAGTATCAATCTGGGCTATCCGATGATACTCAATTGACTGAATGCAATTCTAATTTATATTATCATTTTACTAATATTTGTGGCAAGGTTATCCATGACTAAATCTTTATTTTTGATGCATGAAATATATAATCTCCCAATCTAAATGCGAGACTTAAAAAAAAGATGAGGAGAAGCATTATTACTCGTAATGACTATAATTTAAA
Source organism: Limnanthes douglasii subsp. nivea (assembly GCA_036936605.1). Lineage (NCBI taxonomy): Eukaryota > Viridiplantae > Streptophyta > Magnoliopsida > Brassicales > Limnanthaceae > Limnanthes > Limnanthes douglasii. Next base: position 36,069,691 of record JAUPFV010000005.1, on the reverse strand, counting down.
AACAAAAAGGAGCTACACTGCAAGTGTTGTTATATTCGGACTACAAAGCTTCCAAATTAAACTTTATTTCAGTTCCAATCGAATTTTGAATCTCTAATCAACAAGATTAGACTCTATAAATGGACAATATAAACTTTTGGCCCCGGTTCAAATTATACCTAATATATGGTCTTGACACTATCAATGAAATTTATATTTTGTTAAAATAAATAAATAAATTGATAAAAGATGTTAAAAAAATTAAATTAAATAAATAAAAGTTAGTAAACTCGCGATAACATGGTAGCCAAAAATAATGAGCGAATAACCTATAATTTTTTTTAACGGATTTAAAATTAAGACATAAGCAAAGTCTCACGAAATCTTCCCTTTTTGTCTTTGATTACATCTGAAAACGATAAGAAAAAAATCTTTTTTTTTTTAATTTCTGAGAAGAGGAATAAGCAAATAGAGCAAAGGCCAACTATTCCTTTTATCATTTTTTGAAATGAATTCAAAAAATAAGAAGGGACAAACGTTTTATAAGAATGAGCCTGTACATTTTTTTTCAAATGTAAAAAAAGGAAGAAAAAATGTCTAATTTATTAAATTTGATGGTTGAAATATTATTTACACGAATTAATTATAGATCAAGAGAGAAAAAATAAATTATATTTGAGAATTCACCAAATTAAATATGTCAATATTTATTTATTGACAGCTCAGCCCCTTGTTTTAGTAATCGTGGTTAGTAACAAATGAGAAGAGTATTAGACTCGAATTAAAATAAGACAAGTGATGTGTCGCGCCTCTGTGACATAACATATTCATCTTGCATCTCTTGAGCTGTTGAACATTTTAACTATAAAACCCACTGAAACCCTCGATTAGGGCACACCTCTCTCTCTGCTCCTGCGTCTCTCAAATTGCTCAGGTTATCCTTTCTATCGCTCTCTCGCTCTCTCGCTCTCTCGTCGTTTGCTGTTTTCTTCACATCCTTCGTTGCTTCCTTTTTCGCTCCTATGTTAGCTAGATTCTCTTTGTTATAAGTATATTGTTCGATCATTTCGAAAACTGTTCAAGCTTCACACAGTTTGTAAGAACCGATCTGTGTTGCTACTGGTTTTCAAGTGAGCTCCGGTTATAGGTGTTTTAGAACTTAATGTTTCATGTTATTGACTTTTTACTGTGGTTTGGGGTTTTGCTTGTTGACTTGCTTCTTTAGAGGGATTTGAAGCTCGCAATCGGTGAATGGTTCGGTATTCCGATTGGTCGTGTGTATATATATTGTTTGATGAGAAATCAAATAGAAGAATCGATCAGATTGTTTGAGTTCAATTTCTTTACATTTTTGAAGTATTTCTTGGCCTGGTTGTTTACAATTTCACATAGACCTTACTGGATCAAGATGTATCAAATTCATCTTAGTTTGATGTGAGATTATCGTGTGCATTGTTGTTTGAGCCGTGACATTTTGCTTGGGGAGGTTTTTTCTCAGAACTTTATCAAAACTGATCAGCATTTGAACTGAAATATCTGGAAAAAAATAATACAGTCTAACATTAAGCTTTGAGACTTGCTGTCCTCTGACTTAGAAAAGCACTTGTTTTATGATAATGAAAACTCAAGCATCAGTATTTGTTCTTTATCATATAACTATGGTTACTAGGAGTTTGATGCTCATTCTGAGTAGCATTAGTGTTGCTTCATAATAGAGCCTGTGTGTCATGACGTGGTTAGTTTTCGTAGCTTTTGCACGTCATACATGATGTGATTTATGTGCTGTAATAGAAACAGTTGCTTCTCAGAGGGTTTTTGCGCTAGTCGAACCACTGAATGATGTAGTTAACTGTTTATTTTTAAAGTGAAGAATAATAACTTCCTGTTAAGTTCGAATATGATGAATTTGTGAACACATCTTAAACTGTGTTTTAAGTGTTTGCTTAAATTTGTCTGTAGGTTTAGTTTTCAACCACCATGGCTACAAGAATTGCTGCTAGGTACGTGTCCAGAAGGTTGTCAAGCAGTGGCAAAATTTTAGGTGAGGAGGAAAGAGCTGCTGAAAATGTTTATATCAAGGTAATTTTGGATCCTAGTTTCTTCTCTGTATCATTCTGTTTTTACTACCTTTCTGCTGTATACTTTTTACTAGTTACATGTGCGTTGTTGCTTAACAATATAGCCTTCTGACTACCATTCACTGTTACTGACGTTCTAGCTCTAATATGTTGAAGAGTTATCTGCGCTATTCTATGCAATATACAAAACTATCACTATGCTATTAAGAGAGACTCATGGATTAGTTCGCTTTCCCTTTCTTCGCATTGTATTTGTAGAGTCTGTAGACCCAGTCTTATAAATGATTGTTATTGAAGTGGATACTGTATCAAAATGTGTTGTTGTAGTCTGGCTTAGATATTCACTACGTTGATGTGTCCATTAATCCTGCCTTATGTCACCAATAATCCATAGGCACTACTCTATTTTGTTCACAATAGTTTTGTATATTTTGATATTTGCCTAGCAGCTTCTTTGTCGTGCTTTGCTCGATTAGCATAAAACTTATTTGTTGTTTTTCTAATTGCAGAAAATGGAGAGAGAGAAACTAGAGAAGCTTGCCCGCAAGGTGTGTTTAATGCGTAGTTGATTTGATCTCAGACTGTTAAGCTTAATCGTAGCAATATTCCTAGTTAGTATTCTAGCTTTATCATGCATAACTTATACAGGCAAATGATTCCTTAAATTTGGAGTGACTATATCACTTCTGGGTTGCTGATGAACATGCAATAAATTTTAGATTACTGAAATGATTGAGTGTATACTTTGTTGAATCATCTAAGCTGTAATTAGAGTGAAAGTACACCCTTAGACTGTGATACTCAAATGCCTAATTTTTCATATGTTGAATTCATGAAACCTTGCCTTACTAATTTTGATATTTTGTCAGGGGCCACATGTTGAAGAACCAGCAGCTGCTGCTGCTCCAGCAGCTGATGCCAAGCCAATCAGCTCATCATCTGGAGCTCAGAAAGTTTCGACTGACAAAAATCGGAATTATGCAGTTGCTGCTGCTGTTGTTGCTGCTTTTGGTGGTCTTGGATGGTATCTCAAATCCGGTGATAAGAAATCGGAACAGGTCTCAGAGTGAGGAGGTTGGCTATAGACGACAAAGGGCTTATACTTGTGAACTTGATGGTTGTGAGAAAAATAAACAAAAGCTTTTGCTTGCCAACTCATGAGAAAAAACTGTTAGCCTTGTTTTATAAATTGTATGTGCATGCTGTTTTATGAATGTGATTGAAAGACTTTATTTTGCTTCTGAACTCCCATTCCCTAAGCTTTTTTGGATTCTTATTTTAATGTGTTACCATAGCATAATGTTAAATGCTTAGCATTTGCCTAGAATGTATGCAAAAATGCTCTTTATAACCATGTAATTTATAATTTTACTGGCAAATATATATATATAGAGAAGGGTTAATTACCATTAACTACTTAGCCCATATTCAATTATTTCTACTACCCAAAAACTATTTAAATGACCCAAATTATGGATAAAATACCGTTTTTTATAAAAAGACATTGGTTTTTTTTTTTCTTTTGTATTATTGAAATTTTAAACTATAATTTGAAAAGAAACATCAAAGTTGGTTTTGATTTTCTTTTAAAGACAATAAAACTAGATTCATATTATTTTGGTTTTATTTTTTTCATTTAAGCCTAGCATCTAATAAATAATTTATGTCTTGTATCTAGCATTTTGATATTATTTTGGTCTCCTATTTAATGTATAAGATTTCTATATTATTTTGGTCTCCTATTTAATGTATAGGATTTCTGTTTTGTATCTAATACTTTGATTTTATCTTTAGTCTTACATTTAGGTATAAATATAATATCTAATATATAAAATTTTATTTAGCATTTTTATTTTATCATGATTTCACATCTAGCATTTTCATTATATCATGGTCACACTAGATGCAAGATACAAGACAAATGACTGCATTTGCCTCACAAAAAACGCAGTAAAACTCACCTAAACCATAAAATCATTTTATTTTTCCAAACAATCTTTAATCTCAAATTTAGAGACACAGTCCAATTCGAGTTCTTTTTATTTATTCCTTTGATCACAACTTATTATTTTATAATCTGATTTCATTAACCGAATCTATTTTTCAAAACTTTTAGTTTGTTAATTTCGCAAGAATTTTTCGAAGTTAATCTTTCTGAAAAAGGTAGTTTTAATTTTAGCATTGAAAAACGATAGAGAAAAGACAGAAAGAAAAAGAAAGAAGAGTGGCGAAAAAGAAGAAAAAAGAGAGACATATTTAAGTTTGAAAGTACAAATTTTGGTTAAAAAACAGCTTTATACATTTAATAAACTTATTTGAGATATTAAAAATAGTTGAGTAATGTGTAGTAATTAAGACTTAAATCAGGAAGTAGTCCCTCGACTATCACGTCTTCTTTCATTTAGTCCTTCGACTAAAAAATCACCGGTGAGGGTCCCTCGACTATCTCATTTTCTTTCATTTAGTCTTTCGACTTTAAAATCACCAGTGAGGGTCCCTGGACTTTGCAAAAATCTATAAATTTAGTCCATGATTTGGGGTTTTTTTCTTAGATTCAAGGACTAAATTTATAGATTTTTCAAAGTCCAGGGACCCTCATCGGTGATTTTAAAGTCGAAGGACTAAATGAAAGAAAATGGGATAGTCGAGGGACCCTCACCAGTGATTTTTTAGTCGAGGGACTAAATGACAGAAAACATGATAGTCGAGGGACTAGACAACGATTTAAGCCTAGTAATTAATAAAGTTAGTTGAGTGTTAGATAGTAATAAATGATAGTTCGGGCAGTAAGTAGAAAATATATTTCTCTTGGGATAGTTTTTAATATTTAACCATATATGGAAACTACTAAATAGGAATGTCAATTTAAACCAAAACCGTGGGTACCCGAACCGAACCGACGGGATGGGTTAACCGTCGGATTTCGGGGCGGGTTCGGGTATCAGTTATTTACTGCGGGGCGGGTTGTGGATATATAGGTACCCGCCCCCGATCCGCCCTGTTGCCATCCCGATTACCAAACAATTACAATCAAATTTAAAAAATATGGAGAACCCTACAAACATTGTGACAACAATTAGTAAAAACTTGAGTTGTTTATTCATTAAAGTGAAAACAAGGTAATCAATTTAAATTATAAATTTGACGCATTACTACCTTAATAGTTATATTCGAAACCCTCAAACAACTCTAAAAATAATCAACCAAACAGACACAACATATTTTTTGAAACGCAACGATTACTGTTTTTTTGAAACTAAATAAAAGTGATAGAATTTATGAAACAAAACAAGGAAGACATATATTTTGATAAGCATAATAGATTTTTTTGAACAAATTCATAATAATATAGTATATATTTTCAAATTTCACATACCGAGTAACATTGAATCTCCTTAAGGAATTCGTATAGAATTCAGGTTGTTGTCTGCACCTAAATATTAAAACACATATATATAAGAATTAAAAAAATTACGTACACATAAATGATAAACATAATTCGCTCACATTTCTTTTAGAATTTTTTTGTATTGATTCTTTTTTTCATTACTCAAGTTTTCCAAAAAAAAGGAACCAAATGGGTTAACCTAATCCAATATCAACGACATCACAAAACAACAACATTGGTGAATTTATAAAAGTTTTCTAATACACTCTAAAAAACTATTATTTAATATTATTAGTTGTGGTAGCAATGAAGCTACTTATTATTATTTTTTCCAGAGGGAACCCGCAACCGTTACTCAGAGTGCCATGAGTGTGCACAGGGTAAACCCTCAGTCTGACGCAATAGCCTGCAAACCAATGGCAGAAGGTAAACCACACAAGGTGACAGGTCAGCTGAGAAAACGTATGTAGAGGGACTCGAACTCATGACCTTTGGTCACAAGCGTGCCTTACTCAACCAACTCGGCTACCCCTTTGGGGGCTACTTATTAATCTTCGATAACATTAGCATTTAATAAAACTCGAAACTAAAACAATGTAATAAAGGCCCAAGTTATATATACCCAATTCCGGTTTAAGTATACCCAATTTTGAGTATACCCAAAGGTGATCTAAATAGACTCAATTTTTCTAAAAATACCTTTTTCTAGGTATATAAGCCATTTTTTTACTAACTTCCATCCACAACATTTTTCCTACACTTTCTCTCACTTCCCTCACTTCTCTCTAGCTCTCAAACTCTCTTCTCTCAAACACTCTCACTTCTCTCTCAAATTTTCCGGCGAGGCACCACCACTCCTACTCCTCCTCCTCTATCATGGTGAAGAACAAAAACCCACCATCACCACCTACGTAAGTTCCCTAATCTAAATTTGTTTGTTAATTTTGTTAGTTTTAGGTATGAATTTAGGATTTAGGTTAGATTTATGGTAGAATTTAGGGTTTAAGTATAGATTTAGGGTTTGAATTTGCCAAAAAGTAGGGTTTAGTGGCCATTTTCCAGCCAAGTTGCCGGCTGGAAAATGGCCGGCAGCTCGCACCAGTGGTGCGCCTAGGGCAGCACCATCGGTGCGAGCTGTTGTGCCGAGCGGCACAGACACCTGTGCCGCTCGGTACGGCCTGCTGTGCACCTATGGTGCACAGTTTTTTTTAAACTTGGAAAAAAAACTTTTAAAAGTTTAAGTTTTGCATTTTTTAAAAAAAAAATTGAATTTTTTAAGAAATTACTTTCCATAGGGAGTTCGGTTGCGAATTAGAGTGTTGTTTTTTTAATTTTGCAGGTTACATCATATGTTAATGTTATTAATTTCGTAATTTCTTTTTGTATTTTTGTAGGTCAGACGCGGTTGAGGAGCGACGTCTTCCTCGATCTAGGGCGTATCCCCCTGGTTCACGGGCGCCACACCCGGGGAAGAGTCTAAAGACTGTATGGGCAGTCGAGGATGAGCGGGTCTGCGATGCCAAGTGCGGGCGAGATTTAGCTGATGACCCTGAGACTATTCGTCTTAGGGAGGAGGAGGACAGGATAAAGAGTGATCGGTCTTTGCGCCGAATCAACCATGGGAAGAGGAAAGAAAAAGCCTCAGAGATTGTAGTCGATGATAGTAGAGGCGGAGGCTCCTCATGACGCGAGACGTCTTCATCACACCGATCACCACCTCCCACTGCTAGTGATCCACCACCTTTCTCTCCCGCTCGCAAAGCTCCATCCGCTGCGCATACTAGAACACATCCACCACCTGTTAGTGACATGGTGGATGCCACTGGGGACCCTGAGCAAGACACCATCGATGAGGAGCGTATCGATGCGATCCACACAGAGGAGTAGCAGAAGACGTTTGCATTTCTCAAATGCAACAAAATACCTCTGTTTCCTGACTACAAGGAGCACGAGGCGTATCACGTCTTCATAGGACAGGTAAGTACCAAATTATTAAACGTCTAGTCTAAGGTTTTACTATTATTAATTTCTAACTTAGTTTTTTATTTACAGGGTCGCACTACATTAGGCATACATGCACATTATAATGTGCTTCGTATGTGGGACCTCAGTGCTCAGCCAGAGGTGCAACGACATTTGGCGCGAACTCTTTTCGGTCCTCTTATAGCCCACTTGCCTTAATACTTCACGCACTCCGTACTTGATGAGGTATTTGTTGAGCGTTGGCATCAGGAGACCAACACGTTCCATTTCTCATTTTGGGGAGATGACGATTACCCTCGACGATGTCAGCTGCATTACAGGTCTCCCTGTAGTTGGCCGGACCTTGGATGTAGTCACGGCTCCACATGATGAGGCATACAACTACTATGCTAGTATGTTAGGTTTGATAGTGGATGAGCTCCGTGCAGAGATATAGTCCACTAGAGGCGTTGGCTTCAAGATCAAGTGGCTGTGGGAGACTTTTACGAGGGGTCGCTACGTCGAGCAGACTGATGCTGAGACTATCCGCCAGGTATCACGAACATACCTGATGTTCTTATTTGGTTGCACTATTTTTGCGGATACTAGTCAGAAAAGTGTCAAGGCTTACTACTTGTACGGGTTGGCGAATGTGGATTCTGGGTTGTGGGACATCGCATGGGGTACGAGTGCATTGGAATTCTTGTTCCGTGGTTTGGGTGATGCTTCGAAAGCATCGAAGCATAACCTATACGGTTTTGTAGCTATGTTTGATTGCTGGATTTATGACCACTTCCCCGCGTTTAGAGCCTCAGAGAATGCGGACCACGTAGCGAGGCAGCCTAGGATTGTGAAGTGGATACCAAATCGGATTGTTGGGCAAAACATCCGCCCCAAATCGGTTGTTCGTACTCTCCTTGCAGATCAGAAGGAAACAGATGTAAGTGTTTAAATTTTAGTAGTCAGGAACATTTTAATATTAAGTTTTATTTTTTAACAATGTCTAAGTGTTTTACTTTTTGGAACAGGTCATATTTGAGTCGCACTAGGATATTAGAGTCCAGTTCCCCGTGCAGGAGATCCGCACCATTGTTTATCCTTTGCGGATGATGAGCACGGTGAAAGGGGTACATGCCTGATTGGGTTATGCGTCAGTTCGGACGGGTTCATGATGAGCCCGAACTCCCACTTGTACTCCGACCGGGTTACAAGAATGGAGATTTGGCGAGGTACACGTGGCGAGAGAGCGCATGGCTTGATTGGCGTCAGCACTTGCTTTCTGAAGATCGGTTGACCGTTACCATTACCACATATAGACAGTCTGTGACGAACACCTACTGGAGGTACCTGGCTAAGTATGGTTGGCATACTATTACTCCACCACCACGTACTACGGACGACAGTTTGCTAGACGTTGTTCGCTCGATTGTTACTATGCCTGTAGGTCGTGGGGAAGAGGGTGCGCTTAGGTGGAAAGATCAAGTCCTGCTACTCTTCTCTTCTTGGTTGTTTGTCCTCATTATTGGACTTTTTTTAGCTTTTTTGTGATCTATCGTTTTCATGCACGTTGTAGTTGTTTATCAATTCGTAGGATTTGTTAAACTATCGTCTTTTGTATTATGACATCTACTTTTTTTTATTTCTATCGTTTCCTTTAGATTTGTTAAACTTTATTTGAATTCTTATTTACAATTTAGGATCCACAAAACACCTAAATCGTTGAATTCTTTGTTAATGGGTTGGAGTGTGTTTGATGATGCTCATCTACTCAAGGCTGCGAAAGTTGTGAAGTTCAAACGGCCGGACGATAATACTGATGAGTTTTTTGATGAGGTTTTGTGTATCATGTATTTCATGTACGGCGAAATGTCTACGTCTAGACAAATGCCTCAATCTCGTACTCGTGAGGAGGTAGCCACTAGGTACAAGTGTATAACTAGTGGACCGATGTTCTTGGTGTTTAACGAGCCCCCAGAAGTTAGGAACGAAGCATTCGACTCCTTCGGTTTAATGATCACAGACTATTTGTCTTTAGAAATGGCAGAATACGTTCATTCTCAAATTTCCATGAAGGAGGAAATAATGCGTATTCTCAGCGACAATGAAGGCTACGATTTTGACTAAATCTCTGTTCAATATCAAGTTATCCACTCATGTTTATGCGGTGTTGTTGTTGCTTGTTTGTAACGTTTAATATTAAGTTATGAAATAATTAGTTGCTTATCGTTATAAGTTGGAAAATTTCATGAATTACGGTCAAATAACTAAAGTACAAAACGTTATGATAAAGCAAACAAAGTTCTAAACAACATAAATCCGACCAAAAGACATAAAGCGACAAAAAGCCATAAATCCAATCGAAACATGAACATAAATCCGACCAAAAGATATCAATCGACTACTAAAATTCATCAAGATTAGTCACTTCTGGGAATGAACAAACTGGCTTTCTCCCTTCGAGTTCCGTGTATTTTTTGCAGCGACCAACTATTAGTAGCTCCCAGTACGTAGCCTCTTCACTCTTCAACTTCTACCACGTAGGATGTATGCGTGCGCAAGGGCATAGGGGCTTGATTGATATATGTTTAATACTACTTAAATTAGAACCAAAAATTGAATAATACAGTTGTAAGTAATAACAATACCATAAATCGAATGACTTACATTGACGAAGTGGTTAGTATCAACGAATCCAAACCCAATCTCACGTATTTGGGCCATAATGGGGGGTTTACCGCGCAGAGGTAAGAAAGTATGACTACAGTTGTGAGACCCACGAGTGACACAAAATGAACAATGCATTCGAACTTGGTTGCAATCACAATCCTCATTTCCGGCATTGTCATCCAATATTTGGGTGATGCTGGTGTCTCGTAGTAGTTTATACTTTTTGCAACCTTCAGGTAATCCTCTTTACCGTTATAAATCTTGCTGTATGTGTAATAGTTTTCCATGAGTTCATCGTATATTGCCTTCCGAACACCTCACCAAACTTCTTCATGACCGTACAACCCAAACAAAACTGCTCTATATCCACAATGACCATCTACCTTAACATCATTTATACCCGATATAAAAGGATTGAAGTGAGTCGGAAACCAACGCAAAACCTTTCGGGTCGTGTATTAGTTATGTGACTCCACCAATGGATGATTGTACGATGTTGCTAGCGAGCGAGGCAATGGAAGAACTACGAGTACGAGGTACTTTAGGCACATCTGCCCAAACCGTATTTACACTAGCAACTGCTTTACCCTTTTTAACTTTTGGTGGTTTTAAAGAGTTCATGACTGAGTCATGAATAGCCTCATCGACACCTTCCTTGTGTTCCTAGTAGAATTTATCCCGTTTAGTGGATGATGTATCAACAACTAAATTTATTTTCACTTGCAGGCGGCCTCCGTGTTTCTGCTTCTCCAATGGCTCTAGCAATGAGGATATTTCAGGATAAACAATTTCAAACCATTTCTTGTAAATTTGTTTTATACGGCTTTCGCCTTTTGTCTCCATAACATCGGTTACTAGCTTTAGCAGATCATCTTTGAGAATCTCCATGGTCGTACGGAATGAACGAGGCATTATTTCTAACCTTGTCCAGCGGATGTGAAAAGCATCTAACGATGCAGCTATTCCGTCTTTACGCCACTTGCGGACCTGGTGATAGCAAGGTATATCATGGGTAGATTTTATAGCGCATATACAGACGTCATTGTCTTTAACATCCGACCTATCTTAAATAGCGACCATCTTGCTATCTTCGGCCTTTTCTACTTCGTCGAAAAATAGTTCTAACGCCATGTGGGAAACCTTGCCTCGAATTTCATCAAAAAATTTGTCCGCGAACTTATGCAGTGCTATGTAACGAATCTTCTTAAACGACGACCTAATGGCAACATGTTGGATTTCGACAAGTGAATGAACCCTCCCCCAAAATAACTCGAAGTTTAATTTTCTTGTACGTAGATAACACTTTAGGTTAGAATGAGCACTCTCGACGCGGTTAGTGGTGCAATGTCCCAAATGCAAGTTATTGTTCGTCTTCCAAACAACGAATTTGTCCATGTATTTAGCGAGCCACGATTTTTCAGTGTATTCAATTGCAAGAGAGCAGTCTTTGTACTCCAATAGCATGTCCCGTCGGGCGTGATCGAATTCAATCTCTAATGCTGCATACGCAACCTTCTTCCAAGCATAAACAAATTTCACATGATCACTTTTCTCGAGGAAGTATTTTCTTGTTTCCCCTGAACATTCTGTGCTACGTGCCATCGACATAACATATGCGTTGTCTCTGGGAATACCACTTCTATGGCGTTCATCAACGCTAAATCTCTGTCGGTCAGGATGACACGAGGTTCTTGAATTCTATGAACGGAAATCAACGACTTCAAACACTCTAACACCCATTTGAAGTTGTTTAACTTCTCGTCGAACATGAAGGCAAATGCCGCACAGAAAGTCAATCCGGTACACGTCACACCCACTATCTCGAACAATGACATACCATATCGTATGACTTTATACGTACTATCCATTATCAAAACTGTTGGAAATGTCCACAAAAGGTCAACACTGACTGGATGGGCAAAAAACATATCTGTAATGATTTGTCCATCGTCTTCACCAGATTTATGCCATTCGTAATAATTATGTGACTTAAGCTCCCCCAACAAGAACTGGAGTTGTGACCTACCCACCTTTTTTAAAACCCTACTTTTTTATCGTGCATTGTAGATGATGCGTATGGTAGAAACATTTTCTTCGTTCAACTTCTTAACACCCTTCAGTATATCTCTGGGGTTAGTACCAATGTAGGTCGCTCGTTCAACATATTTCATCTCTTCATCATTCAAACGGCCAGCAAAAGAATGTCCGTCTCGATGTTTTAAACTCTCATGTTTATGAAAACTACATTTCACTTCTAACTTCCATTGATCTGGTTCCACCATTAACCCGAGAAACTGAAATGGGCAGTCAATCTTTTTTGTTTCTGTAGACTTCCATTTACGGTCTTTTTCTGCTACTTGTGGAGTATATTCCCCCCCCCCCCCTCTCACACTGGAAATACATCATCAGACTTTTTCTACTGTTTACTTTGTCGCGCCGACTTATGTTGATAACCATACCATGGAGTTTTCCTTTCTTCGTAACCCATTTTATCAACGCGTCGTGTGTGTAGAACTCGGTAGTGAAGAACAAATTATTGTAGTCAGTAGCGAAATGTTCCTCAGTCCCATTGGCGATATCCGTCCCCCGTTACACAACAACAAACCACAATAAGCATTCAGGTATAGTTAAAAACAGAAAAAAAAACCTTGATTTTTTACAGAAAATTTGCGCGAACCGAAGGTTAAGAGGCCTAGAATCAGTGGTACTAGGCCTTAGAACCGGCCGGACACGACCAGGTGCACCACTGGTTCTTTGGCCTTGAACCGGTGGTACTGAGGCCTCGGTACCGACCGGACGGTGGCCTTAGCACCCCCGGTTCCTAGCCATGGAACCGGTCGTGCGTAGGTCACGCACAGCCGGTTCTAAGGCCAAGAACCGGCCGTGCGAAACCTACGCGCCACCGATTCCATGGCTAGGAACTGATGGTGCTAAGGCCACCAGTAAAATTTTTACCTTCTCCTCCGGCGACGATGACGGTTTATCCGACGACTCCAACTCTTTTTCTGGCAATATTTCATCATCCCTTATCTCCAATGACATCAACTCCTCCACATTGATCCCTAGTTCTGCTTGAGTCATGATCAATTTTGTGTTTTAGGTTGAATGTTCTTGATTTTATTATGAAGTTTGAACTTGGTTTCAATTTTTTAAGAAAACTAGACTATTTGGATGACAAATTCAGTAAAGAAGAATGTTTGTTTGGGTATAGATAGCGAAATAGGTTATTTGGTGAATTGAGTATACTTAGGATACATTTAGTAGTTTTTTTTACTTAATGGCAGTTTAGAGATTACTTTTCTTGTCGAGGATAAAAAGGTAAAAAAAAGTCAAAAAAAAGTCAAAGGAATATTTTGAGTATACTTAAACCTAAATTGGGTATATAAGCCATACCCTGTAATAAATTATCAGTACTAATAAGTTTATAACGAATTCACAACGAGGTTTATTTTGACATGTGAAATCAATTTTGGATTTATTATTATAACAAATTTGCGACATGATAACAATGTGGTGTAAAATATAGTTTTGTTATAAATGATTAACAACGAGTAAATTTTAATATTTTTTTTAATAATTAACCTATCTATATTTTAGTAACATGTGAGTGACTAATATGTCGATGCAAAAACAAACCCTTTTATTTTCCACCCAACCCAAAATTTTTTTAGACGTAGCCCGTTCATTCTATATAACAAAGAAAAATTTAAAACCTTAAGAAAATGTTCGATTGCAGATTCTACAAAAGAAGGTTTGTATCACGGAGAAGGAAGTCAACCTTACTTATCTATTATTCATTCTTCAATGAATCTATGTATCTTCACCGTATCCACGCTATGTTGGTTAAAGATTCTCTTTACGATAATATTGTCACGATATTAAAACTCGAGCTCATGTACTTTTGAATCACGAGAGTTGCTCTTGACTCTCCGTCTTTTTTAGCCTAGTTGTTCAACAGCATAAACCTTACTATATGCAAAATTGAATCACCAACCGACCTCAGCTTAGTTGTTCAACAGATAAATCTTCAAAATTCGATAATCAGTATTCTCAATCATTAAAAAAAACATATAGAACTAGGTGACTACTTCAATTACTCTGGTTATTAGATAAGTGTCCAATGTAAATATTCTTTGATACGACATGAAATATCAACAAAGTAGGACACGACCAAGTCCAAGCAAGGATCCACAACTTGAATATTGTATGATTCATTTAATCAGTAGTGACCCCAACAAACGTACTTATTAGGCCACACATCATAGTATGACTACTAATATGTACAAGCTTGCTTCAAGACATGGCCTAACTTGCCTCGAGACTTGGCCAAGCTTACCTCAAGACCTGGCCAAGATTGTTTGGATACATGGCCAAGCTTGCCTCGAGACTTAACCAAGCTTTCCTCGAACTCTAGCTAAGCATTCCTTATGAATAAATCTAAGTAAACTAACCAAACAAAATACCAAGTTACCTAACCATATTATATCGGGCAACTAGAAAAACTTGGCTGAAAGGCCAAACCTGAGTCCAAAAGCTCGACCTCAGTGGCTACCTTGGGCACTTTGTTAAGGCCAAAACGATCAGCTTGGCCAAGCTTACCTTGGAACATAACGAAGGTTGCCTTGATACATGATCAAAATTCTCTCGATGGCCTTAAGTGACCAATTGGTCATTTAAGGTCAAACGAGCTAAAATAGGCCTGATGAGGAGGAATCCTTCTCCAGAAGCCTACCTCACTTAACAAAGCCTAATCTTGCCCATTTTTTTAATCCGAAAAGAGTGACTCGTGAGTCTTCACAACAAACATGTGCTTGGCGCCACCACGATCATTAACCAACAAAAACTTAGCCTATGTCGTTCTTCCTCTCTTGATTATCGTCAAAGAAGTGTACGAAAACCGTAACTGATATTGTATGATAAAGCAGCCCCCAATGTCCGTCTCATAAAATATCTTGAGAGCCAAAAAAGGTTACATAATAAGGAGACAACAACCAAAAACACCTCCAAATCAAGACAAATATATAAGAAGACAATACCTTATTTGTAATGTTAGTTGAAAACTAGAAATAATAGTAGCAACATAAAAAAGAAATTATTTTATAATTCATTTCATAAATGAAATACAAGTGTTCTTCACACATTTATTTCAAGTTCTTCCAATCTTATACAGTTGATCTTATTTGTCAAAAAAATTCAAGTGTCATAAGTTTAGGTAATTTTTTGCTCACATTTTTTGTTTCATTTTTAGGAAACAATATCAACCAACATCCAAATCTACTAAAGATCTCAAACTTCTACTTTTGCCATCATGAATTTAATGTTAGGACATTCAGATAAATAATTAGCTTCATAGGACCGTAACTCATTGGGGTCTCTTTAGATGTCAAGTAGTATAACCTTAACTTATTCGGGAAACCCCATTTTGCACGAGTAACCTATAACTCGTTTTCATTAAAATAATAATATGAAAACTTTTTTCTAAAGCCAAAAGGTGTTTGACACTAACCTTTTGATAAGTTTGGCCCTACGCGTCCTACCAAGGATGGAAGAAGCGTTTCAGATTTTGTTTCGGGGGTTTGCTTTTGCCTCTTCCACCTTTACTACTTTTATTTTTTGAAGTTTTCTTCTTAACTAGTTTCAATTTTTTCCAACTAAAAAGTATATCATTTTGTATTTTAATATTTTTAATAATATTTTTTAATAATTTGTGGTGATTTTTTATTATTTATATATTTTCTTTTTCATTTTTTCAATTATCTAAAAAATTATTTTTGTTTTTTATAACAAGAAAAATAATAGAAAATACAATAATAAAATTAAAATTATTATTTAAAAACATTTAAAACGATAAACATATGTTTATAAATATTGTTTCCCTCTTTTATATTTGAGTGTGTAACGATTTTTCTAAAAAAGGACTATACATGCTCTAAGAATACTATACGAACCTTTTAGCTTTATCTCGTATCACATATTTATGGCCTACTAAACAAGACATAATTTTCTTTCATTTCCTCCGTTCACCCAAAAGTGAGGGTTAGGGTTCCAAAATTCCTCACTCTCTCTTCCTGAGAGTGCTCTTTGCTCCGGTAAGCATCCTTCTCATCCCCAAATTTCTAATTGTTTTACACTTTTACATCAATTGTCATCTGCCTTTTGGACTTACAGTATAATTTGATCGCATTAGAATTTCGGTTACCTCGGCTACTGATTTCTCTCGTTGGAGCTTGAGACCCAAAATGGAGACAGAGGAGCTGCCGCTTGCTATCGTGCGCCGGGTGGTGAAAGAGAAGTTGTCCGACTGCTCGCCTGACTATGACGTCAACATTCACAGAGAAGCTCTCCTTGCTTTTTCGGAGAGTGCTCGTATCTTCATCCACTACCTCTCTGCTGCGTAAGGAAACCTCCAATCTCTATATCTTTGTGTGCATGTTTGGATCTAGTGTCATTTATGTTATGCGTTATTGCATTTAGGTTTCTTAGTTTGATTAGAGATTGTTAGTGATTTAGTTCGGAAATGCTTCCATATATATATATATATATATATGTGAAACCATGCAATTCATTGACATATAGGTTATATGTGTATGTTCATGTTGCTTAAAAAGCTATGGTGATCATCAATTTTCTAATTTTTTTTAAGAAACGTAACGAGGTTGAAGTTGATTTGCAGTGCATATACAAACAATGTAAGTTATTGAATATTGGGTGTGTGGTCTTGTTAATTGGTTGAAGTTGATTTGCAGTGCGAATGATATATGCAAGGACTCAAAGAGGCAGACTATGAACGCGAACGATGTCCTTCAAGCCCTTGAAGACATTGACTTCCCAGAATTTCTCGAGCCTCTCAAAGAATCTCTTGAAGGTTAGTTTATGATTTAGATCAGTTTTTTCTCTTTAGCTTTGGAAATAATATTAATTATGGTTTCTACTATACTCGTATCTAACATAAAGAGGCGCATTTTAAAAGTAATCTCAACGAAGAGACAAAAAATTAATCAAGATGATTACTGTCTACGTCTTTTGGCCTTCTACGTGAACTTCACTAGATTAGATAGAATTATTTAAAAGGATTAATTTTTTTTTTAAAGAGTACGGCTCATATTACAGGATAATATTATTCCTTTCCGCTCTGTGATTTTTGTTTCAAAAACATTTATTTGGTTATTATATCCATCTGTTTCTGATTAAATCAGGTCAGAATAAAATTGGATTGTAGATTTGAGAGTTTGTTCCACGTCGTGCATTGCTTTAAAAGAGGACAGGATATTGAAGTTGCACTCTGGATTTTTATTCAGTGCATAGCTATCATTGATCAAATCCGCATAGCTCAAGTTTATTATTTTATCGATGAACTTTTAAACTACCGATTTATCTCACAAAAGAAAACCATCAGCCCTATAACTGTCAAGATGATTTTTTACTAGAGTTCAGTCGGTTGAATATTTTCTACAAATTGTAGCAGCGTATAAGATGCAAGTTCACAAGAGGACGACTAGGGTAACGTAATCACCTGGTATTAATAATCTCCTTCTGTTGCTTAGATTATGAGTATGTAGGTGTACAGACTCTAGCTGAGTCTCATTTTCTTTATTCGTTGTGATTATGATGTTATATTAGGAAGATGAATATGTATTCTTTGTTTGTTAAGAATAAATGAGCTGCAAACAATACAAGCTCTTCAACTTTTCATGATATAGTTGTCAAGATTGTGATATATATCACAATTTTTATACCCAGTGATGTATCGCAATTTTTATACCCAGCGATATGTATATTAGTATGTATCGCTGGGTATCCGTTATCATGCGTACTGCAGGCTGTAGCCATATCGGCGATCAAATCCCCAAACACACTCCAACCTTTTAAATTTATATCAGATGTTTCTGAAGTCTGTTGATATCCCAAAAGAAGTCTGTTTCTTTTTGTTAAAATCCGTTTCTTTCAATGTTTGTAAGCTACATAGTAAGGAAACAATTACTTTTTTCTTTTTCCAGTCCCAAAACAGTATCATGTTTATTTTTAGACTATCTCACATTTTTTTCTGTAAGACCCTCTCTGCTACTTTAAAGTCCTCAAATACACTATTTGGGAAGCTAATGGCGTGTTAGTCTTCGTTATTTATGCACCGAAACTTGAATAAGTATGATCCAGAGCGATTCCTTTTCTGTGCAGCATTTATTATCTGTTTGCATGTGCATCTTGATATCTACATTAGCTCTTCTTCCATACTATACGCTTGCATAGCATATTAAACTTTCCTGTAAATATGTCTGTGACTGCTGTAATATTTTAGTATTCTTAGTTGCCTTTGAGAACAGTTTTCCCCAAAAACAAAGAAAAAGATTTGGAAAGCATTTTAATATATTCACCCAAATCTTAATCTTTTATGTTGTTATGGGTTGTTACTTGAGAAAGAAAGTTGGCGGATGCCGTACCTTGATGAGTTAGTAGATTGTGAGGATTATTAGTGTTATGATTATTTTGATGCATTGATGATTTAGTTTTTTAAACTTCAATTTGATATATTGTGTTGTTTGGAATTTGGATGGAAATAAATTGGAAGAGTTAAACTATAACCAATCCTATTTGTAATGCTTGATTGAATTTGTTCCTAAAGTTTCTTTCTCATTTAATTTCTTGGTTGACTATTACATTGTTTTAGAACCAAAGTGTTATGGAAATATTAGAGTTTGGAATTAGTTTTAATATTATATCATTTTTTAGTTATGATATAATTTCCTAATCCTACTTGGGAGATGTTCTAGATTTTCCCTTTTGAACAAGCGGAAGCCCTAATTGCTTTAAGAAAGGCTTACTAGTTTTAAAATGCTATTTCGATCTAATATTGTACTTACTGTCTAGGGAAGTTGTCTTAATTTTCATTGGCGTTGATGGCTTGCACTTTTCTTCCAGAATTTAAAGAGAAGAATGCTGAAAAGAGGGCAACAGGATCAAAGCCCAAAGAAGTTCACAAAAGGAAATTGGAAGAATCATCTACAAAAAGTGGAGGCAAAAGCAAGAAGAAACGGGATGTCATTGAATAAAACCAAAGTGATGCGACTTTATATCTTTGTAACTGGATTAGGATTAAATTAAAGATATTTCTTTATGGCTCATATTTATCCACAAGAAGTTTCTAGGATGTAATGTTTATCATCTTTATGTTGAAGGTTGTGTCATGAGATCGTATGGAATTGATATGAATAAAAAGAATGAAATCTAGGAGGGCCAAACACAAGAATGAAACCAGGATTTGCTTTACACTTTTATAAAATTGTACCCTTAGCATGAGAATATGTTGTTCACTTGTTTGGAGTGTTCTTTAGTGTATCAGCATCACCATTAAAACTTGAGTTAAAATACCCAATGAGTTTCAGATTGTCCGTCTTTTTATATGTGAGTATGTGTTTTTTTTGTCCTTTGTAGATATTATAATACTTTTTTTATGGATGCGTAAATGTATTCTTACCAAGCTGACACCCGATGTCCGATCTTGTACAAATTTAAACGTAATGTCCGATGTTCAATTTTGTACAAATTTAAACGTAATGTCCGATGTCCGATCTTGTACAAATTTCGATCTTGTACAAATTTAAACGCACATTTGGCGTAGATTTGAAGTTCTAAGTATCGACGTATAAAGAATTTATGTTCATTTTTGGACATTAGATTGTGGTGTTCATTTCTTGACATTAGATTGAAGTTCTAAGTATCGAAATCGTGTTCATTTATGGACAGAGAACGAGGTTTAAGTTGTGACCTCTTTTTATAGAGGGTATTCAAAGGTTTGTAATTTTCTAATTTATAACGTTGCAACGTAATTTTTATATATGCCTTTTGTGTTTTTGAGCGCACATTGAAGTTCCAACTATCAAGGTATACGGAATTATGTTCATTTTTGGACGTTGAACGAGGTTCAAGTTGTGACCTCTTTCTATAAGAGTATTCAACGGTTTTGTAATTTTTCAATCTGTAACGTTGCAACATAATTTCTATATATACTTTTTGTGATAATCCAAAAGTCTTCCGTGAAAAAACCGGCTCTTATGGAATCGGTCCAAGAAGAAAAAAATACAAAAATCACATCAAGTTAAAAAAAACCAAACTTTCAACCTTCATTATTTGGCTCCTTTCCCATTCCCATGCTACCACTAAGTTGAATAGGGTTACTCATATTCAGATGATAGTTCTATCTCTAGTATCTTCTCATAGCTCTACCACTATAGTCAACCCTCTATTCCATAATCACTTTTGTAGGCTACTATGGTTTTTGGATATAAATACAATTGCTCTCATTTAGTTATTAACGATCCTCTTAACGAATATGTTGGTAGGATCTTGATGGTTCCTCATAGTGTTATAATGAGCTTAACAGATTATAGAAAAAATATATCTCGAGTTATTTTTTAGTACAAGTCACAAACTTGATGAGATGAAGCTAAATGTCGATGTTATGTGGGTCCAATTCGAACTCAAAGAGTTTAAAATTATTCAAGAGGGTAACTTATTTTTCAAATTTCACTTTGAAGTATTGGATAATGGTCCTTGACACTTTGAAGGGCTCTAATGGTCCTAAAAAAATATGAGCTAGTGAACTCTTTTGTGAATGAGCCCCTAAAAAAATCTCAATGTGTAAAAAACGATATATTTAAACTCTTGAACTCTAGACTTCTGAGGGTTTTAGTTATACTACTTCAGTTATTAGTTCTCCAAAATTTATGGACAAGCAAACGTAGAAAAAAGTCAGACTGAGGTTTTCCCGCACTTGTGTTGTTATTAAAGCGACTTTGAGATCTTCTCTGAGATCTAAGTCTATTGTTTGAAGTGGTACACATTAGTCAGGCTAGAATATCATGGTTTTCCTACATCCTGCGCAAACTGTAGGGTTTTCAGGAACATCACTACCCATTGTAAGGGGCCTTCATTGGCTAGACGGTCTTTGACCGTGCCTAATCTCGTATCTAGACCTGATTTGATTTTGCTAAATTCAGAATAGATTGATAAGGTAAAAAGATGTATTGACTTTATCATTAGTAATACTATCTCTATTATGATCCTTATAGAAATTAAGGTTAGTCTACTTAAATTAAATTCCATTATAAGATTTATGGTTTTTTTTGGCATTGTTCAACTAAGCATGCCTCTCACCTCCTGGGTAGGATCTTAATTATTTGTAATCAAATTGTTATCTCTATCTTTATTATATATTTATATTAGCACTTAATCCAATGTAAAGCTAGAAGTCTTACACTATTTCTTTTCGTCTTACTGTCATTTTCTATTTTAATGATGCTCCCGGTCGTATTTCTATTTGGATTTATTTTGAAGTCATTGGCGGTGCTAGATCGAAGATCTCCTTGGATCACCTTTGGGGATTTCACCATTATCACAAACTAGAGGAACAAATAAGCTCTACGGTTCACTATGATGAACTCAAAAAATCTTTAGTGAAGTTCAGAAGCAGAAATGTTCGCGTGAGAGGGTCGGACTAGAGAATATTCGTTTGAAGTGACAGTGAATAGTGAAATCAATTATTACTCAAAAGGAAAGGAGACAAAAGGAATAAATGTGGCAATAATTGACTAATCATTGGTCTATTTTCCCAAAATGGAATGTCCTTTATATAGTAAATGAGGTAGATAGTAAAATTACATAAATACCATCATAAAAGTGGACTTCTCACCCCACTATTTGACTATTTACAAACAAGTTCTTGGTGTGTATCATTTGACCCCTATATATCTTATGTTTGCTTTACTTTGGTCCTTCACCACTAAATACATAAATTTTGGTCTTATTTGTGGGTAAAATTACATATTGATCACCTATATTTTCCTTTCATTATCATATTAGAATTCAAAAATTTAAGAATTTAACACTTGTTGTTATTAAGGTGAGCTCATTGAATTTTTTTATTTGGTTTCCAATTCTTACAAACTAACAAAAAACCTCTAAATCTTAACTCTTTGAAAATAGACGATGTCTTAGTCAATAATGAACAATACGAGTCTTTTCCAATTTCTTTCATCCATTATGGATTTCCAAATTCTTCAGACCACATTATTTTCATTTTATGTTTATGTACCCCTCTCTCTCGCAGGAAAAAATCATTCAAATTATTTAACATGTGAAAATATCACCCTCAATTCAAAGAAATTGTGGCTAATAACTAAAATCTTTCAATTGACGCACATGGTATGTGTCTTGCTTCACAAAAAATTACTCATCTCCAACTCGTTTATGTGGTCTCAATTATAAGGAATTTAATAATATTTGATCCAGGGTATCTAACGCCCAAAATAAACTATTCGAAACTGAATATCTCCTTGCTCAGGACCCTTCAACCCTCATCATTATCTCAAAATAATTTGACATATAATTCTTTTATTATCCTCAGTAGTTTTGAAGAATAATTTCTTCAGAAAAAGACAAGAGAAACCTCATAGACACTAGTCATCCTCTTGGTTATCCGGGTCTCGTAAAGGTCTCTGCTCTCATCTCTATAAAAGGCAACTCACTAGATAAGACATACATGATTCGGACTGTAAAACGTATGAAGATAAAAAATAAATTTTCAATATTGATGGTAACATATCCTCTGGGCCTAATGACTAAAATACAAGATTTTTTGAAGCACTAATAAAATATTGTAGGTAAGAATATCTATAACAAGGTCCTTAATTTATTAAATTATGAACGATTGGAACCTTTTTGGATTTCCAATTATCTCGCTCTCATTTATAAAAAAAGACACTCATTCTTACGCTACCAATTCCAGGCTAATTGCTTGTTGTAACGTCATATATAAGATTATCTCTAAGACTACTGCTAACAAAATCAGGGGCTCCTTCTTTTATTTGATTGATAAATCTTAATTGGTTTTCATCTCACGAAGAAACCTCTTAGATAACATCATTCTCTCACAACTCCTTAGGGATTACCAAACTAACATCAAAAGGCAGAAGGTCACACTAAATTGACCTTATGAAATATTTTGATAATGTTTGTTGGCACTTTATTACAGATATACTACTCATCATGAACTTTCCAAAAAATGATGATCTCTATATAATCCAATGTATATCCACTCATTTACACAATGTTAACATAAATGAAAATCCTAATGGGAATTTTCAAAGTAGGAAGGGGCTCAAACATAATGACCCTATATCCCTTTTATGTTCATCATGTATTGAAAGTCAACTTCAACATCCTTAAGAAGAAAAACAATAACAAAAATATTCAATTCCACTAGAAATGTCAAAACCTCAAAATAGTTAATCTCTATTTTGCTTATGGTTTGATGATTTTCTATCATGATGATTTAAACTCTCTAAATCTTATAAAATATGTTCTAAATAAATCCGTCTCGCTCTCGATTCTCCAAACCAGTTCCGCTAAAAGTTATATTTTCCTCTATGGGTAAATCCCACACTTCGAAATGGTCTGATCAACTTATTATGGTAAAAGGTCGGGTCTATTTTTGTAAATTATTTGGGAGTTCCTCTTATTACAGGTGAATTTCCTACAATGATCGTCAGCTTCTTCTAGAAAATATCAATGTTTATATTAGTTATTGCACCTCTAAACACCTTTTACGCGAGAAGTCTCCAACTTATCAAATTTGTTCTTTTTGCATGCCATGCTCTTTTTGCATGTCATGTTCTTTTTGCATGCCATGTATATTGGTCTTTAATCTTCATACTCATGTATAAGTTTCTCAAATATCTATCCCAATCACTCTGACGCTTCCTCTAGTTAGGCCATGAGATGAAATTTTTAGGTTTTAAGGTGACTTGGTTCAATGTAACATTTCCCATGTTAGAAGATGAATTTGGGATTTTGGATCTAAAATCAAGCGGATGTCCTTAAACATATGTGGTCTTAAGTTGGTAAAAACAACAATTCAATCTAGTTTATTAAAGTTGAAACAATTAAAAATAAAAAACATTTGGTCTTTAAATACTGTCTTGTCCCTCTCATGGACTTGGAGGAACGTTTTACGTCTTTGGCCTTAATCTAGCAAAATATACAGGGTATCTGCCACTAATGTGCAATTTGTCTTCTTCAAGTACAATCCGTGACGTTTCCCAACCTATTTGGTAACCCATTATGGGCAATATATCATTCAAGATTCAAGGTTTGACAACAATCTCAAGGTATCCGACATCATTCGGGATATACATTTGAACTTTTCGTCTCAATTAATATCAGCAAGTTCCAGAAATCATCGCAACCTCCAAAAGATTAACAATATTACTCTACCTTTCTGCATTATCATATCATTAATTATAACGACGTCCACTATTGGCTCGCCAACAGAGAAAACATAAACTTCACAATTAGAGAAATCTACAGTGTCATCCTTACGTTCATCCCCTGTGTCGGTGACATAAGTACAATACACGTTCACAATTGTAATATAGGAAAAATTATCAACCGAGACAAACTTATATGTAGAGACCAAACTCTCATCCATAATGTGTGTTGTGAAACTCTTGTGCTTAATCCATCAATCATATCGTCTTTGACTATTGCTTCAGTTAGAGTATCCGAGTCACCTATAGTTCTAAGTTTGGGTTCACACTAATCGACACTAACTGACCTTGTTATTAACGAGGCGTTGAAATGCCCCTTTCTCACAACCGCCATCTTTGGCGGTCATGTTTTAGCGCAATAATATACCACTTACGATGAAGCCAGAATGCAAGATTTTTTAGTTCTCCTCCAATATTTGCCTCTACAGTATCGCATCGTATACTTTCAGATTTTTTGTTCAAATTCATTGGTACCAAGGATGACTGACCAATGTAATCCTTACTTGATTTCCAATTTACTTTTGTTGTATGCAGTCACCAATCTTTCATGTTGTGGATGCTCTTGTTGATTGTTGTACATGTTAGACCTATTCGCATACTAATTTATGTGTAGTTTTTTATTGCGTCTAATACTTGAGGTTCTTTTGGTCATTTTGTTAATATCCTGGCTTTTTCGCTTGAGTATTTATATAATTTCGTATGTCTCCATCTAATTTTTGTTCCAACTATCTATTTTTGTTTTTTTTAAAGATTCAATCCTAACTTCTCAAGTATGTCGGATAGTAAAAACAATTTTAATATCTTTTCGATAACTTTTGTAGATGCAAAATAAGATAAAATAAAATAAATACAAAAAAAGCAATGAACAACTTAGGGATAGAAAATTATGAGGTATAATCGCCCCCAAATTTAGGTGTTTTAACAAATAATGTCGAAAGTCTATAGGCCTGAAAAATATTCCATAGGACGAGACCATTTATATGCGTCTTTTCCTTTTGCGTCACAAGGTATGGCCGGGCAAATAAAATTAACGAGGATGGAATAAAGCTCACTTCTTTTTTTATTCGAAGGACTCCAGTTGCTTCTTCTCGAAGATGGACAACGGAGGTGGAAGGAAAGAAGTGGCGGTGTCTGCTCTTCAGTTCGCTTGCTCCGATGACATCTCCACCAACGTCGCAACGGCAGAGAGGTTTCTCTTCTTCTACAATTTGTTCTTTTCAGTTTTCAGATTTAATAACTGCGTTTGATAGGCTCGATGATAGTTCTCCTGTCTCGAACTCGAACTGATTTCGATAATTTTCTATCACATATGGGGTCTGGATTACTCTACCGACTTTAGAGATACAACCTAGAGTGTGTAATTGTTTACTATTAAGTTCAATTCGTACTACTATATTCCTGGTAATTTGTTTGATGATTGAATTTGCTATCTTAGATTTAGCCTAGACAATTTGTTTTATCTTCAAATTCTCTCTGCTTTAATTTCATACAAAGATTCTGTTCAGAAGATAAAAAACACCACTGAATTCATGTGTGAGTGTAAGCATGAAGAAAGTAAGTCTGATCCACTAATATATTTGAAGGATTTTTGAAACTTGTGGACATTAGTTGATATTGGTATTATGAAAAGGATTTCTTTTGTGCAGATTGGTTCGAGCTGCTCATGCTAAGGGAGCAAATATTATTCTAATTCAGGTACGTTCCGTTGTGAAACTACAGGATATGCTTTTGTAATTAAGCATAATTATGCTAATTGTGCCTCAGATAATGTTTCTTCTAAGAACAGTCATTGTGATTTTATCTTTGAGACAACAAAAAATCAGAGTTACTTTTAGTTAGTTTTGTTAATAAGATTACAATTTACTCTTGATTTTCTCTATTTTAGTGAGTTTCTCAAAGGGGCATGATGTCTTATAAGGCTATAATCCAAAAGCAATCATGCTACACATGGTAACTATGAGATGGTAGCTAAGTTAATTGCACCAGTTTAGAAATACAGTCCATTGAGTAGGATCTTTTTGAATGCAGAGCTAGCTAGTTTGAGCATCTTGGATGAACTAGTAACATAATTAGGCTACCTTTAGGTTTTGAACTGCTTTTGGTGGCAGTTAATTTAGTGTGTGTTTCAAGATCAACTGCTCTCTTCATTGGAAATGTATCAAAGTATAAACTTTGTGTACTCATATTTTTTAACTAGTGATAGTCGTAAACTGCTTTATATATTTGGTTCAAAGGTGACAATATTTGTTCTTATAAACTGTTGCTATGCATATTATGTACACCATCATTTGCTCGTAAATGGGTTGCTGCTAAGTTGTTGGTACCAGGGTTACCCAAATTTGTTCATAAGCCACAAGAGTTCAACCCCGTTTTGGAACGATGTTGTTCCGATTCGGGGAACCGTTTTGTATTGGTCTTTACATATAAATAAAAGCTTGAAGAAAAAATGCCATAGAATAATAGAGAAGAAGAAGAAAAGAAAAGGCAATGAAGAAGAAGGTAGGACCTGTGAACCCCTAGCAGCAACCGAGTAATCTAGCGTTAAGTAGTAATACAAAAAGTTGACATCTACAAAACTTTACTTTTTTAATTCTTAAAGATTAGGATTTATCTAAACTCGAGTTATTATTTGTGTTTTTATAATTAATATACTATTATCGTTTTGGATCAGCCTATTGTTTTGACGTCCAATATTCCGATTAAGCCTTACCTATCGTACCAATATTTACACTTTCTAGTATGAACCACTTACTCGATCCCGTTCCATGAACCGCATCAAACCACGTTCCAAGTCACCTTGGTTGGTACCCTTTAGTATAATTTTGATGTTTGGCCATGCAAATGATGAAAAACAAAAAAAGGAGCTTTCTGTCAGATCTGAAAGAGAAAAGTATATATATATATATATATGCTTCCCCTTACTGAACATTATATCTCAACTTTTCTTTATGCCATTGCGGTTTAGATTGTGCTTAGTTAAAACATGCAGGTAGCATTGCTGAGTTGTTATTGCATTTCTATGTATTGCTTACGCTTTTACTCTTTCATTCCCACAATTGTTTGCAGGAACTGTTTGAGGGACATTACTTCTGTCAAGCACAAAGAGAGGATTTCATTCAGCGGGCTAAGCCATATACGGGTCATCCTACAATTGCCAGGTAAATTAATTGGCTTCTGAATATCGGTCTGGTATTTACTGCTGTTGCTCTGAAGTCCGAACTGACTAGTTGTTACTTTCTATTTTCTCTCATTAAGACGAGTGACAAATACAGATTCCATTTACAGCCAGCTATAAGTAGTTAAGCTTATGTATATGCTCATACTCCACAGGATGCAAAAGCTTGCAAAAGAATTGGGTGTGGTGATACCTGTTAGCTTCTTTGAAGAGGCCAACAATGCTCATTATAATTCGATAGCCATAATTGATGCTGATGGGACGGATCTCGGACTATATAGGAAGTCCCATATTCCAGATGGACCAGGTAAATAAAAATGATTTCCAAATAGCTTTGAGTTTGATATATGTATGTTAGCTGTCAGATCATATTTTCCCTCCATCTACATTCCTTGTTTGTCACCTTCAGGGTACCAGGAAAAGTTCTACTTCAATCCTGGAGATACTGGTTTCAAGGTAAATAATGATTCTTTTTATCCTTCCCTTGGTGCCTTTGATAGACTGCTTAATTACTATATTTTCTAAACACTGCTTCATTTTTTAACAGGTTTTCCAAACTAAATTTGCGAAAATTGGAGTGGGTAAGAAACCTCATATTTTATATCTATTGTTACCATATATGTTACTATGGAAAGATGACTCATAGAATTTTGATGTCTATATAGCTTGTTGTTCACTGAAGTTATTGGTAAAAGAAAAATACAACCAAATTCTATGTAGAGTGTTAAAATATTGCAACACAATATTTTCTCTTGTCGCCTGCTGAATATACTGCTAGTAAGTTAAATTTTATAGTATTTGCTGTGTTATTTTGATAGCAATCTGCTGGGACCAGTGGTTTCCGGAGGCAGCTCGAGCTATGGCTCTACAAGGTGCTGAAATACTGTTATACCCTACTGCTATTGGTACTGAACCCCAAGACAACGGACTTGATTCTTCTGATCACTGGATTCGAGTAATGCAAGGCCATGCTGGAGCTAATTTGGTAAGCCATAGACTGCTTTCTGATGGCTATACGCAATTTTTGACATTGGCAAATGTGGTTTAAGAAATACATATTTGATGACTGACGAGTATTACTCTGAGAGTTAACTGTTTCCAAATTTATGTTCAAAAAATCTAAACCCAAAGCAGTTAGCGGTAAACATTGATTTGACAAATTAGAGAACTATTTCAAACATTTGATATACATGTGTTTGTATTCGATATCAGGTGCCTCTAGTAGCTTCAAACCGTATAGGAAAGGAGATTATTCAGACAGAGCACGGAGATAGCGAAATCACTTTCTATGGCAAATCCTTCATTGCTGGTATCTATAATTATTTATTTTTATCAATTCTGTTTACGTTATACAGTGGCATTTCTTCTCATCAAATACGTAGAACTTCGTAGTTGTGACGTGTTGTTCACTGAATCTTTTATTACAGGACCTACTGGCGAAATCGTTGCAGCTGCGGATGATAAAGAGGCTGTTCTTGTTGCACAATTTGACCTTGACAAAATCAAATCGAAGAGACACAGTTGGGGAGTATTTCGTGATCGTCGACCAGAATTATACAAAGTGCTTCTGACTTTAGATGGTGACACTACCAAGTCTTGATTTTATCTATGACTTGCTTTTTATACTTGGAAGAGATGTAAACAAAACAATAGGGAGCTAGCACAAGTTCCCTTTCATGTTATGCCTAATAAAAGTAGGGTAACAACCATTTGAGTTAATGTTTGAATATTTTTCTTATCGATTGGGTTTAGACCGAAACAGAAATGCCTGTATTTAGCAGTAATCTTATTCAGAAATTTTTCTGTTTACACCATGTTAATATCTCAACAATTGTTCAATCATGTTTTAAGATGGTTCTAGCTGTTAGATACTCATATGTACTATCTCTAATTTTGGTTGTGTTTTAAAGGTTTTTAACAGCATTGGGTTGCACCTCAGCTCAACCCTTGTGTTGTTTCGATTCAATTTGTCTGGTTAATGATCTGCCATCAAGCCATATACAAAATATCACATGACATGACGTGTTAGTATTTATGTATATAAAGTTGAGTCCGCGTCCGGGGTAGGTGCCACCCTCACATGATTGCTTTGTCGCTACCATGTCTCTTTCCATACTAGACATCACCTTTTCCTTTTTACTAGTTCATCACTTTCTTTTCTACATGTCAACTATGAAGTACTACTATTTGTTGGGAATATCATAGAAATCTCAAAATTTTAGCATTTGAGTGTGATCCTAGAAGATAATAAACAGTGGAAAATAATAACACATTTGTTTTTTTTAATCATAGAAAAGAACTCGTAGTTTATTAGCTCACTGCAAATAAAATTACACGCTATTATTCGCAGCGACTTCGGCAAACATACTAATACTAAAGGTAGAGAAATGATTAACAAGTTCGAGAAAAAAAGTACACAAGATTTTTATCCAGTAATTTCATTTGCCTCATTGTTGTCGTTGTCTTCGCCGTTGTAGTTATCATTGACATCGTCGTCGTTGTCGTCATCAGATTGAACAAAATGTAGCTTGAGTCGACCGTCTTGTCTAGAAGCCTGCAAAACCTCCTGTGCAGGAATTCTCATCTCTTTCAAGACAAATCGCCCATCTTGTCTATAAGACTCGAAGCAAACCCAAGGTTTACCACTCTTTCCTATACTCGAAATTGGAGGAGGAAATCCTCCTTCACTTGCTCTTCTATCACTATTACTATTACCGACAAAACTGTTTCTTGTTGTTTTGGATTCTTGCTGCTGTTGTTGTTGATGTTGTGGTTGGATTTCAGGTTTCCAGTCAAGCTGGTCGGAGCTCTCGAACCCAAGACCTTCAGTACACATTTGCAAGCTCATTGAAGAGTACCCATCACTGCTTGTCTTGATTCTTCCATTAGGATAGGAAGGTTCTTTGAAATGGTAATCACCGAAGGACAAGTGATCGACTGAAGGTTTGAAGATTTGATCGAGGCTTGCCATGGATGTGTAAGAGAAAAGAAAGAGAGAAAGAGAGAGAGAGAGTTATAAGAAGAAGGTGTTGTTGTCAGCTTGTGTTAACGAGAGGTTGGAATAAAAGGTGGTGCGAGATGCCATTTCTTGTGGCTCATTATTACATGTCACACCTTTCTTACTTATTGCCAAACAACAAAAATCCATGATGGTCCATCCCTTCTTAGATGGCAGACGAATATCCTCAGAACTTTTCTTTTGAATTTTTTTACCGTTATTTATTTTCATTTTCGGTGAAAGCAAAAAGCCATTCGAATATTAAAAATAGTTATAATTACCGTTAATGATATTTCATACATATTAAATATTAAAAATAGTTATAATTACCGTTAATGATATTTCACACATATTAAATATTAAAAATAGTTATAATTACTTTTTTTTTTAAATAGCGTAATAAATATGATTTGTAAAAAGCTAACAAATCTGCATTAAATTTAATAACCATTGGTAGAAGATAAAATATAAGAATTTCCGCTTTGAAATTCTAAAACCATATTTATTATGAAATGAAATGAATTTGTATATCTAAAACAACTATTAATTTGAACGGGTGGGAGTATCTTATATTTTTTTTTCTGCTTATATTTTCACTTTTGACAAAAAAAAAAACAATTATTCGTTACTTTTTAATAAATAAAATATCATGCAAATATTGAATTGTTTATACAAATATTCGAGATATTAAATAATCGCATGAAAGTAATAAATCCATCCAACTAGATGGTTAAGCAAATAGTGAATTGTTTATACAAATATTCGAGACATATTAAATAACCGTATAAAAATAATAAATAGGTTCAACTATAGATCGGGATACAACAACAAGATATAAATTAGTACGCAAGAAAATGTCTGCACATAAACAGACTGTAACATGAACCTCAAGATGTATATTAGTGAATCATAAGTCTGAAAGCATATGGTGCAAAAATCGTAGAGACAAAAACATAAGAAGAACCAAAATTATTGCGTTTATCTCTCGCCATACATGGTATATTACCTTGCTACAATATGAACACAAAAAAAGATGGATCATAGAGAGGTCAGTTTGATGCATCCCTAATCGAGGATGACCGATCAATATCGTTTTTGGGTGAACCCAAAGTTGGTATCGGTTAAAATCAAGATACATTTACTAAAAACACAGTCATATAAAATATTATTAATAAATTCATCACATAAACTGTACAACACACAAAATCCCACAATTTATAAGTTTGTCTCACATAGTAGCTTTTAATGTATACCAAGCCAAAGCATAAATGAATAAAGAGGTATATTGTACGTATGTCATACTAACAAATGAACGTATGGATGCCGTTTTTTTTCCGAAGGAAACCCACAGCCGCTACTCAACGAGTGCGCACAGGGTAAACCCTCAGTCTGACGCAATAGCCTGCAAACCAACGCCAGAAGGTAAACCACACAAGGTGACATGCTCAAACCAAGAAAGCGTTTGTAGAGAGACTCGAACTCATGACCTTTGGTCACAAGCATGCCTTACTCCACCGACTCGGATACCCTTTCGGGGTATATGGATGGCTTTCTAAGTGCATTTGATTGTGAAATTTGCATTCTCACTATAGCAGTCTAACAATGAATGACGCTATAATTGATGCTTCGAGGAGGAAGAGAGACGATGATGTTGTTTCTCAAGGTTGTGATATTTTCTAGCACTTGCAGACTAATCTAGACTGACCAATGTCCATCTAGAATGATGTTGGATACATAAAGATTATTGTCAAGCCTTGCAACACAAATAATACTTTTCCCATATTGGGTTATAGAGAGACTGTGAGAAACCACAATTCATACTACATGAGGTAGTTTCCTCAATACCAATCGTGACCGTGTACGTTTTACTAGCCAGAGGCATGAGACGTAAAATTTTCCTCTAAGTCGAAGAAGAAGAGGAGCCAAAATTTAAAGATAAAAAGTTTTATTTCAAATCTTTTCAGTATTAAATTTGAAAACGTATCTTATTTGGACAAAAAAAACTATATTCAAAATAATCTTGATTATTTTGTATATAAATTTAAAAAAAACACGGAACTTAACTTAATTTTATAAATATTTTCCATAAATTTTGGCGGTAGAAAAAATATTGTTTCGTAAATATAAATCGAATAGTATTATATTACATAAAGAAAGCACATCACGAAGATATACATATTGTTTGTATTAATTAAATGACATATTACCCAGTCATTGCAAACAAAGTGAGAAATGAGTACAATTTTTTTGTCTAAGTGTCTTTTATAGCAGAACTATTACTTTTGAGATCATATTGTTTAATCTATATTACTGGCGTAGGCATTGCAAGATTTTGCTAAAAAAACGTTTGGTTTAGAGTTCTGCCGAAACAACGAGCCTTTGATATTCGTAAATGTTCATGTAAAAAACAAAGTTACTATGGTTTGGTATAACTAGATAGCCGGTACCTTAAGGTTTTTACTTATAAGCCATCGTAACTGATCGTGTAAAATCTAATTGGCATTGAAATCTAAATGTTGATACACTTTTTTGGAGGATCATATATTCAAAGAAGTGATAATTGAGCGTGGGAAAATAACTGGCGGCTAAAAGACAGTCTTGACACATATCCCACTTACAACACTTCCATTTAGGTTGCATACTTATGAGTTACTTATGAGTGTTACAATGGTTTAATCAACCATTAGATCCACGGCGTTGAGAAAAAAATACAAGTTTTACTATAAATATTAAAGTATTAGAATATTTTCCCCATTTTCCATTTTTTCTCAACTATTTAATTCTTATTTTTGTTGTTCGTGATCTCCTAAAGAAAAATCTTTCCTTTTATTCATCTTCTTTATTTTGATAAATAAAATGGTCCATAGTCAATTTTTTAATTTAGACTGTATGAGTTTTAAAGGCAAAAAATTGACTCGCACCCTTCCATAGCACAAGAAAAGGCCATCAGTGTGAAGACTCTCATAGTTACTCCTCCTTCAATCCATCAAAAGGTTGTAAATCAATAAATCTATGATATCGAGGGATCCAATCCTGTAACGGAAACCAAGATTCCGACGGAATTACAAGAGAAACAATCTTCTTTATCAGGCCTGATGAGATTAAAGATTATGCTTGCTAATGATCGTGGTGATTAGACTTCATAGGGAGGTTGAGACTTCCAAAAATTATTTCACCCAATAAATAATTATTTTTAACGCTATAATACACGCGGGAGTTCGACTACCTATACACGTAGTACATCCATATTTATTTTAATTATTGGGAATATTTCACAGTCAATTATTGCAAACTGGCGAAGGATGTTAATCACCTCAATTATGGATCCTAATTATGCCAATTATTC
Organism: Limnanthes douglasii subsp. nivea; assembly: GCA_036936605.1. Taxonomy (NCBI): domain Eukaryota; kingdom Viridiplantae; phylum Streptophyta; class Magnoliopsida; order Brassicales; family Limnanthaceae; genus Limnanthes; species Limnanthes douglasii. The sequence continues at coordinate 36,035,777 of JAUPFV010000005.1, read as the reverse complement.
TCTCTTAATACTATAGCTCGTGACAATGCCTAAGTAAGCTTCATTCAAACTTAGTGCATACTTCTACGGGTAAAAAACACCAATGGTCCCTCACGTTTCTCACTTGTAACAAGTTCGTCCTTTTCGTTTAGGGTTGTAATAAAGTGGTCCTCTGTGTTTCAAAAAGCGGAAACGTTTCTTATTGACCTCAACCTAATTGTTTTTACCATTTATGCCCTTTGACCAGCCACATCAGCAATCCACGTGGGACGTTGATGTGGCAGCAGTAAAAAAAGTTTAAACTTTTTTTTTACTTTTATCCAAATCTTTTAACCCTAATTCTACCCATAACCCGGTCCAACCAACCAAAAAAACCCGATAGGCCCATCTACGTCATCTTCTTCTCTCTGGTTTTTTCCTTTATCACGAAAATGTCAGAATTCTTTATCTCACTAGAACAACAAACAACAAAGAACACACATCTATGTCATCTTCTTCTCTTTGTTTTTTCCTCTCTTGTTCATTCATTTTCTTTCGTCCTCTGTATTTCGGTTACTTTATTTTTTTTCTCCTTACTTTCTCAAAATCTTATATTTCTATCTCCTATCTTTATCACAACCTCTCTCTTGCTATTTTTTTACTCTCTGTCACGATAATGCTCTTCCGAAACAGCAAAATTTGAGTTATCTTCTTACCGAGTTCCATAAATTGAGAAACAGGTTATCGTGGCATGGAATTGATGATTCGCTATGCACTGAGGATTTCGAAGCGTATAAAATCATTTTCGAGATGTCTAAACTTGAAATAAGAGAAAACCCATATGTGTATTTGATGAATCTTGCTAAAAAGCATTATGGTAGTATAATCACAATCTTAGAGGAATCGAAAAGTGAAATTAGAGGAAACCCAGATGATGTTTCCAAGATATTTAACCCAGAACATGTTTTGAGAAGATATAAAGCTTCAATTGATGTACGATTCTAACAAATCTCAGATTCTAATCACATAAAATTATGTAAACCCAGTTTATTCAACCATTACTCCAGATATTACTCGATTAGTTTTCCGAAAAGGGAGAGTAAAAGATAAAAATGGAGTAAGTTTTGGTGATAGTTCAGATAGAGAAAAAAAGTCAAGCAATTGATTGTCGTGTTTGATAAAGTTGGGGAACAAAAAAAATAAATTTAAAAAAGAAATGGATCCAAAGCATTGTCTTTTTGAGAGAGGAGGAGGAGATGAGATTCAGGGTTAGAATTCTGGTTTAGGTTGGACTGAGAAAGGGAAAGGCTGAATGGATTTAGGGTTATGGGTCGGATTTTTTTGGTTGGTTGGATCGGGTTATGGGTAGAATTAGGGTTAAAATATTTGGATAAAAGTAAAAAAGGGTTTAACTTTTTTATTGCTGCCACATCAACGTCCCACGTGGATAGCTGATGTGGCTGGTCGAAGGGCATAAATGGTAGAAAAATTGGCTGAGGTCAATAAAGACCATTTTGTTCCGTTTTTGAAACACGGAGGACCATTTTATTACAACCCCAAACAAAAAGGACGAACTTGTTACAAGTGAGAAACGTGAGGGACCAGTGGTGTTTTTTACCCATACTTCTACACATCTATTCATCATCATTACAAGGTAGTAAATGGCCCGCGTGAGTGTGAGAAGAGTTAGAAGAGAGTTTTTGTGTTCACCAAGGGAGATTTGAAGACTAGTACCCCCACAAATTTTCAGCTATGGAGTAAAATTTTGAGTTGAAAATTAAGTGTTGCATTTCTTTCCTTGCAATTTATTTTTTAGACTAATGCTGTAGAATTTCATAGTATGAATTTTTATTTATTATTAAAGTATACAATCAGGGGTAATGAAATCATGGAACATTGAAAAGAAGAGTGAGGATGAGTCTAATACCTAGTAGGCAGCTATTGCACCATTGGGCCCAAAAAACATTTCTCCAAAGAGAAAAATATATGTTATTCATTTTGCCCCATTATAAGGGGTAGTTATTTAAGATGTTGTGAAATCCACGGGACTCGTTGTGACTAAAGGTAAAGGTTATGATGTCATAATTAAGGGTGTCAAGGCTATGAGAGGACTGTAGAGGTGGCTTAAAACCCATAAAATTAATAGTCACACCTCCTAAAGTGAGTATAAGAAAGAAAAAATGCATGTTACATCTTCAACAAAGACCCTTCGAAGAAAATGGAATGTCTCCTCCTTTCATGCACATTTAGTAACCGATGAAGTATCAAACATACAGAAATAATTTCTTCAAGATGATCTATCATTTTAATGTACCCCCTAAAACTTTAGCTAGTAGAATTATAGTTTTCATAATTCTCCTGACTGTTTTACCCTAAAAAGCGTAAGTGATATTGTTTCACACCAAATTTCCTCAATTCAGGATCGAATAACAAGATTGAAGGTTCAGTAATGGAGCTTATTACTTGACATATATAGTTGAATCTTGAGGTAAGTAATTTTTCATTTTCTTGAGTAATGTTTCATGAAATCGTAGTTTTAATATGGAAGAATATTTGTTGGTGCATTTTGTCCAATAACTCACGCTCATAAATTTATACTAGAAGAACGTTTTGACTGCAACAATAAACATATCAGGACTCCAATACTCAACTTAGCTTCAGTTGGAGAATAATACAAAAACTAAATAAACATAAGAAGCTCGAGTAATTAAAGTATAAGGTGCAAAATCCCAGTTAAGTGATTGTAAAAGTAAATCAAAGACTTGAAGTAACAATTATCCACCTTGGAGTGTGTACAAGCATCATTACAAGAGAAATTTTATGCCTAAACTATTCTAATTAATAAAAAATTATTACTCGTAATACTTATTTTGAATCTACATGTTCAACATCTTACTCGTTTAGAGGATACCAAGTTTTTTTGTTACATATATAGCAATTGAGTATATAAAAATATTGGAGGCAAAAATCATCTTTCTCCTTTACGAACGAATTCCAAAATTTGATATTGGAAGCCTTTAAGAGTTGGCGTCTGAGGAAAAAATTTCTACCGAGGTTAATTATATTTAGGTAGGTGGTATGGATTATACATACACCAAAAAATATGCAACAATGGATGAAAAATAATAATATTCCTCTATTGAAAATAACATTAGACTTGTATTTTTAATATAAGAAGGATTTCCACTCCCACTTTAGGCACATTAAAATAAGTTCCATTATAAAAAGATTATGTCGAAAGTTTTGAAGCAAGAGATACTATTCTGACTGTAAAATAAACAATTGCAACGAGTGAAATGTTATCTCTGATAAGGAAGAATAAAAGACAAGGGGAAATTGCAAAGAAACAACAAAGTTAGGGAAAAATGGTAAAGTAAATACTGAAATAAGATTAATTGTAATTATACAATAAAAGTAAGGGTCAAGTTTGTAATTAAGAGGTAGTTAGGCCCGTGGGGCCCATCACTTGTATTATAAAAGGACCCCACCAGATTTGGGAAAGGTGGTTCATTATTATAATATACTTTCTCTCTCTACGTTTGTTGATTTTCACTCTTTACAATTTTAACAATCAAGAAGTTTGTTCACGAATTAATCCTTTAAAGTATAGTTTGATACCAAAAACTCTTCCTAAAGTTCATATCTTATCATTGGTGCCGTCTGTGGGAAACGAAAATCAGCTTGTAGGTTTTCTTTTTTCCCGAAACTTCTTTTGAATCCAAATAGGATGATGGATGAACATGAGGATTTGGATGTGAATAACTGTGAGGAAAATCTCATCGGCAATAATTTCGGAAGTAGTGAGGACTTCGGAAGGTACAATGGCCAGTGTTTGGGATAAATTATGGATGAGTCAATCTTAGTGGCTCGGAGAAATGAGTTGGTGATAGAAATCGAAAAATTAAAAGCAGAAAAAGAAGTTGTTTAGGGGAATCTTCGTTCGGAAGTTTGGAGAGAAAATGACAACGGAAAAGATGGGCGTGAGGCATATCAACGTCCTAGTGGTAAAGATGATCGATATAGAGGGCGTGGTCGGCATTCTTCGAGGAGGAAAGGAAAGTGCCACTTCGATTCTTCTGACTCAAGTGATTATTATCGCTATAGTTCACTAGATTCGTCTTCTGAAAGGAGTCATCGAAAGAAGAGACATGGAAAAAACCATGTGGAGTATCATAGAGGAAGAAGTTCGGAGAGGAAAGCTCTGAGGGAAAAGAATCTTCATGCCGGGGAGCAAGTTTATAACCAGAGAAATTTTCCTTCTGGGAATCAAAATGTCGACCAACAGAATTTAGAGTGGCAGCATCAGTATACCTTGCCTTTCGAGGGGGGGCTTTATTTCCGAATCATAAAGATTCGAGGGTTATTGTTTACAGGACATGTCATAACTGGAGAGCTTCCCCTTTTTCCTCAGAAAATCATGTCAGAAAATCTCCCAAAACATTTTGATATATCGAAGCTAGAAAAGTATGATGGAACGCAGGATCCCGATAATCATATCGAGCAGTTTAAAAATTTCATGATCAATTTTGACGATGATGATAAATTGTTGTATCAGGCATTTTCTCAAACCTTCGAGAGAGTTGCTTCTAAGTGGTACAACAGGCTACCCCTGGGTTATATTAAATTTTTTGATATGTTCTGGAATATCTTCAGGCAATATTTTATGGGGAGCAATAAATTCCGAGCTAATGGGGATACGATAATTTACTGCAGGCCAAGAGTTGGGGAGAGTTTGAAAAATTACACCAACCGGTTTGTAAAAATGAAGACGGATACAGAATATTGCAAGGATTCAGTGGTATTGGCAGTTTTCAGAATGTGACTCCTCCCCGGACTTTTGAAGGATACAGTGGCTGATAGTCAGGCGATGACTTTTGGAGCTCTACTTGATCAAGTTGAGAAGATGATTTTAGTTGAAGAAACTCAAGCATCTGAGAAAGGATCAAGTGATCAGCTAGAGCAGAATCAATTTCAGAGGTCTGAGTCTAGTAGCCAAGCGCCTCGAGTTAATGTGCAACCTAAAGCGGTGGGCCAATATCCGCCGAGGCCATGAATGAATCAGCAAAACTACAACATACAACGGGGAACTAGTCCTATTTCAAACAAATGGATTCGTCCATACTATTTCGCTGAGTTAACAGAAAATGTAGCTACAATATTTGACAAGACAAAGTCCACCGTACAATTTCGAAAGCCTTTTCCTATCCAAACTCCCAAGGAAAACAGAAGTGCTAATAGGTTTTGTAAGTACCATGATGATATTGGGCATGACACTAAGGAGTGTATCGCTTTGAATAAAGAGGTACAAGCTTTAATTAAAAACGGCATGTTATTGGATTTTTTGAAAAAACACACTCAGAAAAATACGACAGTGAAGGCTGTTCCAAAGAATGCTGACACAACAATGATGATTTCCGAGGAGGTTGATGCTTTTGATATTGCAACAGAATATTTGGATCCCAAGGTGGGAATGAACAATGTCAACATGGTAGAGGAAGTTATTCCAAGAGGAAAAGTGAATGATCTTTGTGTGTTTTTTGAGTCGCTAGCTATTTTTGGAGGGGATACTATTGCAAGCAATTCTAAAGTTCGCGAAAGAGGCACATGGTAAATTTGACTACGCAGTTGGAAGTAGGGGTTTCAGCACAGATGCCTCGTTTTCCCTCCCCAATTATTTGTTTTAATGATGATGACATGAGGAATGTAACAGGACCACATGAGGTTGCAGTAGTGATTGTTGCAGGGATAGTTGGTGATCAAGTACCGAAAATATTGATTGATACGGGAAGTTCTGCAAATATTTTATTCATGAGCACCTACAGGAGAATTTCCGACCCACATGATATACGACGGTCAGAAAGAACTATAGTAGGATTTACAGGAGCAACATCAATAGTTGTGGGGGAGTTTGAGTGCTTGGTGGAGCTCGGTCTGGGACCATTCAAAAAGGAATTTGAAGTTTTGTTTATAGCAGTTGATACACCAACATCTTATAATGCGATTTTGGGCCGTTCCTGGTTGTCAAGGATGCATGGCGTTATCTCTATAGTGCACCAATGTTTGAAGTATGTAGTAGGAAACAATATCAGAACAATTAGGAGCAGCCAGAAAATAGCTTTGTCCACAAAGAAAATTCGAGGAGGAACATCGGAAAAAACATAGCAGCTAAAGGGGAATCTCTCAATAATAACTCTATGTGATGATCCGAGGGATTCCCACGGGTTGGTTCCAGATGATGATCATGAAGAGTACAAGTTTCATGATGAATTTTTTTTAAATTGGACTAAAACTTTCTTTTGAGTTCAGAGAAAAGTTGATTCCATTTTTATCAACAAAGTTAAATATGTTTTCTTGGTGTGCAGAAGACGTTACAGGTGTGCCTCCGGAAATAATTTGTCATAAACTAGCAGTGCAGAGTGATGTTCGACCCATCGTACAGAAAAGATGATCTGTCTCTCAGGAGAAGTCTACAGCTATAGTTTCAGAGGTCGAGCGGTTGTTAAGCATAGGCCATATTAGAGAGTCGCAATACCCTATATAGGCCTCAAATCCAGTTTTAATCAGGAAAAATAATGACAAGTGGAGAATGTGCGTGGACTTCACGAATCTGAATAGAGCTTGTCCAAAGGATCCTTTCCCAGTACCTCGAATTGATCAGTTAGTGGATTCTACATCGGGTAATCGATTATTGTCTTTCATGGACGCTTATTCAGGTTATAATCAGATCAGATTAGATACGAAGGATGAAGAAATCACATCGTTCATTACTGGGAGAAGATTATATTGCTACAAGGTAATGTCGTTTGGCCTGAAAAATGCGAGGGCGACTTATCAGCGTCTGGTAAACAAAACCTTTGAGAAACAGATTGGGCGGAATGTAGAAGTGTATATTGACGATATGCTGGTAAAGAGTTTACAAGATGAAGACCATTTTTTGATTTGGAAGAAACTTTTAATAATTTAAAAAAGGTCAATCTGAAATTGAACCCGGAGATGTGTATTTTTGGTGTTCGATCTGGAAACTTTCTCGGCTATATGGTAAGTGAAAAGGGAATTGAGGCTGATCCAAAACAAATAAAAGCTTTGACGACCATGACTCCTCCTCGACATATTAAAGAAGTCCAGATTTTCACAGGAAGATTAGCGGCGTTGAACAGATTTATCTCTCGTTCTTCGGATAAGTGTACGCCTTTCTTTAAAGTGCTAAAAAATCCCAGTAAGTTTACTTGGACCGAAGAATGTTCTGAAGCGTTTTGCCAGATCCAGGAGTATTTGCTGTCCTCGAAAATAAAACCTTTGCTGGGAGAGAAGTTGATTATTTATTTGTCGGTCTCAGTTTGTTGTCAGCGCTGTGCTACTTCGTGAAGAGATTGGTGTTTTAAAGCCAGTATACTACATTAGCAAGAGTTTGTTGGATGAGAGAAGCGGTATTTGAATTTCAAGAAGTTAGCTTTGGTCTTAGTAACAGCTGTTCGGAAGATGAGACCGTACTTTCAAGTGCATTCAATAGTAGTCCGAACTATGTTCCCACTAAAAGGTTTGCTGCAAAGGCCGGATATATCAGGAAGAATGACAAAGTGGTCAGTCGAATTGGTAGATTTTGACATAACCTTTGAGCCTCGAACAACTATAAAGGCTTAGGCTTTGCCAGACTTTTTGGTCAAATGTCATTCGGAAAGAGCAGATATGGAAATTGTTGATCAACAAGATAGGACAGAGTGGTTGGTTTGGACTGATGGGTGGTCGAATATTTCTGGAAGTGGTGTTGGAGTTCAACTAATTTCCCCTGATGGATAGCGATGTTTCAGGCCATATGTTGTTGGTTTTAAAGCAACAAATAATGAGGCAGAGTACGAGGCGGTGTTAGCAAGGTTGAGATTGGCTGAAGTATGTGGGGGCAAGACGGGTTAAATTAATCAGCGACTCACAATTGGTGATTAACCAAGCTTTGGGAGAATCAGAGGCAAGAAAGGATCAGCTAATCAAATACTTGAAAGTGTTGAATGATTTGGTTTTAACTTTCAAAGAAGTTAGATATGAGCATGTTCAAAGAGAAGCAAATATGATCCTTGATTCCTTAGCAGCTGCTTCACGATCAGAAAATCATCTTTCGGTCATAACTCAGGAGTGTCCTTCGGTTACGAGAAATACAGAGCAATTGATGGCAATAGAGGAGGAAAACAATGTTGTTACAAACGATTGGAGGTAAAAAATTGTGGATTTTTTGAAAAAGAATATTTTACCAACAGATAAATCAGAGGCTAGGAGAATCCGGTTTAATTCTCACGGCTATATAATTTTGGTAGGAGTTTTATACAAGAAGTCCCTAAGTAGGCCGTTTCTTAGATGTTTGGTTAAGGACGAGTCACAATTCTTCTTATCAGAATTGCATGATGTGGAAGGATCGACACATTGCGGATATAAAGCGTTAATTCAAAGAGTGTTTCTAGCTGGTTATTATTGACCGACTATTTTCGGTGATGCTAAGGAATTGGTAAAAAGGTGTGATACATGCCAGAGGTATGCCAATATAATACATAAGCCAGGGGTTCTGTTGGAAAGTATTTCCGAAGCATTATCATTCGATAGATGGGGTATTGATTTGGTTGATCCTTTACTAGTGACATCCGGGGGAAGGAAAATGATTATAGTAGCGGTTGATTATTTTTCCAAGTGGGTGGAAGCAAAACCTTTAGCAGGGACGAAGGAAAAAGATGTTATCAAGTTGTTGTCTCGAACATTTGTTGTCGCTTTGGGGTTCCAATAAAAATCACAACGGATAATGGACCCCAATTTGATAACAAGGAGTTTAAGAGCTTCTGCGTTTCTAGGGGCATACAACAATGTTTTTCTGCTCCACTTCATCCGTAAGATAATTGTCAGGTGGAGGTGACCAATAGAACAATCCTTGACGGATTAAAGAAAAATTTGGAAGGAAAGGCTGGAAAATGGTCTGATTATTTACAAGAAGTACTGTGGGCCTATATAATAACGCCACGAACTGCAACTTCGGTATCTCCGTTTGCTTTGGTATACGGAATGCATGCGGTGGTCCCCTCGGAGATTATTTTCCCATCATACGGTGTGACAGCTTATACATAGGACTTGAATGATCAAAGCAGGGCTATAGAACTTGATTTGGTGGAGGAAAAAAGACGGCGTGCACAATTGAAGTCTCTACAATATCAAACATTAATGAGGAGTAGATACACTTCACAGGTGAAGCAGAGAAATTTCAAGGTGGGGGACAAGGTATCACAAATTCTTTTTCTTCATACCAAAGAAAAAAGCCTCAAAAAGTTGGGACCGAATTGGGAAGGCCCTTATGAAGTAACATAGAAAGTGAAACAGGGAACGTATCGGTTAAAGGATAAAGAGGGGAGATACCTCAAGCATCCGTGGAACATAGAGCATCTAAAGTTGTATCTAGAGTAAGAATGAGAATCTTGACATGTAATGGTTCTTTTCTATTTTCAGGTTTGGAAAAACAGCGAAGGCATACTCTTTCCTATCCCGTTAGGCACATGAAGGTTTTAACGAGGTGCCATTATTAGCTGATAAATACATTTGAACTTTTGCCTCGAATTATTATTTCTGATTCATAAGTTATGATCGGATAAGTAGGTTGCTGATGAGGGAGAATAAAAGACATGGTGAAATTGTAAATAAGAAGTTTGTTAAGGATAAAATTGTAAAGAAGAAGTTTGTTAAAGAGAGAATTGCAAAGAAAAAGTATGTTAGGAGAGAATTGTAAAGAAGAAATTGTATTAGGGGAAAATTGTATAAACTACTAAAGAGGTAACCATTATGAGAAGATGAAAAGATATAGGGACCAAAAATGTAATAAACGGGAATTAAAGCGTGTGGGACCCGCAATTGTACTATAAAAGGACCACACACGCTTCATAGATCCCGAGATGGATATAATACAACTTTCTCTCTCTACTAAAGCTAACTTACTTTCTCTCTCTAAAAAGATTCCTTAGCTAAGTACTTAAGTCTATTTTAGCACTAAGAGATCTTCGTAACAAAAAATCACCCTTGAAGGCTTGAACATTCCTAAAACTCTTCAGTGGCGCCGTCTGTGGAAAACGAAGATTGTTCTGACGACAATCACTTCCTGGAAATAATTCCTATTCCGAGGGAAATTATGGAAGAACAAGTGGACGATTTTGTTAACAATTGCGAGGAGAATCTGGTGGGCGACGATTATCGGAATGACATGGAATACGAGGCACATGGGGGCAGCGAGTCGGAGACACTTTTAACGACTCAGCTCTGTTGGCTCAAAGGAACGAACTATTGCTGGAGATCAAAAGATTGAAGGCAGAAAAGGAAATTATTTAGGTAAATCTTCGCTCCGAGGTAAGAAGAGAGCCAAACAGTGGAAAAGAGGAGCGCGAAACCGATTTTTGTCCTAAAGCTAGGGATAACAGATTTTGGGGATATGAACGACGATCATCGAGGAGGAAAGAAAAACGACGTCTGGATTCATCTGACTTGAGCGATTATTCTCGATACAGCTCGTCAGAATCATCTCCTAGGAAAAATCACAGAAAGAAAAGACATGGTCGAGGACACGCAGATCACCGGAGGGAAAGAAGCTCGGAGAGGAAATCTCTGAGGGAGAAGAGTTATCATACTCAAGTTAATGAGCTGGGTGATGGCCAAACAAAGTTTCCCGCTGGAAACCAGAACGTTGGCCCGCGAAATTCGGAGTGGTAGCATCAATATACCCTACCATTCAAGGAGAGATTGTATTTTCCGAGCAATGAAAACTTGAGATCCAATGTTTATCGGACGAGTCATAATTGGAGGGCTTCTCCTTTGTCCTCGGAAATATTGGTGGGCAATCTCCCAAAGCATTTTGATATCTCAAAGTTAGAAAAGTTCGATGGGACAAAAGACCCTGATAACCACATCGAGCAATTCAAAAACTTCATGATTAATTTCGATGACGATGATAAATTATTGTGTAGAGTATTTTCTCAGACCTTCAAGGGGGTAGCTTCCAAGTGGTATAATAGGCTTCCGCAGGGCTCGATAAAGAATTTCGACATGTTTTGGAATATGTTCAGACATCACTTTGTAGGGAGAAAAAAGTTCAGAGCTAATGAAGATACGATAATCTATTGCAGACAAAAGGTTGGGGGAAGCTTGAAGAATTATACCAATCGATTCGTCAAAACGAAAACTGATATGGAGTATTGTAAAGACTCAGTGGCACTTGCAGCTTTCAGGACGAGCCTACTCCCCGGACTATTAAAGGACACGGTGGCGGAGAGTCAGGCGATGATCTTCGGAGCTTTGTTGGATCAGGTTGAGAAGAGACTCCTGGTGGAGGAGACTCAGGTATCTGAGAAAGGATCCGGTGACCAATTGGATCAGAACCAGTTTCAGAGATCTGAGTCTAGTAACCAAGGGCCTCGTGCCAATGTTCAAGCCAAAAGTACGGGTCAGTATCCGCTGAGGCAGAAAACAAACCCACAATATTATGGCAACCAGCAAAATTAAAATCAAGGGGCCAAACCAATGTCGAATAAGTGGGTTCGACCGGACTACTTCGCGGAGTTAACGAAAAATGTTGCTGCTATATTTGATAAGGCGAGATCTACGGTGCCATTCATGAAACCTTTTCCTATTCAGACTCCGAGGGAAAAAAGAAGCGTTAACAAGTATTGTAAGTATCACGAGGATATCGGGCACGACACCAAGGATTGCATAGCCTTGAAAAAAGAAGTGCAAACTTTGATTAAAATGAAATGTTGTTAGAGTTTGTCAAAAAGCACTCTCAGAAAAATGTTGTGGTAAAGGTTGTTCTAAAAAACACTGATACAGCCATGGTGATTTCCAAGGAGGTTGATGTTTTTGATATTGAGCAAGAGTATCTGGATCCCAAGGAGGGTAGGAACAATGTAAATATGGTGGAAGAAGTTATTCCGAGGGGGAAAGTGAACAACCTCTGTGCTTTCTTTGAGTCACTGGCAATCTTTGGAGGGGATACCATCGCAGGGAATTCCAATAGCTCGCGGAAGAGGCACATGGTCAATCTGACTACCCAAATTGAAGCATGGGTGTCAGCACAAATGCATCGATTGCCATCCCCCATCATATGTTTTGATGATGATGATATGCGAAATATCGCGAGCCCACACAAAGATGCGGTGGTGATTGCTGCGGGTATTGCTGGAGATCAAGTTCAGAAGATACTTGTTGATACAGGAAGTTCAGCGAATATCTTGTTTATGAGCACTTACATAGTGGGCTTTACCGGCACCACAACAGTGGTGGTTGGAGAATTTCAGTGTGTGGTCGAGTTAGGCCGTGGGCCGTTCAAGAAGGAGGTGGAAGTACTGTTTATTATTGTCGACGCACCAACTTCGTATAAAACTATTTTGGGTCGCTCTTGGCTGTCCCGAATGCATGGTGTAATATCGACGGTGCATCAGTGTCTGAAATATGTGGTAGGGAACAACATCGGGACAATCAGGAGCAGCCATAAAATGGTCCGCGAATGTTACCGGATCGCTTTATCCTCGAAGGGAGTTCGGGGAGAAATATCGGACAAGGCATAGGAATTAAAGGGGCCTTCATCGGAAATCATTCCATGTGATGATCCGAGGGAGACCCCCGGATTTCTGGTCCCAAAAGAGGATTCCGAGGCACATGAATTTGGAAATGGCAAATCTTTGAAGATTGGAGTAAAACTTTCTTTTGAGTTCAAAGAACGATTAATTGCGTTTTTGTCTAACAAACTCGATATGTTTGCTTGGTGTGCACAGGATGTTACGGGAGTACCATCGGAGATAATATGACATAAAATTGCGGTACAACTTGATATTAGACCCATTGTCCAGAAGAGGAGACAAGTTTCTCAGGAGAAGGCTACAACTATTCTTTTGGAAGTGGAGAGGCTATTAAGCATAGGCCATATTCGCGAGTCACATTATCCCGTATGGGCCTTGAATCCAGTCTTGGTCAGGAAAAAGAATGGAAATTGGAGAATGTGCGTGGACTTCACAGACTTAAACAGAGCTTGTCCTAAGGATCCATTTCGGTGCCCCGTATTGATCAGTTAGTGGATTCGACCTCGGGCAATCGACTGTTTTTGTTTCATGGACGCGTATTGAGGGTATAATCAAATCCGGTTGGATGCTCAAGATGAAGAAAGCACTTCCTTTATTACCGGGAGAGGGTTATATTGCTACACGGTTATGCTATTTGGCTTAAAAAATGCAGGGGCAACTTATCAACGCCTGGTCAACAAAACCTTTGAGGGACACATTGGTCGGAATGTCGAAGCATATATCGATGATATGTTAGTCAAGAGTTTGCGGGACGAAGATCATTTTGCTGACCTGGAGGAGACTTTTAATAATTTAAGTAAGGTCAATTTGAAACTGAACCCGGAAAAGTGTGTTTTTGGGGTACGATCGGGCAAGTTCCTGGGATATATGATAAGTGAGAAAGGCATCGAGGATGACCCGGACCAAATAAAAGCTTTAATCACCATGAATCCACCTCGAAATATCAAGGAAGTCTAGATCTTGACAGGGAGATTGGCAGTGCTGAATAGATTCATTTATCGATCCTCAGACAAATGTGCACCTTTCTTTAAGGTATTACAAAACGCGAAACAATTTAATTGGACTGATGAGTGTTCAACAGCTTTTCGCCAAATTCAGGAATATTTGACATCCCCTGATATACTATCTAAACCATTGCTGGGGGAAAGATTAATTATCTATGTAGCAGTTTCAGATTGTGCGGTCAGTGCTGTTTTACTCCAAGAAGAGGACTCTCTTTTGAAACCTATCTACTATGTCAGTAAGAGTTTGTTGGATGCAGAGAAACGATATCTCAAGTTGGAGAAGGTAGCTTTGGCTTTGGTGACAACTACCCGAAAGATGAGACCTTACTTCCAGGCACATCCTATAGTTGTTCAGACTATATTCCCCCTAAAAGGTTTGTTACAAAGGCCCGATATCTCTGGGAGGATGACTAAATGGTCAGTAGAATTGGGAGATTTTGACATATCATTTGAGCCTCGAACGGCGATAAAAGCCCAAGTTTTGGATATTTTTTTGGTTGAATTCCACTCAGACAGAGAGGACATTGAGATCATTGACCATTTTGATGAAATGGAATGGTTGGTACAAACGGATGGAGGGTCGAACAACTCTGGAAGTGGTGCAGGTGTCCAATTGATTTCTCCAGAAGGGATAGGTATGTTTCAAGCTATTCGACTTGGTTTCAAGGCAACTAACAATGAAGCGGAGTATGAGGCAGCGTTGGCGGGTTTGCGTTTAGCTCGGATATGCGGGGACAAAAAGATTAAACTGATCAGTGACTCACAATTGGTGATAAACCAAGCATTGGGGGAATCTGAGGCCAGAAAAGATAAGCTGATATAATATCTGAAAGCAATAAAAGATTTGGTTTCTGAGTTCGATGGGGTGCAATATGAACATGTTCGAAGAGAGGAAAATGTCATCCCAGATGCTTTGGCCACAGCCTCGCGGACGGAGGGATACTCATGGGTCTTGATTCAGGAGCATCCTTCGGTCATGACCAATGCGGAGCATTCAATGAACATTAAAGATGAAAGCAATGTGATCACAAATGATTGGAGGTCGGAAATTATTGACTTCTTGGAAAACAAAATTTTACCTGCTGGAAAGTACGAGTCTAGGAAGATCAGGTTCAAGTCTCATGGGTATATCATGTTGGGAGGCGTTCTGTATAAGAAATCTTTGAGCCGACCATTACTAAGATGTCTGAACAAGGATGAGTCGCAATTTGTCCTATCTGAATTGCACGACGGGGAAGGTTCAGCCCATTGTGGGTATAAGGCGTTAATTCGACGTGTGTTTCTGGCTGGCTATTATTGGCCGATTATTTCTTCGGATGCGAAAGACTTGGTAAAAATATGTGACACGTGTCAACGCTATGCAAACGTAATCCAAAATCCTGGGGTGTTATTGGAAAGTATTTGAGAGGCAGTCCCATTTGACAGATGGGGCATTGATCTGGTTGGGCCCGTACCAATGGCGTCTGGGGGCAGACAGACTATAATCGTAGCGGTGAATTATTTCTCTAAGTGGGTGGAAGCGGAACCCTTAGCAGGGGCGAAAGCCAAAGATGTTATCAAATTTGTCGTTTCAAATATTTGTTGTCGCTTTGGGGTACCACTGCAAATCACAACGGATAATGGACCTCAGTTCGACAACAAGGAGTTTAAATTTTTTTGCCTTTCCAGGGGCATACGAAAATGTTTTTCTGCCCCATTTCACCCCCAAGCTAACGGACAGGTGGAAGTGACCAATCGAACAATTCTAGATGGGTTGAAAAAGAATTTGGAAGGAAAGGCAGGAAGATGGCCTGATTATTTACAAGAAGTATTGTGGGCTTATAGGACAACGCTTCGAACTACTACTGCTGCATCTCCGTTTGCATTAGTATATGGTATGGATGCCATTGTACCTTCGGAGATTGTCTTCCCATCATATCGTGTGGCGACTTATACAGCCGCCTTAAACGATCAAAGTAGAGCCCTGAATTAGATTTGGTTGAAGAGAAAAGACAACGCGCACAGTTGAAGTCCTTACATTATCAAACTTTAATGCGGAGTCGGTATGCTTCTAAAGTAAAGCACGGGGATTTTAAGGTGGGGGACAAGGTGTTAGGAAAATTCTTTCTACACACTAAAAAGAAAAGTCTTGGAAAATTGGGTCTAAATTGGAAGGGCCCCTATGAAGTGACGAAGAAGGTGAAACAGGGGACATACAGATTGAAAGACAATGAAGGGCGATGCCTGAGGTTGCCATGGAACATCGAACACTTAAAATTGTACCTCGAATGAGGAACAAGTTAGCATGTATTTTATGTCTTTTTTATCTTTCCAGGTTAACGAAAAACAGTGAGGGCATACTATTTCCTACCCTGTTAGGCACATGAAGGTTTTAATGAAGTGTTCATATGAGCTAATCAATACAACTGTGTTTTTTGCCTTATATTATTCTTCTCGAAAGCACATTTTTGTGCCTCGAGCTATTCATTATGAGGCAGTATTCCACCCCTCGAACTATTCATTATGAGGCAATATTCCACTCCTCGAATTATTCATTATGAGGCAGTATTCCACTCCTCGAATTATTCATTATGAGGCAGTATTCTACTCCTCGAACTATTCTTTATGGTGACCTTTTGGTGGCTTGAATTATTCTCAATTGGCCTTAATGCAGCACACACTAAATATTACGATGCAAATCGATTCATAAATAACTATTCAATGCAAGTTGGCTTACTCATTTTTTCATAAGAGAACTGTGGAGAGTTACCACTCACAAACTTATCATTCAGACAAAGTGGCATACACAAAAATTTGAGGAGCTACAGGTTGTACAACACTCCTCGAAAATTGTCAGATGACTTACAAAAACTGCCTTAGAAGGACTTATGTACAAAAATTTCCGCAATAGAATAACATATTTCCTAGTCAGATTTTTTCAAGGAGTTGCTCTCCTCTGGGTCTGATTCTTGACTGTCACTCACTACAACATTAGGAGGACGAAGGTCGGGGGCAACAAGCTTCTAAAAACTCTCTAAGTCATACTCCGGGTGTTCTGTATGAATTTGGGTAATCAGCCCTGCTCAAATTGCAGCATCTCGAGCATTAAGATTGTCCGAACACTTAGCCGCATAAGCATTCAAGCCTTTTTCCTTCTCCTCCTCGACCTGCCTGGGAAAGTCTTCAATTCTTTTCACCAACTTCTCCCTGTCCTTCATAACCTTCTCATAATCATCACATTAGTTCTTAAAACCCCGACATGCTAGTTCATGAGCGTCTTTATATTCTTCCAGAAGTTTTACTTGTCCCTCCGTCTTCTTTTGGTAGAGGTCTCTCTCTTTCTGGCAGCATCGTTCAAGCATTATGACGTAATTCTCCGAGGCAGACAATTTTTCATAAAGCGCATCTGCCTGCTTCTCCACAATGGTATATTGTTTCTTTGAATCTTTAAGTTGCGAGGAGACCAGACCTGTCTTAAACTTATAATGATTTTTTCGATTCTCTAGATGCTGCATTTTCTTTCCCCTATTGACAGAAGTGTGCAGCAAGCTCCGAAGACTTAGTGAAAATTCATCATCAAGGCTGCAGCGTCAAAATCCGATGACTCCCCTTCTAGAATTTTAAGGTCAACATGTTGAGGAGGTTTACTTCGAGGAATCGGAAGTGGAGCTAACATTGGGGGATCTTCGATGGGAGCTGGATGTGAAGCCTGGGTGAGAGGAGTGCTGGGTGTCAAGTTTGAGTTCTGCTTGGGAGAATTGTCTCCAACCTCATTTTCAGGTTCACCTAATGCCCTTTGGGGCTCAATTTCTTGGGCAGGTTCGGGGGAGTTGTCTTGCATTTTTCCGTCCTCGGATAACTCCTGGATAGGCTCCAGGGCAGCGTTGTTCTCTTTTTCTTTGGCTTTAGAGTCTTTCTTCTTCCGAGGATGGATGAATTTTTTGGGGGGAAAGTCGGGATTGAGAGTCACTCTGTTGGCCGAGGAGGCCGGCTCTTGGTTGGTGGCTACTTCCATTTTTGGCTGCTGCTTTTTAGTGGGAATTTCCTCATCGGATTCACCCAAGTGACTTTTCGCACGAGAACGCTTCGGAAGGTAAATGCCATATTGTTGTCCCTAAAGCACATGAGAAATATATTTTCCCATTTCTCTTTGGCCCATTCGCTGAGCTTGGTGAAGATGGTAGTGACACTCTCCACGTGGTCAACAAATGGTTTTAAGACACCAGTCATAGCTACACATATATCAAGTTAGAATCCCATTATTCGAAGGGTTACCATAAGTAAAATAATTTGAGGACTTACATTTGTTGGTCCACATGAGAGATAATTTGTGAGGGTTCGAAAGGGTTGATTCTGAGCCTGTTTCCCAATGGCCTGAGAAGAAGATGAATTGCTATCTCCACTTCTTGTCAGCCTCTAGCAAGTCCTTCTATACTTTCTGCCTTCGACTAAAGGTTAATGAATAAAATGGGAAGAAAGGGTTTTTAGCTAAACTAGATAGTCCGATGAGCTGCTCTAAGGAAAATTCTTGGCCTGAGATTCTCGATGCCATGATGCATGCCATCAGTGTGAACCACATGTTGGGACCAGCTTGAGAGAGACAGAGGCTGATTTTAGCAAAATATTGAATGAAAAATGGGTCTAAAGGAAATCTTAGTCCCCAATTCATGATTTCGGTATACACGACAAGTTCATTATCCCTAACTGATAATGGGGTCTCTCCCTTGGAAGGGGATCAATATTAATAGAAGACAATGGGCTTTTAGGGTAAGTCAGGCCTGGGGACATTTTCTCTTGTTTGCCTAGGGGTATTACGGGAACCATAGGTGCACAATGGTTGATAGAAAAAACGCGAGAGAAGGTGCAGAGGCATAATCTAGTCTGGGGAATACGAAAAGGTCTCTAACCGATGTGCTGGCAAGGAAGTACGACTGCTGACGTCATATCTTCTTGATCCAATCCTTGCAATTTCTTAGCCTAATATTGGTGGCTTTGATATGCTGATACAGTGAATTTCGATGCACGATGTTACCAAGGCCCGAATCAAGCCTTGCTAAGACATTGCAAGGATTAGGGGGCTACTGGTTAGTGTGACCTAAAAAGTAGTTTGTACTCGAAGGATATACTTGTTAAGAAGACGCTTTTTCGAAGAGACATTTTTTCGAAGAGACATGTAGCATTTGAAGTGTTGTTCAAAAGCATTTTGGAGGAGGAAATTTTGTAGTTGAAGAGGAGTTATCCGAGGAAAAGATGTTCGAGGGAGAAATAGAGACTTCTTTACAGTCCCAGTAAAACTATTTTTACTAGGACTGGGGGGCTACTGATGAGGGAGAATAAAAGACATGGTGAAATTGTAAAGAAGAAGTTTGTTAAGGAGAAAATTGTAAAGAAGAAGTTTGTTAAGGAGAGAATTGCAAAGAAGAAGTATGTTAGGAGAGAATTGTAAAGAAGAAATTGTATTAGGGGAAAATTGTATAGACTACTAAAGAAGTAACCATTATGAGAAGATGAAAAGATATAGGGACCAAAAATGTAATAAACAAGAATTAAAGCGTGTGGGACCCGCAATTGTACTATAAAAGGACCACACACGCTTCATAGATCCCGAGATGGATATAATACAACTTTCTCTCTCTACTAAAGCTAGAACTTACTTTCTCTCTCTAAAAAGATTCCTTAGCTAAGTAATTAAGTCTATTTTAGCACTAAGAGATCTTCGTAACACAAAATCACCCTTGAACATTCCTAAAACTCTTGAGTTACCAATTATGAAAATTATAAACATGCCTAAGGTCACCAGACAATGATTATTATGTCCAATAAAAGTTGGCATAAAATAATTATTCTACTCAACGCAAGTTGACATACAATGTTTTTCATACCCAATATGAAGTTGCAAATTTTATAAATTGATAAAGTGGTACAATGGCATACAAGGAAAATTGAGATAAATGTTCTTCGGAACATGTTGATACCATTACAAAAAACAGCCTCGAAATTAATAAGGACTTATACAAAAAGGGTTGGAACAAAAGAGATTTGCTTACTTAGAATATTTCGAGAAATCACTCTCCTCGGAATCTGATGAGTCAGTTTCACTCACAACAATGTTTGGTGGGCGAAGTTCCGGGGAGACAAGTTTCCAGAAACTGCCTAAGTCATACTCAGGATACTCCTCGTGAATTTGGGTAATCAATCCTGCTCGGGTGGTAGCACCCCTGGCATTGAGTTTGTCTACGCCTTTTTCTGCATAGGCATTCACAACTGCTTCTTTATCTGTCTCAAGATTCCTCAGTAGATATCTTTTTTCTTCTACAATCGTCTCAAAGTCTGCCATACAATCCTTAAAACCTTTTGTAGAAAGTTGGTGAGCCTTTTTGAGTTTTGTAAGGAGTTTTTCTTGAGCATCGTTCTTTTTCTGGTAGAGATCCCTTTCTTCTTGACAACACTTCTCTAGAAGAATAACATAGGTTTCCAAGGCAACCAATTTTTCCCAAATTGCATCAGCTTGTCTTTCTAGATTGGAGCGTTGTTTCTTTATTTCTTCAAACTGTGAGGAAGCAAGGAAAGCTTTGAATTTATAGTTGTTTTTCCTGTCTTCTAGATGTTGCATCTTCTTTCCCATGTTGACAGAGGCATCAAAAAGTTTTCGAACACTTAGAGAAAATTCATCTCCCTGAGGAATTTCGAAGGAATTGGTGGGAGATCCTATTTCAATGGAATCAAAGTTCGAGGATTCCCCAGTTAATATGATGAGGTCAACAGTTTGGGGATGATGACTTTGAGGAATTGGAAGAGGTGCTAATCTTGGGAGAGTATCATTATTCGATGATGGACTTGAAGATACGGTGAGTGGGGAGGTTGGAATTTGACCTGAATTTTCTTTATCTTCATCTTCAATTGCAGTATCTTGGGCTCGAGTTTCCTCGAATATTTCTTGGATAGGCTCCAAAATAACTTATTTTTTCTTGGTTTTTTTCTTCTTGATGGGATTGACTGTTTGTCGAGGAGGGGAAATTGAGGTGGTTGTTGCAGTGTTATTCGAAGAGTATGGCTCTTGGTTAGTAGTTAATCCCTGAGAGTCTGATTGAAGATCTTTGGTTGATACTTCTTCTTCGGAATCATCCAAATGACTTTTGGCTCGGGAGCGCTTTGGAAGGTAAATAAAGATATCTTTCTTTTCAACTCGATCGAAGAATTCTTGTTGAGAAGGAGGAATCATCAAATCTTTCATAGTTAGCCTGTCGAGGGGGTTAGCCTCCAAAGTCGACTCTTGGCCAGATTGTTATTCATAAAGCAGAGGCGAAATTTGTTTTCCCAGTTTTCTTTGGCCCATTCACTGAGTTTGGTGAAGAGCTTGGTGGCACTTTCCACATAGTCAGCATAGGGTTTTGAAATCCCAGTCATAGCTGTAAAAAAGTTTGAGGAGTAAAATTAGTAACTTAATGTACGAGGAAGATTAAAGTAAAAGGTTGAGAGAATTACATTTGTTAGTCCACAAAAGAGACAGTTTGTGTGGATTCGAGGGGGTTGACTCAGAGCATGTCTCCCAATGCCCGAAGAAGAAGAGAAATTGTTGCCTCCATTTCTTGTCAGCTTCGAGTATGTCCTTCACTATTTTTTGTCCTCGTCTAAAGGTTAGTGAGTAAAAAGGGAAAATGGATTTTTTCCAAGCCAGACAATCCGATGAGCTCCTCTAAATAAAATTCGTTGCCAGAAATCCGAGAAGCCATGATACACGCCATGAGTGTGAACCACATGTTTGGACCAGCTTGTGAAGGGCAGAGATCGATTTTTGGAAAAGTATTCGGTGAAGAACAGGTCTAAGGGATACCTTAGCCCCCAATTCATACTCTCTGTATAGACGATTAATTCATTGTCCTTAACGGATAAGGGAGTCTCTGTATAGACGATTAATTCATTGTCTAAGGGATACCTTGGACTTCCTTGCCCTGTCATCGATGGGGTGGCTGAAAGGTCTGATCTAGAGGCATCATTTTTTCGAGGAGGATTTTGATTATTGGAGTTGGGTTCGGATTTTGGGGTTCCGAAGAGGTTTCTTTAGCACGTTTACGTTCTTGGGAACTTTTCTTTTCTTTGTGATGTCTTTTCCTTTTTTCAGAAGAATGCTTGTGGTGTTTATCTTTACCCATGGATTCGAGGGGACTGAGATTGGAAGTTTGGTTTTGACAAGAAATGTCGAAGGGTATGATGGCAGAAGAATTTTTCGACGGAGGCCAGAAACTGTAAAAAGTGGTAACAGGAGGTTTGGGTTGAGGCTCAACGTAGGTACCAACAACAAGTTTCTTTTCGAATTTTTGACTAATGAATAGCCACTCTGGAATTCGACGAGGCTTAGGGAGCATAAACTAGCTTTCTCTGTCTAGAAAGTTTAGAACATAATAGTTTGGATTATTAATGAGAAATGAAAGTATTTATAGAAGCAGATGGGCTTTTGGGGAGAGAGAGGCATGGGGACATTTTCCTTTGTTTGCCTAGGGGTGTTATAGGTAATATAGGTGCATTTGTATTGAATCGAGAACTGAGATAGAATGTGAAGAGGCAAAAGGTATAATGAGAAGCTTTGGGAAGTGTAATAATATCTCTAAAAATATTTGGTGACAAAATTTTGTGTAAGATGACATTATTAAGGAAAAGGCGGGAGATTGTTGATTGGGATATGAAAACTGACATTGGGAAATTCGAAGGTATTTATTGGTAAAAGTTTTTGCGAAAAACGTTTAAGTATAATCCAGTTTTTGCAATTAGTTATCCAAGACCGGGAGGCTACAACCAATTATACTTGTACGATTGTTTTCGGAGAAGATTTCAAGGGCACCAAAATGTCCACATGGTTGTTTTCGTTGAGATTATTTCGAGGGGACATAAATTGATGTTGGGCTACGTTCCAGTCTTTGCTAACAAATTGCAAGGATTGTGGGGTTGTGTGAGTATTGTCGAGGAGGTAAAGTGTTATAAAAAGGTTTGGCAAAAAAGATTGTTGTAGGATAAATTTGAAGAGTAAGTTTACAAGGAAAAATGATTATGTTGAGGAGGACATAAAGTAATTCTCGAAAAAGTATTTCCAAGGAAAATTAGAAGATAAGAAGAAATTCGAAGGCTTCATCAGAGTCCTTTTAAAAATAATTTTAACAAGGACTGGGGGGCTACTGATAAGGAAGAATAAAAGACAAGGGGGAAATTGCAAAGAAACAATAAAGTTAGGGAAAAATTGTAAAGTAAATATTGAAATATGATTAATTGTAATTAAACAATAAAAGTAAGGGTCAAGTTTGTAATTAAGAGGTAGTTAGGCCCGTAGGTCCCATCACTTGTATTATAAAAGGACCTCACCAGATTTGGGAAATGTGATTTATTATTATAATATACTTTCTCTCTCTACGTTTGTTGACTTTCTCTCTCTACAATTTTAGCAATCAATAAGTTTGTTCACGAATTAATCTCTCTAAGTATAGTTTGATACAGAAAAATCCTTCTAAAGTTCATATCTTATCAATCTCAAAGAGAGATCAATAAAGGAGCACAAGTTCTTTTAATCACCCCACCCAAATAAAAAAGGGTTATGCATATACCAATCCTGATTAGATAAGATAAGGTTCTTCTTCATTTTGAATTAAATATGTTTTTCCTCTAACAGTTTTCATTTAGTGAAGAAGAAGGAGTGTTGTTGCTCCAACAAGTTGATGAAAGTGAAGATTTTCTACCACTCACTAAGTTTGTTATTTCTTCTTCTTTTCATTGTTACCAAATATTAAAGTCTTTAATTTAAGGAAATGTTGTTAAAGACCAACTTTTATTTTTTTAGTCAAGCCATTTGCTAATATGGTATTTTTATCTTATTATATTATGTAGTAAGATGTATTTACTTTTTATACCCATTAATAAGTACATTTTAAGTAGAAGTAAATATTTTATCTTTGAAAAGGCTCGAGCTATGAAGAGATTTTGTTTTTTTTAGCTAAAAATGTATTTACTTTTTATAAATTTACGTGTTGGATGCAAAAATATGTATGTTTGTTTCTTGATCATTTTTATAAAAAAACATTTAGTGCACAAACTTTCATTTAAGCCTGGGTAATATCCTCTCTTAATTTGTTAATACAGTGGATAATTATCTATTGCAGGATAAACAAATCTGAATAGAGAGATTTAAGTGATTGGTTATAAATATTAATTTATATAACTGTTCGCTAGATTTGTGGTGTTGTATGACTACAATAGTATTGATTTGAGACAATAATTCTTATTTAGCACGGCTGTGTTACTTTTACACGGTTGTGTTGTATTGGTACATATGTTAACTACAATGGTTCAGCTTGTGGTTCCCTCTTCTCTAACAAGAACCATGCTTATTGTATGATCATATACTGCTATATAACCATATAAGTAAAGAATATCACATGAGTTTGGTCGTGTTAGAACTACAAGAGAAGCCAAATGTATTTTAATATTTTTAACGGTTTTATCTCACTCCACGATCTATCAGAACCTTTTTAATACTTGATGAAAATATACACATTTTCTGATGAATTGGAAAGAAACTGATTTAGAGTTGTCAACCATCATGCTAATATATGAACTTATTTGATACTTTGTGGTAGTTTTATTGCTAGATTCGACATGCTAATATCTTAACCTTTTTATACTTCATTTTAGTTTTATGACTGCTAGATTTGATTTTTGGATCATCAGACAAGTATTTAGTTGTTTGAAAAATAATTTTTATTTTTATTAACCAGGACAAGTTCATAAAATATACCGGCCAAAAGCCATTAATTTTCAGTGTATGAAATAAGTTTTTAAGTGCAATAAAACCTTTAGACCGGAACATGAACATGTAAGGCTAATCCATGATAAACAAAGTTTAAGTTTAGAGACTTAACCCATAAGCCCATAAAAATTCATGCTCCAAGTTTCTGCTTAAAAATACTATCAGACTCCTCATTTATGTGGACTTTTACGTTTTTACAAAATTTCTCTGTCTTTTAGCTATCATGTTTTCTAAATATTCTACTAAATAACTAAGTTCTAGTTTGTAACCCTAACCCACTCCCCATAATATCTATTTTTATTTTTCTCTACTACCTTCTACCACACTATATCACTTTTACCCCATTTCATGCACTACTATTCTCTACTAATCAATTTTTGGCTAATTACTCCTCCACCCAAAAAACTTTCGACTAACCCAATTACTTCATTTTCCGGTTGTATATTCCCCTTTTATCAGCCGTTATTGGAAAATGTTCTTACATGAAACACATTACTAAATTAGCATAATTTATGGGAAACTAAGATTCAAATAAGATATGTTCTCCAAAAACTCCTTTCAAGTACCTTTCACAATTTTTACCATTAAAAAAAGAATACTAAAAAACGAACAACAATACCACTCTTCTTTGTGAGTTCAAATCCGGCAATTGTTCCATCTGCTCTTGTTGTGCTTCAAGCACATGCTGCTCATATCGTAGACTTACATAAGCAACTAGACCACGTGAGGAAGGACCACCTACCAAAAATAAGAATGATTCTTAATTTTGTGGCTCATGTTAGCCCGAAGTGTCCTTTATATTTTATGGTTAATCGTCCTACAAAGGCAAATGATACTAAGGAATGAGATAATGTAACTTATTTGAAAATTCGAAACCACTGACAAAGACTACCACATGTAAATACGCTTATTGTCTCCAACCTTTCGAAGATGGATGATCCTTAGGGATACTCTATTTGTGAATCCTCAAGTAGGGCCATAGAATGTCACCATCGCCATGATCGTTCTTGATATAGAAAAAAGATCAAATCACCCTCTTTTCCTCATCACAATGAGAGTATGAGAAAAACATATGCATCTAAGCCTCAACCAACATGACAAGAGAAAAACGACAACCAAAACCATCCACATGTTTCCCCATGCGGACCAGCCAAGACAACAAAACATATGAACTAATCAAACCAGTAGAACCCTTTGATAATTTCCCTAATAGGTTAGCCAAGTATTTATTGTACTAGTCCAGTACAACCATTTTTCTCTCAAGGTTACCAGCATGCAAACCAACTCAATTTCACCTTCACGCCTTAATCTCATCAGTGACCTGGCCATTAACAACAAATGGTATGTTTATTTGGTGGGACGGTGAACCAAGGCTACTTACCTCATTCCCTGCTGAACAAAGATTCAAATTCGTTAAATCCTCATTAGCTTAAGATTTCTTGTATGAATACTTGTCGCTAAATTCAAATAATACAAGATGGACAAGTATATTGGCATTAACAAATTATTGTGAAATCTCTAAACTCACAATAATAACTTGAAGTGTGGAGAAAAATCCAAGAAGAAAACTAAGAAATATAGTTTGATATAGGATACGACAATAATAATCAAGAATACAATAAAGATGCAAAATAACCTAGACACAATCATTTGTTTACCTAGTTCGGTAGAATTGACCTACGTCTAAGGGAGATCACAACTCTTCAAACTTATTATCTCGTTAAATAACTTTTATAAAGAAAATCTCAAGTGAGTTACAAGAATAAGTCCTTCACATTACTCTACCTATTTTCTTAACTGATCAAGAACCTCGACTAAGTACCCTCATCTTCGGGACTCATTTTCAAGGCCTTCGTCTTAGGAGCCTCGTCTTTAGAATCTTTGTGAAAAGACCCTCGACTAAAAAACCCTCTTCTAAAAGACCCTCGACTAAGAACCTCGCATAAAAGACCATCTTCTAAAAGACCCTCGGCTAAAAGACTATCGTCTAAAAGACCCTTAGCTAAAAGACCATCATCTTAAAAACACTTGACTAATATTTCCAATGCAATACCAACAATTCTCCACCTTGCCTTTAGATAGGTGGTGATACCCAATTTCCACCACCCATTGTGCTATTCTCTCCAACCTATGTCTATTTTTTTTAAAAAGTTAATCAAGTCCAAGCAAGGTTTAAACTACACTTCAAGTAATGATTTGGTGAATATGTCTACTGGATTTTCTTACTTCATACCATCATTCAAGGACCCATTCATATATCTCAGCACCCATTTTAAATTTTACCAGTGAACTTGGTATGGGTTCGCTATAAACCGACTTACCATACTAATTGCATAAAATACATCTGATCTACTTAAATCGTACCATACATGATACTTCCAACCCCACTTGTATAAGAAGTACTCTTCATCTTCTTTCTTTCATCCATGGATTGAGAAAACTATTTAAGTGATAACTTTGAATGATGGCCTAGTGAAGTATTTACTATCTTAGATTCGCTCATTCTAAACCGCTCCACCACTTTCTTCAAGTAACTCTAATGAGACAATAACAACTCACCTTTACTCCGGTCTCTCATGATATCCATCCCAAGTATTCTCTTTGCATTACCAAGATCCTTCATCTCAAATTCACCATTTTAAATTCATCTGGAGCCTTTAAATATCTTTATTATCGAGAGTTTCTATAAGTATGTCATCAAAATAAAAGAGAAAATAGAGAATAGCTTTCGAATCCCTCTTCATCATGTACACACGACTGTTATAGTTGTTCCCCATAAAACTAGTATTTGATAAGAAATCATCAAACCAACAATACCACTGACTTAGACTCTACTTCAACCCATACAAAGATTTCTTTAATTAATATACTCTTGAGTTAGCATACAAAAAACCTTCAGGTTGTTGCATGTAGATTGTTTCATATAAATATCCATATTAGAGATGTTCTTCACATCTACTGGTTCTAACTCAAAATTATACATATGTACAGATTTCATAGGAATCCTTGTAGAACAATGTTTCACCATCGGTGAAATGATATCGTTGTAATCGATCCCTTTCACCTGAGTAAAAACCTTTGTTACATGTATCACGTTATACAATGGTGCTTCAACCCCTGGTATACCTTATTTATATTTGAACACCTGCTTGCTACCAACTATCCTATTGTTCTTAGGTAATGGAACAAGCTTCCAAGCCTAGTCCTTCTCCAATGAAAGCATTTCCTCTTCCATTGCCTTTAACCAATCTATCCTATCATTGACTTTGAATGCATACCTGAAGTTCTCTGCTTCTAAGTCTTGCACCTCTTTAGCCGCATTCAAAACATTACAGAAAATGTCAACATAACTATATCTCTTAGGCATAATAATAACTCTCCTCTTCTTAACTCGTGCTAGCTGATAGCTCGAAGCAATTATTGTTTGGCTTCCACTTTCTTCAAGTTCTTGAGTATGATCCAGTTCTTCCATGGAAGGTTCACCTCTAACTAACTTTTCTATACTCTTGTTTCTGGTCTTAAATCCAGGTTTTTACACTTCATCACATCCGGGTTTCATCAAACATAACATTACCGCCCATCATAAATTGTGGTCCTTCACTTTCCATCTTCCACCTCTTGTAACCTTTCACACCTTCAGGATAACCAATCTAAAATTCCATAGTTTAGTTATGTCTACAGTTTCTACACTAGTTACTAATGCATTCGAAATAGCAGTGAAACCTTCTAAAATATATAAAGTATTTATTGTAGACCCTTTAGCTTCTACTAATGCACCATGAGAGTTTTTTATTGCTTCGCATTCAGTATCATAGATCATCAAACATACTACTGGAAATTAAATTTTGCTTAAGTTTGGGAATATACCTCACAATATTAAAAAAATAACCCAGATCATCAAACTGTTTGAGTCTAATATAACCCATACCTTGAACTTTGCACGCCTTATTATTACAAAGATGTACAAGTATGCCTTTTTTTCATTCCAAAGTCTCAAATTATTTCATTGTTGGACAGATATGATATGAGCATCATGAGTCCATGACCCAGATTTCCTCAGGTTTGTAATTGCTGTTGTTAGTGCTCCTCCACTCTTATAACCTTAATATTCACTTACAACAATATAATGACTGTCATTCTTGAAGTGTCCAGGAGTGTTACGATGATAACATGTCAACTTTGAGATGTCACCACAAATATTTGACTTAGACTTGGACCTGTGTTTTTTCCCATTTCCTTTCCATTTGTTCTCGCCTTTTCTATTTGAGACATTCAAACATTACCATCATTTTCAAACTTTAAATCTTTAAATTTTATTAGTTCTTTAGTCCTAATTACTGATCGAACTTCATTGAAGGTGATGATGCATTCTTTTCCATAAAGCATGGTATATTTGAAATTCTCATATGACCGGGGTAAACTACATAACATGTCTATGACTTTGTCCTCGTCTTCCAAGTTCATATCAATGTTTTCCAAATCGTCGATAATCTTGTTAAAATCCGTTAATTGCTCCATTATCGACTTTGTCATGTACAATGAGTCAAGTTTAGACAATGCATATGTGACAATGAATTGGTCATGTACAATGAGTCAATTTTAGACCACATAGACACAACAAACGTTTTTCTAGACATTTTTTTCGTACTGTATCTCTGATGCGCAATATAATGGCATTGTTTGCCTTATCATTCATCTCGGTTTTCTCTACAAATGAAAGATGCATTGGCATATAAGTTTCTCTCTTTAATGCCTCAACACATTTATGTTGTATTAGAATTTCCTCATCTTCACCTTCAATAATCCAAATTTGTTACTCTATGTGAACTTCTTAATATCCTATTTTGAACTCATGACGCTTAATTCAATTGATCATTTGCCCATCGATGGGCGCAAATTGTTGTGAATTAAGTCACAAAATTAATTTAATGTGTAGGGCAAAATCATAATAGACAACCAAGAAAAATAGTGTAATATGAGATACAACAATAATAATCAAGAACAAAAATAAACCTGTGAAAAAAAGACACAATCACTTGTTTATCCAGTTTGGTCAAATTGACTTATATCTGGGGGAGATAACAACTCATTAAATTTACTATCTCAGGAAAGAACTTTTAAAAAGATATCATCTCAAGTGATTTACAAGAATAAACGTTTCCTACTTACTTAACCCACTTCCAAAAGCTCTTCCAGACTCTATTTAAGACTACGACTACTTAGTTTTTGAATCATGCTTTTCTTGAAGGAATAACAAGTATTTATAATGCTATATTTCTTGATCAAATAACATAATCACTTATTTCTTAGCATAATTAGTTAATTATGTTGAAGTAACTATTTTGTTTTTTAACTAATCAGGAATCTAGTCTAAGTACCATCGTCTTCAAGACTAATCAGGAACCTCATCTAAAATACCCTCAGCTAAAAGAATCACGTCTAAAAGATCTTCATCTAAAATACCCTCGCCTAAAATACCATTGACTAATATTTCCAAGAAAAACCAACAGATTTAGAGCACTACGTCAATAAATTCAAGATTAAATCACTGGATTTCAGAGGAGATGGTAGACTAATATGCAGATCATTCTGCATACATTTTAGAGGAAATGTTATGACAT
Organism: Limnanthes douglasii subsp. nivea; assembly: GCA_036936605.1. NCBI lineage: Eukaryota > Viridiplantae > Streptophyta > Magnoliopsida > Brassicales > Limnanthaceae > Limnanthes > Limnanthes douglasii. The sequence goes on along the minus strand of JAUPFV010000005.1, from coordinate 36,005,836 downwards.
AATTTAATGAGCTTCATCTAGGGAACATCCAAAACTTCACATATTAATGTATATTCATAAACAAATTCATTGGGTCCAAAAATTCATTGGATCTGCATCGACTTCACATATTTGAACAAAGTCTTTTGAATGATCTATTTCATTTACCAAGAATTAATTAAGTTGTGAATAAAAATTCATAATACATGTTCTATACTTTATGAATCCATATCCGGGTTACAATAAAATCCCGATGCACGAAATAAATAAAAAACAAGAAAATTTTATCATATAGAAAATGTTACATTGCTACAAAATCATACCATTTAGGCTCGATAATACTGGGGACACATATCAGTAGCTGGTAAACAATAGTTTTTTCAAACCAGCTTGACCTCAATCTATAGCATTTTATTGATGACATGCTAGTCACAATCAATCATGGCGAACATCAGTTGTCACACATTTCCAAGACATTTGCTAACCTCAGAAGGGTCAACTTAAATATCAACCCAAAAAAATTCACATTCGGCGTGGGATCATGAAATTTGATGGGATATATCGTCAGATATATGGTTAAAAGTAGACCCTACACAACTATCAAATTTGGATACAATAGATACACCCCAAAACATCAAGGAAGTTCAGATTCTGATAGTTGTTTTGCACATAATCATCTCACGCTCTTCAGATAAGTAGCAGCCCTTCTTCTACTCAAGGATTTCTTGTCCTTCTAAAAAATGTTGTGTTAGATTATGCGTTAGTGCAGTTCTAGTTGGGAAATATGGAAATACATCATAAACTGTTTATTATGTTAGTAATTTTATGTTAGATGCCAAGACATATTATTCAACGTTAGAAATACTTGTCCTACATTTAGTAATAGGTGATAGGAATATAAGGATATACTTCTAGAGATATATTATAGTAATCATAACCTTTTTCTTGTTCAAGATCATGTTAAAGAAGCCTGACATATGTGGCAGAATAACCAAATGATCAGTGGGGTTATCAGATTTTGATATTAGATTAAATTTGTGGACTACAATCAATTCATGGGCCTTAGCAGATTTCTAATTGAGTTACAATCCGGAAGACCTCTACCTTCAGTAGACTACACAAAACAACATGGAAACTTCAAAAGAACAAAGGAAACAACAAAATAGGTTTTGGCAAAGGGGTGAACTAACATGTATATTCAGGAGAAACTATGACTCAAACCATAAAATTTGGTTTCTCTACTTCTGTGAGGCATAATATGAAATTGCACTATCGGGATTGAGACTCACTAATATTTATGGGGCTAGAATGGTAAAGCTCATAATAATTCCCAGCTAGTACTTAACCAAGCCTTGCGAAAAATAGAAACTAAAAGATAACTTGATTCTATATTTGAAGAAACTTTACCGCCAAGAAGTATTATTTGATCAAGTTACATTTGAGAAATTACCTAGGATAGATAATGCAACAACCGATGTCCAAGCCTTTTTTGCTTGTTCATATTCAGCACCAAGGGTGATCATTCTAGAGAAGCCTTCAGTCACTTTGTAAAATACGCTCTCACCAAGTACTTTTGAATCAAAGTTAATGATAAGTGAAGAAGACGATGGTTGTAGATCATCCATCAAGATATACATTACAGAAGGAAAACTTCCAATAGAAAAATCTGAAACTGGGTGCATTAGGATCATCTTAGTAAGATATGTATAGGTGGCTGAAACATTTTATATATGTGGACTAAATGGACTTTTAATTTTCATGCCTCGGACCCGCAGAGACATCATAACGGGGAAGAAATTTTGCACTATGGCTACAAATCATTACATATAAAAATCCTCATGCAAAGACATTAATGACCCATCACCATGGAAGATGAAAATAATTTTATCAAATGTTGTGACACCTACCAACACTTTCAAGTTTCAATTGTTCTTATGAAAATGATATAAAAAGCAATCTCATTCGACATATGGGGCCTTGACCTAGTAGGGGCCTCAATCTGTACTATTTTTAAAAAGAGTTAGAAGAAGAACCTCTATCAAAGATCACCTTAAATGAAGTTATCAACTTTCTGAAAAGTAATATCTCCAGCATATATCAAATACCAAGAGTCACCACAACATACAACAATTTGAATTTTCAGAGTGATCGAATGCCATTGTTCTTCTAAACAAGAGGTATTACACAAAAAATATCCTCTCATTTCCATCTGTGGTAAAATAGTAAATTATATGACATAAAAAGAATGCTAGAAAGTAGAATTGGGAAGTGGACTGAACTCCTGCAAGAAGTCAACAACTATGACACAATTCCCCTAATCTAGGGAATGGAAGAATTAGTTCTACTAAAAACATGCATGGCTTTATTTAAAAATCAATATATGATAATAGAATAAGTGCCGAAGCTAGAAGAGATGAATTGAATGTAAAGGAAGATAAAATGATGCATGATCACTTAAGATCATAGCACTACAAAACCATCATATGAAACATGTATAACTCCAAATTTCGCTTTTGAAATTGGGAAAAATTATGAGGTGAGTGTCCATCCACACCAAAGACATAGCTCTCGATAAACTTGGTCCAATATGAGAATAGTGGTTATACACAATAGAAACCAAGATAAATCTTGGAGCATACAGATTGCTGGATGAAAAAGAATAGTCTCTTCGACATCTCTCGAACATAAAGCATTTGAAGATTTATATTTCATACACACAACATAACTTCGGTTATTACCATTTATACTATTTTCCTTTGTTTTTATTAAATAAATTTATTATGAGACACATTTTTCCTACCCCAATGGAGCGTAGAAGGTTTTAATGAGGTATATGTGATTAATAAAATCTTTTGCCATTTCTATCCAAGTCTTGGATGATTGTAAGTGTAGTCTAAGACATTTGAGGGACTTTTTGAATCCATCAATAAAAAAATTAAGTGTTGGATTATTCTAAGCGTAGACCTAAAAACTTAAAGGATTTATTAAACTACTCAACAAAAACTAAGTGTGTTAAATGATTATAAGCGTAAAACCTACTTTAAAAAGTTCTCAAACCCCTCAAACGTCCAAACAATTATGTGTTGGATGATTCTAAACATAGGCATAAACCCCTCAAATAAAAAAAAACTAAGTATTGGATGAATCTAAACATAGTTTTAAACACTAAAAAATCCATGTACTCCCATAAAAAAACAATGTGTATGGATGATTCTAAATTTAATCTTACATATTAAGGTTCGCGCGAGCTCTAGAAAATAAAAAAAACAAAGTCTCTACCTTAGAAACTGATCATTCCACTTGAAATACCAGAGTCTTGGCAATACATTTCTTTCCTCTAAGATGATAATTTCTCGAGTCTTTAATGTATTAAATAAATTTATAGCGCAATAAGACTTCAATAGAAGCTACTAGCTTATTATATTCCATTCCTTCAAATTAAAAAATTAACTACACCTTAAATCATTAAAGTTCATGTTGCTCAGCAAATCTACATCCTTAGTTTGAGACTATTCCTAAGTATCAAAGTCACAAGGCTTCAAGTTGATAAGAAAAGCAAAAAAAATATAATTTGAAACTCAAACATCATATTTATCAACAAAAAACCTGAAGCAGAAATCAGAAACTCGTTCACAAATTAAAGCAAAACAACAAAGAAAGAAATGATATTCATAAATATAAAATACCCCTACCTTTTAGGGACTTTAGTTTTAAAATATTTTATTTATCGTAAGAAAAATACAATAATTACACAGAGGAAGAAACAAAAGTTTGTGTGAATGATCAACTTGTTCAAAATGATAATAATTTTAGGAGGGTCAACATAAATGGTACGAAGAAAGTCAATAAAAAAATCACCTTAATTGTAAAGAAGGATCATTCCTAGTCTTGGCTATAACAAAAATATTAATTCAATCCTCAACCATTGGAGAAGAATATTTTGCACATTCATCAACAGCTGTAGGAGGAATATTCAAGAAAATTTCAGCTTCACTTTGAGATGAAGAAGGGCACCACTCGCTTCCATTTTTCTAAAATCACAAAGACGTTTACCTTAACTAAATATATTAATCCAATCAATGTATGGTGGTATACACTCAACTATGACATGGTATCATAGATAATTTAGTTACAATTAATTATCCATATGACATTTAAATTTTAATTCCAATCAATGTTGTCGCCTTTCCATGATTCGAAAATAGTATCACAACTATGGCATAAACATCCATATGGAATTTAAATTTTTTTTCCAGCCTCCACACGCTGTAATTTCTTTTTATATCCCAATCATAATTTCGCGTTTTCACCAGAAGCAACTTTCACCTCTTGGCTGCTCTCAAAAGGCTGAGCTACAACCTTAAACAAAGTTCAAAGACAAAAAATTGTTGGAGAGGACTCTAAAAGGCTTGGTGTGTCAAGGAAAGAACACTGAAAAAAATATATAAAGTAACATCATAGTTAATAAAAAGTGTATAAAATACAAAATTCAAAAGAAAAATATATATAAGAAATACTCGCATTAATGCCTAACTCTATTTGCTTTATAGCCAACTCCAAAGGAGGAAGATCAATTGGGAGTCCTATAGATTACAGATAAGCAACAAAATGACCAAAAATATCTTTCATTTGTTCCATATGAAAAGCTTTAGTTAAAACATGATAAGACTCTGAAAATTCACCCTTAATGGCCTTATCAACATCACTTACCTCCATTGAAGTCCCCACATTTGTAGCTTCATTTGTGGTCGAGACTTCAAGTATATGCTCAGGAGGATTGGTATCAATATTAGTATCATCAATATGCGGGTCCGGTCCGCATATTCCGCCTCCGTATATAAGTAAGACCACAACCGATCTCAACACTAGTATGATATTGTCCGCTTTAGCACCCGAATGCCCTCACAACTTTGCATTTGGTCCACTACCAAAAGGCCTCATACTAGTTGAGGTATGTTCTTACTTATATACCGTTGATCCTTCCCATGTTTAACCGATGTGGGATGTGGGACTTTGGTCGCCACCCTAACAAATCCTCCTCTCGAACAAAGTACCACTTAGCCTCCTCTCAATTGATTTTCATCCGCTCACTCTAATCAGAGATTTCTCCATCTAAGCAATAGATCTTTTTACAGCGGATCTATCTATACTCACTCGACCATCCTGCACTTGTTCCTTAGCTCCACTATCCACTCCAATCAAGTACCACCGCTTGATGAGTCATGGACGATCTAGCTCCACTATCCACTCCAATCAATTACCACCGCTTGATGAGTCATGGACGCTCTAGCTCTACTTTCCACTCCAATCAAGTACTACCGCTTGATGAGTCATGGAAGCTCTAGCTCCACTATCCACTCCAATCAAGTACTACCGCTTGATGAGTCATGGACGCTCCGAAGTAGGATGTATAGAGTAGATCAACCTCCGAGAATATTACCACCATCGCGTTCCGTCTGGGCCTGACGCTCTGATACCACGTGATGGGAATATCAGTGTTGTGAATTAGGGGTCTGGTCCGCATGTTCCACCTTCGTATATAAGTAAGAACACAACCAATCTCAACACTAGTATGATATTGTCCGCTTTGGCACCCGAAGGCCCTCACGGTTTTGCATTTGGTCCACTACCAAAAGGCCTCATACTAGTTGAGGTATGTTCTTACTTATATACCGCTGATCCTTCCCATGTTTAACCGATGTGGGATGTGGGACTTTGGTCGCCACCCTAACAGCTTATAAGAAACTAACCATTAGTTTTTGCCTTCTTCGTCTTGGATCCTTCACTGGAATCTCCTCATCGTCGTTTCAACAACATTGCTTCTTCTATTTGGATATTTGTCTTTATTATTGGACCCACATTTAGCCAGTCTAAATGAATATAAGTTTAAGCCATTTTATCCTATTGGACGCCTAATGTAAGAGGAGTCCCATGAACTGTATCGTTTCTCTTCCCATCTCAAGGATGTGTATTCTCAACAACTAGAGGACCATCCCCACTAATAACAACCCTTTTTCGCAAAGTTGGAGAAGAATTCATAGATTCATGGCTAAGTGAAGACCTTCGTTATAAAACTCATCCCCAATATCTATAAATTTAGAGGCAAAAACCTTGCATAACCCACTTTGCTCTTAAAGTCAAGAATATTATCATTCAAAACATTAATATACACATGTTGTGAAAAAGATACTTTACTAAGCCGATTTTTTTGCATCAAACTTGTTAATAACTGACTTTCCCTTTATAACAACTACTTTGGAGTCGAGAGCCTTACTAGAAGGATGATCAACGATATACGGATTCAACATTACAAGTGTGTGTTCGACGGTTTTGGAAGAAGTAATCCCAAAAACTTTAGGTTGGGGTCACCTAGAAGTCCTCAAAGGAGAGTGCCCAACAAAACGTTTTTTACTTATGAATCTCTCCACTTGGATTGAGAAAAGTTAAAAAATAATGCAACAAAGATTTTTCTGGTATTAATCACTACGACCTTGGATGGTGAAGTTTGCACCATATTAGAAGCTTCAGCTGGCGTAGCAGGTCTTTACCAATAACCTTGAAGAAACTTTTAAGGATATAAGAATCCTTCATCCACTAAGCACCAACTAGTCGTGACGCATACGAGACATTCAAAATAAATTGGTAAGATCTTGGTTCAACGGGAAGTGAACCACTATATCAAACTAAGTGGTCAAGACCATTAGTTCATTAACTCTAGCATCAACAATAATGATTCCCGGTTTTAAAAGCTAAATGGTCACCCCTTCTGGAATTCTTCAATCTACAAGTTTCTAGAGCAACTTTGGTTTTAATATATGTATACCTATCATGATGTAAAAAGAGCAACATATCGGGAGTCGGCTCCATCCTTATGAGATTAAAGGACACTTTCGTGATCTTTGAAGATGTTTCAGTCTTCAATCTTGCACAGGCATAACAAGATTGAAACTATATTTTAGTCATAGAAGAAATTCAATTAATTCCATTTATGACACTAATATAATCAAATATCTCGGGAATAAAAGAACTTGGATTGTCTGCACCAAAGAGTCAAACTTGCATCGACGCCTAAGTTGAACATGAGTTAACATGAATTCTAGGAGCTTCACGAGACTTCGGAGTTTGCATTCTTCGTAAGGTTTAGAAGAGAGATCCTCAAAATATCCACGATTGCTCCGATTTTGACTATCAGAGCAGTCTTTGTTTGCATCACGAATATACATAGTTGTTAATACAACCATTTTTTCGAGAGAAATGGGTTTAAAGAAACCTAAAGGGATAAAATGAATAAAAAAGAGGAGGTCCTTTAAAGAAATAAACTTTAAAGAGAAAATAGGAGAAAGCAAAAGCTACCGATAAAGCTTAAGGGGAAGAAAATAGAGAAGACTTGAAAATAATTAAACAAAACAAAAGATGATATTTAAAGGAATGGTCCATAGTTTTGAAAATGTGTGGCCAGTATTTAAACATGTCAAATGCTTATAACAAGTGAAGTTGAGAATGCAAAACCACAGTCTATTTTAAGAACGTGACACTTATCGAGTGACTTACCCATTTTTCTAATGTGTGGCAAGTACAATCCTAATTATTATAAAGGAAATTATACTAGAGGTACCTACTCACAAACTATATTGTAATCTAACCCAAACTATTATTTATGCTTACTTAATACCCATCTCATCTATACAACTCTCGATCAATACTTAATTCTGTAATAATACCTCAAATACTCACGCTTCATCACCAGCCACCTAACCAATTATAATTCTTGAACCAAAATTTATCTTTCTTACTTTTATTTTATTTTTATTTTTTAAAAGGTCCATATCTTTCAAACCGGAGCTCGGAAAATATATCTGAAAGTACTAACTCGTTTGTTTTCTTATGGTGAACAAAACTAGATATATTGATAATATTTTTTTTACTTTTTTTAAAAATAAAATTTCACCAGTAACATGCGAGTTCTTTGAAAATTAACTAAGAGAGTTATTTGAAAATCAATCATGCGAATTCTTTGAAAAGTTAAACATGCGAGTTCTTTAGAAAAATTAACATTGCTATTTTGTTTGAAAAATCAACCATGCGAGTTTTTAAAAAAAATTCAACATGCGGATTCTTTGAAAAATCAATCATGAGAGTTCTTTAAAAAATCAATCATGAGAGTTCTTTGAAAAATTAAACATGCGAGTTCTTTGAAAAAAAAATAATGAGACTTCCTTGAAAAATAAATCATGAGAGTTTTTTGAAATATTAAACATGTTAGTTCTTTGAAAAATTAATTATGAGAATTCTTTGAAAATTAACAATACTATTTTTGTTTGAAAAATCAATCATGTGAGTTCTTTGAAAAATCAATCATGCGAGTTCTTTGAACAAGAAATAAAAAAATTATAAAAAAAAATCATTAATAGATATACATTTGTTCGTCTAAAACAAATAAAGCCGGTGATACTTTCGAATTTTTTTCCGAACTACAGTTTGAAAGATACGATATTTTTAAAATAACAATAAAAAAGAAAAGATAAAAAAGATAAATTTGGTTCAAAAATAAAGAAAAAAAATTACTTGCAGTTTTTCATCCTGTGGAGGTGGTTGTTCATAGTATACAATTTTAGGTAATAGGTGGTAATAAATAAGTTGAATGAGTATTTACTGGTACTTTTCTCTTATTATAATTAACTCAACAATTGACACTATTTGTCGCTTCAAAGAAAAAAATTTCCATCCAAACAAAGTTTTTGGATGTAAAAGTCTCGATAAACATATCCTACTATAAAATAAAGTTTTGGCTCAACCAAAACATGAACTTTCGCGCAATTTAAACAAAGATTCAGAGTCGAGTTATATTCTTTCTTTCGTACTTTAAAACGATCAATAGGGCTACTTCCGTACCTTTACATGTAACAAGAAACAGCTTTAAAAAAATCAACTTCATGTACATCTTAGACTGGGTAAACCTTATGCTTCTATGATAACCCCTACTATTAAATCAAAATTAGAAAAAAAAAAACTACTCAGGATTGTACTCTTTGAAGAGTTTTTTTCTTTTCAAAAGAGTACAAGATTAATAGACCTCAATACTCTCATGGATCCAAATATCATCGTCTTGATAGTTTGATTCAACACAACCGATTTGACAAAAAATTCACGTTTCAAGAAAACAAATCACACAAATTTCAAGAAACAAGATCAATTCTGAAAAGTAAATCTCTCAAACGAAAGCGAAGAACATAGACTATATACTTCCACCGATTCTCTTACAAAGACAAAAGGGCTACAGACGGCTTGGTGATCCTAAAATTTTTCAAACTTTTTTACACAAAAATCCAACACAAAACCAAATATGTTTCTTATTTATCTGAAAAGGAAAATAGTTTCTTGAAACCAATCTAGTTAAAATCAAAACATGATATATTTTTCAAGTCCAGCTTCATAATTTCTTTACAGTTGTATTGGTTTATTTGATAAAACATGGTAAAATACAAGTTTTACAACTAAATAGGTGGTGTATTTTCCCAAAAATGCACTTTTACCAATTTATTTTTTTAAAATTACCCTCAAATTGCCATGTTTCCTAATATTGAATTATGACCTCCAAAAACTAGTTCACGCAATATGAATAGTACTGACTAGACATGAACAAGCATAGATTCAAGTAAACTTAAAAAAGTCAGTGACTTCACAAAAGAAGATGAAATAATAGAAGATCAGGACACATGATATTATGAATACAAAATACAGTAGTACCAACTCATCAAACGACAAAGTGAAAGTAGACGATGTTCTTTCCATCCATGAAGCTGAATCAAAACAGAAGACATGAACAATTCACAAACTTACATTAGACCGGACTGACAAATTCATCGCCAAGCTTCAATTCGCTCTATCCTGTAATCTATACGGCTCAAATTACTTACTCCTCTGTTCTTCTCATAGGGTGCAGCCACGGGAAGTGTAGGAGGATGCAGAATTGTTTTTCTTGTATTTGAATCACTTGATTGGCCGATTTTGATATTTGATACGCCTCTATGAGGGGTTTGCCTTTCAGCACTAGTTATAGGCCCACGTGCTTTTTTTTCTTCTTCATTATCGCCTACATTTTTACTCAGTGCTATAGTAACAAACGCTTCCTCTGTATCTTCTCTGTCTTCTCCTCCTTTGCTACCTTGAAGACGTAATTTTGAAGGGCTCTGGTGTCCGCTCTCGTCAGAAGGATCTAGAAGGGACGGAGGAGCCGTCTCCACTATACAATCTTTCCTCTCTCGCAGTGTTCTTTCGATAAGGGTCTTAAGGAAGTTCATCACTTGGACTGCATACATCAATGCGGTCAGAGGATCTGCCATCTGTAACCCAAATCAGGAGATTCAGTCATTATATACTAAGATGTAATCACATGACTTTATCGTTGGGTCATTCAAATTTTAGAATAATTCCATATCTACCGCTAGTTTTATTTTGAATCTCATCCGTTTGCAAATCATGTTGTTGGCATAGGAACAAACCTGGGTCATGTTTGGTGCAAAAACCATAGCAATGTTACGTTCATTCATCTTGTTTAGATGTTGAAACTGGACAACATCAGCCATGAGGTTGATGGCCCAATCCAGTAAAGAAGCCTCAGTTGGTGGTAGAAGTCTCACAAGCTCAACATAGTCCTCTTCTGTCTGGCATTGCATTACCTGCTCTGTTGACAAAGAATCGAGAATCCCAGATGGAAGTTCCCTAAACCAAGCCTACGAAATTGTAATGCACTTCAAGTCAAACTCATTAACGTATATATACAGCTTGTGTTAACTCAAATATTCCATGTCTAGCAAGAAGTTTATATTTGCAAGGAAGAAGAATCCATTAAAGTGTACTTCTTGATTCATGTACACTTGATAAATAAACATATAACTTTTGTTGAGCTAACGCAACGTGCTGGCTGGTGAGGTTTGACATTTGTGAAACATTTTCGATATGAATTGTAACAAATTGCAGAAGACAAGTTCGATCCAGCTGCCAAACCCAAAACAAATTTCAACATTCCCCTAAAGATGGATGCGGGAGACTGACAAACCCAAGCTTGCTAAGTAGTTGAAGACCAGTATAGCAGTGAAGACTCACATAAAGGCAGGTTTAATCTAGAAACCACTTCTGATATTTCAGACCAGTTCACATTTCTCCAGGACAATACTGACACAAATTGCTCAAAAGGGTTAGTCGGACAAATCTTTTGCTAGGGTAAACTTAATTAGTAAGTCAATTGCCATTGTGTGAGTATGAAAATTTTCTTCTTATAATATGTTGTCCAATAGTTTTGCTAGTGATGCATAGAATCAGGGTGGTTTGCATGCTCAGTTTGGGCCACAGGTTATTTTGGACTTGTTATGGCCAATAGAATCTTAATAGGATATTTCAGCAGGTTATTCTAGACTTTTGATGGGATATATATAGAATCTCAATGGGATGTTTCAGTAGGTAGCGGTGGAGAGTAAGAACAAAACTGGCAAATGGGCTTCAAACTGCTAACAGCCACTTTATATTGGTCAATGAAGTTCATGCAATAAAAAACAACTGAAAGAGGGGAAGGATGTTTTTATGCATTATTACTCTTCGAAGACCGATAGGAGTGCCAATTCTAAAACTAATATAGAAATAGATTAAACACAACTAACTTACTCTCTATTTGTTAAACAATAAAAAAAACAATGATCTGCATCCCACCTCTATGGAGCTGAACTTTTAGTTCGCAAACAATCATCCAGAAACACCAACATAATGACCGATAAACTATTAAGAACAAATTGCGTCGATATACCTTGATAAGTCCTGCCAAACAATGTACATCAATGCCTTCTGGTACAATTCCACGATCTAATTGTTCTCTGACATACTCTTCCTCACTGTTTTCGGCAGTTATTCTAAAGATACCTTCTGCCTGCAAGTACACATGCAATGTATACAATTTAAAAAAGAAATATAAATTGGATATGAAACTTGATCCAGCTATATAAAAGAAAAAGATTATCTGATTAGACAAAAAACATATATTATGAAGAACGGAGGAGCAAAAAACAAGCTGAGATACCTGTAAGCCTCCCTGAGCATAAAGACATCTTTGCATTAGCAAGAGTATTGTAGGCACGCAGTTCCCTCTAGAATCATATGACAATTGCATGGACTCCGTAGAAACACCAAATACAGTTGCACTAAAAGCTCAAAAAGAAAAGACATATAAGTGACAGCAGATAGAGAAACTGAACAGGCAACTATGAACATGATGTAATTATCATGGTAGATATATACAAGCGTTAATAACGAGCTCCTACGATAATGTGAGAAAATTATACGGTAATTTAGAACAACAAAAAATTATTAATACATCAGAGATGGTTAAGAGAGCTTCATGTTATCTGCTTAGACTAGAGCTATACATAGGCCTAGGACAGTCCTTGCTTAGGGTGTCTTTTGACAGTAATTTAGGTCCATCGGGTTTCTATTGGGTACAAAGCCAATAGGACTATCAAATCGACTACCTCGCACAACACAGATATGGAGAATACCCAACTCTTTAAAAGGGTTTCAGTAACCTGAGTATCATGATTAGCATTTGTCGCTTTACCCTAAGCTATCAAAAAAGCTTAAGGAGATCTTTTTCTCTTTATGGTGCCATTGAGAATGAGAGTGAGGCATCTTAGATGTAAAGCTATTCCAATCCACTTTGGCACCTAAAATGAAGGTGCACACTACTAAACATCACTAGAACCTTAGGCAGGTGAAGAAGCCTATGAGGATTTCGACGGCCGAGTGCAGTACTACAACCACTATATTGGTAATTTTTTATATTTTCCTTAGTTACTGACACTGACAGTCTGTTCGGGAATTAGACAATATCTGTAATTATGTTGGTAGTTTGGTGTACATACTGATTTATCTGTGGAGAACTAAATAACTATCGTAATTAAGCAGATTGGTATTAGTCAAACTGTCTTATCCTACCTCGTCTTTTTTCTTTTTTTACTTTACTTTAGCTTCTCCTAATCACCCATTTTAGTACGGATTGTAAATGGATAGAATCACAGTTAAATGTCTAAGATGACGTTGAAGAAGATATAGAGTCAAATCACAGGCAAGAATTAAAAGAGCACATATTTGACTTTATTAGCTGAATGAGTTAACACTCATATGAAAGATTGCTGACCAAGAAGCTTTGAGGTGACTAATTTATGGTGATAAGAAACAAAATTTAAACTGTTACTGTTAGAGGCTTACAGCTACATTCCTCGAGTGGCTCGAGTCGAGCCAGACAAACTAGTAATTATATGTATGCCAGACATGCAGATGTGGCTAGCATGATATTGAGAGAAAATACATCACAAACAGACTCTAAATATGCTCATCTTGAATTTCTAAACAGGTACAATTTGAAGACAATGGACAAGTACTGTTATAATAATTTGCAACCAAGAAGAAATGGACAACCAAGCACACACTTGCTATATAACTGCGTAGCTAAGTAAAACACATCTCATTCAATATTGAAGAGTTATAAGAGGAAAGTATAAATACTGATCTCCTTTTGCCTTGAATTTGGTTGATGCAAAAGCTACCAAAGTGTGTAATTTCACAAAGGAAAAGATAAATGGTAGATGCTACAGCTCAACTTGTGAACTTTGTGTAGCAAGGAGAAATCAAGATTCCAAGAGGAATATATACGGGCACAAGATACAATTCAAATGAGCACCAAAAAAGCTTGAAAAAGTGTAAACATGGCAAGTCAGATGTAATGGGTTATATGTTTGCAGTCTAACACTACTAAGCCTTCTAAAGCACCAAAACATATGCTAAAGATCTCATTTTGCTACTTAAGCAAATCTCGACCTACACTTGCTATAAGGAAGAAAACAATGAGATAACTGAAACCATCGATTTCTTTACCAAAAAATGACTCTTTTAAGTGACTGTTATTGGTTATAAGAGAGAGAGACGTTATACATGAAAGGACATCAAGATTAGAGGCATTGAAAAGTTATAGAGAAGTCGAATAGAAAACAATAGGTTGAGGAAAAGAAAGGGAAATGTACCTAGCACTAGGAGCCCTTCTTGGGACTTCAGGCTCAAACTCGACAGGCAAACCCAAGAAGCCATTGAACCTATCAAAGGTGACATGAGCGACGTGGCAGACGTCGGTTGGGCAACCAATATCCATAGCACAGAGATCTCTTGGATCACTCTTGCAAGAAACGAGAGATTTCCGGAAAAGGGCAACAAGAAGTGTCAAGAGAGAGAGCTGATCTCTGTTATGATTGGCCTCCTCCTCTGATTCCGAATCGGCTTCTTCCGGGTCGGTGATCTGCAAAGGGTTTTGGTGGAAGAAGAGGGAAGGGGTGGCGGAAGAAGACGGAGAAGAAGATGGGGAATGGAGGACCTCTGTCATGGCTGTGGCTATGGAAACGGATACGGAAATGGAAATGTGGCGTGTTCTTGCAAATTCAACCAAATAAAAAAGGGAAAAAGGTGGGGGGTTTCTTTGTGCCTTGATTTGTGAGAAATGTTTGATTCAAGGAAGGGTTTTGGAGAAATGGGACGTGGGAATCATTATGTATCTATCAAATCTTTTTCTTTTGCTTTCCGGGCGTTGAACAAGCAAACCCCCAGAGAGAGAGAAGCGCCAGCGTGCCTGTGGCCTGTGGATTGTGGAGGGGAGGGATTACAAGTACTCCTAGTCCTACTACTTCTTTATCTTTTTTCTTACTAACAAAAATTATTTACAAGGGAAACAAGGCGCCTATAAACCATGTTCTGATTAAAAAAATCCATTTTACCGTTTAAAAACAATTACTATATCTGTTTGATTGTTTATCCAAAAATCTTATTTAAATATAAGGGGAAGAAATCTTCCTAATCCTAAGTTCTGAAATGGTAAAACAAAATAAGATATTACTTCTGTCATGTAAGATCTCGGAAAGATCTCATCTCAAAAGATAAATGAAATTCACTATAAAAACGTGTTGGGTGAAAATCTTGCTAAGATCCCACGTTCTAAACAAAAACTTAAATGCTAAATTATCCCATCTTAAAACTAAATAATGGTCTGAGGTGAAATCTTGCTAAAACCTTGTAGGTTCAAACATTAAAAGTAAAATAAATAAGACTCGCAATAAATCTCAAATTACACTTAATTATACAATTTTTACACAGTTGTTTCTTAGCAATCAAATTATACATAATTTCGCAACGGTTATAATTCGCAACGCGAATACATTTGATTTTTCTAGAGTACTTTCGTCAAACAACTACCCGTATTTTTATACTTGGAACACAATCCAATTTTTATAAAAAGTTCTTTCAACACATAAATACACATATTTTCGCAAATATAAAAAAAATTTGGTTGCTTCACCCCCACTTAACACTTATTTTCACAAAACAAGTTCCGATTTTATTTTTTCACATAATAACACGTATTTAGCAATCAAAGTCATATTTCCGTAACTATTTTATTTTTATTTTTGCAAACATTCTTCCGCATTTTTGTAATTGGAAGATAAATATTTTCCAGACTAATTTGGCACCCCAATTACACGCTACACATATTTTCGCACCTAGAACACATTCTAATTTTTTTTATAAATATATCTTTTATGGATCTAGTTTTGTTCGTCTTAAAAAAACAAAACTAATGGTATCTTTGGATATATTGTTTTAGAGCTATGGTTTGAAGGATATGCCATTTGAAAAGAAAACAAAAAAAATTGGTTAGGAGTATCTTCAGACTACCAGGTGATTATCTATAAATACTCGTTTATCACCAAATGGTTATTCGTATCTTATCAAACTTCAGAAGGTTATTGGTAAATAAGTTTTATGTTAGGTGTTTATTGGTAGATTACCCTCGAAATTTTGTAAAAATGTTACATACGATGAAGACATTGTTTGCATCAAGATATATGGATGAACATACACACGATCCAATCGAGTTATTTTGACCTCGTTTATATTCTATATAATTTTAATAATATAAGTTATCCAATGATAAATATTACGATTACATAGTTTAGGGTAAAATACAAATTAACTATCCTAAAACAATGTTATTTTCTACTTATTATTTTTATTATTAGCAAATACTTATTTAACTTTCTTATTTATGATCTATTATTTAGTTTTTTTATAAGATTATCTACCAATAACTAATAAGGGTATATATCATACAAGTAGTATATATTTCTTATGCATGCAAGACACGCTCGTACAAAGGACTGACGAAAGAATAATTAACCATTACAGCGCGCGAGAGTGCATCAGACGAGAGAAAAGATTTACTCATTGGCCAAAACCATGAATAAGATGAGGGAAATGTTATAAAAAACCAGTAGCAATAGGCCAAAATGTAACCCGAACCAAATGATCCCTCAAGGTAATGTTAGACGAGGTCCACGATCATGACGAGAGTAACGAGCAACATGAGCCGATGTCAACATACATACGTAGACGATGACACAAACAAGCGCTCGAAGAAAACAAACTAATTTATCTCAGTGACCATCATTAAGCCATAAATGTCAATATAACAAGTAGTAATGTGCTTGAACATTCATTTTGAGGCATGATATGTATTTAAAATACTTTTGAATCGATTCAAATATGTAATAAATAAGTATTTAATATATATATATATATAGAAACTTTCTCTAAATAATATAAAGAAGGTAAAACCATAACAATCTTTCTTCAAAGTAAAAGTAATATATATATATATATATATAAAAGTTTACATCTTTACTAAAAAAATTATATTTTCTTTGATGAATTCATATTTGTTATTTTGGCATCCTATTTAAGAAGGATTTTCCTTAACTAATTTGGCGTCACCTGTGATAAAACTTCTACTACCCCACAATTAAAAATTAACAAATGGTGACAAAAAGATTATGAATCCAAAGAGACAAATCATATATCCAACTAAGTCGGGGAAACCCAATTATATTTTCAGGAACAGTGTCAAGGAAACCGGCCGACGAGCTTAATTTGGAGAAAAACCAACCTTTAGGTGTTGCGCTAGGCCAACATCAGGTGACTGAGGAAATTGAAATCACTACCATCGATCCACTTTTAAGGTTTCACATATGAAACCTAGTATAGAGAAAGCCAATGCCAAGATGACCCCGTATACCTAGTCGTCTTCACGTACACCAACCCTACACCGGTTCATGGAGATAATCATCCCAAAAAAGGTATTCTCACTAAACCATATAATATACAACTATTGTAATTACAGATGGAGGAAATAAGACGAGAACAAATCATGAAAGACCAGTTATAGGTCGAGAAAGACCACGAGACTCGAGAAAGAATGAAAAAAAAAATAACTGAGACACTTTAATTTTTGACAAAAAAGATAATGTAAGAGGACAAGAAGAAGAAAAATTTAGTGCGGAAGGTCAGTAAAACTAGTCGTACAATTAGAGAGAGACAAGAAAACGAGGAGCACGAGGGAAAAATTAGGGGAGATAAACAACTAGGAAAGAAGCGCTGGGGCCGAACGCGATGAACAATCAAGTAAAAAAATCTCTAGGAAAAGCAAGGGAAACATTGAGGCCAAGTACAATGGCGAGAGACAAAAAAAATAGTGGAATACGTTCTACATGAGTCTCCTTTCTTGAATAAGATCCTAGAAGGCAAGTTACCAAGAAAATTTGATCCATACCGTATGGACTCTTACGACGGCTAAAAGGACCTGAGCATCATCTAGAATAATTAAGAAATATGATGATGTCGTTCAACCTTGATGATGTTGTGCTGTATCGATCCTTCTTTATGATGTTTAAAAAAAACCTCGGCTGGTTTAACGGTCTGCCAAAGAGGATGATCCATGACTTTGAAGGCCTGTATAACGCATTCAGGAATCGCTTTATGGGGAATAAATAGCATAAAAAGGATTGGCTATCAATAATGAACATGTACCAATAACAAAAAGAAGTTTTTTTTTTAAATTCGTGTGAACATATTTATCCATGACATAAATACGCCGTCCACCTGCAAGAAAGATATAGCGGTGACCTTGTTCTAAGGGGATTAGGTATCAATGGGACTTTATATAATGATCTCGTGCAATTTCCAGTCAAAATTATGGATGATATTCTCGTCAGATCATACCTATTTATTAGAGTAGAGGATTTGAAGAGAGGAGCATCTGCTCATCCAACGCCCCAACCGCCAAAGGCTCAAGTACCAGATATGAAAATAGGGGATGAGGCTAGATAAAACGACGCTAGATGCGATGAGCTCACTAGCATCCAACCGGTTAAACCGATGGCCTCATAATTTTATAACCCTGTATGACGCTTTACCTCACTAACAGAGAACATCATCGTTATTTACGACAATACTAAAAGAAAGACAAGATGCCAACTATTTCTTTATATGCTGGCCTCGAGCAACGACCAGTCCACCACTTCTACTACACTTACCATAATGACCACATGCATTCCACCATCGACTGTTGGCAGCTATGGGAATAAATTCATCGACTGGTCGACTACATGGATCTCATCTAATTCATAAGACATAAAAAGAGTGTGCTTCGTGATGATAAAAACATCAACGTACCACCCGACAGGAAACACGATCAATAACCAGACGATAAAGTCAAACAACAGTGGCTATATACCATTTTCGACCGGGTGAGGGGGATCACTTTATCTAGATCAATGACAAATGCTTAGAAAATGTATAAGAAAGATCTCGAGGTCTATATGGTGGACAATTCCTCCCATAACCGTGACTGAAAGGTAATCTCCGAATTCACCTTTAACGACGCCAATATGAGAGGTGTGGTCACACTCTATGAAGATGCATTGATCTTCAATCTAAACATAAGGGGTCATGGTATCCCGTGTTCTTGTGGATAATGGCAGCTCGACCAACATAATCTTCAAATTCAGTTACGAAAAAATGATTGGAGTACCACCATACAAATCGACTGACATATAGTTGGTTAGCTACAAAGGAAGAGCATTTGACATACATGAGAGATGTTGAATATTTGGTGACTAAATGAGATAAAAAATAAGTATTAGATATGCTATGTATGATATCTGATGCACATGGTTCATATAACATCATCGTACGACAACCATGGCTGCATATAATAGAAGTTGATACCTCTTATTTTATAGCAATACCTTAAATATCCCATTGGGGATTCAGTCGAGATAATCAGGAGAAGCCAAAAAAGTTCTTGGAGCTGTTATACAACGTTATTAGCTCCCGCAAAGCCGCTCTAATATTAATTAATAAAGCAGGGAGATAATCTTCAACACGACGATAAGAGTCACATAGAAACTAAGATTGACGACTTGCAAGACGAGAGAATGTGTGATAACTCCCTGGAAAATTTAAATAATGGGACCCTCACAGTTGGGAAGAATTTGAGTGAGATACTAGTTGGACCCACATTTAAAAAAAATATTAAATTTATTACGACAGAACTTGAATATTTTCGCATGGATTGCTGATAATATCTTAGGAGTCAGCGTATCCTTTATTTACCATAAATTGTCGATTGATACAAGGCTACAACCAATTCAACAAAAGTGACAAACTTTTTCTTTAGAAAAATCCGACGTCATCGTCAAAGAAGTTGAAAATTTTCTCAAGTTAAGGCACATAAGAGAAGTGAAGTACCCAACTTGGATTGTCGATCCTATGTTGGTTAAAAAGAAAAATGGGGAATGAAGGATGTGTGCCAATTTCACCGACCTTAACAAATCCTGTCCCAATGATGATTCCTCCTTGCCTCACATCGATCAACTTGTAGACACGCCCTCAGTTAATAAGCTACTCTCCTTCATGGATACGTATTCAGAATATAATCAAATAAGAATGCACCCATATGATAATGAGCACACTACCTTCCAAAGATAGTGAGGTTTGTACTGCTATAAAGTTATGCCGTTTGGTTTAAAAAATACAGGCTTCAACCTATCAAAGGCTCCTAAACCAGATTTTTAACAAACGAAAATGAATTAACACGAATGCCTACACTGATGATACGATCATCAAAAGTGGCACCGAGGATCAACTACTTGATGTGATGTCTATCATTTTTACCACCCTACACCAGTTAAACCTTAATATAAACCCTTTAATATGCTCATTCGATGTTTCAAAGTGACAAGTTTATGGGATACATCATCAACAAAAATAGAATCGAGGTCGATCCTGAGCATCTTATAGCGTTACTCACCATGAATCCGTAAATAAATATCAAGGAGGTTCAAAGACTCACAAGTCTCCTAGCGGCCCTATCAAGATTCATCTTCTGAGTGTATGATAAAACATCCCTTCTTTGAGATCCAAAAAAAGAGAAGAAGTTCAGCTGAAATGATGAATATGACAAATATTTGTACTCTTTCAAAAAATATTTGACATTACTATAAATTTTATCAACCCCAATATAAGGTAAATCAATGTACTTATATTTATCCGTCTCCGAGTATGCCATTATTGTCATTTTAGTTATATAACAAGAGGAAAGAAACGTCCGATCAAGTACTTTAACAAGAGCCTAATCAACACGGAGACACGATACTTGAACCTTGAAAAGTTAGTGTTTGGACTTGTGATAACAACAAGAAAAATCGTATTTTACTTGCAGAATTATGTGTAATTTGGTTGTTAAGAAGAAGATTTTTTTCCACAATAAGATTTTTTTAATTAATCTTTAGAAATTAAAATATATGTGTTTTAGAATTAATATATTTAAGCTAGAGGTTAAAAGATTTGAATATTTGAAGGTTATAATAACTATTTATTTTAGTTTGTACATGTTTGTGTGTTTAAAGATATGGTTGGAAAAATTTATATTCCATGTAATTTTTGGTAAACTTTAAAAGTCACATGGTTATTTGTAATTTATTTTCTACCTGGATAGTTATCGGTAACTTACCATTTTTTCTCCCTCTAACACCCTAACTGTGGACAATCAATTCAGCTAATATGACGATTCATTTTCTACTCGAATTTCAGTTTTTTGTTGTTGTTTTCGCATCTATTTCTTCACCTATTTTGATTTATTTATCGATTTTTAGTTGATTTCGCATCTATTTCTTCATCTATTTCGATTTATTTATCGATTTGCAGTTGATTTTTTTTTATAATTTATCGATTTATTTCTTCCACTGGATTTACAAATCTATATAAATGTAAGGTTCAAAATTTATATTACTTAATTTCTTTATTTTTATTCTATTTTAAGTAGATATAAGCGTTTAGTTTAGTTTGGTTTTAAGCTTTTAGATAGGTTTTATTCAATTTATAGATATTTCTAGTAAACATAAGGTTTGAATTCTTTGTTTCATGTAAATTTCGCGATAAATATGAAGTTTTGTATTTATGAACTATGTCGGCTCACCTCTCTCGTCTTGAAGTTATGAGATGAGAGACAACAGATGGTCGTCTATAATAATTGAGTGATACGAGATTTTGTTATTTTTTAGATACGAGATTTCATTATTTTTCAATGATAAATGCGAGACTTTGCTAATTCTCACATTCAAGACTTTGTTATTTTTCAATAATAGATGTGAGACTTTGTTAATTCTCACATGCATGACTTTTATTATTATTTTTTTATGATAGATTTGAGACTTTATTAATTCTCACATGCGAGACTTTTTAATTTTTCTATGATATATATGAGACTTTATTACTCTCACGTGTGATACTTTGTTATATTTCTTATAATAGATGCGAGACTTTGTTAATTCTCACATGTGAGATTGTTCTATTTTTATATGATAGATGCAAGACTTTGTTAATCTCACATGTGAGACTTTGATATTTTTTAATGATAGATGCGAGACTTTGTTAATTCTCACATGTGATAATTCGTTATTAATCTATGATGGATCCTAGTTTTTGTCAATTTTCAGTTATAGATGCAATATTTTTGTTAATTTTCAATGATAAATGTGATATTTATTTTTACTTTTTGAATTGTCAAATACATGTACACGAGGTCTAGAACTTAATTAAATATTTTTAAACTAAATGGTAAAATTTCAATATGTGATCTTTGTCTATTTGAAGACTTTGAAGATGTTCTTAATTTTGTTTTAAGTAAATGAGATTGGTTAGTTTAAGGTAAATTCATATTAAAATATTATTGTTATGACCTAAAAAATTGTATCTTAGGTTGTGATGCTATTACTTGTTGATACTTTGGATTATTCAATTGTTGCTGTTGATATATAAATTGATGTTGTTGTTGATAATTTTTTTTAGAGAAACTACTTTAATTTTATTTGAATCTTCAAATCAACATTTTGTTTGTGGGTAAAAAGTTATGGTATGATTTTTTTGGTCGTAAGTGTTAGAGATATAAGGCCTAGGCCCATTAGCCCATATAGTTTATCTATATAATAGCTTTATACTCTATATAATACACACTTTCTAATAATCAAAAACCCTAGCCGCTTATTGGTGACTACTTCTTCTTTTATCTGTATTTGTTTATTAAAATGGTATCAGAGCAAGGTATCTGTGTTTTAGAGGTATGTGTGTTTTAGAGGTATGTGTGTTTGAGGTATGTGTGTTTGAGAGGTATGCGTGTTTGAGTAAAACAATTTGAGTGAGAGGTATGTGTGTCTGAGTAAAAAAAATTGAGTGAGAGGTATGTGTGTCTGAGTAAAACAATCTGAGTGAGAGGTATGTGTGTCTGAGTAAAACAATTTCCAATCTGAGTGAGAGGTATGTGTGTCTGAGTGAAACACAAAAAGAGTGAGGTATGTGTGTCTGAGTGAAACACAAAAAAGAGTGAGGTATGTGTGTATGAGTGAAACATAAAAAAAAGTGAGGTATGTCTTGAAGTTTTCGCGTCTTCAGTTGTGCCGGCGGGCAGTGTTTTTAGCTGTCCGCCGGAATTTTTGTAGATCTACCAGGTATTCAATTTCGTAGTAGCATTGGATTTCGGTTTGGAAGCCACGGTTTCGGTAGATTTGTTTAGCTTTGATTTGGATTTGGTATTTTGATTTATTTTTGGATTTGGTTTCGGTATTTGGATTTGGATTTGGTTTTGGATTCGGTATAGATTTTGTTTGGATTTGTTTTGCTTTGTTTGGATTCGTTTGGATTTGTTTGGTGTTTGATTTCGTTTGGAGTTTGGAGTTTAGAGTTTGAAGCTTGTAGTTTGGAGTTTGGTATTTGGATTTGGATTTGGTTTTGGATTCGGTATAGATTTTGTTTGGATTCGTTTGGATTTGTTTTGCTTTGTTTTGCTTCGTTTGGATTCATTTGGATTTGTTTGTAGTTTGTAGTTTGTAGTTTGTAGTTTGTAGTTTGTAGTTTGTAGTTTGTAGTTTGTAGTTTGTAGTTTGTAGTTTGTAGTTTGTAGTTTGTAGTTTGTAGTTTGTAGTTTGTAGTTTGTAGTTTGTAGTTTGTAGTTTGTAGTTTGTAGTTTGTAGTTTGTAGTTTGTAGTTTGTAGTTTGTAGTTTGTAGTTTGTAGTTTGTAGTTTGTAGTTTGTAGTTTGTAGTTTGTAGTTTGTAGTTTGTAGTTTGTAGTTTGTAGTTTGTAGTTTGTAGTTTGTAGTTTGTAGTTTGTAGTTTGGAGTTTGGAGTTTGTAGTTTGTAGTTTGGAGTTTGGAGTTTGGAGTTTGTAGTTTGGAGTTTGGAGTTTGGAGTTTGGAGTTTGTAGTTTGGAGTTTGGAGTTTGGAGTTTGGAGTTTGGAGTTTGGAGTTTGGAGTTTGGAGTTTGGAGTTTGGAGTTTGGAGTTTGGAGTTTGGAGTTTGCAGTTTGGAGTTTGGAGTTTGGAGTTTGGAGTTTGCAGATTGCAGATTGCAGATTGCAGATTGCAGATTGCAGATTGAAGATTTGAGATTTGAGATTTGAGATTAGAGTTTGGAGAAATGATTTCGATTTTGAAGATTTGAGATTAGAGTTTGGAGAAATGATTTCGATTTTGAATATTTGAGATTAGAGTTTGGAGAAATGATTTCGATTTTGACGTTTTGTTTTGTTTTGATTTTATTTAAGAGTGGCGTTTTGTTTAGTTTTGATTTTATTTTTTATTTTGTGTAACAAACTCTTAATGCAAGAATAAGCATTGCGAGTTTGAGAGAGGGTGTTAGAGATATAAGGCCTATTCCCATTAGCCCATATAGTTTATCTATATAATAGCTTTATACTCTATGTAATACACACTTTCTAATAATTAGAAACCCTAGCCGCTTATTGGTGACTACTTCTTCTTTTATCTGTATTTGTTTATTAACAGTAAGAACAAACAATTTGTTCTTGTTGGTTGGGTTGATGAAATTAATGGTATTTGATAAGTTTTTGAAGGAGTTGCAATAGATTTAAGATTAGATATTAGTAAGTTTTATTTAAGAAAGTATTTACTTTCAAATATTTGCATAATAATTAATCAAAAATTATGGTATGAAGTTTTTTTTGTCGTAAAATAAACAACTTGTTATTGTTGGTTGGGTTGATGGAATTAGCGGCTGTGGGTAATTTTTTGAAGAAGATGCAATATGTTTAAGATTGGGTATTAGTAAGTTTACTTTTGGGAAGATTTACTTTCAAATATTTGAATAATAGTAAATAAAAAATAATTATTCATTACAAGAAAATATATTCAAATGGTTGTTCATAGAGACTTTATGCGAAAAGTGATCAGTCTACGGGTTTTATGCTTGTTAAGAAGTATGTCTAACCTCACACTTATGGTATTGGATTTCCATATTAAGTAGAAAACGTTTATCCTCAGATTTGATTGCTAATGAGATATGTGACTGTGTTAGAAATAGTGTTGATGTTACAAGAAAAATCGTGAAATCATTTGTAAAAAAATGAGTATGAATTAAATCTCATATCTTCTTACTAGAGAATAAGTATTATTTCATAACGTTTGGTTCTTGTCTCTAAGATTTCCATTCTTGTCGACCAATTTTATTTATGAAACATATTTTTATGGAAAAACATAAAAGGCCATTATTATCTACTACTGATTAGTCAAACCGGTGCAAGGAAAACACATCCTTTAAACAAATGCATTTAGATAAGTAAAGTCGACGCATATTCTCTATTGCCCATTTTTTATTTTTAACTAGCATTGGGTTAACTACTCATTTAAAAAAACTTATATTCTCTTATATGTCATACTTTAATTAAATTGTCCACTTCGTTCTAGTATAACTTGGACTTATATGGTGAAAAGCTCTTCTATTTTGTGGTACCGACCTAAATTTTTTATCAATTGCAAGATCATAACAAAATAATTGATTACTAACTCCTTTGAAATCATAACTGATGCAAAAACATCACACAAAGTTAAATTTATAATTTAATAATTTTCCATCATCCAAATTATTCTATTGTCTCAACCAGATGATCGGTTAACCGAGTTGTTCATTGATGATCATCAATCTCTCCCTAATTTAATTCTATTAAGTTATATTTATGTTCTGAAATTGTTGATCCCTATGTGGATTCTTTGATTTCTACGTGATAACATTTTTTGGATAAATACACATTATATAACAATCTTTTGATGTTCATTGATTACTCCGAATAATCTAAATTATTTCTTTTGGTAAATATTTGATATACTAATGGTAAGAAGATGTAAAAAAATTCATCTTGTAAAGTCATGGATGACCTAAAATTGCATTATAATAAATTGGTGCATGAACGGCCATAAAAGATTTTAGTCGTCTTCTTAGTTCACACTTCTATGATATTTTCATATTCACTTCGACACAAAACATTAGTTGAGCTCCTAGTGTCTGACATGATCTTTTTAATAATAATTCCACCAATATCCAGAGTGATAAGCATTAGAACCTCACGAGGAATAACTATAATAATCATCAATAAATATAAGGGATGGGGCTGGTGTTCCTTTCAAAGATACTTATGTCTCGTCTACGAGCTGTATATCTAAGTATTTTTATGTATTTTACTTGATGACTGAGACGTCGTAGCCAAAGTATATTCTCTAAAAAATCTATAAGACTGTTATTTTCATACTTTCCCTTTTGTATTTTTTTGTTCATGTTTTTAATAAACGTAAGTAAATCTCCATTATCAATAAATATTTGTATCTCATCCTTCAACTTAAAACAATGTTCTATTGCGTGACCATGCCCACAATGATAAGAACAATATAACATTTTAGATTTCTCATTATCATTAGCAATCATAACCCACGGTCTTCGATAATTTATTTTATCATAAATAGTTGTTAGACTAGTTTTAAGATGTGTACATATTTTATTATGACTATCAAATTAAGATAGACAAGACCTGTTAGATTATACTTTGAGGACTCTACAATTCTTCAACTATCACCACACTTATTTTCTAAGAAGCATCTATTGTTAACTTTAACACTTTTGGTAGCACAGTTTTCCCTCATTTTGTTTCCTCAACTTTAATAAACATCTCAGATCGTATTAGAAACTATCCCGTTATATCAACTTGAAATTAAATTAGATCATAAAGTAATCTATTGTCAATTAAAAATCTCTTTTGAATGCAACAAAAGCTACAGTCTCTTTACATCTATCAAAATTATTTATGTCCTGAACGAATCTTTGAAAATAATTCCTTAGGGCTATTCTCATTTTGTATTCAATGTTATTATATAATCTAATTATTTTTAATAGCCTTATTTCCAATAAACTGACTCATAAAAAAATCAATAGGTCCTCAAAGTTATTATTTAATTTTGATGATAAACTATTAAACCAATACAATATCTTTCCTCTAAATGTCTTATGAAGGCTCTACACAAAAGCATATCATTTGAATAAAAATCAAGCATTTTATTACGAAATTACTCTAGGTGATGCTCATGATCATCTGATCCATCATATTTATCAGTTCTCTAGGAATCAAATTTACTAGAGAACTTGGTTCAAACTATTTTTTTAGACACACAGATAAATATGTATATGTATAACTGTCAAACCGTGGGTCGCTTCAAGAAGTGAGCAGATTCGCTTCAAGTTCGTCGCCGGAATGTGCTGAGCTTCTCTGCCGGTTGATTTTTCTCTTGAATCTCCGGTGGGTCTTTCTTTGTTTCCTCTTTGGTGGCTTCTCTCTGACACTTTCAGAGAGGCTTCCCTACTCTGTTCTGTCTCACCATTTTCTTTGAATCTGCATTTTGATATATCCAGTATCTTCATCCGCTACCTTCGGTGAATTCCGGTGACCTCTTAGCCATCAATCTGGAAGAATTTCCCACACTTCTACCTGATAAGGAAACAAACAAAGTCATAAAAAAACATACTCTGAAATTTTGAAAACGTCGTTAGGACAATCGGAACGCACAGAACCTTTGCCTGAGTTTATCAAGAATGCCGATGACCATAATTCCATACAATATTCGAAAGCTACGAAGGAATTACTGATACAACAATCAAGAATAACATTAATAGGAAAATTTAGTAATCGAATACCGAAACGTGCAGCCCTTCTTTCCTTTTTTGAATCCTTTAAGTTCAAAGGGACTTATAGCTACATGACTATAGATTCTCGATAAATTCTACTTGAATTATGTCAAAAAGATGATGTGGTTAAGATATGGTCTAAATGTATATGGAGTGTGGATGACAAAGTTATGAGGCTGGTGAAGTGGTTCCCGGACAGTAACAAGAAGTTCGAAAGTCCAAACGTATTACTTTGGGTTAGATTTGAGAAACTCCCTCAGTATCTTTATAAAAAAAACATAATTAAAGACCTTACTGCTACTTTAGGTTGTGTCTTCAGAACGGTGGTGCCTGAATATCATCGGGCCAACACGAATGCTTGCTTTGCTCATGTAGAAATTGATGTTTCGAAGGTTCTTAAAAGAAATATTTGGGTGGCTTCGGTGAAAACGATGGTTGCTGGGTGGGGGTGAGCTACAAGAACGTTCCTAGCTATTGTCATTATTGTTACCACTTGGGGCACAAGATTGAAGATTGTAAAAATAATGAATCCAAAATCAAGGCTTATGAAAAAGAATGCAATGCTGATATTGAGAACAAAAATGATGATCTGTGTAAATCTCATTCTTTACAAGATAGTTCGACAAATCAACAAATTCCTAAAGTCACTCAGATACAAAATTTCAGCAAGGTTTACAGAAGAAAACTAAAGTCTATTGTTAAAGGAAAATACAAGCCTATAGACTCAACTGCTAATCCTATACAACCTAGTCTAATCAGAGAAAATAGTGCCTCAAAGAATGAACCTGAGCTAATTAGTGCTCTTCAACAACTTGATCAAGATCATAGCTCCAATAAATTGACTGTTGATTCTTCATCTCCTCATTGTGATAATATTAGAAGCCATAACGTCTCCCCAACTGTTAACTCCACTGACCACGACTTCAACACAGTAATCAGCAATAAGATCAAATCTGATGAGTCAGGATTCTGTCTTCACCTCGGACAGGGTCAGTTTGGACAATGTCTACCTAACCGGACATGGGCAGTTCGGACACCATCATCCATTGGACTGTTCAAACAGAACTAAAGTACTTAAAACCTAATCACTTCTTGACTAAGCTGCTTGTTCTTCTACTTAGAACTAATGGGTCCTTAAATTCGACCGGGGTTCATTAAACACGACCCGAAAGCCCATAAGGCCCAAATATAAGGGTATAAATACCCAACCACCAACATTAAATGAGGGTAATGAAAATTAAATACAACCAGGCTGCTTAATTCTCCCTCTACACTCTACCCAAACATTAAATACTCACAAACTTCCACAAAATTCTAAACAAAAATTACAAACTTACCCTCAGACAAAAACAAACCTCACCAAATTGGCGACCACAGTGGGAGCACAACGGTGCCTGAATCTAGCATTTGAAACCATCAGAAAAAATCAGTCCTAATGAATCCGGACGCACCGGAAGTACCACCAGCTTTGCTTGAAGTGGTGGGTGAAAATGATGAATATACCATCGAGGAGCGTGATAGATTAAATGGCGAGATAGAGGCTCTGAGGGCAGAGAAGGCAAAGATGGGCATAATAAAGAATTCAAAGGCATCGGTTGCTCATCATATCGACAACCCTAGAGAGCATGAGCCTTCAAAGACCCATGTGAGTACCAAGAAGACTCATGCTAGCTCCAAAAAGTCTCACCGATCCAAGCCAGTGGAGAGCTCTGACTCAGACTCAGAATCTTCTGGTAGCTCCTCGGGCGAGGATGGAGTTGAATAGTCCTTATCCTCCAGCAGTGATGAGGGCCGATCTAAAAAGAAACAAAAGTTAGTTAAGAAGTATTCAAGAAAAAGGGATAGATATGGAAAGTTAAAGAGGCATATAGACAAATGATCATCTCACAGCCGGAGACATGTAGACCAGATGCTGGTGGATTCTTTTGCCTTCCATGATGAACCAGGTATCTTTGCAACTCCCAATGAGGATACCGTTTTTAGTCGTGGCCGGAATTGGAGACAATCTTCATTGTCTTCCAAGATTCTATCCGGAAACCTCCCTAAGAGGTTTGATAGCACAAAAATGGAGAAATAGGATGGCAGTAAAGATCCCGACAACCACTTGGAGCAATTTAAAAACTTCATGATGAATTTCGATGATGATGACAAGTTACTCTGTAGAGAATTCTCCCAATCCTTTACGGGGAGTGCTCTGAAGTGGTATAACAGCCTACCACAAGGTTGCATCAGAAATTTCGATACCTTTTGGGTGGCCTTTCGAAGGCAGTTTGTTGGAAGTAAGGAATTGAAGGGCAATGGGGACACAATTATCCATTGTGCCCAAGAACCGAACGAATCACTGGAAGAATACATAAGTCGTTTTGTAAATACCAAAAACGGGTTGGCTGATTACTTTGAGCAAGTAGCCATAGCATCTTTAAGGCAGGGCTTAAACCCTAGAAATTTGGCTGATTCAGTGACCAGAAAGAAAGCCATGACTTGGGGAGGTCTACTGAATTAGGTCGGAAAGAAAATTAACGTTGATGAAACAAAGAAAACTAGGGTGCACAGGCAGGTGAGGTCTGCCCCGGTTGCACCAAACCCCAACCAAAATCAGTCAGGGAACAAGACAAGGGAGGCCGGACAGGGTCATAACAAAGCTAAAGCTCAGTCTCAGCCAGCTGCGCCTGCCCAGAGTCAACAATCTAGAAATAATAGAGGGCCTTGGGTTCAACCGGAGTGGTTTACTGAGTTAAAATAAAGTGTAGCCACCATTTATGACAAAACAAAGGAAGAAGTACACTATAGAAGGCTGGATGCACTACAATCTCCTAGGGAACATCGTAACAATTCCTTCTGTCAGTACCATAATGATACTAGCTATACCACTGACGATTGTATTGCTTTAAAGTAAGAAGTCCAGAATTTAATTGAAAGAGGAAAGCTGGGGGCATATGTCAAAAGAAGAGGAGGAAATAGGCCTGATAATGCTCATCGGGCTGGTCCAATCAATGCAAGCACATCCGCTCCGGAGGGAGCTATGGTGATAGTCGAGAGGTTTGAGGTAGAGTCGGAATACTTGGACCCTGATCCAACTCGAAACAGAGTGGGTGCCATTGAGGAACGTTGTAAAACAGTGTCCGGGCTTATTAACTTTTTAAGTCACTCACAATTTTCGGAGGGGATACCATGACAGCACCCACTGCTTCTTCAAGGAAGAGGCACGCTCATACATTAGCTACCCAGCTTGAGGGAGGCATGACTTCCTATCAGTCGCAGATTCCATTTCCCTTCATTATGTTTGATGAGGATGACTTGAGGGATATAGCCGGTCCTCATGAAGATGTTGTTGTGATAGGAGCATCCATTGGGGGCAATAACATAAGACGTATCTTGGTGGATACTGGGAGTTCTGCCAATATCCTCTTTTTAGCTTCCTACAAAAAGATGAAAAATCCTGCGGTAATTCAGCGTTCGAACAGATCAATTGTGGGTTTCACTGGAAGCTCAACAGATGTGACCAGGGAGTTCGAAGAAGAAGTTTTGTTGGGCAAGGGCCATTTTAAGAAGATGGTTAGAATACTATTTATAGTGGTGGATTATCCCACTTGTTACAATGCTATTCTAGGGAGGTCTTGGCTCTCTAGGATGCATGTAGTGGCCTCAACAGTCCACCAATGTTTGAAATATGCTGTGCAAGGACAAGTGGGAGTTGTTCAGAGCAGCCAAAAGATTGCAAGAGAGTGTTATGCAACAGCACTGGCTCATCAGACGTTGGGAGCAGTTCGTATCAATGAGGAATAGCAGTTTGAGGGGCTTTCTTGGGGTGAGGGTGAAATTGATGACCCCAGAGAGACCCATGGAGTTTTAATACCGGTTGAAGAAGTTGAAACACATTCTTTGGAAGAGGGAAAAATGTAAAGATAAGGTCCAAAATGGCACCCGAACTGAAGGGTAAAATGTTGAAGTTCCTAAAAGACCATCAACATGTTTTTGCTTGGTGAAATGCTGATATTACCGGGGTGCCAGCAGATATTATATCATACCACTTGTCCATCCGAAGAGACATAGCGCCTGTGGTACAAAAAAGAAGAGCTTTTTCCAAAGAAAAGGCTGATGTCATAGTTTAAGAGGTCGACAGGCTTACTAAAATGGGGCATATAAAGGAGTCTCAGTATCCTTTATGGACAGCCAATCCAGTCTTGGTGAAAAATAAAAATGGCAAGTGGCGTATGTGTATTGATTTTACAGATCTCAACAGGGCTTGCCCAAAGGATTTATACCCTGTCCCCCGGATTGATCAACTGGTGGATTCTACATATGGGAATAAACTACTATCTTTCATGGATGTCTTTTCCTGGTATAACCAGATTCAAGTAGATCCAGAGGATCAGGAACATACCACGTTTGTCACTGATAGGGGCCTTCATTGTTACAAGGTGATGCAGTTTGGGTTAAAAAAATGCTGGGGTTACCTATCAGAGGTTAGTAAACAAAGCCTTTGCTGATCAAATTGGAAGAAATATGGAAGTGTACATCGATGACATGATGGTTAAAAGTATGGACGAAGAGCTACACTTTGCAGACCTCCAAGAAACTTTTACCAACTTAGTGAAAGTGAATTTGAAACTAAATCCTGAAAAGTGTGTGTTCGGTGTAGAGTCCGAAAAATTCCTAGGGTACATAATAAGTGAGCAAGGGATACAGCCTGATCCGGACCAGCTTAATACTTTATTTCAAATGGAACCTCCTCGAAATATTAAAGAAGTGCAACGCTTGACTGGGAGGTTGGCTGCTTTAAATCGATTCATATCGAGGTCTTCGGACAGATGTGCCCCGTTTTTCAAACTTTAAAAAGTGCCAAGGGATTTGACTGGACATCACAATGTGACGAGGCTTTCGATGAGATTAAAAAAAACATCTGTCCTCCCCCAAGACTTTATTTAAACCTGTTGACGGAGAGACACTCTTCGTATACTTGGCAGTTTCCAGTTGTGCCATAAGTGTTGTATTAGTAAGGGAGGTGGATAACTATCCCCGTCCGGTGTATTACATCATCAAGATCTTGATAGATGCAGAAAAGTGCTATCTAAAGCTTGAAAAGTTAGCACTAGCCCTGGTAATCGCTGCTAGGAAAATGAGGCCTTATTTTCAGGCTCATCCTATTATTGTCCGGACATCCTATCCCCTGAAAAACATTATACAAAAGGCTGATATTTCGAGTAGAATGACTAAGTGGTCGGTGGAGCTGGGAGACTTCGATATTGATTTTGCTCCTCGAACAACAAACAAAGCCCAAGCTGTGGCTAATTTCTTAGTTGAATTCCACTCAGATAGGGATACAGAGCAAACAATTGAGATGAAAGATAAAAAGGTCTGGGTTGTCCGGACGGATGGTGGATCAAGTACTATAGGATGTGGTGCACGGGTATGCTTGACCTCTCCGTATGGTGACAAAATGTACCAAGCTATATGTTTGCTTTTAGGGCTTCCAACAATGAGTCCGAATACGATGTTTGGGGGTTGATGAATCTCAAATAGTCCTCTCCGAATTACATGATGGTGAGGGATCAACTCACTGTGGATTGAGGGCTCTAACAAGGAAAGTTTTGTTGGCTGGTTATTATTGGCCCTCTATAATGCA
Organism: Limnanthes douglasii subsp. nivea; assembly: GCA_036936605.1. Taxonomy (NCBI): domain Eukaryota; kingdom Viridiplantae; phylum Streptophyta; class Magnoliopsida; order Brassicales; family Limnanthaceae; genus Limnanthes; species Limnanthes douglasii. Next base: position 35,972,789 of record JAUPFV010000005.1, on the reverse strand, counting down.
AGATGCAAAGGAGCTGGTGAGGAGGTGTGACCCATGTCAGAGATATAGTAATGAAATTCATATCCCAGCCATCCCTTTAGAGTCAATTTCTGAGCCTATACCTTTTGCTCGATGGGGGTTGGATTTGATGGGACCTTTACCTATGGCATCCGGAGGATGCAGGACAATAATTGTTGCAATTGATTATTTTTCGAAGTGGATCGAAGCAGCCCCACTGGCAAGTACAACATCAAAATCTGTCATAAAATTCATTTTGTCCAATATCTGTTGCAAATTTGGCATCCCACAGAAGATAACGACAGTCAATGGGCCACAGTTCGACAACAAGGAAATGGAGAGTTTCTGTGCCTCTACAGGTATACAGCATTGTTTCTCTTCACCTTTCCACCCACAAGCAAATGGTCAGGTTGAAGTGGCTAACCGAACTATACTGTCCGGATTAAAGAAGAATTTAAAAGGGGCTGCTGGAAAATGGCCCAGTTATTTTTACAAGAGGTTTTGTGGGCCTACCGGACTACACCTGGGGCTGCGACACAAGAGTCACATTTTGCCTTGGTCTATGGGATGGATGCTATAGCTCCTATAGAAGCAACTCTCCCTTCATTTCGAGTTCACAATTTCTCCGAACACGCTAATGAAGTGGCAATCAGAGGTCAGCTCGACTTAATAGAAGAAAGAAGAGTTAAAGCTCACCTTAGAGCTGCACACTATCAGGGTTTGATGAGAAGCAGGTTTGCTTCCAGAGTTAAAAGAAGAGATTTTCAGCTGGGGGATAAGGTGTTAAGGAAAGTCTTCTTACACACTAAAGAGAAGTTGCTCGGTAAACTGGCCCCAACTTGGGAAGGACCTTATATGGTCATTGAAAGACTTAAACCTGGAACATACTGGCTAGAAGACAAGTATAAAAGGGTTTTGAATCACCCTTGGAACATTGAGCATCTCCGAATGTACTTGGAGTAGAAACTATGTAAATATTTACTTGTTTAAAAATCCATGTAAATATTTGGGGGCATACTATTTCCTACCCTGGTGGCGCGGGGAGGTTTTAATGAGGTGTCCGCCTTTTTTATAAAATTTGATGCCTTCTTAAAAATTCGGAGTGTTCTTACTTTGTTTCTTGTCACACTATCCGGATTGAATTAAAGGAATGATGACTACTTAAACATTTGTCATCGGAGAATTTAAACACTCTCGCTTTAGAATATTTATGAAATAACTAAGGGCTGTTTAAACACAAGCCACTAAAATTGAAACAAACTATGAAAGAATGCAAGAGTTGTGCAAAATAAAGACATCCATTAAAATAACCGAAGTGCCTTGGCCATCCAAGGACTTTAAGTTTTCAAAACAAACAGATTTGTCCGAACAAACACCGGACACGGTTACAAAAATTCCTTGGCCTTCCAAGGACTTTAGTTTAATAAAAAAAACACACACAAAAGATAACTGATATTCTAAGACTGAGCCTTTGAAGATGGCTCAGCCTCACCTGTTTTCTTCTTCTTGGGGTCATCATTCCCCTCATCTGGACTCTCCCCGGTGTTCTCTTCTATATCGGATGAGGACGCACTGGAGAAGTCATAACTGTCACCCTCAGTCATTGTATGGAAGGGAAGGTCTGGGTACTCTACAAAAGACCATAAGTCTCCTAGATTCCTCTTCGGAAACTTCTCATGAAAAAGCAAGACCATGCCCAACTTCACTTTGGCATACATCTCTTCTTGACTGTCAATTACATTGTTGGCATAAGCATCAATATTGGCCTGGATTTTCGCCTTTTGCTCCCTTAGCAGATCAGTCTTTTCCTCTATAGCCTTGGACACCGAGTCTTCGAGGGCGATCTTGTCGTTGGTCAGAGTAAGAATGACTTGATCTTTGGTCTTCAACTCCTCTTTTGAAGAGGTAAGATCTTTCTCCAACTCGGACTGCTTTTCCCGGAGGCCTTTGATAGTATCTTCTAGGGCAGCTACCTTGGTGACCCAACCCTCCTGGCTCTTCTTAAAATCCTCGTTTTCTCTTTTCAAAACATCAGTGTTTTGGTTGGTAGCAAGGAGGTCTTCGGACAATCTCTCCTTGTCAGAATTAAGGGCAGTAATGATTGCTGCCTGACCTCGTACTTGCTTCTCCAGGACCAACACTGGTTGAACGGTAATCAGTATAGAGTGAGTTATAGCCTCTCTTTCACTCGAAACAGTGAAAGTTTTACCATTGAAGGTAACAGTGTTCGAAGTACTTGCAGGAAGATAGGGCCCAACAAAGTCATCCTTGGGGAGATTTTCGAAGTACTCACCAAGCCCCTCAAGCCCCGTAAGGTCGACACCATCAATACTAAGGTCTCCTCCTTCAACCTCATCAGTTCGAAAGTTGCCAGGGATCTCCTCTACTCTTGTTGGATCGATAGGGTCAACAAGAGGGATAGGCTCTGGAGGCCGGAGAGAAAGTTCATCACCCTTGGAGGTCTTTTTCTTCTTGGCCTCCTGGTCTTTGCTTTCTGCTCCCCGTTTCCGGTCTCTCTTAGGAACCCTTGGGGGTTTTGGAGATCTTTCCTCTTCCCTAGCACTCTCATGATCTACTACTTCTAGCAGAGCAGCATCGATCTGGCTTGGAACTGGCCCCTCTGGGTTTGTTGGAGCAGTCTCCTCCACCTTGGCAGGGTTAGCCTCACCTGCAGCCTTCTTGCCTTTCCATTTTTTGCCTTTCATCTTACTTGGGGCCTTGGCTCGACCTGGCAAATACAGTGTCCCGTCCGGTGCATGTGTTCTTTTAAGGATAACATTCGGAGGGGTGAAGTGATAAGTTCCTCCCAGGTCAAGTCTCTCCGACCAGTAGTGTTCCGGAGATGAGACCTTGCGAGATTGCCTCTGGTAAAGGCGTCATGAAAATGGTTTCCCCACTTTTCAGCAGCCCAAGTGTTGATCTTGGTACAAGTGGTCTGCCCGGCCTTTAAATAGTCATTGAAGTCTTTGGGCAGCTCTGTAAAAAAAAAGACAAGACCAGTCAGTTTAAACAAATTTGATAAAAATAAACATGAGAATGTAAGGTGGGGTTTTTACGATCACTTCGCCATCTGCTGGTGAGGAGACTCGGGTTGACTCTGGCTTTGATCTTCCTCCCATTCTCCCAAGCACCGCTCACGAACAAGAATTGAGGCCTCCAATTTCTCTCCGACTCAAGCAGGTCATCCACTACTTTATAATTATCACCCATGTTGAAGTGATAGAAAGGAATGTGGTGGTTTCTGCAGAGGCTGGCCACAGCTGCGAATTCCTCCATTGGTAAAGGAATTCCGGAGAGCCTGGAGGCCATGATACAGGCCATAAGAGTGTACCAGGCGTTGGGGCTCAGTTGACTAGGGCAAAGTTTATTGAGGTGGAAATGCCTAACTATCTCCGGATCCAAGGGAAACCTCAGCCCCCAGTTAAATAGCTCAGTGAAGATAACTATTTCACTAAGCTTGCAGTCCATTGGGGTTTCAGGGTCTATGGGGATTCTTATTTTCACGTTTTCCGGAATCCCTCAGTTCGTACGCATCCGGCCCAATTCGGCTGTATGGATGAAAGCATAAGTAATTTTTTGTAAGGCAAGAAGATATTTAACACTAACCTTGTGGAAACAAGGTCCCACTTTTCCTTCAAGAATTTCTGGTAGGTCTGGGTTCCTAAGGCATAGTTTTTCTTTGCCTTTATCCTTCTTGGCAGCAACAGCATCAGAAGTTTGTCCGGAGGGTTCGGACTCGAATGGAGCCTCTTCGATAGAATCCTCCATTATTTCCTCCATTACCGAGGAGGGGTTTTCAGTTGTCTTTGAGATGGAGGAATTAGGAGTTGGTTCAGTCTGATCTCCAGACTGTTGAGCTTCAATACTTTCCTGGACTCTGGCCTCCGGCTGGAGCTCATATGTGGTGGTTTCTCTTCGGAGGCTTGAGCTAGTGGCCTCCGGTCCGGACAGCCTGTCCTTGGGTACTTTTATGGGTGCCTCTGACCCAGTATTGCTGTCCTTGGCCCCTGATTTTGAAGGAGTGCCTTTGGAAGCCTGCCCTTTTACCAGGAGACCTTTTCTTCGATCAACTAATTTGTTGGGAGACATATCTGCATCTGACCCCATGGATATAAATGGGGAAGGCTTTTTGAAGCTGGTAACTTCTAGCCCTGGTTCAACAGTGGGCTCTGATTCTTGAACCGACGAGCCTGAAACAATAGGAGAAAGGTTGGTTTGAAGCAATCTCCTCAGTTTGACACTTCTGATTGAGGAGGAGCCCTGGTCAGGCTCTGTGTTTGAAATTACTGGTTTGTCGATAGGGGAAGTAGGTAGGCCTGCAGCAATGCGCCTCTCCCGTTCAACTTTTTGTGCCTTTTCTAGCTCTGATAGATTAAGCCACCCGCCTTTGATTAAAGCGTTCCTAGCTGTGAACATAAACTCACAACCAAAGAGAAGGATTTGTGTTTGAGAGAGAAAGCTCTGAAAATTAGCAAAGTAAATATGAAGATGGTGGTAAAACAGTGGAGAAGTGATTAATTTATAGTAAACACCTAAAAAGGTGCTTTGATTCCTAGGAGAATTCGAAAGAATTTGCAATGATTAAGGAAACGGCACTGATGTCATCTTCATTAAATAAAAAGGTTGCTTTTCAGAGAAGGTGGGAGCGAAATTCTAGGTGAAAAAACGGCTAAAATAACAAACCAGAGAGAGATACGTGTCCCACGAACTCTGGCAAGAAACTGTTTAAATTCAAGAAATCTTTTTCAGTCCGGATAAAACTATAACACAGTTCGAGGGACCTATCCGGATGTAACTGTCACTATCAACGGACTATTTTTTAGGTCTTGCCAAAGGTTTTTGAACACCACCTAAAAAAGGGGCTCCTGATGAGTCCGGATTCTGCCTCCACCTCGGACAGGGTCAGTTCGGACAATGTCTACCTAACCGGACAAGGGCAGTTCGGACACCATCATCCATTGGAATGTTCTAACAGAACTAAAGTACTTAAAACCTAATCACTTCTTGACTAAGCTGCTTGTTCTCATACTTAGAACTAATGGGTCCTTAAATTCGACCCGGGTCCATTAAACACAACCCGAAAGCCCATAAGGCCCAAATATAAGGTTATAAATACCCAACCACCAACATTAAATGAGGGTAATGAAAATTAAATACAACCAGACTGCTTAATTCTCCCTGTACACTCTACCCAAACATTAAATACTCACAAACTTCCACAAAACTCTAAACAAAAATTACAAACTTACCCTCAGACAAAAACAAACCTCACCAAAATCTGCATACAGAAACAAAAACGCTAAGAGATTATCTATCAAATCTCTACTTAGAAGAGAGAAAATTATAAAAAATCTCTATATGATAATGATAAAGATTGTTAGTTGGAACACTCGTGGAGTAAACAGCAATCCAACCTTTTCTAGGCTAAAGTATATCATTCAGAGTGAAAAGGTGAGGGTAATTGCTATTCAAGAACATATGGCAAGGTTTGACAAAATTGATGGTATTGCTAAAAGAATTGGCTTTTAAAATTATGCAACAAACTGCTCTAATAAGCTTTGGGTTTTCAGGTCAAATGATGTTAACATATCTGTTAAGATTAACCATGATCAATTCCTCCATTTGGAGGTCAACTATAATAATTTTAATTGCTATTTTACCTCAGTCTATGCTAAAAATCAAAGAGCTTTACGAAAAAACCTGAAGATAGACCTTGGATGGTGGCTGGTGACTTCAATGCTATCACCACCTCTGAAGATCAGCTTTGTTGTTCCTCTTTTGATGCCTCTAGTGCTGATGACTTTACTGAAAACATACGATTATGTAGCCTTGAAGACCCTGGCTATGTGGGCTCAAGATACACATGGAACAAGAACAAAATCTGGAAACGTTTAGACAGAGTATTAGTAAATTCAAAAATGGTTTCTAACTACCATGTTCAGGTTATTCACATGGTCAGAGATTGCTCTGACCATGCTCTTTTGCTTATTACTCTCTCTAATACTCAGACTAATGCTCATTACAATAACAAATGTAACTTCAAGTTCATAAATGCATGGGCTAATGATTCTGAATTTCTTAAATGTGTTAAGCAGAGTTGGAACATGCAGTGTCAAGGTGATGATAATGTTGTGTTTTGGCTAAAGCTCAAGAGACTAAAAATGTTTCTTAAGGGTTGGAACTTAAAGAAATTTGGCAAAATTTTCAGTAAGGTCAGAGAAGCTACTGAGGAGGTTAAAAACAAAGAGCTTACCCACCAAAGGAAAAACAGCAATGAGTCTAAAACATAACTTTCTAAAGCTAACAGTATTCTCATTCTTGCCCTCAAGAATGAAGAGAGCTTCTTGAGGCAAATATGTTACAATACATGGCTAAATGAAAGTGACAGTAACACTAAACTTTATCATAATTATGTATAAAAAAATGAAAAAGAATACCATAAATGGTATGAAGGAAAATGGAATTTGGTTTACTAACCAAGATGACATTGCTAGATCTACTGAATCTTTCTTTAAGGGAATTCTATCTACTGATTCTTATACTTGTGATGACAGAGATATTCAGAACTCTATTCTAAACAATATTCCAAAGTTGATTACTGACAGGGACAACACAATTATCCTAAGGCCTGCTACTAAAGGGGAGATTTGGAGCATCATTTCTGCTATGAAAAATGATAGTGCGCCAGGCACTGATGAGTTTAATTTTTTTTCCCTTAAGACTTGCTGAAATATCATTTGCTCTGACTTTTGCAATGCTATTAACTCTTACCTTAAAGGCTATAAAATCCCAAGTGGTGTGTTTGCCACTGGGATCTGTCTTATTCCCAAATGTCCTAACCCAATTAACTGGAGTAACTTTAGACCAATCAGCCTGTGTACAATCTTTAAGAGGCTGATTTCTAGCCTTTTTAATAATAGGATAGCACAATTTTTACCTAGTATTATTTCTAATAGCCAGGGGATTTTGTTAAAATTAGACTTATACATGAAAACATACTCATGCCAAAAGAAATGATGCATATCATTAATAAGATGTCTTCTAAGGGGAACATTATGGTGCAGCTTGATATATCAAAGAAATTTGACAGGATATCTCATGCCTTTGTACTAAACATATTGAAATGTTTTGGTTTCTCTAATGATCTCATCTCTCTTATACACAGCCTAATATCTAATGTCATGTAATCTATTCTCATTAATGGGATGAATATTGGGTATTTTCCTCAGAAGAATGGCTTAAGACAAAGAGACCCTATGTCTCCAAGTCTCTTCATTCTTGCTGAGGTAGGTCTTATTAGAGGAGCTCAAAATTTATTTAAAGCTGATAATAGTATGAAATATTACCTGAAATCTGACTATATTCTTCCTATCCTTGCATTTGTTGACGATATTATTATTTTTACAAACAACACTCCATCAGCTATTGAAAAGCTTTGTAACATGCTAGACAATTACCAGTCAGCTTCTGGCCAAATGATTAATAAATAAAAGACAAGAATCATTACCTCAACTAAAAGGACTCAGGCCTCCTCTGCTAGATTGAAAGCAGACACTGGATTCAACACTGATCATGCTCCATTCTCCTACTTGGGAATCACCATTGATGCAAACAACAAAGGGAAGAACTTTTTACCTTTAATATAAAAAATTCACAATAGAATTAATGAGTGGGACATGTAAAATTTATCATTTGGAGGTAGATTATCTCTTATAAAGAATGTTTTGTATCCTATTCTATATTATTTGATGCAGAACAGTCTCATCCCTAACAGCATCATTACAAAAATTGAGAAATGTTTTAACAAATTCCTTTGGAGATCAAACTTCAATGAGAATGCCATTCATTGGTCCACTTGGAGACAGCTTTCTAAGCCTTTTGAGGAAGATGAATTGGGCATCAAAGCACTGTCTGATATCCAATTCACTTTCTCTCAAAAGCTGTGGTTTCAGTTTAGGAAAAAATAAAGTTTATAGGCAGAGTTAATGCATCAAAACTACTGTCCTAACTCTCATCCCATTATCTCTACCTGTAAAAACACTGATTCCATAATATGGAAAAGATTGCAGTCTATTAAAGACAAGGCTGACCCTAATATAGTATGGTCCTTAGGTAAAGGGGATGTAGATTTTTGGTTTGATGCATGACATGGCATGTCCCCTATCATTAGTAACCCTAGCTCTAACTGTTGGTACTTACCTGCTAAGGTAAAAACCTTTTGGAAAGATGGCAGATGGGATAACTATATACCAATAGATAATATACTTACTAAGAACATCATACCAACAAAATACTCTTTCCTAAGCTGGAAACTTCTAAAAAACTATATACCAATAGATAATATACTTACTAAGAGGCACTTTATCTATGTCTCCAAGTGCCAATTCTGTTGTAGTTGTGAAGAGAAGAATCATCTTTTCGTCAACTACAACTTTGCTTGGTCTATTTGGAACTATTATGACATTCTATTCAAAGTCCCCATTAGACGTCACATGACCCATGCTCATATTTTTTATTGCTGGTTTCTGTTTTCTCATAGCAAATTTCACATAACCCATCTTCTCCCTCAAATAATTTGTTGGATAATATGGTTTACTAGAAACAACATTAAATTCAATAGCACTCAGGATACCTTTATCAATGCTATTGAGCTCATTAACAGAGCCATTAAGGATATTGATGCTGGTAACACCCTTAAAGCTAAGCACTGGTTTCGTGCTGTTAATGCAGGGTCAGCTCTAAATTATACCAGTATAAACAACATAAATAGAAAGCCATTGTACCTGATGTGGATTACTCCTGAGGTGGGAAGACTTAAAATAAATGTTGATGGAGCCAACAACTATTATGGAGAAGGAAGCGGAGGTGTTCTGGTCAGAGACGATTGTGGTGACATCGTTGCTGGTTATGGCTTCCATTTTGGCAAATTGGATCCATTCAATGCAGAATGTAGAACGCTGATAGAGGCCCTCATTCTTTGCAAAATGAATCACTGGGAAAACGTTGATCTTGAGTCGGATTGCCTGAGTCTCATCAACTGCCTCGCCTTTGGAAATGCAGAAAATCCGATAACCAAAATTTATCGCAGCTTAATCAAGCCTACTATGAGGGTTCGCCACATCTCTCGAACTCAAAATACAATAACTGACTGGATATCAAAGTGGATCCTTTCTGAACGCTCGAACAAATCCTTCAACACCAGCAACGCCCCGACTCCTTTACTTGCGATAACGACCCTTGAAAGTCTTGGAGTCGGGTACATTGACCCTGGCTAGATCACCAACGGCTGTATATGAGACTGAAGATTTGTTTTCTCTGTAAAAAAGGAGTCGAAGAAATTAGGGTTCAATTCGTGAATTGGGAAATGATGCAATTGTGTGGCTTGATATTTGGCCCTCAAACTTACTTTCTCTTAATAATTGAGTCCCAAAACTTGTAATTCTTTCATTTTAGTAATAAAATGATCGTTTGATGAATTTTTTTTACTAGAGTACTTTGAGAATGGATACTGAATTTAAGTATAAGGTGTTATGTTAGATATTTAAAGGTCTTTTGATTTACATTTACCATTTCATTCATTCATTTTTTAGATATTTCATTTGATGTAATGTCATTACTCAAACGTTCACTATCATCATTTTGAACATGTCTTTTTAAAATATTTATTTTAGTCGGAATTATATCATTTTTAGAAGCACATTTTATCTTCAAAAAATATATCATTTAAGCTTAGTTTATTGTGATATTCCAACCTGGTCCGTCATTCTTCATCTCTTTGGATTTGCAACACATTAGATTTATGTTATTATTTTAATTAGTATATTTTATATTATAAACGAATGAAATATTGAGGTGATTATAACATTATCCTCCACTTCTGGTCGGCAACTAATGAGATAGCCTTGGATTGGCTACATTCTCTCGATTTGGTAATAAAATTGGAACTTCATCTTCACCTCTCGTCGGTAACTGCTAAAATAACCTTAGATTAGCTACATTATCCCAGTTTTACAAAAGGACTCTTGAGGAGTTTGGAATTTTGATCGTTAGAGTACTACTCATCTACTCATATTTATGATTTCGAAAAGTGATTCCCAAAGGATATGGTGTAATTGTCAAAGTTTCGTATAATATTTAGCCTCGTGAATGATCTCTTTCAAGTTTTGAGCGAGTAATTACCATTTCTTAAGATCAACAATCTCAAAATAAAAATTTGCATAGATAATTTTTGATAAAGGTTATGGTTTTGGATGCCAAAACATATCACATTAATGAGAATCCTATATTAGGTCCAAATGACACACCAATATATTTGGATCTTCATCAATGAAAAGTCCATACAAAGTCTCCCGACACAAATGCGTATTGAAATCTCAAAAGATGAAACCTACCTTTACAAAGTCTCCCGACACAAATGCGTATTGAAATCTCCAGACACTCCAACATATTAGAATCTTAGTCCTTCTAATACTGATCAGAAGAAGAGACCAAGTAGATTCATTTGAAGAGTGATTTAAAGCTTTGTCATAAATATATAGACTTGTGACATTGGATTTATATAACATGTCATATTTTTTACATGTCATGCATTCAGACTAATCGATAAAGTAATCCCTAATGTTAGTGCTTGCTGAAGACTGTCTGATGACGTTCACCAATGCAAAGACAAGATTAATAAAACCATGAACTATATCACAAGATAACCATAAAAACACAAGTAATAAATGATAAGATTAATAAAACCAAAAAGTCATTTGAACTATATCACAAACGCTTAGGTTATATATCCAAAGTTAGGATGAATAAGTTTGTCACTAAAGGTTTATTAGGTGCCTACAGTACTCAGAATTTGGTACTTATATTGAATGTATCAAAGAGAAACATACCAAAACTAAAAAGATAGAGGTAAGTGCAACGACATAAGTCTTGGAATTGATTCATACCAATATATGTAGACCATTTCCAAAGGAATCATGGAACGGCCAACGATGCTTCATATTATGCATATATATTTTTTCTCTCATTTCAGGCTTCATTCATGATAAATTAGAGACCATGAACAAGTTCATACCTTTTAAGACTGAAGTTAAAAACAAATAGGTAAGAGAATTAATAGCGTTAGAGTTGATTGCGATGATGAAAACTATGACATATATGATGGATCGGGTGCACAATGTCAAAGGACATTTGCAAGATACCAAATAAGTGCAATAAGAAGTATACTTTCAAAGTATATAATATATTCTTAAAATAAACTTTGGAGAGATATAACTCTCAGATATATATATTGACGTTACGAAGGATAATTATAAATTAATACAAAACGATACAGTATAAGAGCTTGTCCTACTACCTGAAACGAAGAAAAGTGATTGATTGTAAGTGAGTTTACAAAACTAAGCAAAATTATTTGGGTAATGTAGAAATACATAAAACATGATTTATAGTGAAATGTTATACTTAGTGTGAAAATATTTACTTTTAAAATGCATTTTTTAGGTATCAGCAAAATATTTTTTAGAACAATAATGACATTAGTTGCACACTTTGATATTAAATTTTATCAAATCGATATAAATACCATTTTTCTCAACGGTTATATTGATAAAAATATCTATATGGTGCAACTAGAACACTTTGAAATAGGTAAATCAAAGTATATGGTATGTAAACTCAAGAAATCCATTTATAAGCTCAAACATGCTTCTCGTTTGTGGTACCATAAGTTTCATGATGTAATAAAATCTTTTAGCTTTGAGGTCAACTTACTTGAGGATTATGTGTACCACAAGTTCAGAGTTAATAATTTCAAAATAAAAAATTATTACACACTAGAAATAAATTTCTATAAGAGAACATATAAAAGAACTTGGTGATGCGAATTTTGTGTGAGGAATCTAGATTCATCGGTATGACTCTCGTGTAACTCTTGGATTATCACAAAATACATGTATAGAAAATGTATTGCAGCATTACAGATTGACAAATTACAGACCATTGAGTACCCTAATGACAAAAGATGACAGATTGAGCCTCGATCAATGTCCAAAGACAACACTTGATATTGAAAAAATAAAAACGATCCCTTATGCTTCAGCAACTGGGATTTTAATGTATGCTCAAGTTTGTACAAGGCCGAATATTTCCTTCACTGTCAATATATTAGGAGGTATGTAGCAACCTATATATGGAACCACTTGAAGGAATTTAAAATAGTATTTTGATATATGCAAGGAACAAATGAGCACATGTCCAATATATAAAGTAAGATAAGCTGAAGATCATTAGATTCTCCGCTCATATTTTGGTGGAGGCATAAACACACTGAAAAGAACTTCAGGCAACATATTCTTATTTATTGGGATTAAAATATCATGGAAAAGTGTAAAGAAAACATTAATTTCAGCATCCACTATGGAAGCAGTATTTGTTGCGTGCTTTGAGGCATCAAACCATACCTTATTGTTGCAAAATTTTATCACTGGACTATGTATTGTACAATTGTTAGAAGGTTCTTTGAAATTTTATTGTGACAACAATTATACAGTGCAATAATCTAAAAATAACATGGGCTCGTTAAAATCCAAACGTATAGACATAAAGTTCATATATGTTAAAAATAGAGTTCAGAGGGGTCAAATAAATATAAAGAATATCGGAACGAACTCCACAGTGGTAAACCCTCTTACAAATGTAGTATTATCTAAGGTTTTCATGGAACACACCGTTATGATGGGTGTAGTTGATTAAGAGACTTATTAAGTTTAGTTGGAGTTTTGTAATATGAGCATATTTATATTTGGAAATTGATTGTTTACATTTTGGTTTATTGCGATATATGGCCCAGTTAAAGTTTATTGCGATATTTGGCCCATATTATTTTTATATTACACACCATTATTGATCCATGTAATTAGTTGCTGGTGATAACATGGTTAATGGTGCATCCAATTATTCACATTACGACAAAAAGGTCTTTAGTATTTTATCGTTCATTGATCATGTACGAGATTGTTCAGTTTTTCTATTGACAATAGAATTAAGAAGTCTATTAAAGTACATATATTATTGATTAGCATATGACGATCCAAGTGAAAGATTGTTGGAAAAATTGTGGATCGATATGCTAATGATATATTTGGACATTGTTATAAGCCGATCCAATTAATAGTAGTTGTATTAATTATATTAATATATAATTAAATATGAATTGTACTTATAGGTGAAAATCCATTATAAAAGTGAAGAAATTGGGTTGCATTTAGACACAATGAAGGATTGTGTCTAAATACCAACACTCGAGAGTGAATTAATAAGTTTAAGGACTAGAATGATAAAAATAATTAAATAAGTTGTGGTCTATGATCACAAAAAGGTATATGTATGTAGAAAATTAGAGATTACACGAAAGCAGATTTTCTCTCCAAGAAAAAGTTTCTTAAAGAGTAAGATACAAAGTAGATCAAGTTCATATCTTGCTTCTGCCATCACTTCTATGCACCTCCATAAAATATCATGCTTCTTCCATCACCTTTATGCACCTCCACAAAATAATACTGAAATGCAGAATAACATAGTACATTTGAACAAACAGGTCTCTCCAACTTCATAGTCTACCAATGAATTGCCTGCACAAAAGAAGGGTTATCACGATTATAGCCATCAACTGAATCAAAAGTCCAAAATCAGAAATATTATGGATCAAGGGTTTTCAGCATTGCGAAACAATCCTATCTATGGAATGAATACTACTTCAAAAGATGAAATCAAGAAGCTACAAAAAGAACAACAAGAAAGATATAATCGTAAATCATACGCTAAGGCTACTAAGGTAAACAACAAATCGAACGTCTCCATAGACTTTACTGAGTTTAAACTGAAGGAAGACCATTTGTATTTCCAATTTTCTACACAAGATAAAGAAAACCTACAGGCCGACTCAAAAACCACTCTTGGGTAAATTTAGTAAAGGAAAGCCCCAGCTCTCACAAATTCGGAAATTCATAGACTCTTTTAGATTTGCCGACGAAGTTAACATTTCTTCATTGGATTCTTGACATATTCTTATTAAATTGGATATTCAAGAAGATCCCTATAAACTGTGGAGAATAACTGTTTGGATTGTTGGTGAATACTCTATGAGGCTACTAAAATAGTATTCGAATTTTAATCTAAAACTGGAATCACCAATCACTCCAACTTGGATAACCTTTCCTAACATTCCAGAATATCTATTCAATGAAGGTCTTATACGATCTATGACCGCTACTATAAGTAAACCTCTAAAAATTCAGATTCCAAATAAAAATAGAGCAAAATAAAATAGTTGCAGAGCTTGGATAGAGTTAGACGTTTCCAAAAGCTCAAACACATAAAGCCTGGGTAGATTTCGGATACAACAATGGCTGGTGGATAGACATTCAATATGATGATTACCCTGCATACTGTCGAGTTTGTTCTCATTTGCGTCACAAACAAAATGAATGCAAAAAACTACTGTAAGGTGAAAAGAGTAAGAAAGAGCTAGACAAACCGTTATTAAATTCTTCAAATCGGGAAGGTGAAAAGATTCCAAAGCTAAAGTCTATTCTCCTAAAGGAAAATAGCAAAAATCATCATTCAAATAAAAAAGAGATGAAGATACAATAAGGTAAGAAAGTGAACAGCAAGATAAAAAAGGAAATCTACAAAGAGATAAAAAGAATTATCTCATCCACGAAGATATCTACAACTCTGACATTTCAGTAACAGATTATTCTCTAAACGTAAAGGAAACGAAAAGAAATGAGGATATAAACAACATGGAGCTAAAATAATCGGAAATTATTGATGCCCTAAAATCCATCGACTCACATACTACATTTTCGACGTCGTATGATTATGAAAATCTAGAACATGAGCAGTTGTCGACTAATTTTAAAGCCACTGAAAGTCTACTATCTTCCCCAATACTTGGAAAGATTGAGGATGGAAAAGACTTAAACGAATTTTTAAGTAAAAGAGCGAATAAATCTAAGCAAAAATTTACAAAGGGTCCTAGATGAAATTCGAAATGCAAGATTAAACTTGATTTTAATCAAGATCAAGCCTCAAATCAGCTTAGAGCCATTACTTTTCTAGAGAGTTTAGGCTTAGGCTATGTTAGACCCTCTTATTAAATCTACCTCCATGAAACACATAGAGTATAAAAGATAAAAATACCTTATCCTCTCAATCCAGATTATCTGGAGTTGATTGTCTCAAAAGTAGTTAAGTTTTTGGGTTAAGCTATATATACCCAAATGTGGTTTAAATATACCCAATTTTGAGTTTACCCAAAGGCGGTATAAGTATACCCAATGTTTGACAAAAATACCCTTTTAGAGGTATATAAACCCTTTTCCTTTTTACTAAATCCCTCCACTTCATTTTTTCTCTAACATTCCATATTCACTCTTACTTCTCTCTATCATATATCTTATTTCTCTCTAATTTTTCCGGCGAAGTAAGTAGTTTTTAGATTTAATTTTTTGTTTGATTAAGGATTTTTTTTATTGTTTAGACTTAATTTCTATGATTTTGTTAAGTTTTTTAGTGAAAATCATAGATTAGAATTATGTTTAATTTCAAAATTAGATTTAAGATTGGATTATGATTTTTTTTTTTGTGTTTTTGGCCATTTTCGAGAAAAAAAAGTGTTCTTGAACATTCCGGTGGGGTGCGCCAAGTGCCCCATCAGTGCGTAAACCCAGTACCGAGCGTACGCCCCATTGGTGTGTTGGGCCTGCACCATCGGTGCCGGTCTTGTGTACAGATGGTGCAGGCCCAACGCAAGACCTACACCGATAGTGTATGCCATTTTTTTAATTTTTAATATTTTTTTTTTATAATTAAGTCTTTATTTTTTTTAAACTAACGTCCCTAAATTTATTAATTTTTTTCAAAAAAGTTGTTTTAGTTTTTATATATTTAATGGTTATAATAATTTATGTTAATTGTTTTTATATTTTTTTTACTAACTTTAATCTTTTTGTTTATTTTAGATATTTAATCAAACAGTCTCCTCGACATTCCAAGACTGAATTATTTTTTCTAAATATTTATGTATATAATTTATAATTTTAATTTAATTTAATTTAATTATTTATTAACAGTTTATGTATTTAAAAATTAATTAATGTGATTTGTTTTTTAAATTGAATTTTAACTTAATTATTTATATATCCTCATACATTAAAAATGAATAAATACAATCAATAATAATCAGATAAGTTTAAAAAAAAATTAAACACTAATGAATAATATCTCATAACTATTTATTTATAAATATATATAGTAACATATACCAAGTTATATATATATATATATATTAAAAGTGTCTAAAATATAACTATATTTAAACTTTAATAAATAAAATCTCATATAAATTTAATAAATATATATATAGAAAGATACAAAATTTTGTATATATAATATCTAAAATATAATTATATTTAAATTTTAATTAATAAAATTTGATGAATATATATAGTAACAAATATTGTATATATAAACAATATCTAAAATATAATTATATTTAAACTTTATATATTTGTATATATATCACTATTTAATAATAAAAACAACAATGTCAGAATATTTTTCTAAAAAATTTAGTTTTAATTTTTTAGATCGAATAAAAAATAGTACAAACAATAAATTTAGTGAAATCTTGAGCATATCCATCAGTATCATCGGTTAAGGGGCTCTACATGACCACTAGTACCACCGGTGCACAAGCCCAGAACCGATGGTGCGAAGGCGCACTAGAACAAATTTTTTTTAAAAAAAAAACATTTTTTACCTTAGTTCGGGTTGATTCATGTTTGATTTCGTGTTTTTATTAGAGAAAGTTTAATTTTTTTGAAGTGAGTTGGAATGTTCTTGAGGCAACTTTGAATGTTCAAGAACATTTTGAAGAACTTTACTAAATTGTAGTAACATGAGTTTTGATCTACTAAATCAAAGTGTTTTTTTTGGATAAAAATAGTAAAATATGTTATTTTGTGATTTGGGTATATTTAGGATATACTTAGTGTTTTTTTACTTAATGTCAGTTCCGTAATTAAATGGATGTTCGAGGCTATTTTTGTCATAAAAAAATCAAACTAAAATCAACTGCATTTTTTATAAACTTAAACCAATTTTGGATATATATAGTTATACCTAATTTTTTATGTTTGATAAGTAGAAGTCTAGTTAAAGAATAAACATTTGAAATATGTGTTAGGACTATTCAAATGGAGAATTATGTTCCCGTCAGAATTTCTAATCCAAAAACTCGCCTGCAACCAATCAAATCTCCTTTATTGGTTCTTCAATATACATAATCATAAAAAATAACAAGATTTGGATGAATGATATGGGATTTCTGTAAAAAAAAAAAAGAGATTATACCAAGCATTTTTCAGCTTCGAAGATATAATAAACGATCATGAGTGTGGAGAGAGTGAAGAGTATAAAAGATCTACCGTTTTTATATTTTAGTTGAACCGAAACACGAATTCGTTTCATATACGTCGTAGAACTATTGAGTTATAAGACTATTGAGCGATTCCATAAAGTTTCTCAGTAATACATTAAACGATATACTAGCACTATCGATTAAATTACATATTACAAGGCTACTTATATATTACACACCGACTAGAATTTTGGTTTACTTATATATAACACACCGACTAGAATTTTGGACAGAAATCATAATACGTGTTTATCACTCACAAGTGAAGTCAGTCAATTAGTATAACCCTCTTATAGTTACTAACGCAACAAAGAGAAAGTAACCAAGAGGAATATGGTTCATGAGACTATTGCAACTATTAGGATGGTGCTTGCGTGGGGTGCCTGTTGACCCTCCTGCATATACAGGAATCGAAGCTCCAGCTCCGTTGCCGCCACGACGACCACCTGCACGAGCGCGAGTGTTCACCGATATCATTTTGCCCCTTCTATCGTTTTGCATTGCCAAACTTTCTTGTTTTTTCAATCTGTACGAGTTTATGCTTACTTCTTGATCCATAAAGGCTACACATAATAATAACACAATCTTAAGTTAGTTTGAGTTCATATGGAAAAAGTAATCAACTAGGTGCTTGGTTGTCCCCTTTACTACTTGAATTTGTATTCACAGAATCACATATTACTTATAACTTTCCCAGCATCAATGACAATAACATCAAAGTAACAATCACATATTACTTATAACTTTCCCAGCATCAATGACAATAACATCAGAGTAACAATTTATTGACGACATATTTTTAGGCCTAAAAACCATAATTTAAATTTACTATTAAAGGAAAAAAGAGAGGTATATCTTTAAGGAAATCAAGAAAGAATATATTTATGTATCATAATAACAATCCCAATATGGTACAACTGAAGGTGAACTATATTATAGTACCTGTATTTATACGGAGATGAAGGAGAAGTGAGAAGACGAGGAGCAAAGGTAAAAGTTTCATTTGTGTAATTTGATTGAGCTCAATTGTTGTTTATTCACGTCAACAAGGTAGATGGTTATACACTTTATATTCCCTATAGGCTATAGCATAACTTCAAGCAAGGAATCTGTCCACTCACAAAAACACCACCATGTTTTTCTTCTTAGCAAAATCCTTCCATTATTTATATTTCGTCTTTTCTGTTATATATATCCCCCGTTCTTTATACATGAGTTATAAAGACTTATAAATATTAAATAATGTTATAATTGCATTTTGCTTTTATAAAATATGAAAAAGAAAAATGAAAAATGAAAAATGAAAAATGAAAAATGAAAAATGAAAAATAAAATAAAAATAATATTAAATTTTATATTTGATATATTAAAATATATATAAAATAGATTTTTTTAAGAGTGGAAGTAGATGACTTTTTTGGAAAATCGAGCCATTTCTAATTCTTCTCCGAATCTTACCCTCAAGACTTTCATCTAAATGTCCCAGCCAAAATCATTCTAAATGTCCCAGCCAAAATCATGAATGAAATTATTTAGATTAATCTCGCGTTAAATGGAGATAGCCAAGATTTAGAAAGATGTTGATCTTGTCTTTCTTTCAAGATCAAGGACACTCATTAGCCTCTGAACCATGCATCTCGTAGTACTAAAACTTCCAACACAAGCAGATTTAATCAACAAGAAGAAAACATTACTGAATATGCTTCCATCGAAGATTAATTTCTCCTTCCGACAACCAAAAGAAATCAGATTGCTTACACCAGCACGTTCGACAACCCTATCTTCAAGTGTGATGACTCATTTTTTAAACAAGAACCAGCAAAATCCATGGAAAGGTAAAATGTATTTTCCTGATGCACTAAGAGTCAAGCCTAGAGAACACTTGCACAAAAATGTTCAAATTCAGAAGAAAGATGGCTTCAACGCAATTATTTATGAGGAGATAGATAAATATCTACTTCTCTCTTTCTCTACTTTTACATTGATTGTTAAGTTTTCGTATAGAAAACCCAAAATCGAAAAAATTAAAAAATTCTTAGACTCATTTAGATTCTCTAGTAGTTTCAATATTTCTCAATGGGATTATCATTATTTTTTTTATAGAGTTAGACTTATTAGAGGATGCCAACAAATTATGGAAGAGGAATGCGTGGTCTGTGGCCAGCATTTCTTCCATCTCTTGAAATGCTATTCGGGATTCAATCCTAAATTTGAATCCCCAATCACCTAATGTGGGTTCCTTCCCTGACCTTCTTGAACACCTTTACAATAATGACACAATTTACCAAATCTCAAGCACCATAGGTACACGTATACATATCTATGCTCCCTTGAAAAATAAAGCCAGATATAACTTCTGTCGGACTTGACTTGAGATGGATGTCTCTAAACCTCTCCCAAATAAAATTTGGATTGATTTTGGTAAATGATATGGTTTCTGACAAACTATATTACTGTCAAGATTGTAATCACCTTGGGCACCAGGTTAAATATTGTGAAAAATCTGAGTTTAATAAAGATGGTTTACACAACATACAACCTAATATACCAATCAGTAAGTTAATAAACCTCTCAAAAATTCATCTAATACTCAAGAGACTTGGATTAAAAAACAACCCAAAAAGATAAAATCTATAGTTATCCAACATGATGCCTTCAACAACATTGAAAAAAACAATGATATTATTCATAATAATATCATCTTTCATGAAACTCAAAGTGGCTTTAACAATAAATCCTTGATAATGAACCAAATGAAATCACTCTATCTGATCATGATAAAACAATTCAAATGAGTAAAGACAAACCTGAAGTAGTTAATGACAATAAAATCCTGGAAAAGAACAAACATAAGAAAACAATCCATATTGATTACAAACTACATGAAAATAAAATAATAGAAGCATTACACACTCTTCAAATGAGTAACATGTTTAATAACTTAAATGAATATGAAAACTTAGATTCTTCCTCTGAACCTCAGATCCTTGAGCCCATTATCCCTTCAAAGGAAAAAACAAAAACCTGAAACATTTGAAAGTAACATTTGTATTAGCAAAAGAATTAGGAAACCAAAACTCATAGAATATTAATAAACACAAATTTGATTCAAATAAAGGATCAACTAATAACTCTAATTATTCCTCAAAATGACTATTAAAATCCTAAATTTGTATGTTACGGGTGTTGAAAACAAATGCACCCTTAGAATAATCAAGTCAATCGTAAAATATGATAAAATTGACTTTATAGCTCTACAAGAGCCTATGCTTAATTCTACCACGTTAGAAAACATCAATAGATACTTGGATTTTCATCAAATGCTTCAACATTAATAATAAAATCTGGCTTATCTGGAAATATGATTTCTTGATTAATGTTCTTTAAGATAATGAACACTTTCGCCAAGTTTCAGTAAATAATCATTCTATAATTTGTGCTAAATGCACAAGATCTTTGAGATAATATATTTCGGAAAATCTAAAGGAAATCTCTAATACTGATGCAATCTGCTAATCAGTAGATGAGATGATGTTAAAATCTCCAAATACTAACCTGAAATGGTTAGTATTTGGAGATTTTAACATCATCTCATCTACTGATGAGCAGATTGCATCATCTCATCTATGCAACAGAAACATGGATGAGTTAAATGAAACCATCCTTAAATGCCAGATGGAGGATGCTGGATTCACAGGATCTAAATTTACATGGACTAAATAAAAGAATTTGGAAAAGATTGGATATAGGATTATACAATGCTACTTGGAGAACATATTTTGACAATACTGTCAAGACTAGCTCAGATCATCCATCACTTTGCATAACCATCAAATATAACTCACCTTGGCTTTTTCGATGACTTCACCACAGAAAACCTCGTTAAAAACTCTCACACTTTCTCTTTCCATAATTCACAGTAAAAAAAGTAAAGTTGTCACGATTTAAATTTCTTTTAACTGCACAATAACCTGAAACGTAAAATGCAGAGGAACCAAAATAAATTGAGATAAGTATTAAATGGACATATATATATATATATGAATCAAATCAGATAAAATAGTACAAACATTAATGAAACCTAATTTTCAAGTCCTAAAATTTACAAAGTTTAACAGACCCAACACTTCATGACCTAAACTATGTGATATTTCTTACTTTTAGTGAACATAACAGATGTATCATAATAAAATAATGAACCTTAGACAAAAACAACCATTCTCTCGTTTGTGTAATTTCTATCTTACCCGGTTGATGATAAACTCAACATTAAAAAATATAGAATATAAAATAAGGTGAGAGAAGATTTAGAGAATATGAAAACAAGTAAAAGGAAGAATCTGAAAGAAATAATATATGTGGGAAACTAGGTGACGAAAGAGAGAGAAAGCAAATGAGAAAAAACGGGGAAACGAATTAAAAATAATAATAATAGATGATTTATTTTTAGTAATATAGTTGGGCTTCGGCTGACTAATTTAGTTAGTTGGGTTGGGTATGTGTTAGAATTTAGGTTAGTAGGTTTAAATTAAAGTAAAAAGTAATTTTAGAATTTTTACTTATGTCACATCAACGTCAAAGGGTATTTCTAGGAGAAAAGTTGGGCTGTGGTAAATAAAGACGTTTATTTTGTTTTTTGAAACAAAGGGGACCTGTTTATTACAGAGCTAAAGGATGGGGACTAATGTGAAACAACTGGTAAACATGGACGATCTGCCATTTTTTTTACCCGTTGAACTTTTGATACATGTTCATGGTTATTTTAGGTAAGGTATAAAATTCAGTATAGATATGTTAAGTAAATACTTAAGTGCTCGAGGTATGGATGACTGTGGATGTGATATATGTCATCCAATATTGAGTATCCAACATTGCTTAATGATATAAAAAAACTTAGACACATAAATAAATCATTTAAGTTCATGACTTTATTGGTTAAATGGACGTTAAACCATACAATGTGATTTATAATTGTATATTTATGAGAATAATGTTTTATG
Source organism: Limnanthes douglasii subsp. nivea (assembly GCA_036936605.1). Taxonomy (NCBI): domain Eukaryota; kingdom Viridiplantae; phylum Streptophyta; class Magnoliopsida; order Brassicales; family Limnanthaceae; genus Limnanthes; species Limnanthes douglasii. The sequence continues at coordinate 35,950,310 of JAUPFV010000005.1, read as the reverse complement.
CACACTTAATAACATTCAATACAGAAAAAACATTTAGTTTTTTATAATCAAAGAAATAAAGATAGAGAAAGTAAAAGAAAAATCCTTTAGTTCATTTGAGATTACACTAAATTAGAAATATCCATCTTTATCTTTTTCATCTCCATCTACTAAGATTTTAACGCCTAGAGTATTTCATGAATACAAAATTCATGTGGGTGTTCTTAGTCTGAATTATATTCAAACTCAGTGGGAGTGTCATTTTGATTTTAGTACATTTTTTTATTTCAGTTTAGAGTTGATTTCAAACTAGTTTTTTCAGTATTTCAGATTGTATATTACTTTCGAGCATATGTATAAATTCATGAATACAAAATTCATGTGGGCGTTCTTAGTCTGAATTATATTCAAACTCAGTGGGAGTGTCGTTTTGATTTTAGTACATTTTTTTTATTTAAGTTTAGAGTTGATTTCAAACTAGTTTTTTCAGTATTTCAGATTGTATATTACTTTCGAGCATATGTATACATTTTTCAGATTACTAAAATAATAACTCGTTTTTAGTTTTTCTCTTAAACGGTTTTAAATTTAGTAAAGTATGACCAGTTGTAAGTTGATACATTTTTATTACAAGTTCGTGTCACACTTTCATGTTACAATCCATGAGACATCATGGTTTATTATGGTGATGGTTATAAGTGTATTTATTACAAAATTGTTAAGCATACCATAAGTTTTGGTGGACCTCTTTGGTCCATTGGTGACTACCATCTGACATGAACAAACATTTAGATATTATCTGTGAACAACAACATTTTATAGTGCATAGTTAACATGAATACAATTTTGTACATATGAATGATCCAAGTAAGAGATTGTAAGGAAACTATATTTTAGAATGTCTCATCATGTGTGAATGCAAAGTATTCATGCTTATTGTTACAAGTACAAATAATTAACATAATTGATATTAAGAATATTGGACTTTGACTTACATATAATAATGACATATTTTAGTCTCGATGGTAAAAGGATTAATAAAAACACCCTAACAAATAATAATTATTTATTTCATTTGTTTTATTATATATTTCGTTTTATAAAAAACAAAAAAAATCTATATATACACATATTCCAAAAAATTTAATATTCTTATCAAAATTAAGGCTAAAAAGCCATTGAGTTACAAATAATACAAGAATATAAACTTGTACTAGCTGATAACATATATACTCATGAATTACTACAATTGGAATTACAAGGATTTAATTTTAAGTTAACCTCCAAAGTCTTTGAGATCAGAAGCAACACTTGGCTCTTGCAGCAAGTGTGATCGTAAAAGTGGCGAGCTTGTGTTGATATGAGTCATCTTCAGCAACTTATTTCTTTTCATTAGATCGCTTTGCTACAATAATCTTTGATTTTTGAAGATTTACACACATCTTGTTAAACACGCAATTCATTAAAAAGATATAGTAGTCAGGCTTAAAGCCTGATTTATTGATTAGGGTCATGTTGGATGACATCAAATATAAGTATCTAGTCATTTTGCAGTCTAAGTTAGCCCACTCCTAAACTTTCTAATAATATTATTTCCCTAAGCTTATCAGGAATCTTGTCGTTGTTATAATTAAAGTTAGATTTAATTTCAAGGGTTCTTTTCACAATCTAATCACCACCTACATTGTGTTGTCTAAATATGTTCTTAATAGACATATATGGAAATATCAACTTTCTACATGTTCTAATTCGAGAGATGTACCAAGGGACAATAGTAGTGGCTAAAGATAACCCACATCTTTGCACAATATTAAACCACTCAATAAGGCTTTAGCCGTAGAAATGATGGGGAATGATTCTCATAAAGAAAACCACATCATGAAATCAGATCACCATTTGAGTTCATAATCAGACAGCCACCACTAGACTTACCATTGAATAAACAAGATCTATCGGCGTTTAATTTAACTCAATACCAATAAGAGGGTTCCATTTAATATATATTTCTTTATTAATGGAATTTTAATGATTAAACCAGGAAAGGGTCATGACCTTTTAAAAAAACCATTCCATATCTTTTTATTTAGCAAATTTGCAATATCAAGCTTAATTATGGAAATGTGGACTTTCTCTTTAATATATGAAGCAAATATATAAGTGTCTTTATGATTTGATTGGTTTTGAGCATACCAGATAGCCCAAGTAATGATTGATGAGATTATCGTTCTTATATGAGTTGATTTAGAAATTGAAGATCATATGCTTGAAACTCATATGATTTTCAATAATTATACCAAAAATATATGAGTAGTATTTTCATACTTCACAGGTAAACTTGCAGTGAAGGAATAAATGGTCAATTGATTCAATACTTCCACACAATTGGTACTTTGATTCTATACAGAAATTCCTTTTTTGAATTATAGTATGCACCGATATGAAACCATTTAAAGTCTTCCAAAGAATGAAAGTATACTTATCTGGACATATAGAGTTCCATATTTTTCTCAACATATCAAAGAGTTGTTTTTATCTCTAATCCTATAAATAGTGTCTTTAAGATTGAACAAACCAGAGGATGAAGCATTCCATTTAATCTCATCTGGTTTGTCAAGTTGATGTTGAATTTTGAGATTATATTAATGTCAGAAGGCAAGACATTATCCCTAAGTTTTATGTAATTCCAGTTGCCATTGTCCCAAAATTGATTAATCTTTGTAGAGTTATACTAGTCATTATTGTCATTTCGAGAAGCAATTATTAACGGGTGAGCGTGACACTATCTTTCTAACCATAAATCAATATCACCTCTGCAATAGTCCAATGTATAAAGGATTCAGCAAAGTCCTTGCTCCTGACCATTCTTTTCCATGTTTTTGAATTAATATGTTTTATTCTGCTTTGAAAAGGATGAATTTTATTGCATTAAATAGATTTCATAAGTCTAGACCATAAAAAGTTTTATTGGCTTTAAAGTTATATCTGATAGGATCAGATTATTTTAGATGTCTGTTACAGTAAAGCAGGTTATATTTATTTAGACCGGTAATTCTGACCCGATAGCCAAAACTTGATGAATAAGCAGTGAGCTAAGTAGGCTTGGCGACTCAACTATGTATCTAGTACGTTGAATTATGGGCCTGAGGGCTTATGAGATTGACCCAAATAGAGGATCTGACCCGAATGGCCCATGGCTATAAAAAAGAGTATAAATAGCTCAACTAACAACATTAAGTGGGTGAAACTTTTTCCAAAATATTAAATACGAGTAAGCACCTCCTTTTCTCCGTACATTCTATCAAGAATTTAATACCACAGAAACTAAATATCGTCCACAATTACCCCTAAACTAGATTTCATCATCACCAGGTTGATGACCATAATGTGAGTGTGAGATGCCTGAATAGCTATATTCAAAACTATAGTTGCGAATCGTACCTCGGTGGTGGATTCTACTTTGGAATTCTTTGAGGCATAGATCTCGATATGGAAGAAATTCCCACTCTTGACAATGAGGGGGATAAGAGGCAAAATCAGCATACTACTATTTCATATGTCAATCATAATACAGAGGGAAGACAATTCATGCAACACGAACGTGATCAACTGAGGGTTGAAATTGATGCTTTAAGGGCCCAAAGGCAATATGAAATAGAACTAAAAGGGAAATTTGCTACATGATGTGTTGTGAAAGACGAATGGGGTCACAACCCCAGCCATGATGAAAGTGATCAATCTTTGAAGGTTCACATAAGTTTAAAAAAAGAACATCAGGCTAAGAAGTTGATGAACACATCGGATTCTGTCAAAAATTCAGCCACATAGTCTAATTCGGATAATTCCACTTCTTCTTCTAGTAGTGATCACGTCCGTCAAAAGAAGAAAGAAAGGTTAACAAAGAAACACTCTAAGAAGAGGGATACGAAAGGAAAATGGAAAAATAAAAAATACCAAGGGAAAGTAAAAGGATCAACATACCAAGAAATTGATCATCTGTTAAGTGATCAGTTTGCTATCCATTCCGAACCATGTATTCTTGCTACTCCTGATGAAGACCATATGTTTAGTTGTAGCCATAACTAGAGACAATCACCTTTGCCTTCAAAGATTCTCTCTAGATATTAACCAGGTGGTTTGATAGCTATAAAATGGAGAAATATGATGGTAGTAAAGATCTTGATAATCACCTTAAGCAGTTCAAAAATTTCATGATGAACTTTGATGATGATGATGATGATGATGATAAGCTATTATGACGGGCCTTCTCACAGACATTTAAAGGGAGTGCTTTTAAAATGGTATAATAGTTTACCACAAGGGTCTATTAAAAGTTTTGATGTGTTCTTGATGGCTTTCAAAAGGCAATATGTGGGAAGTAAAGAACTTAAAAGGAATGGTGATACTATCATTCAATATGCACAAGAACCAAATGAATCCTTAAAATATTACATCACTCAGTTTGTAAATACAAAGAACGGATTGGTTGATTGTTTTGAGCAAGTAACCATGGCTTCATTAAGGTAAGGTTTAATGCCTGGTGAGTTGGCTGATTTGGTAACTCAGAAGAAAGCTATGACATGGGAGGGATTATTGAACCAGGTTGGAAAGTAAATCACATTGGAAGTAACCAAAAAGTTTAGAGTATCGCACTAGAATAGGTATGCTCCAACAACTTCAATCCCTCAAGCTAGTACTCAATCGTAGGCCACAATCAATTATCGGTCTAAAGACTTCGGACAGAGTTGACATCGGCCTTGGAAAAATCAGTTAAATCATGGTCAACTGTCTACACCAAGGAGGATTCAATGGGTCCAACCTGAATGGTTTGCTGAATTAAATGAAAACGTGTCCACCATTTATGACAGAACTAAGATGTTGTACATTTCCAAAGGTCGGCACAAATTCAACCCCCAAGGAAAAATCAAAATACCCATTTCTGTCAATATCATAACGACGTGGGTCATGATAATTGAAGATTAAATTATCCTAAAAATATAAGTTCAAACATTGATTGAAAAAAGAAAGTTATCCACTTTTGTTAAAAAGCAAAAGACAACAGATAAGTCAATATTCACTCCCAACCTAGTGCAGACACAACACTAGCAACATCACTAAATATTCCGGGGCGGAGTATAGAGACATCTAGACAAGAATATTCTATGATGATTGTGGAGATATTTGATGTAGACCTGGAGTATTTAGACCTTCACCCAGATCGGAACCAATTTGGGGTGATAATGGAAAAGACAGTGACATTATCCAATATATTCAACTTCTTTGAATCTATAACCATTTTCAGGGAAGATACCATGACTGCACCTTCAAACTGCTCAAGAAAAAGGCATGTGAACAACCTGACTACTCAATTAGAAGGGAAAATGTCTACACATCTTTATCAGGGACCGACTCCATTTATTATATTTGATGAAGATAGCCTGAGAAATGTTGAAGACCCACATGAAGATGTTATGGTAATATGAATATCCATTGAGGGAAATGATATATGTCGAATCCTGATTGAGACATGAAGTTTGGAAAATATTATGTTTCTATTAACCTACAATCAAATGAAGAATCCCTCAGTCATTCAACGTTCAAATAGGACCAAGGTAGGGTATACTGGTAACTGGGTCGATGTGATTGGGGAGTTTAAAAGAGAGGCCTTATTGGGAAAAGGCCATTCAAGAAGTTGGTAAGAGTATTGTTTCTAGTAGTTAATTATCCGACGTCTTAAAATGCTATCTTTGGTAGGTCTTGGTTATCTAGGATGCATGCAATACCATCCATAGTCCACCAATTTTTAAAATATGGTGTAGGAGGCCAATGCATTGTCCGAAGTAGTGAAAAGATAGCCCGCGAATGTTATGCCACTGTTCTTGCTTCAAAATCGTTAGAAGCGGTAAAATTTGACAAAGAATAGCAGTTAATGGTATCTTCTGCCAAATCAAATGAAATAGATGATCCAAGGAAGGCTCCTAGTGCTGTAATCCCAGTTAAAGAAGTTGACCATGTTTGTGGTTGACCAAAATGTTACATAGAATATCTCGTTATCTCATATACCTATTCTCTGTAACATTTAAATGCTTTGTGGTTGCCAATAAGAATATGTATATGACATTGAAATTTATGACCATGATTGCTAGATATGACCATGCTTGTAACCTTTGCATAATATTGCTATATATGACCATAGTTGTGAGAGATGACAATGATTGCTAGATATGACCATGTTTGTAATTGTTGCATAATATTTCTAGATATGACCATGATTTCTAAATGGGACCATGCTATATATGACATTGCGATTTATGTGTCAATGGGACCATGCTAGATACTTGATTCATATGTATATTATCATTGCAATTGGAGTATCACCATAACAAAGATTGCTAGATATGACCATGATTGCTAGATTTGACCATGATTGCTAGATGTGACCATGATTGTAATTGTTGCATACCATTTCTAGATATGACCACAGTTGCTAGATATAACCATGGTTCCTCGAAATGTTATGATAATACTTTGCTAGATTTGGTGAGACATTGCGATTGAAATATCGTTGCTAGTTTGCTAAATTGTAGTCTGTTGCATAACATTGATAGATATGATCATGATTGATAATACGATTTTCTATGTAACACATTGTTATATTTTCTATGTAACACATGTCTAGATTGGGTGTATTAATGATAATTCGATTTTCTATGTAAAACGGTGTTGTTTTGTGGCTGTAAATACAACTTACTAACTCAAACTTGTACAATGCATGACATAAGAAGAAATGAATTTCATCTTGAGAAGAAGTAACAACCAACCAGTTGCGATCTGGCCGTTGTTTAAAAGCTGGACATAACAGGAGGACCTGTTACGCTCAATTTTGAATTTGCGTTTGCTGTGTAATAGAAAACATGCGATTTTTGTGTTATGTTGAAACCCCTTGTACTGTACTTTGCTAGATAAGTTCTACTTATCATGCGATTCACGTGTTATATTTAAACCACTTTTACTGTACTTTTCTAGATAAGTTCTTGGCTAAAAAGCACGGTTAGTCCCCCATGTTTACCACTTGTATCAACATAGTCCATTTCGTTCACTTCTGCATAAAACTCATCCTCTTCATTTTATAAAAATTTGCACGATTAGTCCCTCAGCAAATTCTGGGGGACCAAAAGTGATACAAAACTTAGGATTTGAGGACCAAAAGTGATACAAAACTTAGAATTTAAGTGCCACGTGTCAGTTTTTAAATGGTTTATATGTGCGGGGGGACTATATTTGCAAACTTTTAAAACGAAGGGGATCAGTTTTATGCAGAAGTGAACGAAAGGGACTATGTTGATACAAGTGGTAAACATGGAGGACTAACAGTGTTTTTTACCCTAAGTTCTTCTAATCAAGCGATTCGTTACTTAGTCCTGGTATGTTTAAACCACTTGTACTTTAATTTTCTAGATAAGTTATTGTTATTATACGATTCACGTGTATTACAGTATATGATGTTACTTGTTATGTTTTAAATCTTTGCGATTGCAGTTTACTTCAACATCATTGCGATTGAACTTCATAAATATGTCATCGCGTTTGTAGTAGGCTAAGATATTGTACGATTGCATACAAAAGTTTGAACCAATCTAACATGGTTAATAATACCAAGCAACTATGTTAACATACAAAAATCGTATATTATATTTACACCGAAAACGTAATAGTCGTAAACTCGTAAAACACATGTTCATCGTTCTAAACCTACACTAATCTTGCATTTTCGTGGCCTCATTTATCATGCTTGAAAATATCAAAAATAGTATCCTTTGCAGCGACAATCGCATCGTCAACCTCTCATACTGAAAACTAGATACCAGATTATATACAGTTAACCACTACCAAAATAGCTAAAATAAGTGAATAAATATACAACTTGTTTATAACTTAGCAATCAAAATAAAAACTTGAAACACACAATTACATTGCATCATACAAGTTTGAATTAGTAAAGTGTTATCATATATAGCAATGTTGTGCAACATTATGACATCTAGAAATGTTATGCAATAGACTACAATCTAGCAATGTTATACCCCAATCTAGCAAGGTGTTATCATATCTTAGCAATGTTATGCAACATACTACAATCTAGAAAACTAGCAATGACATTACAATCGCAATGTTATACCCCAATCTAGCAAAGTGTTATCATAATATTGCAAGCAACCATAGTCATATCTAGCAGCCATGGTCATATCTAGCAACCATGGTCATATCTAGCAATGTTATGCAACAATTACAATCATGGTCACATCTAATAATCATGGTCATATCTAGCAATCATGGTTATATCTAGCAATGTTATGCAATAGTTACAAGCATAGTTATATCTAGCAAACATGGTAATAAATCGCAATGTCATATACCTATTCCTATTGGCAACCATAAAGCACCAATGTATTACATTGAATATCTCATTATCATTAACACACCTAATCTAACAATGTGTTAAATGGTCATATCTAGAAATTATGGTCGTACCTAGCAATGTTATGCAATAGTTACAATCATGGTCATATTTAGCAATCATGGTCATATCTAGCAATCATGCTTTAAGGTGTAGTGTAGTCATAGTCATATCTAGAAATCATGATCATATATAGCAATCATGGTCATATATAGAAATCATGGTCATATCTAGCAATCATGGTTATATCTAGCAATGTTATGCAATGTTAGAATTATGGTCATATATAGCAATTATGTTTTAAGGTGTAGTGTAATCATGTTTATATCTAGCAATCATAATATATAGAAATATTATGAAACAGTTACAATTATGGTTATATCTAGAAATCATGGTCATACAGTTAACACATAAATCGTAATCTCATACAATTAACACATAAATCGCAATGTCATGAACCTATTCCTAAATCGCATCCTCTTCGGTTACAATCGCATCTTGTTCCTGCAATTCTAAAAACTAAAATCAGGCTACTAGAGAGCCAACCAAAACATGAAAATACATAAAAACTCAAACATATACATGTTTAAACCTCTTTTTAACTTATAAATCAACATAAATACACGAAATCGTGCTATTATGATTTCAGTTCAGGAGAAAAAAATAAAGTAATAGATAGTTGTTGTATCACCAAAGCTGAGTAGCTTACCTTCAAAATAGCCTTCCTAACTGTAAAATGAGGATGAAACTAGATGTGGACGGGAACAAATTACTCAAGAAACAGCTTCAAAAAATTAGTCAATAAAAAACTTCGAAATCACCTTCCTAACCTGTGTGATAGGGCATGAACGTACATCAGTCGATCAGAAAACATGATGGTAGTACCGGTTGCACGGTGGTGGTTGCTATCAGAATGATCACCAGAGAAGTTGTTTTTGTAAAAATCAGTTTTTCTTTAGAAAATGAGTATTTGGTTAGAGTAAGAGAGAGAGGCGGTTGCTTAGAAATTCAAATTTTAAAATATCTGATTGGGTGAAAATATCAGTTTTTTCTTTAAAAAATCCTTATATAGTTGGTTGAGGGTACTTAAGTATTAAAAAAATTGGATATTGAATGAGAGTTATTTTAATGAGATGAGTATTAAGTAAGCATAAACCCATTTTTGGGTACTAAATGCCAATATGTTTGGTGATTAGGTACTTAAGGTGTAAATTTCCCTTTTAGTAATTACTAACACAACTTTATTCATGCGTGGCTTTTCAACTTTTGACTGAAACCCCCCAACTCTTTCATCGCCGTAACAATGATATCTCATCACCACCTCCAAGAAATTAGGTCTCCTCCATTCAAACACGTCGTCGCAAACAACATAATTGATTCCCCAGTCTCACGATACTCAGTTTGTGCTATCTTATCTTTTCAAAAGAATTAATGCTCTGGAGTCATCCCTCCATTGTTTCTCTGCTTCTTTGGGTTATCATTTTTCTTCTCCGCTCAGAGATTTAACGGCTCAGGTTATTCAAACCAATTTACATGTCTTTCTGGTTCGTAGGTCAAAACCTCTTGACTAGATTAAACACCTTGCTCTCATCAAATCTAATTTTATTTCTCTTAAATCTTCGGTATCCAATAAAACCCATTTCAATGTTTATGATGTCTCTCACAAAACAATGAATTTGCTTCTAAGACTTGATTTTTTTCGGGTTATAAGTTTGATTGGGCTAATTTTAAAAGTTAATAGGGTTGGGCCGAATTATTATGTTAGTTAGACCAGATAAGGATTGTAAGGTAGGTTAATAGGTTTAGATAAAAGTAAAAAATAATTTTAGAATTTTTACTGCTGCCATATTAGTGTGCTACGTGGATGCTGATATGGAAAGTCAAATGACATTTCTGGGAGAAAAGGTGTAATGGGATAAATAAGGATCTGTTTATTGCATTGTTTGAAATGAAGATGACCTGTTTATTACAGAGATAAAAGATGGAGACCTACATGAGACAACTGGTAAACATGGAGGACCTGCCATATTTTTTATCCAAAGTTCCATTGTCAAAACATATAAAATATTTTTTACCTCATAAGTGTATAAATTAGTATTAAGATGTTGACTAAGAAAACATATTTAAAATAAACTCAAACAAATTAAAGGTTTATCTTGTTCACACCATAATGCTTTAACATAATGTTGATGTATGTATGTTTTTCTAAACCTATAATATTATTAAAGTTATCATAATTTCTTAAACATACGACACTTCACCTAAAACATTTAAACATGATATCATTAATAGACATATCTTGATAGCGTACAAAAGGTCAATGTAACTTATGGTAATTATTACGAAAAGTTACCCTCAATCTGAATCCACTCCTAATGTATTAAAAAATTCATATTATTCTACTAAGTTAATACCAAAACCAAAAGAAATTACAACTTTGATAGATTACAATATAACTAATGAGACATATAAACTTAATATTATAAATGAATTTCTAATATGACTATTACAAACCTATTAATATTCCCGTAGGCCGATTAATTTTTGTATTTGTCATTCTAAATTAATAGAGTTATTGCTTGTGACCACTAAAAAAATAATTGATCTTATTATTTTTAACTAAAATTAATATTTGAAGTGCGTGTAACGATTATCTTAAAAGAGTCTTTTAAAAAATATGAAGTAAAAATTCTCTTAAATGAAACGTGTTTGGTAAAAGACCTTGTGAATATTTTAATTGAACTATCTTACATCAATTTTCAGTATTTATTAGGGGTTGAATCAGTTTACCGATCTATCGTGGCAAGAGTCGATATACGAACAAACTTCCGAAAGAACAATCTAATTTTCATGTACAAGACGAGCAAAAAATAAAAAAAGTGTAATAAAACCAAACATAAGACAATGTTTAACATGGTTTGGATTGTGAATGAATCATACATCTATGGGAAATAGATATTCTTTTATATATAAGTTATAAAAAGACTCTAAAAACACAAAGGACTCAATCACTATTTATAACAAAAGATAACATGAATCACATAACTCCTATTCACTTTTTATCTTTCATCTCATTTATCTCTCAAATGACTTAGAGTTAATTCCCTCTCTCAGGAAATATCTTCTCATGTGATTGTCTCTCTACAATTACAGTCGCCTTATACCCATACCGCATATTGTATATCAATATATTTTTCTATTTATCGGTGTAATAAAACCCTAATTCTTCATCAGATGCTCCTAATTAAAACCCATTAATCAACGACTGAAATAACTCATAATCCATTTATATAAGAAAACCCAATTAACATAAGTGACCTAGTACATAGAATATTCTACTTTGGCCTACTGATGTTATGATCCAGTTTGCTTCGACCGTCGTGCTTTGACCAAACACATATTTTTTCAACCTAATGGCCACCAATCTTTTATAGCTTGTATCAGCCAATAGGATGAGTAATAGTCCTTACAAATAAGTCATGGCTCAAACTTTAGAGAGTTTCAATAGTTCTTGCCTATATATGTAACCATAGATCTAACACCCATATAGTCCTTCGACAAGAACTATGTTGAAGAGTTACTCTTACCCTATACCTCAAAATTCTCCACCTAGTCTTCTAGTACTTCCAGTATCTGTTGTAACCAATGTTTTTCCTTGTTGGAGACCAACTCACCTGCATCGCAGACTTGAACAAATCTTACGTGGTTCGTGAGATTTAAAATTTGAAAATACATTGGTCAAAGAATCTGAAGGGTTTTCTCTCTAGAAGTCTTATTCATCTTCACTTGTTCCTTACCCACCACGTCTCTGATTAAGTGAAGCTTAATGTCTACATGTTTAGTTTTCTCATGAAAATTTGGATTTCTCATCAAATTAATAGCACTCGTGTTATCACATAACATAACAACATCTTGCTCCAAACTAGGGTGTTCACTTAACAATCTCTTGAGCCAAATAACTTCATCTATGACTTTCTTAGTAGCTAAATACTTGGGTTCGGAAGGAAAAAACGCAACAATGTTTTATATAAAATATTTCTAGCTAACCACTCCTCCAAACATAATAAACAGATAACCCGAAGTAGATGTTTTTGTGTCAGGGCAGCCTGCATAATCAGAGTCCACATATCCCTTCAATACTATATCACTTATATAATTTTGAATGTAACACATCCCTACTACAACTGAGCCCTTCAAGTATCTGATTACCCGTAGTTGAATCCACCAACTGATCTATCCATAAAACTGCAAAAGGATCCTTAAGACATGCCCTGTTGAGGTATATGCAATCAATGCACATTCACCACTTGCAATTCTTTATTTTACAAGAACTTTAAATTTTTGGAAGTGATTCCTCTAAGGTGTAAGAACATTTCAAAAGGTATTTTAGACCTAGAATAAAGACGGCGTGGATATACCTTTTGACTCAACTGCATGCAAACTAAAACAGTGTTTACACCAATGGGCTTTTAGCTTTTTATAGTTTTCTAATCATAACCCGACCGATGACCTTAAAATTAACTATAAATACCTTAGAAGACTTCATTAATGTGGGTGATAGAAAATTAACTACTTTGATTAATGAGCAACTCAATTATCTCACTACCTACCACAAAATATTAAGTATCTCTCAACCAACTACCGAGAATACCACGATTTATATTTTTATATCACCATACCTAACATTTGTTATGACTCTTTGAAATCATGTACATAACTTGACCCTTACCTTCATAATTTATTTTAAATCACCAATATCATCATTTCCTAATATGAAGTTCCACCTTTAAACTTATTTAGCTCTTCAAACCAGTGTTTGTTAGATATCATATGCAATAATGCTCATGATTCGAAAACCCAATTGTTACCATATGTGTAAGTTGAAACCATTAGTGCATCCATAAGGACATAACCATCAGAAACAATTGAGGCATCTCAAGCTTAAAACTTCTGTTAATCATCTACTTTTTTTCTCTAGGGATAATTCTTCGTGATACGACCGTCTTTTTTATACAATCAACATTTCACTACCGAAACTAGTAGTTTATTCTTTAAATTCCGATCTTGATTTTTGTCTTTTCTTGTTTGAATCATTTTCTCATTCCTCTCTCTGACATTCAAGACATCTCAAGCATAGTCACTCTTTAGATCAGTCTCCCTTTTAGGATTCTTTGAATTTAGAACACTATTCATATAGAGTAGTGTCAATAAAGTTCTTATATATTTTCGGTAAATAATCTCAAGAGGGTAATTGCTTGATATTCATATTCAATCTTGTTAAAATCATCCAAGTGTTCCCTGATCTATTTGTTACTATCAATAGTTATTGTATACCAGCTGCTTTTTGAGATATAATATGCTTAAAAATATTTATTTAGATTAACAACTTCAAGACATGTTCGTAGATTCTTCAAACATTATCATTGATACTTCATCACCAAACCCAAGATCGGATCAACGGATCCTGGATAAACTTTTATGTTTATATCTCTTGTAACTTTTTCATCAATGAGGAAATACGATCCCGTACAAAGAGTGCTTTGATCTTAATTTTTCACGGATTAAAATCATTATCGACGATTGAATTTATCAATGTCAAATTTCATTGAACTCATATTCATTAATTTGTATTCTTCATCTTTGTGTTGATTACTAATGATCCATTGATTTTCAATAATTCTTGATTACCACACCACTTATTAAGGAATCACATCGTTATTCAAAATCAGATTTCAGGTCTACGCTTAAGCTCCACGAATTCAAAATAAAAGACCATCCACCAAAAATTAGCATAGATGATTAATAATTAGTTCATATCGGTTAATGCAAAATATAATTAATGGCCATTGAATATTTCATGCAGGTTTATAAAAAAATATAATTAATTACATTAAAAGTGAGAATGCTTTGTAATACTAAATTTTGTGAACCAACCATCATTATAGCTTTTAAGGTTCGTGTCTTTTTAGGTATATAGTTGTGAATAAAACATACACATATAAATAAGCATAATTGGAAGTTGTTACGTTCAAATCTTTTTCGATTTTTGAAGGTTCTGATGAAGAAAGTCCATTATGTGGCACATGCTGCACGGACACCTCCAGCAATCCATTTGTCATATTTGTCATACAATGGACCAAAGCATCAAGTTGCATATAATTCAATTACTGACAGTCGAATATTCCTTAAATCTTTCTTCTTACGCAAGGTAAGACTTTTATCGTTTTTGTGTTTTCAAATGAATCAACCGAAACTATTTTTAACATAATTACCGGTCTCCATGGTATAGAGACAGATGCAACGTAATCCATCTCGATATATAAATATATATAAATATGAACAATCTCATATCCATATTGTTCGTTTCGAATCTGAATGTCCGTACAACTATACTTTTTAATAAACTTCCAAAAGGTTTTATAGTAATTTAGATATGTTTTTTATTTAATCAATATAGGATTTTAGTGGCATCTAATAAATTCAATTTATGTTTTATTTTCCATCGTGATATTTTTTCCATATTCTCGTAAAACTACGTTTGAACAATATTACATATGAGATAAACATATTTGTTTAAAAAATTATAGTGATTACAAATATAAATCCGTTTGCAAATTCTCGACGCAGTAGGTAGTGTGAGTACAGGAGTGTTAAACCTCGAAAGAAAAGGTCTGCATAAAAAAAGTCTGGATATTTTAGAAAAATCACCCTACGATTCATTTGAACAACCCAACCAAACATATTAAATGATGAGTTAATGCTCATGGTCACCCTCTACCTTGCACAAAGCTCGTGCGGTACTTCCATTTCCCTAGAAATCACACATTCCAAGGCCTCCCCCACCACTTCACCATCACGATTTATCTCTGTCAACACTAGCTCTGGCAACCCTGTGCATGGCCTTCTTGCTTATGTGCATGCATCACCATTACCAACTGCTCTAGCCCCACTAAAAATCATCAAAACCTGAGTGAAGCGAGTAAACTTGCTCTGCAGATGATCAAAAGCCAAATCAAGGCAACAAAACTTTCCATCTTCTTTACTGCATAGCATGCGTGTAGATTGACGATGAGAAAGATCCGTCTAAGTTAGAGACAACATACCCATCACTAAAATGGAACCACTCAAAGCAATCTAGCAGGCAATGCTGACCTATTGTTAGGAGACATTAGCGAAAAAAAATATGGGAGAGATGAGAGCTTCATCTCACCCGAATCTGCCAACAACTCTCTCTCCATGCATGGTAATGATACTTTGATAATTCTAGGTTACCATCCACCTATATTTTTCCACAACTAACTTTCATCGGGCTTCGAGGCCAATCTTAACCATGATGGGCTTTAGTTAAGATATGTCTCACCAAACCCGAATACCTTTTCTATGCAACTACCTAACCCTAATCCTAAACCCACCACCACTAGCACAACCTAGTTTGAAAGTGTAATGGGCAAGTACTTTTTACAACCTAACCTTATCAAGCATAC
The DNA here is from genome assembly GCA_036936605.1 of Limnanthes douglasii subsp. nivea. NCBI lineage: Eukaryota > Viridiplantae > Streptophyta > Magnoliopsida > Brassicales > Limnanthaceae > Limnanthes > Limnanthes douglasii. The sequence goes on along the minus strand of JAUPFV010000005.1, from coordinate 35,934,392 downwards.
ACACCCGTCAAACCCTAACCCACCATAACTCATACTAACTTCCACAGAACAAAAACTCCTCTATAACTCATAAGCCAAACCATCAACTACCTTCTCTCTTCACCAACCTCATCAACATAACTCTAATATAATCCACACCTTATCTTCCATCCATATAATTAACAATCAACCCACACTCGATTTTCTCTTCTCCCTGGGTAACCCTCCTCAATCTTTCCTTTAATCCTTTTCAGGTGGGAACAATAGAGGAAGAGTTGACACTCGTTCTCGAGGAGCCAGAGGGTACTCTGTCACTCAAGATTTAGCATAAACACTAAGAGCATCATATCGTGCATGATATTCTATCTTTGCCGACATCATTAATCCCAAAATGATTTATAATACCCAGTGTCACTTGTTAACGTGTAGCCACCCACTACAGTGTCATCTCAAGCAAACACACCCATCATTCCAACAATCATACCCCTTCATACGAGCCAAACCTATGCAACTATAGTTATTCTACCTCAAGACATCTGATCCACCATGAACGTCGAGAGGATTTTATCATTATATATTGAAAAATTTATTTTAGTTTTTCCTCCAAATGTCATAGACAATGATCAGTTTGACTGGGAAAAAATATTTTCAGGTTACTTCCTAATCAATTTTTTTTATACCATATCCAGTCGATAGCAGCAAGGCTCTGAGCATGCATGACCTTCAAGAATGCAAGCCTATCACCTCAGGTCACTACTTTATTAAGTTCTCTACTGTTGATAATACTAAGAAAATCCAAATCCACTATAACGCATACTAACTTCCATAGAACTACATCTTTCTCCATAACTCAGAAGTCAAACCGTCAACTACCTTTTCTCTTAACTAGCCTCATCGATATAACTCTAATATAATCCACTCGTGAAACCCCAATCCACCATAACATATACTAACTTCCACTAAACTGCAACTCATACATAACTCACAAGTCACGCCGTCAACTATCTTATCTCTGTGAAGAATAACAAGACCTTGAAGCACCATGACAAGCATGGAGAGGGTGAAGCTTCAAGGACTGCTTCAATGGCTGTTGAGGTCATGGAGAAAGAAGAGAGGAAAGGAAAGATGGTTTAGGGTTTCAGACAGTAACCCTAATTCGATTTGGTGTTTGGAGCTGTGGGTCTTAGTCTTTGGGTTGAAGACTGGTCGGACTATTGACTATCTTAAGTCCAACAGAAGGCCCAAACTTGGCACTGGGTCTTAACACTACATTGGACCTCACCACACGTAAATACTATGCACTAGTCTAAGTGTTACATTAATGAATAAATGTGTAACAAGATTTGTAACTGTGTAACAAACCTCCAATGGTAACTACCTAACAAGAATCTGTTTTGGTGAGTTACATATAAAATGTACCTGGTCACACTTTAATGAAATAAGAAAAATATATTCCTAAACTCTCTCTCTATTCTTCAGTTCTATCTTGGTATCAGAGCTTTTGTAAGCCTTCAATGGTGAATCCAGAATCACCTACTCAAAGTAATGAGTCGCTAGGCTCATTGTTCCCTAGCAGCTTCTCTGGTGCTACAAAAAATGTACACCTGCAAACAATCAACAACAACAGTCAGATCAGACTCGACAAAAATAATTACTTGCTATGGAAAACTATGGTATTGCCTATTATTAATGGCAATAAGCTAGGAGGCTTTGTCATAGGGGACGATCCCTGTCCTCCTAAGTTCATCAGTGATTCTGAAGGAAATGCTACTAAAAATCCTGAGTTTGAGGATTGGACTGCAAATGACCAGTTATTTCTTGGCTGGTTGTACTCTACTATGAGTTCAGAGGTTGCTGGTCAGTTAATGGAAGAAAGTACCTTAAAAAAGTTGTGGGATGCAGCTAGTAAGATTTCTGGCTCACACATAAGAGCCAGAATAACTTACTACAAATCTGAGTTTCAGAGGACAAGGAAAGGTAACTCTACCATGACTGAATACCTAAGCAAGATAAAAAATATTGCTGAAAATCTGGTGTTAGCTGGCTGTGGTGTATCAATTAATAATCTAATTACTCAAGTCCTTGTTGGTTTGGACTCAGAGTATACACCTATTGTGGTTAGCCTAACTGAAAAAGATTCTATGGGATGGCTAGATCTTCAAACTAGCCTACTCACATTTGAAAGTAGGTTGGATCAGCTGGTGAGTCTTCAAAACAATGTCTCAAATCTAAACCTAGCAACAACTAATCTTACTCAGAAAACAGACTATAAGTCACAGAACAACAACAAAAATCAGAGAAACTATTCTGGTCAGTATAGGGGTTCATACAAAAATAACAGAGGAAGAAATAACTCATCAAGCTATTAAAGAGGAAGAAACAACTTCTATAGAGGGAGAGGTAGACACTTCTCTCAAAATAAACCTACATGCCAGATCTGTAATAGATATGGACACACTGCTCCAGTGTGTTACTACATGGATGATCCATCTGTTATGGGATCATCTTCTTTTGAACAACTTAAGGGTGATGGTGATCATATAGCCTATTTGGCCACTAACGACTCAACTGGAGACTCTTCCTGGTATGCTGACAATGGTGCTAGTCACCATGTCACAGGAAACACTAATATGCTGACTCAAAAGACAGAATACACAGGTAACCAAAGTATCCTTGTTGGTAATGGTCACAGGTTGCCTATTCATAATATTGGGTACTCTAGCTTACAATCTTTCAACAATACTCCTATTTCTCTAAAAAAACATTCTACATGTACCCTTGATTAATGATAATCTCTTGTCTGTCTCTCAGCTTACTAGTCACAATAATGTTTTCATTGAGTTTCACAATGGCTTTTGTCTTGTGAAGGATAAGGTAACAGGGATAGTGCTTCTCAAAAGGACTACTGAGGGTGGACTGTACAGGTTGAAGAATGTTTATAAGTCACAAGCTACAAGGGGGTCATTCTGTTAATGTAAAACACAGTCCACTAGTTTCCAATGTTTTGCTTCCTAAAGTCATGTCTGTTTATTTGTCTAATTCCCTAAAAGATGGATGGCATAGGAAGCTTGGCCATCCACCCTTACATGTTCTTAATTCAGTTCTTAAATTGTTTAATCTCACTTCTGTTATGAAAGAAAAATGTACCTTTTGTGAAGCCTGTCAGTATGGAAAATCTCACTTGTTGCCATCTTCTTTGTCTCATTCTCATGCCAGTAATGTCTTAAATCTCATACATACAGATGTATGGGGTCCCTCTCCTGTGGCATCCACTCAAGGTGACAAGTATTAGGTGATCTTTGTGGATGACCATACCAGGTTTACCTGGCTGTATCTTGTCAAACACAAAAGCCAAGTGGTTAGTGTCTTTAAACAATTCAAATGTCTTGTAGAAAAGCAGTTTGAAAGATCTATCAAAATTATTCAGTGTGATGGTGGAGGAGAGTTTCTACCTAAATCTACTATGGCTCAGGAACAAGGGTTCATTGTAAGGAAATCATGTCCCCACACCTCAGCTCAGAATGACAGAGCTGAGCGTAAACACATGCACTTAGTAGAGACAGGGTTAACTCTCTTATCTCAAGCTAATCTACCTTATAGGTTTTGGGTTCAAGCCTTTGAAACAGCTGTTTATCTTATCAATAGGTTGCCTACCCCAGTTCTATCCAATAAGTCACCATTTGAAGTCTTGTTTCACAAGAAACCTAATTACTTAGCCTTAAAAACATTCGGGTGTGCCTGCTTTCCATGTCTCAGGTCTTATCAGTCACATAAATTTCAGTTTCATACCACTACATGTGTCTTTTTGGGGTTTAGTCAGTTTCATAAGGGTTATGTGTGCCTTAACTCTAAAGGCAGAGTCTACATATCTAGAAATGTTGTGTTTAATGAAACTGATTTCCCTTTTCAAGGTCAGTTTCTAGCTCACATCAAATATAGTCAGAGTCACCTGTTTCGAGTTATGATCATACACTTGTTCCTAGTCAGTCTCCTGTCCAAATACATACTACTGATAAGTCTCTAAATCAATTTGTTCAGTCTAATCCAAAAATTTCTATCTGTCTTCCTTTTGTATCTAATGATGAGTCAACCACCTTACCTTTTAAGCCTAATTCTCATTCTATGATAACTAGAACTCAAGATGGAAATAGGGTACCCAAAACTCCTTACATTGGCTATGTGGTTAAAACTAACTTGGCTACTAATGAGCCTACTACCTATTCTAAAGCAGTGTTGAGCTCTCAGTGGGTCACTGCTATGGAGACTGAGTATAAGACACTCATGTCAAACAAGACTTGGTCCTTGGTTCCTTGGACTCATAATCTAAATGTTATGGGTTGCAAATGGGTGTACAAAGTAAAGTATAATCGAGATGGCTTTGTTCAAAGATACAAGGCAAGACTTGTAGCCAAGGGGTTTCATCAAACCCCTGGCATTGATTTTTCAGAAACTTTTAGTCCAGTGGTTAAACCTTCTATAGTTAGACTTGTTCTAACCCTAGCTGTGTCTAAAGACTGGGAAGTTAGACAATTGGACATTAATAATGCTTTCCCCAATGGGTATCTCACTGAGGATGTTTATATGGTTCAACCACAAGGGTTTCAAGATCCTCAGAAGTCTACACATGTATGTAAACTTCATAAAGCCTTGTATGGTCTTAAACAGGCTCCAAAGGCTTGGTACTCTAGGTTGAAAGACACACTTCTTCAATGAGGTTTCAAGAATTCTAAGTCTGACTGTTCTTTGTTCTATTTTGTGTCTAAGGCCACTGTTATGCTAATCCTGGTCTATGTAGACGATATCATTGTTACAGGTAATCAAACAAGGTGCTTAAGGGAGTTCATTCATAAACTCAATGCGGTTTTCTCACTCAAAGATATTGGACCACTCCATCTATTCCTTGGAATAGAAGTTTATCGTGATTCCACAGGCTTTTATCTAACACATCAGCAGTGTATAAAAAACTTACTGAGTTCTCAAGGTTTATCTCTAGCCAAGCCCTATCCTACACCCATAGCTGCTGGTGTGCATATCTCTAGTGACTCTGGAACTCCCCTTGCTGATCCTACACAATATCAAAGTTTATTAGGCGTCTTACAATATTTAACGCATACGAGGCCTGATATTGCCTTTGCCGTTAACAAGATCAGTCAATATCAGCAAGCCTCTACTACTATATACTGGCAAAGTTTAAAGCGAATTTTGCGTTACTTATCTGGGTCTTGCTGGGTAGGGTTGCATCTCAAGCCAAGCTTCAACTTTCAACTCCAGGGTTTTTCTGATGCTGACTGGGCTTCATCTCCTGATGATCGGAGGAGCGTTGGCGCATACTATGTGTACCTTGGAGACTCTCTGATCTCCTGGTCTTCGAAGAAGCAGAATGTAGTCGCGAGATCTTCAACTGAGTCAGAGTATCGAGCGTTAACAAATCTGTCAACAGAGATGATGTGGTTGCGTTCTCTTCTGACTGAAATTGCGTTTCCAGTTGCAACTCCATCTATTATCTGGTGTGATAACTTAGGTGCGAGTTCATTAGCATCAAACCCAGTTTTTCATGCCAGAGCAAAGCACATCGAGATCGATGTACACTTTGTCCGGGACCAGGTCTTGCAAGGGCTTCTTCAGATTCGATTTGTACAGTCTCACGACCAACTGGATGATTGTCTCACTAAGTCACTCACTCACCATCGTTTCCTATTTCTCAGAGACAAACTTGGTCTCATGATGTCGCCTCTTCGTTTGAGGGGGGATGTGAAGAATAACAAGACCTTGAAGCACCACGACAAGCATGGAGAGGGTGAAGCTTCAAGGACTGCTTCAATGGTTGTTGAGGTCATGGAGAAAGAAGATAGGAAAGGAAAGATGGTTTAGGGTTTCAGACAGTAACCCTAATTCGAGTTGGTGTTTGGAGCTGTGGGTCTTGGTCTTTGGTTGAAGACGGGTCGGATTATTGACTATCTTAAGTCCAACAGAAGGCCCAAACTTGGCAGTGAGTCTTAACACTACATTGGACCTCATCACACGTAAATACTATTCACTAGTCTAAGTGTTACATTAATGAATAAATGTGTAACAAGATTTGTAACTGTGTAACAAACCTCCACTAGTAATTACCTAACAAGAATCGGTTTTGGTCAGTTACATATAAAATATACCTGGTCACACTTTAATGAAATAAGAAAAATTTATTCCTAAACTCTCTCTCTATTCTTCAATTCTATCTATCTCTTCCCTAGCCTCATCAACATAACTCTCATATAATCATCACCTTATCTTCCATCCCTCCAGTCAACAATCAACCCAAACTCGGTCTTTTGTTCTCACTTGGTAACCCTCATCAATATTTCATTCAATCATTTCCAAGTAAAAATAGTATAGGAAGAGTTGGAACCCGTTTTTGAGGAGCCAGAGGGTACTTTGTTGCTCAAGCTTTAGCATCAAAACTATGAGAACCATATTGTGCGCGATATTCTATATTTTTCAATATCATTACCAAAATGATTTATACTACCACAATTTCACTTATTAATATGCAGCCACCCACTCTGATTCCATCTCAAGCAAACACACCCATCATTCCAACAATCATACCCCTTCATACGAGCCAAACTCGGGCCAGTATAATTACTCTATGTCCAGAGGATCTTAATATTCTAGATTAAAAAATATGTTTTAATTTTTCCTCAAAATGCAATAGGCGATGATCAATATGACTGTGCAAAGTTCTTTTGGGGTTACTTCCTAGTCAAGAAAAGAACTTCATACCATGTCCAGTTTATAACAACAAGGCTATGGGAATGTCGGTATTCAAGAATGCAAGCCCACATCCTCAGGTCACTACTTTAAGTTCTTTCTTGTTGACAACACTGGTGAGGTTTATTTTTGTTCAAGGGTAATTTTGTCCAGAGTTTTGTGGTATTTTGAAGGTATTTAATTTTTGGATAGGGTGTCGAGGGAGAATTGAGCTGCCTGGTTGTATTTAATTTTCATTACCCCCATTTAATGAAGGTGGTTGGGTATTTATACCCTAATCCTTGGGCCACATGGGCTTTCGGGTTGTGCTTATGGATTCGGATCGAACTTAAAGACCCATTAGTTTTAAGTAAGCAAGTAATTAGCTTAGTCATGAAGTGATTAAGTTTTTAATACTTTAATCCAGTTCGGACAGTTCAGTAAGTGAAGGTTGTCTCAATTGCCCCTGTCCGGTTAGGTGGATGTTGTCCGAATCGCCCCTGTCCGGATCTCATAAAGAGTGGTGACAAAATCCGGACTCATCAGTAGCCCCTTTTTTAGGTTGTGTTCAAAGGCCTTTGGCAATACCTAAAAAATAGCTTGTACCTGGTTACAACCATGTCCGGACAGATCTTCAAACTGCGTCATGGCTTTATCCGGACTGAAAAAGTCCTCAGAAACTAAACAGTTTTTTTCCAGAGACTGTGGGACACGTGTCTCTCTCTGATTCGCCACATCAACCGTTTTTTCCCTAGAACGGCGCTCCCACTTACTTCAAAAAGCAACCTCTTCATTTAAAGAGGATGACATCAGTGTCGTTTTTAATCATTGCAACCCTTTCAAATTCTCTTAGGTATCGAAGCATCTTTTGTACCTTTACTATAAATTAGTTTTTTTTTTCTACTGTTTTACCATCTTCATCATCCTTGCTCTGTTAAACTTTAAAGCTTTCTCTCTAAAAAACAAACACTTTCTTTTGGTGTGAGTTTATGTTCACACCAAGAAATGCTTTAATAAAAGGTGGGTGGCTCAATTTGTTGGATTTAGAAAAAGCTCAAAAAGTTGAACGAGAAATGCGCCTTGCTGCAGGCCTCCCTGTGTCCCCTGTTGATAAATCGGAAACCCCAAGTTCAGAGCCTGATCGGGGATCTTCTTCAACTAAGAGTTCCAAACCTAGGAGGTTGTTCCAACCCAACCTTTCACCAATTGTTTCGGGCTCATCGGTTCAAGAATCAGAGCCTACTATTGAACCAGTGCAGGCAGTTATCGGTTTTAAGAAACCTTCCCCATTCATTGCCATGAGATCGGATGCTGACGCCTCTCCAGAGAAGTTAGTAGATCGGAAAAGAGGTTGCTTGGTGAAAGGGCAAGCTCTAAAAGATACATCTTCCAAATCGGGGGCTAAAAATAGCAATTCAGGGTCAGAAGCACCCATTAAGATTCCTAAGGACAAGTTGTCCGGCCCGGAGGCATCTAGTTCAAGTCTCCGGAAAGAAACCACTGTATCTGAGCCCCATCCGGAATTCAGACTACAAGAAGCCAGTAATGCCCAACCATCCGGAGGGCCTGCTGAGCCAACCTCTAGCTCCCCTTACCCAAAAACAACTGATAACCCTTCCATGATAATGGAAGAAGTGTTGGAGGATTATGTTGAACAAGCTCCTTTTGAGTCTGAAGTCTCCGGGCAAATAAGTGAGGTTGTTGCTTCCAAGAAAGACAAAGACAAGGAGAAACTATGCTTAAAGCATCCGGATTTGACGGAGAGTCTTGTGGGAAAAGTGGGACCTTGTTTCCACAAGGTAAGTGTCAAATACATGCTAGCTTTGCAAAAACTCAATTATGCTTTTATCCACATTGCCGAACTGGGTCGGATGCGAACAAAATGGGGGATCCTAGAGAATGTCAAGGTAAGGATTCTGGTGGATCCAGAGACATCGGCAGACTGCAAGCTCAGTGAAATAGTTTTCTTCACTGAGCTCTTCAACTGGGGACTAAGGTTTCCCTTAGACCCAGAGATAGTCAAATACTTTCACGTCATCAAACTCTTCCCAAGCCAATTGAGCCCCAATGCATGGTACACTCTTATGGTCTATATAATGGCCTCCAGGCTCTCCGGAATTCCTCTTCCAATGGAGCAGTTTGTAGCTGTGTCCAGCCTCTGCAGAAACCACCTTATTCCCTTTTATCACTTCAACATGGGTGATAATTACAAAGTCGTGGACGACCTACTCGAGTCCGAAAAGGAATTAGAAGACTCAATTCTTGTTTGTGAGTGGCGCATGGGATAATGGGAGGAAGATTAAAATCGGTGTCAACCCGAGCCTGCTTACCAGCAGATGGCGAAGCGATCATAAGAATCTTATCTCACATTCTCATCTTTGTTTATCACCAATTTGTTTATCTAACTTGTTTTTTTTGTTCCTTGGTAGTGCTGCCTAAGGACTTCAGTGACTACTTGAAGGCTGGGCAGACCACTTGCACCTAGCTAAATGCTTGGGCTGCTGGGGAAATCGCTTCCACAATTCCTTTATCGGAGGCAATCTAACAAGGTCCTACCTTTGGAATACAACTGACCGGAGGGACTTATCCTGGGAGGAGCTAACCACCCCACCCCCTCCGGAAGTAACCCTCAGGAGAACAGATGCACCAGACGGGTCATTGTATCTGCCTGGTAGAGCTAAAGCCCCAAGCAAGATGAAGGGAAAGAAAGGTAAAGGCAAGCAGAGTACGGTTGAAGCCAATCCTACCGAAATAGAGGAAGCTGCCCCAACAAACCAAGAGGGGCCAGATCAATGACAGATTGACGTTGCTCTTTTACAAGTAGTGGAGCATGAAAGTACTAGGGAAGTGGTAGGATCTCCGAAATTCTCAAAGGCTCCCAAGAAAGATAGGAAACGAGGAGCAGAAGGCAAAGACAGGGAGGCCAAAAAGAAGAAAACCTCCAAGAGTGATGAAATTTCCCTTCGGCCTCTGGAGCCTCTTCCTCCGGTTGATCCTAATGACCCCACTCAAGCAGACGGCATCCCCGAGGACTTTCAAACCGGAGGGGGTGCATGAGGGGATATCAGCATTGATGGTGTAGATATTAGTGGTCTCGGAGAGATCGGTCTTTACTTCGTAAACCTCCCTAAGGATGATTTCGCTGGGCCTTACCTCCCCCCAAGTTCTTCGAACATCGTTACCTTCAATGGTTAGTCGTTCTCTGTCTCAAGTGAAAGAGATGTCATCACTCACTCTATATTAAGTAATATTCAGCCAGTGCTTAATTTGGAGAAGCAAGTACGAGGTCAGTCAGCCATCATTAATGCCCTTAATTCTGAAAAAGAGAAATTGTCTGGCGACCTCCTCACTGCCAATCAAAATGCTGATGTTTTGAAGAGGGAAAATAAGGAGTTGAAGAAAAACCAGGAGGATTGGGCCACAAAGGTAGCTACTTTGGAAGATACTATCAAAGAACTCCGAACAAAGCAATCCGAGTTGGAGAGAGATCTCTCTTCTTCGAGAGAGGAGGTGAAAGCTAGGGACAGGGTCATTCATACTTTAACCAATGACAAGATCTCGCTCGAGGACTCAGTGTCCAAGGTTGCACAAGAAAAAGCTGTATTGCTAAGGGAGAAAGAGGCAAAAATCCAAGCTAGGATTGATGCTTATACCAACCAAGTGATAGACACTCAGGAAGAAAAGTTTGCCAAAGTGAAGTCGAAACATGGTCTTGCTCTTTCACGAGAAATTCCCAAAGAGGACACTAGGAGACTTATGGACTTTTGTAGAGTATGAAGACCTCCCATTCCACACGATGGCTGATGGTGACAAGCATGACTACTCTAGTGGCTGGGACGATACTACTGATGAGGAAGAGAAAACCGAGGAAAGTCCAGATGAGGAACATGACGATTCCAAGAAGAAGAAGACTAGTGAGGATGGGCCAATCAAGAAAGCTCAGTCTTGAAGTATTGAATATCTCTCTTTTATTTTTTTGTGATTAAACCAAAGTCCTTGGATGGCCAAGGCATTTTTTGTAACCGTGTCCGGCTCCCGTTCGGATAAACCTTTTCGTTTGAAAACTCAAAGTCCTTGGGTCGACAAGGCACTTCGTATGTTTTAATGGGTAGCTTTATTTTGGACAACTCTTGCATTCTTTCATAGTTTTTCAATTTTGGTGGCCAATGTTTAAACAACCCTAAGTTATTTCATAAGTATTCTAAAATGAGAGTGTTTAAATTCTCCGATGACAAATGTTTAAGTAGTCATCACTCCTCCAATTTAGTCCGGTCTGTTCAAATAAAAATTTCACCAAAAACTGTTAAGTGAAAACACTCTGGAATTTTAGGAAGGCATCAAATTATATAAAAAAGCCCAGACACCTCATTAAAACCTCCCCGCGCCACCAGGGTAGGAAAGAGTATGCCCCCAAATATTTACATGAATTTTTAAACAAGTGAATATTTACATAGTTTTTATTCTAAGTACAACCGGAGGTGTTCAATGTTCTAGGGGTGATTCAAAATCTTCCCATCTTTGTCTTGGAGCCGGTATGTCCCAGGCTTAAGCTTTTCAATGACCACATAGGGTTCTTCCCAAGTTGGAGCCAACTTACCGAACTTCTTCTCTTTAGTGTGTAGGAAAACGTTTCTCAACACCTTACTCCCTGGTTGAAAACCCCTTCTCTTAATTTTAGAAGCGAAACTGCTTCTCATCAAACCTGGATAGTGTACAACTCTAATGTGAGCCTTAGCTCTTCTTTCCTCTAGTAAATCAAGCTGGCCTCTGATTGCCACTTCGTTAGCGTGTTCGGAAAAGTTATGAACTCAAAATGAAGGGAGAGTAGCTTCTATGGGAGCAATGGCATCCAACCCATGTACCAAGGCAAAAGGAGACTCTTGGGTTGCAGCCCCGGGAGTGGTCCGGTAAGCCCACAAAACTTCTTGCAAATAACTTGGCCATTTCCCAGCAGCCCCTTCTAAATTCTTCTTCAGACTGGACAGTATTGTCCTATTGGCCACTTCGACCTGACCATTTGCTTGTTGGTGGAAAGGGGAAGAGAAGCAGTGTCGTATGCCTCTAGAGGCACATAAACTTTCCATTTCTTTCTTGTCGAACTGTGGCCCATTGTCTGTTGTTATCTTTTGTGGAATTCTAAATCTGCAACAGATATTGGATAAAATATATTTTATAACAACTTTTGATGTTGTACCTACCAATGGAGCTGCTTCGGTCCACTTCAAAAAATAATCAATAGCAACGATTATTGTTCAGCACCCCCTGGATGCCATGGGTAGAGGTCCCACTAAATCCAACCCCCATCGAGCAAAAGGTATTGGCTCAGAAATTGACTCTAAAGGGACGGCTGGGACATGAATTTCATTGCTATATCTCTGGCATGGGTCACACTTTCTCACCAACTCCCTAGCATCTTGCATTATGGAGGGCCAATAGTACCCAGCTAACAAAACTCTTCTTGTTAGAGCCCTGAATCCACAGTGAGCTGATCCCTCACCATCATGTAATTCGAAGAGCACTATTTGAGACTCGTTGACCCCTAAACATCGTAATAGGGGTTTACTATAAGACTTCTTGTAAAGAATATCTCTTAGGATGGAAAAACCACGAGCCTTGCACTTTATTTTTCTTGCTACTGATTTTTCCGGAGGTAAGATGCCATCGGAGAGATATCGAAGGAGAGGAAATCTCCAATCTTGAGGCTGTTCTATCTGTATATTAAAACTTTCTTCTTCTTTGTCCGGATTGATTTGAATGGATGGGCACTCCAACACATGAATCCAAGGGTAGGACTCAGTATATGCTATGGTTGCCAAGGAGTCTGTCAGTATATTTTATGTTCGGGGTATGTGCTCATAAATGACGCTCTTGAAATTAAGTGCCACTTCTTTAAGAAGAAGTAAGTATTTAACCAGCTGCTCTTTTTTTGCTTCGGATTGACCTTGTGCATGATGGATAAGAAGTTGAGAATCGCTCATCAACTTGACCCTTTTGGCTCCACAAATAAGAGCTAATTTCAAACCAGCTATAGCAGCTTCATATTCGGACTCATTATTAGAGGCCCTGAAAGCAAAACATATAGCCTGGTACATTCTGTCACCGTACGAAGAGGTCAAACATACCCAGCACCACATCCCATGGTACTTGATCTACCATCAGTCCGGATGACCCATACTTTTTTGTATTTCACATCAGTTGTTTGCTTAGTGTCCCTATCTGAGTGAAATTCAACTAAGAAATCTACCACTGCTTGGGCTTTGATTGCTGTCCGAGAGGCAAAATCAATATCAAAGTCTCCCAATTCCACTGACCATTTAGTCATTCTACTTGAAATTTTGGCCTTTTGGAGAACATTTTTTAAAGGAAAAGACGTCCAGACAATATTGGGATGAGCCTGAAAATAAGGTCTCATCTTCCTCGCAGCAATCACCAGGGCTAGTGCTAACTTCTCAAGCTTCAAATAACGTTTTTCTGCATCAATCAAACTCTTGATAATGTAATACACCGGACGGGGATAATTATCTACCTCTCTTACCAACACTGCACTTATGGCACCACTAGAGAGTGCCAAGTATATGAAAAGAGTCTCTCTTTCAACAGGTTTAAATGAAGTCTTGGGGGAGGACAAATGCTTTTTGATTTCATCGAAGGCCTCATCACACTGTGAGGACCCATCAAAATCCTTTGCACCTTTCAAAGTTTGAAAAAACGGGGCACACCTGTCGGAAGACCTTGAAATGAATCGATTTAATGCAGCCAACCTCCTAGTCAATCGTTGTACTTCTTTAACATTCCGAGGAGGATCCATTTGTAGTAAAGCATTAAGTTGGTCCGGATCAGGCTGTATCCCTTGCTCACTTATTACATACCTCAGGAATTTCCCGGACTGTACTCCAAACACACACTTTTCCGGGTTTAATTTCAAATTTACTTTTACTAAGTTAACAAAAGTTTCTTGGAGATCTGCCAAGTGTAGTTCTTCGTCCATACTTTTCACCATCATGTCGTCGATGTATACTTCCATGTTTCTTCCAATTTGACCAGCAAAAACCTAATTTACCAATCTCTGATAAGTAGCCCCAGCATTTTTTAACCCAAATGGCATCACCTTGTAACAATGAAGGCCCCTATCGGTAACAAACGTAGTATGCTCCTGATCCTTCAGATCCACTTGAATCTGATTATACCCGGAGAAGGCATCCATAAAAGATAGCAGCTTGTTTCCAGATGTGGAATCCACCAATTGATCAATCCGGGGAACTGGGTTTAAATCCTTTGGGCAAGCTCTATTGAGATCTGTAAAATCGATACACATACGCCACTTGCCATTTTTCTTTTTTACCAATACCGAATTGGCTGTCCATAAAGGGTACTGAGAATCCTTTATGTGCCCCATTTTAGTAAGCCGGTCGACCTCTTGAACTATGACATCAGCCTTTTCCTTAGAAAAATCTCTTCTCTTTTGTATCACAAGTGCTATGTCCCTTCGGATGGACAGTTGGTGTGATATAATATTTGTTGGTACTCCGGTAACATCAGCATTGCACCAAGAAAAAACATGCTAATGGTGTTTCAGGAACTTCAACATCTTACCCTTTAATTCCGGTGTCATCTTGGACCCTATCTTGACATTTTTTCCGTCAGCCAAAGAATGTGTTTTAACTTCTTCAATCGGTATTCAAACTCAAGGGGTCTCTATGGGGTCATCAATTTCACCCTCTCCCCTAGAAAGCCCCTCAAACTGTTATTCCTCGTTGATCCAAACTGCCCCCAGCGTCCGGGGAGCTAGTGTTGTTGCATAACACTCTCTTGCTACCTTTTGGCTGCTCCGAACAACTCTCACTTGTCCTTGCACAACATATTTCAAACATTGGTGAACAGTTGAGGCCACTGCATGCTTCCTAGAGAGCCAAGACCTCCCCAGAATAGCATTATAACAAGTGGGACAATCCACCACGACGAACAGTATTCTAACCATTTTTCTAAAAGGCCATTTTCCCAACAAAACCTCCTCCTCAAACTCCCCGATGACATCTGCTGAGCTTCCAGTAAAACCCACAATTGACCTGTTCGAACGTTGAATCACTGCTGGATTTTTCATCTTTTTGTAAGAAGTTAAAAATAGAATATTAGTAGAACTTCCGGTGTCCACCAAAATTCGCCTTATGTCATTGCCCCCAATGGATGCTCCTATGACAACAACATCTTCATGAGGACCAGCTATATCCCTCAAGTCATCCTCATCGAAAACAATGAAGGGAAATGGAATCTGTGATTGATAGGAAGTCATGCCTCCTTCCAGTTGGGTAGCTAAAGTATGAACGTGCCTCTTTCTCGAAGAAGCAGTTGGTGCTGTCATGGTGTCTCCTCTAAAAATTGTGAGTGATTCAAAAAAGTTAATAAGCCCGGGCACCGTCTTGCAACGTTCCACAATAACACCCACTCTATTCCGGGTTGGATCAGGGTCCAAGTATTCTGACTATACATCGAACCTCTCGATTATTACCATAGCCCCTTCCGGAGCCAATGTGCCTGCATTGTTGGACCAGCTCGATGAGCGTTATTAGGCCTATTTCCACATCTTCTTTTAACATATGCTCCCAACTTTCCTTTTTCAATCAAATTCTGGACTTCTTGCTTCAAAGAAATACAATCCTCAGTGGTATGGCCAGTATCATTGTGATACTTGCAAAAACAATTGTTGCGGCTCTCCCTAGGAGACTGTAACGCAGCCGGCCTTCTATAATGTACTTCCTCCTTTGTTTTGTCATAAATGGTGGCTACGTTTTATTTTAATTCTGCAAAACACTCCGGTTGAACCCAAGGCCCTCACTTATTTCTAGATTGTTGACTCTGGGCTGGTGCAGCTGGCTGAGACTGAGCTTTGGCTCTGTTATGACTCTGTCCCGCCTCCCTAGCCTTTTTTCCGGACTGATTTTGATTTGGATTTAGTGCAACCGGAGCAGACCTCACCTGCCTGTGCACTCTAGTTTTCTTTGTTTCATCTACATTAATCTTCTTCCCAACCTGATTCAGCAGACCTCCCCATGTCATGGCCTTTTTTCTGGTTAATGAATCAGCCAAGTTTCCAGGGTTTAAGCCCTGCCTCAGAGAAGCTATTACTAATTGTTCAAAGCAATCAGCTAATCCATTTTTTGGTGTTTACAAAGCGACTTATGTATTCTTTTAGAGATTCGTTCGGTTCTTGGGCACAATGGATAATTGTGTCTCCATTGCCCTTTACCTCCTTGCTTCCAACAAACTGTCTTCGAAAACCTACCCAAAAAGTATCGAAATTTCTGATGCAGCCTTGTGGCAAACTGTGGCTAAAAACCCTGTCAAGTCACCGGTGTTTGACCTCTGTTGCATTCGTACCACTAACTTTCCTTCGTCCCCAAAACGAGTCACTGCTGTTTCAAATCGTTGCATTCTTGCCACTGGCGCGTGCAAATTAACAAGAGGCTGACACGTGTCATCCCAGTATACTCATCTACGTTTCATATACGGTCACCCATTAGATTCTGCCCAAAATACCCCCGTTTAATAATATTTAAATTTTACCTTTTACTTTTAATTTTTTATTTAATTTTCATTTAACCTTTTTAATTTTTTTTTTTATTTTTACCTCAGATAATTATTTCATTATTTTTAAATTAACTTATTCATCTTTATCTTCCTTAAAACCCTAATTTTAAATGGTACAAAGCAGTGTTCTTCTTGTTTCCTTCTCTTCTCTTCGTCTACAACATTTTCTATCTTCACCTTGTTTGAAATAACCGAAATGGAAATAGTAATTGCCAGCCAAAACCAGAAGTTATCATCCTTTTCAAAGATTTCGACTAATTTACCTGAAGAAGAAGAGATCTACAATAAACTGAAAAGCACATATATATTCAACCAAGAACAAAGACTGATTTTGTTGAGGAAAATCACAAGGAACAGAGATGAGTCTAGGGTTTTGCTATGTATTCCATTGATAATATCATGTCTCAAATCTCTAATTCCATCTACATACAGTTTGGTCAATTTATCCCTAGAGAATAAGATGGCCATCGGTGTACTCGGTGCGATAGAAACGCTTCTGCAGTCGCTTAGATCGGAAAGCGAGTTAACTCGTCACGACTCAGATCTAAGTGTTATACCATCTCACTTTAGTCTCTAGAAACAGAGTCAAGCTAGTGAAACTCGACACTGTTGCGACTCTACTCTCGATGGCCAGATCCGATGAATCAGTCGGCTGGTGAAACTCGGCGCCGTTGCAATTCTACTTTCGATGGTCAGATCCGATGAATCAATCGGCCGTGTGCTTCTCGTTCTATATAACCTCGCCTCAAGGAGTTTTGAAGAAGGGTTGAATGCTAAAAAGACAGTCAAAAGAACGAAAGCAAACATGAAACCATAAGAAAATATAAATATTCTTCTTGACTTGATGATGTCTGCAATTTATGAGGAACACAAGGACGAAGATGGTTTCTTGTACATAAGTTACAGTGGGGAGAACACGTTCGGTGGTGCATCGTTGGGTTGAATTTTATGGTAATAAGAAGAAGACGACTAGATCTGGCTTGCTTATTTGTTAATGGTTTTACTCCCTACTCACCCAAAAACAAATAAAAATGGACCCATTTAATATAAAATTGATAAAGTAAAGATTTGAAGTAAAATAATAAAATAAATATTTGGGGTAAAATAAAAGAGGTAAATCATTTTAAGTTATAAGTTAAAATAAAAAGTAAAAAATAAAAAGTAAAAAGTTAAAAAGTTAAAGTTAAAACTAGTAAACAAGGGTATTTTGGACAGAATTTAATAGGTGACCGTATATAAAACGTAGAGGAGTATATTGTGGTGACACGTGTCAGCCTCTTGTTAATTTGCACGCGCCAGTGGCAAGAATGTAACGATTTGAAACATCAGTGACTCGTTTTGGGGATGAAAGAAAGTTAGTGGTACGAATGCAACAGAGGTCAAACACCAGTGACTTGACAGGGTTTTTAGCCGGCAAACTATTGTACCACTTCAGAGCACTCCCCGTAAATGACTGGGAGAATTCTCTACAAAGCAACTTGTCGTCATCATCAAAATTCATCATAAAATTTTTGAACTGTTCCAAGTGGTTGTCCAGGTCTTTACTGCAATCGTATTTTTCCATTTTTGTACTATCAAACCTCTTAGGGAGGTTTCCGGACAGGATCTTGGAGGACAATGGAGATTGTCTCCAATTCCGCCACGACTGAAAACGGTATCCTCATTAGGAGTTGCAAAGATACTGGTTCATTATGGAAGGCAAAAGGATCCATCACCATCCGATCTACGTGTCTCCGGCTATGAGACGATCCTTTGCCTATATACCTCTTTAACTTTCCATGCCTATCCTTTTTTCTTGAGTACTTTTTGACTAACTTTTGTTTCTTTTTCGAGAGGCCTTCATCACTGCTGGATGACAGGGATTCTTCGACTCCATCTTCGTCTGAGGAGTTGTTGGAAGATTTTGAGTCTGAATCAGAGCTCTCCACCGTTTTGGACCGGTGAGACTTTTTTGAGCTAGCATGAGTCTTTTTCGTGCTCACATGGGTTTTTGAGGGCTCATGCTCCCTAGGATTGTCAGTATGGTGAACTGACGTCTTAGATTTCTCTTTTGTGCCCATCTCTGCCCTCTTGGCAGCCCTCAGAGCTTCTATTTCAACTTTTAACCTATCTCGCTCCTCAATGGTATATTCATCATTTTCTCCCACCACTTCAGCCAAAGTTGGTGGTACTTCCTGCACATCCGGATTCATCCGAACTAGTTTTTCTGATGGTTTTGAATGCTAGATTCAGGCACCGTCGTATCTCCCACTGTGGTCGCCAATTTGGTGAGGTTTATTTTTGTTTAAGGGTAATTTTGTCCAGAGTTTTGTGGTATTTTGAAGGTATTTAATTTTTGGATAGGGTGTCGAGGGAGAATTGAGCTGCCTGGTTGTATTTAATTTTCATTACCCCCATTTAATGAAGGTGGTTGGGTATTTATACCCTAATCCTTGGGCCACATGGGCTTTCGGGTTGTGCTTATGGATTCGGATCGAACTTAAAGACCCATTAGTTTTAAGTAAGCAAGTAATTAGCTTAGTAATGAAGTGATTAAGTTTTTAATACTTTAATCCAGTTCGGACAGTTCAGTAAGTGGAGGTTGTCCGAATTGCCCCTGTCCGGTTAGGTGGATGTTGTGCAAATTGCCCCTGTCCGGATCTCATAAAGAGTGGTGACAAAATCCGGACTCATCAAATACTACGTAGGTACTTGAAATAACTCTCTGGTTTTTCAATAACCACTATGTCTTCCTTAAAAGATGAGAGCTAATAGATAACTCAGCTAAGGACTCATTTTAAGCTATCCCGGTCTAGGTGAAGTTCGATGGTCTTCCCCGTGACCTATGGTCGGAGAACGGTCTAAGAGTACGTGTAACTTCCAATAAACGCCTATCTATGTGGACACACATATACACACTGCAAACTGGGTAAGACTCAGCTTTGCTCGTATCTGCATCATTATGAATGCGATGGATGAATTTTCAGCAACCATTAGTATCAGTTTTTAGAAAGAGTCCACATTTTTCATATAGAGAAAAATGGCCTCATCATGACATTTCCTCCCCCAACATATAGTAGATGCAAGAAGTTTGGGAACATCACCAAAAACTGCACTGATCCTACTGAAACCCCGCACTTCAACATCCCCACAAGGCGGCTATGAAAGAAGCCATTAGTAGACAACTCATAGGATGTTAGGATTACTTCCAATAATAGTAATACCCACTATCGCCCAACTATGAGTCATTGAGGGTGAACATCAAAGAGTATTGAATCTCCATCCTCTAGGGACGCCCCATCCCCCATGCCACGAAATAAACACGAAAGTTTCCCAAGAATGACAAAGCCTTAAACACGCTCAAGAGAAATATGCTGCCTAAACGTTAGATATTTTAAAGGCCTGTATGTTTTTCTTTTATAAACTTTACTAAAATATATTTTGGAATGTGCAGGCCCTTAATGACCCAATTAGATAAACAAATGTTTGTGAATATGTTTTTTCCAATAGTATCATTGTTATTTGGATGTTAGAGACTAAAGTAAATTCTAATAATTTAGATAGAATCATGAAAACAATGCTTTCATTTTGGTATCATCAAACTAACCATGATTCTCATTCGTTAGGAACTATCTAGATAGCTTCGAATCCTAGTGTCTGTAGGGTCAATATACTTGTTACATCATCTAAATTCATATGTTGCACCCTGACCTACATCGCAAGAAACCTAAAATTTTATTTTACCGCAGTGTATGGCCTCAATGAGCCATATGACCGCCAACCTTTATAGCATGATATGACCAATCTAGATTCTGCTCGACATGTCATTCCATGGGTGGTCATGGGCGATTTATTGATTTTTTTCACTCAAGCGAGCTAAATGACTTTTGATCCTCAGTTTTCTAGTTTACCTAGATCAACAAGAAGATTGACAATCCAATCTCGTCCAAAATAGATAAAGCCCTAGTGGAAAGGCATTAGGATGCCAAGTTCCCTAACTCATTTTCCCATTTTGACATTTCTTGCACTTCCGACCACACCTTCATTACCATGCACCTCATCACCCCATCCTTTCTTAATAAAAACACTTTTAGGTATTTCAGTATATGCAAAAGCCATCCGAGTTTTTCAAACATATTTATCGACAGTTGGAATTCCTCGTGCGAGGCAAGCACCATGATCATTATTTCATAAAAACTTAACCAACTTAAGATTTATCTATCCTTCTTAACAAAAAGAATTTAGTAAAATTGCTATTATGGTTTACGCTGACAAGTGACCCATCTAACCCTCTTCTTGTTGAGGCTGAAATTAAAGCCTTTAAGAACTATATTTTCCTCAGCCGAGCTAAAGAATCATTCCTAAACCAAAAATCCCACGAGACCTGTCTAAAATTAGGAGATCTTAATTCAAAATATTTCCATAATAGCATAAAAGCGCGTACAACCATATACCAACATTATTTCCATCAATGACGTTGAAGAGACCACTTACACCAACCTAAAAGAGGTTTTAGATATTTTTGTGATCCATTTCACTAACCTCCTCGGTACCAACAACCCCCTCCCCCCCCCCCCACATACCATGGTCTCGAGAGTATTAGGAACCTAATCACGACCAAACTTTCCCCCATGATAAATCTAACATGTTTAGGCTAGTCAACGATGATGAAATCAAGAAGGCTTTATTTGACATAGATAACAATAAATCCCATGGACCTGATAGTTTCAGTGCAGCTTCTTTGAAACTGGTTGGACCACCATCAATCCAGATTTCCGCAAATCTATATAATTTTTATTCCGCCATGGTAGAATGGACTCTATTTGGAATAAAACCTATTTGTCCTCATCCCAAAAACATACTTCCCCACCTCCTCGACCGATTTCAGACCAATATTATGCTACAATGTTATTTATAAGGTCATATCAAAAACTCTGGCAGCCAGAATCAAATATTTCCTCCCCACTCTCATTGAAGCCTCTGAGTCACCATTTTTTGCTAGGGATGAATAATTCAGATAACATCATGCTCTCGTATGATTTCTTACATGGCTACCACACTAATAAATAGAGTACGATATGCAATCTCAAGATCGACCTCATGGAGGCTTTTGACATTGTATATTGGCGTCTTATGTTGGATGTCCTCTATGAGGTGGATTTTGCCACAAATATGATTGGTTGGATCCTATAATGCATATCTGCGCCCTCACACACCATATACATAAATGGTAACAACTTTGGATCATTCAAAGGTAGGAAGGGCCTCAGAGACGTGAACCATCTTTCTTCATATCTATTTGTTATAATTATGCAAGTCTTTTCCAATATTCTTCGGGAAAAAGGACAGCACCCTAACTTTGGATACCACTGGAAGCGTCAGAAGCTAAAATCATCAACCTCTGTTTTGTAGACGGCCTTATGATCTTATACCGAGCCAACACCCCTTGCGTCTCCCCTGTCAAAGGCGAGCTTGAGGAATTCAAAAAACTCTCTAGCCCATGCCTCAACCGCACCAAAAGTTAGAGGTATCTGTCAAGGATCCTGAAAAATGATCGTAGTGCCATAATCTCAACTCTTGGCTTCGAAGATGTCATTCTCCCCGTCAGATATCTGGGAGTTCGACTTACTATATTATGGCTATCCTACAACGACTGTCGTCCTCTGTTCCACAAAGTGACTAGCTGCATTAATTCCTGGACCTCCAAGCATATTTCATACGTTGGGAGACTCAAGCTACTTAAAGCGGTATTTTTTCAGCTAAGTTTATTATTCATCGGTGTTCATCCTCCCAGTCCGTGTTCTCAAAGAAATCTTACAGTTTTTTTCGTAGATTACCCTGATCTGAACCTGAAATGAAAATTTTAAGAGCAAAGTTCGTTTGGAATAAGGTTACCTTTCCCACAGGATTCTAAACCTTAAAAATATGGAATCAGGCGACCACTCTCAATAATTTCTGGTCCATCTTGGCGAAAAACCCTTCCTCAATCTCGACCAAGTGGAATATCACGGGAAAGATAAAAGACAAAAAATATATGGAGCCTTATAGTAGGCTCCTCCCCAAGTTATGGATGAAAGAATTTTCTGAATCTCAGATCCATTGCTATAAATCTGTACAAAGTTGACATAGGCAACATAACCTTTACCTTTTTATGGTATAACCCATGGCTCTTCCTCACATCGCTCTTTGACCGTTATGGTCCCAATATTATCAGGTATACTCGATTACGCGACAAAAATCGGGTTTCAAATATAATCAACAATGGCTCATGAACATTTCATTACATTTATTTATAGTTTGGTATCAATTCAAGGGAAATTGTCAACGCGATGCAAGCTTATCGAATGCGGCTACACCACTACACATGAATATGTACTCTGCGGTAACACGCCCGAAACCATTAGTCACATCATAGTTGATTGTAATTTCTCTAGGCAGACCTAGGAGGCCAGGTCGAGAAAAGTTAACATGTATTCCCCAAATACGAATTGACCACGATGGTTTAGTCCTGCGAGCGATCTTTGGCGTGCCACGTTTAGCGAGATCATATATCATATATGGAAAGTAAGAAACGTTAGGATTTTCAAAAATACACAATCATTGGGCTTAGGCGTTGCTCATCATATCTTGTCTGGAATCCGCTACAGATTTTACGGCACCAGAGTGCCCTAACCTGTTTAACAACACCACCCTACTCCTGAAAGCCTTTGTTGTTTACTTAGATATTTTAGGGTTCCATAGTCTTGCATGTAACGTAGCGGATCAAATCCCTACGAGTAAAATTGTTTCCTCGTGTTTCTTTACGATACCAAAAATACCTCAATATACTTGTAAACAATTATTTTCATTTATTATACTGTTTTTATACCAAAAACAAAGTAGTGCAAGTAAAATAAACTCCGTAATGATCATATATATTTGGCCAACAACAAGATTTGTTAAACATTGTTTGTATTTTCTAGGTTTCAAATGTTAATAATCTCTGATGTTTATGACAAGTTTATTTTCTTTAGTATTTACACAGATCATGTTTATTCTGTGTAGCGTGATTTGTTTTGCTTAATTTTCTCATGTTGGAATATATTTATTTAATATATTTTTGGACCGACAATAATTTGGACTGACGTGCTAAATAAACATATTCGGTCATTGTCTTAAGGAAGTCTAAATTAAAATTAATTGCGTTAATTATTTCATTAACTAAATTGGAACTATGGGTGAAAATGCGTTATGGTCTCAAGTGTGGTAACCATGTTGAATTTGGGCACTCTGATGAAGAGGGCCAAAATCTCAACATTTAAGCATGAAGTAATAAATCAGTGATATAAATTGAATTATCAATTTATCGGGTTATGGTTCCCAAACACAAGGAAGTAATAAATGATGGGCTTTACAATGTTGGGTTTCAGATTGTAAAGAGTAAGGGACTAGGTTTAGGAATTTCATCATCCTAAAACCTAATAAAAAAGACGACCGCTTCTTTCAGTTTATAGAAACCAAACTCCTTTCTTGACTAACTTGTTCTGCAGGTTTCTCAAGAAAATATACAAAATAGTCGAAGAATGAAGAGGAACAAAAGAATACTAAATGAAAAACAGCAGACAAACCCGTAAATATTCTTGATTTTCTGTTTATTCATTAGGTTAATCTAAAAAAAGTTTAATTATTTTTCCAGGCATTGTTAAATATTATATGATGCGATTTCGAATACTATTTAACATCTCATTCAATTACTTTGTAAGACTATTTAAGACCACTTTATTCTTCAAACAAACCAATTAATTCTCCAAGATTGTGGGTTCATTGTCAATTTTAATATTTGGTGTCAGAGCAGCATCACGGGACTGATCACATAGTGATACTAAGAAACAACAACGAAAGGACCATTGATAGCAGCTTTGTGCAACCAATCATTTCCAGATTTGGTAGACATTATGATAACTTAATCATGTTCATGGATTTTTTTTTTGCGTTGTAGATAAATTGGAGCTTGGTGGGAACTCCGGATTCATGTAGCACCAGCGGAGGAGAACTTCAACAAGGTACAAAGAAAGACAATTGATGATAAACAGCTGAAAATTTTAAAGGCTAAAAACTATTGGTTTCAAGTCATTGATCGATCAATTCTAGAGACGATCCTGGAAAAAAAAAAGATCCCAAAAAACATCTGGGGTTCTTTGGAGCATAAGTACCAAGGAACATTCCAAGTCAAGCATGCACGATTACAATCTCTCCGTATAGATTTTGAGGTGTTTCAAATGAAAGAAGAAGAATAGGTGAATGACTGCTCTAGGTGAACCCTCTCCATAGCCAACAAGATGAGGATTTATGGAGAAACAATGAGAGATATGGTGGTTGTTGAAATATAATTCTGAGATCCATGATTCCAAAGTATGACTATGATGTATGCTTTATTGAGGAGCTTCATGGTTTGGAAACTTTGTCCATTAATGAACTCCAAAGTAGTCTATTAATACATGAACATAGGATGAGGCCATGACATGAGTGAACATGCATTCAAAGTGACTTATGAAACTCAACCAGGAGGACGAGGAAGACAAATAGGACGAGAAATTGATAGAATATTACAATTGTCATGCACTTGGTTAGTTTCAGTGGGAGTGTCCAAATAGAGGAAATTATCGAAAAGCTAATTGCGTAGAGACAAGTGAAGAAATGATGTTGATAAGTGGATGTCAAGGAGGCTGGTAAATATGAATTGTGGTTTTTGGATTCAGGTTGAGCAATCACGTGTGGGAATAAGAAGATTGATGAAACCTTCAGGGAATCGGTGAAATTGGGAAACAACTCGAGCTTGGTTGTGCTAGGAAAATGGAATATTCGAATGAAAGTAAATGGCACTGTGCATGTGATCACTCGAGTGTTTTATGTACCAGCATCAAAGAGAACCTTGCTTAGTATTGTGCAGTTCCAAAAAAAGGTCTAGCCATTCTCATATTATCCTTTTTGAGAAAGTAAAACTGTGGTACTTCGTGATTCATCAAATGCGACGTACAAAGGAAATAAATAGGCAATAAACGAGGTGGAAGTTACAAAATAGGATCCACTAATCCCACTTCTCTCTTCACTTAATGCCCGTTACGTAACTCCTACACCCACGTAAAACTCTAAGACTCAGTCTAATACTAACGGTTACTATAACTTAAATAAATAAAACATGTTTAGATTAAATACATAAAATGCAACATGTCCCCCCCTAATCTCAACATGTTTTTCAAACCTCGACTTCAGCTTCCTGAGCTCGCAGTAAGATCCTCAACCCCTATTGCCTTCCTCATTTCTTCAAATTTAACCTTCCCCAATGCCTTAGTTAAGATGTCTGCCCTCTGTTCTTGAGTCACCACGTGCTTAATGATCAACTCACCCCTTTCAATACACTCTCGAATAAAATGAAACCGTACGTCGATATGTTTGCTCCTCCCGTGTAGTACCGGATTCTTCATTAACTCGATGGCTGACCTGTTATCTATGTGGAGTATCACTGGTCCAACCGATTATCCCGAGATTTCCTTTAGTAGTCCACGAAGCCATATGCTCTGACAAGCTGCTGTCGTGGCGGCCATGTACTCCGCCTCGCACGAAGATAGAGCAACCACTTCCTGTTTCTGCGATGTCCAAGATATTAAGCTCCTGTTAAGGTAGAAACACATGCCCCCAGTAATTCTCCTGTCGATAACATCTCCAGCAAGATCACTATCTGTAAACCCATACAACATCCTACTACTCTTCTCGTTTGCATAAACCAGCCCATACTCAATTGTCCCTCGAATGTACCTCAAGATATGTTTCACAGCTTGTTGGTGCTTCACTGTGGGTTTCTCCATGAATCTGCTCACCACTCCCACAGCGTATGAAATATCTGGACGAGTGTGAGTTAGATATCGCAGACTTCCAACGATACATCTGTACTCAGTGGCATCAACAATTACTCCTTCTTCATCTCTGTCCAACTGTAACTTATGCTCCATAGGAAATTTGGACGCGTTACAATTCATCATTCCAGATTTTTCCAGTAGCTTCTTGGAATATGATGACTGCTTCAGTGTAGTACGCATCTCTCCTTGGTTTACTTCTATTCCAAGATAAAACGACAATAAACCCAGATCACTCATCTCAAACCGTTTGTTCATTTGCTGCTTGAATGCTTCGATTTCCTGCTTGTCTGAACCTGTCACCAATAAATCGTCAACATACACACCCACTATGAGTATACTCCCTTCTTTGTACTTCATGTACACCGCTTGCTCGTGTAAGCATCTGTCAATTCCCAACTCTTTCAAGCATCTGTCTAGCTTCGCATTCCACGCTCTAGGAGCTTGACGCAACCCGTACAAAGCCTTCACCAGTCTATACACCATCTGTTCCTGTCCTTTCTTGACGAACCCCTCAGGTTGGATGACATAAACTTCTTCAATGAGCTCTCCGTTTAAAAACGCTGATTTTACATCAAGATGATAAACTTCCCAACCTTCTTTCGCTGAAAGTGCTAGCAAGAGTCGAACCGTGTCAAGTCGTGCTACGGGAGCGAAAACTTCATCATAATCTATTCCTTTCCTTTGAACGTATCCCTTTGCGACGAGCCGTGCCTTATGTTTCACCTCTTCAAGCATCTGGGTCCTTTTTTAACTTATATACCCACTTCAAACCTATTGGTTTATGCCCAGGTGGTAAACTTGTGAGTACCCAGGTTTCGTTCTTCTCTATTGTCTCGAACTCCGTCTTCATAGCATCTTGCCAATCCTTCTCTTTTATGGCTTCGAAATATGACGTTGGTTCCTCAGCCTTTAATAACATCAGCTCATCAATCAGCTCAATGACCTCAGTGTCATTATAAATATCTGCCAAAGGCCTGAACCTCTTAGGTTCACTGCTCGTGGTAGATGATGTTCCAACAGTTTCAGCTGTTTTGGTCGTCGTAGTTTGTTGTGACGATGCCGATGACTGTGAAGTCATGGATTGCAGAGGAGTTGTGGGTTCATAATCTGCATCCACACTGTCCCCAGTTTCCGTGTTCTCGGTTACCTCAACATAGCTCCCAGGGAAAGTTACTTCACCACCTGTTTCTTGTTCCCATGACCAGAAGGCTTCCTCTTGAAATACCACGTCCCTACTGACGTGTACAGTCCCTGTTTGTGGGTCAAATAAGCGACTCCCTTTTGTTCCAGGCTCCTTACCGAGATACACCACCCTCTTACTACGATCATCCAGTTTCTTGACATGTATCGAAGGTATCTTCATAAATGCAATACACCCAAACACTCTTAAGTGTGTCAGGTCCGGCTTAGTCCCACTCCATGCTTCATATGGTGTTCTTTCGTTTAAACTTCGAGTTGGTAGTCGATTGAGAACATAGATCGAATGACGCACCGCTTCACCCCAGAGATACGCAGGTAGGTTTGCTCCCCTTAGAAAACTTCTTGCCATAGCAGCCACAGTCCTATTCCTTCGTTCCACCACCCCGTTTTGCTGCGGAGTGTATGGTGCTGTGTAATGCCTCAAAATACCAGCCTTCTCACAATACAAGGTGAATTCCTTGGAACAAAATTCACCGCCTCTATTTGTCCTCAAGATCTTTATGTTTTTCTCGCTCCCCTTTTCAACTAAAGCTTTAAAATTTTTAAACATCTCGAAAGCATTACTTTTCTCCTTTAACATGTAGACCCACATTTTCTTACTGAAATCATCAACAAATAAAAGGAAATAACGATTACCTCCAGTTGTCGTTGGTGTGAAAGGGCCACAAATATCAGCATGAATTATCTCGAGTGCTTTCCTCGACACAGAGCTAGTTTGATGTGGGAAGGATTTTCTGGATTGCTTCGTCATTAAACAACCTTCGCACCTTTTAAGTGGTTGAGTCATGCTTGGAATCCCGTATGCCATCTTCTCTCGCGACATTAATTCCAAAGCTTGGAAATTTACGTGCCCAAGACGAGCATGCCACAACCAAGTATCTTCTTCGGCCTTGTTAAACAAACATGTTGCTCTACTTTCTTCAAGACTGATCTTATATAGTCGGTTCTCTGTCCTTTTCACCTTCATCAATAGTCTTCCACTCGCCTCGTGAATCCACAAATAATCCCCATCAAGTACGACTTTATTCCCTGCCTCAGAAAGTTGTCCCAAGCTTATAATATTATTACAGAGATTTGGGATATAGTATACCTCTTCAAGCATCCTTTCTTCACCATTCTTGCACTGGAACGCCACTGTTCCCTTTCCCTTGATACACACGGTCGATCCATCGCCAAACTTCACTTTCCCGGAGACACGCTCATCCAAGCTTTTGAATTTTCCGCGCTTCCCAGTCATGTGATTGCTGGCGCCGTTATCCAAGTACCACACCTGTGACTCCTTTTGTTCACCTACGTTTGTTCGTAGCTTTGGAACCACTCCATCCTCCTTCAGAAGCATAGATTCGATATCCATTTGTCCGACCTCAACAACCAACAAGGCTGGCTCATCTTCTTGAATTTTCGAGATATTTGCTTCTCTCGTCATGTCTTTCTCCTTCCTTGGTTTACGACAGTCCGCAGCAAAGTGTCCCAGTGCTTGACAGTTAAAGCACCTCACTCTACTTCTGTCTCGTACTCCACGAGTACTTCCTCCACCTCGAGTCCCTTCTCTATTGGTTTTCCTTAACCATTCTTCTCGAGTCAACAAAAGCTGCCCCTCGCCGCTTTCTTTCTTCCTCCACTCATATTCTGTCAGCAGCAATTGTCCCTGGTGTTTCTCCGTTGTCCCTCACAATCTTTCCTCGTGGGCTTTCAAAGAACCAACGACTTCTTCTACCGACATCTCTTCCAGATCTCCGAATTGCTCAATAGCAGATGCAATCTGTAAGAATTTTGTGGGAACCGCTCTGAGAAGTTTCTTAACCACATATGTCTCTTCCACTTTCTCTCCCAACACTCGAATATTGGTAACCAGGCTGTTCAGCTTCAGATAGAATTCGTCTAATGGCTCATCGTCTTTCATGCTTAGAGCTTCGAATTCGCTCTTGAGGGTCTGGGCTCTAGCTGCTTTTACCTTGTCTGCTCCCAGGTACATGGTTTTGACAGCCTTCCACGCATCCTTGGTCGTCTTCTTTTCTGCAAGTGACATCAGGACATCTTCTGGAACTCCCTGGTAAATAACAGCGAGTGCCTTTTTGTCGACCTTGTCTTCCACAGGAGCTTTAGGGTCCTTGGGTTCGATTGCCTCCCACACTCCGTGGGCTTGCATGAATACCGTCATTTTGAGAGCCCATGCAGTGTAGTTGGTTTTGCTCAACATCGGGTAGCTGAGACCAAAGGAGCTTTTGCTTGTCGTCTCCATCTGAAGTTATGAACACCTCCTGAAGCTCTGATACCAAGTATTATCCTTTTTGAGAAAGTAAAACCGTGGTACTTCTTGATTCATCAAATGCAACGTACAAAGGAAATAAATAGGCAATAAACGAGGTGGAAGTTACAAAATAGGATCCACTAATCCCACTTCTCTCTTCACTTAATGCCCGTTACGTAACTCCTACACCCACGTAAAACTCTAAGACTCAGTCTAATACTAACGGTTACTACAACTTAAATAAATAAAACATATTTAGATTAAATAATGCAACATCTCATACAACATGGCAGGTGTAAGGTTTGCCATCCTAATTAGTAAGTGTTTGATCATAGAGACAACAATGAAGTGAACATTCTGTTGACTTTTGTTGCTTGTTCACAGCCACAAACGCAAATGTGTCTCAATTCTTTTGTATAAGATGAACCCCAATTTTGGCACTGAAGATATGGACACCAAGGATGGACTGGTCTAAATCCCATTCAACAAAAGCAGATGGTGGAGGGATTGCTATAGTTTAAATCTCATGTGAATTGTGTAGCGGGGAAGCAACAACGAGATCCGTTCCCAAACGAAAGCACATGGAGAACGTCTCAAATTATTCAACATGTGCATGCTTTTATATATGTGGACCAATAAATACCACTTTAAACAGCAGGAAATTGTACTTGAATGTAAAACAGAGAAGTAAAAATAGAGTATTATTTAATGTGTAATTTCTGTAACTTACAAAGTGCATCATACGTTCATTCTAAGAAAACATCTTTCTCAAACTTCTTACTAATTATAATAACTGTACAAACTCATGATTTGTTAGGTATTTAATCATTCGTTGATCTTTATTGATTTAGTCCTTCAGATAGTTTAAGTTGATGACCTATGTTACATGAATAAACTCTTATGTGTGTATGGTTGTGTTTGGATTTGCATGATTTGACTGTATTTTTCATTTTTTTATTCTCTTTCAAGATGAGACTAAAAAAGTCATGAACGCTCATTTTGAATGCGAAAAATCGAAACAAACAATTAGGCAGCGTTTTTTGTGAAAATGTTAGTTACGTAGTTTGATAGGCACGTGAATACGTTGGATAAAACCTTATTTTGTAACAATCTATATCTGGATTTAATATTAATTACAGTCGTATTATCACAAAACATAGTAATAGATAAAGATAATTGAATATATAATTTTTTCAAGATATATGAGAGCCATTGTATTTCATAAACCGAGTTCGATATTCTGTCTCAACTGAGCTCTTGCTCACCATGGCTTGTTTCTTGGTTCCTCCTACCAAGACTGAAAACACTACAACGGAAGATCATCGAGAAGGAATTACAATAGAAGACAATCAAGGAAAAATGACGGCAGAAGATCATCGAGGAGATGGCCACCTCTTTCCTAATGATGTCCTTAGTGAAGAGGAGCTTCAAGCTCTCTACAAACATATGGATCCAAAGGTTCAACAAATCCTAGAGCAGCTTCAAAAAAATGGCCATAAGTTTACATCTCCTTTTTTACATGAAATTTCTGAATTCGGACACTCCACTAGCTTCGTCATCTGCTCTCATGCCTTACAACAATGAAAGGTTCATCCTTGTTCAAGATCCATCCGAAGACGTTTTACTTGCACTGCAACATTTTTCCAACCTTGAAATAGCAGCAAAAGCATTATGCACAGAAGTAAATTCTTCTCAAAGCCATTTGGAAACCATGACTAAAGAGATGGGCCGATATAAAAACGATGTTGCTGCAGAGAAAAAGATGAGAGAAATATTTGGCAAACAACTCAAAGATCAATTTCATGAATTCCAAGTTGACAGGTTGTAATATATTTATGAAACCATCCAGCTCAAACGTCATCTACGCTCTGTCCATGATCAACAAATGGAAGAACTCAAGACTTTCTATCAAGCTGTGATAGATTATCTTAAGAGCCAAGATGGCAATGAATTATCCGATGAGCAGAAAAAATACTCCAATATTCAAAAATCTTTAAATAAGAGTGAAGAAGAAAAGAAGAAGCTGAAAAATGATATAGCTACTCTCAAGACAGCATTTGAAAAATAAAAAGAAGTTGATGTGGAAGCTGCCAAGAGTGAGTGTGGAAAAGACACACTATTTGCAATAAAAAATATCGAGCCACAAATATTATTCACACTGAACTTAATAACATCCTTGGTCTTTGTACTAGATAGTGGTTCTGCTTCAACCCACTTCAAAAAATAATCATTGCTACTATAATCATCTGACGCCCTCTAGAGGCCATATGCAATGGTCCTACCAAATATATTCTCCACATATCGAAAAGAATAGCTTCGAATATAGAAATAAGTGGTACTGTTGGTTTGTGAATAGAATTGGAAAAACGTTGATAAGTATCACAACCTCAGACTAAGACATTAACATCATTCATAATTGAAGGCCAATAATAACCTGCTAGTAAAATCTGACGCGTCAAATATTGAAACCACAATGAGCTGAACCTTCACAATCATGTAGCTCGGATAAAATCTTTTGAGATTCTTGCTTTCTTAAAAAACGCAACAATGGTCTACTTAAATAATTTTTGTATAAGACTTCATCCAATACCACATAACCATGGGCCTTGTATCTTTACATTTTAGCTAGTTGTGGATCTTGAGGTAACATACCTCTTAGTAAAAGATTAAGAATATTAGACCTCCAATCACTTCGAATTATGTCTGGAGTGATAAATACTTCCTCAACATATTTACATTGCTCTGATCGTGCTAAAATTGAAGGGCTCTCATGAAACAATATCCATGGATACTCTTCTGTACAAGCAA
Organism: Limnanthes douglasii subsp. nivea; assembly: GCA_036936605.1. Lineage (NCBI taxonomy): Eukaryota > Viridiplantae > Streptophyta > Magnoliopsida > Brassicales > Limnanthaceae > Limnanthes > Limnanthes douglasii. The sequence continues at coordinate 35,901,962 of JAUPFV010000005.1, read as the reverse complement.
TTGTTTCTAAAGAATCATCAACTTTATTATCTCCTCGGTTAATATATTCTACAATTACTTTCTCAAATCGAAGAGTCAAATTTTGTAGCTCGCGTAAATACAAAATTAACTGATCTTTCTTAGTCTCGGATACACCTGCCATGTGATTTGACCCAATATGCGAGTTTGTTTCCAAATGAACTGATGTTGCTCCATAGATATTAGCAAGCCTCAACCCAGCCAAATGAGCCTCATATTCAGCTTCATTATTTGATGCGTGAAAACCAAATCGAATAGCCTCATACATTGCCTCCCCATAAGGAGCAACAAATTTTACCCCTGCATTGCATACCTAATATGCTAGACCTACCATTTGTTCGAACCACCCACATCGAAGTTTCTAGAAAGATCTCTTTATCTGTCTCTTTATCTGATCGAATGAAATTCGACGAGAAAATAAGCTGAAACTTGAGTTTCAATAACTGTTGTCGTTGTAACACATTCGTCAAGACAAAAGAAGTTCGAGCCACAATGGTGTGAGCTTGAAAATAAGGGCACATTTTCCTAGCATCCACCACTAAATTCAAAGCCTATTTTTTAAGTTTCAGGTACCTATTCTCGATGATAATAAAAAAAATTAACATAATAAACTGGCTTTAGAACTCCTTTCTCTTCATATATCAAAACAACGCTTACAACAAAATCAAACAATTCTATATATAAGAACAGCTGTTGTCCGATTTTAGGCTTAGATAAAAATTTTGGTGATGACAAAAGTTCTTTAATTTTTGAAAAAGTTGTTTTACAATCTGGTGTCCACTCAAATTATTTGGGTCTTCGTAGTACTTGGAAATTAGGAAAACATTTGTCATAAAACCTTGAAATAAAACGATTAAGGGTAGCTAACCTTTCTGTCAAGACTTGCAATTCCTTTATAGTTCGAGGCGATGTCATTGAAAACAAAGCATTCAACTGTTCAGGATCTGCTTCTATTCCTTTTTCACTAATAGTATACCCCAAAAAGTTTCCTGATTGGACACCAAAAGTACATTTCTCAAGATTTAACTTCAAACGAATGGATCTCAAATTTAGAAAAGTATCATTTAAATCTTCGAGGTGTTCAGCATCTGTAGAAATCTTAACCAACATATCATCAATTTACACCTCCATATTCCTTCCGATTTGTGAAGCAAAAGCCTTATTCAGCAACCTTTGATATGTTTCTCCAGCATTCTTCAATCCAAATGGCATAACCCTATAACAATGTAATACTCGGTCAGTGATCCTTGTAGTGCTTTTTCAATCTCTTGGATCCATTTGAATCTGATTATACCTTGCAAAAGCATCCATAAAAGAGAGAATTTTATTCCCTAACTGATCTATTCGAGGGATAAGGAATGGATCTTTAGGGCATGCACGATTTAAATCTGTAAAGCAACACACATTCTCCACTTTTTATTCTTCTTTTTTACTAATACCGGGTTGGCAGTCCATAAAGGATATTATGTATCCCTAATATGTCCGACCTTGGAGAGGCAATCCACTTCTTGAACAATAGCCTCTGACTTTTTAACATAAAAAGCTCCCTTTTTTTGAATAACAAGCTTTATCTTCAGATTTATAGCTACGTTATGACATATTTTCTCACATGGAACTCCTATCACATCCTCTATATTCCAAACGAAAACATCCAAGTTATCAAACAAAAATTGTAACAACTGGCAACGTAAGGTAGAAGACAACAATGTTCCTATTCATAAAGTCTTCTCATTAGAGAAAATACGCTCTTCAATTTCCTCACTGTGGTAAAGAACCCATGGTTTCCCTCAGATCATCTACTTTCTCTTCTTCTGAGGTCAACCTCCTTGGTTGCTATTCAGCCATTCGATCCTCTGAAGTAGAACATCGAACCCTGAGTGTTGTCACAAAATATTCCATGGTTACTTTTTGGTCACTTCGAACCACACCAACTCAATCTCCAACGACATACTTCAAACATTGATGTACAATAGATACAACAAAATACATTCTTAAAAGCCAAGATCTCCCAAAAATAGCATTGTAGCTGGTCGGACATTAACCACCATAAACAGAACTTGTACTTTCTTTTTAAACGGGCCTTTACCCAAACATACCTTACCTTCGAACTCCCCAATCACCTTAGCTATTACCATTGTAAAACCAATTATAATTTGATCGGATCGACAAATTCGAGGCGGGTTATGCATCCTATCATATGTAAATTTGAATAACACATTTGCTGAACAACTCCATGTATCCATCAGAACACGTCGAATTTCAACTCCAGATATCTCTGCCCCTATAATTACTGCATCCTCATGAGGACCAGCTATTCCCTTCGAATCATCCTCATCAAACAGAATAAAAAGAGTATCATGCTTGCTATATAAATGAGTAGACATCTTTCCATTTACTTGAGTTGCTAAACTGACAACATGTCTTTTTTTGAAACTGTTAGTGTTACTAGTCATAAAATCTACCCCAAATATTGCCAAAGACTCAAAATACTCATATAAGCTTCGAATTCGTTCTTGCTCTGCCGGTTCATCCACAATCATCAAAATTAATTGATCAGGATCTGTATCCAAATATTCTGAGGCTACATCAAACTCATCGAACTTGGAGTCTAGAATCATCAACGCACTTTCTTCCTTCAAATTCGGATCTGTTACTTGTGGAATAGATGCACTTGGAGCTTTTGATCCACTATTTTTTTCCTTTAACAAAATTAGCTAACTTGTCATTTTTTATTAAAATATGTAACTCATTTTTCAAAGCTATACAATCTGCAGTATCATGCCCAATGTCATTATGATACTTACATAATCTATTTTTGCGTTCTTCTCTTGGTCTATTTATTGAAGCTGGCTTTTTAAAGCTTACATAACCTTTGGAATTTTCATAAATCGCACCAACATTCTTATTTAAATCCACATAATACTCTGGCCTTCTCCACTGATTTGGGTTTGGTCTTTGAAACTGATAATCTGTAGCTTGAGTTGGATACCCTCCAGTTCGAGGAGGCAAATTGTTCTTATTCCTTGGACAAAGTGGTGGCTTATAATTCGAAAAGTATCCTTAATTTTTGACACCTGCCTTGAATTCTTTTGACTAGGTCCAATCACTCTTTGAACCCTAGTTGATTCCTCTATTTTAATTTGATCCTCGACTTGAGCCATCAGTGCTCCAAAAGTCAAGGATCTCTTCTTTGTTATTTCATTTTCTAAATCACTTAGTAATAAACCTTGTCGAAATGCAGCCATAACCACCAGTTCTTCATAATTATCCAATCCTTCTTTTGTTAACAGAAAACACTTTGTATAATCTTTCAACTTCTCTTCTCTCTCATAACATGCTTACACTGTATTATTGTATTGTCATTTATTCGTATTTCTTCGCTTCCCATAAATTGACGTCAGAAAGCTGTATAGAAATCTCGAAAGTTAGTGATAGATCCTTTCTGAATCCTATTATACCACTTCAGTGTCGTGCCCTTGAATGTCTGAGAAAAGGCTTTGAGTACCATTATATCATCATCTTTGAAGTTCATCATATAGTTCTTGAATTGTTCAATGTGATCATCAGGATCTAGCATCCTATCTAATTTCTCGACCTTAGAAATGTCAAAACGCTTCAGAAGAGTAATAGACCTTCTCTCAATTGTTAAAGGTGAATTTATCTAGGTATTCATTGTACATACTGGTCATCTCCTCTTGTTTCCATAACAAGATACAAATTTCGATCAACCACTCATGTGTACTGATTTGATGTATTTCCTTCATACCATTCTGTTTCCCCCAAACAATGAGTCATATTATCTCTTTTTGTTCTATATTGTTTACGTGATTTTTGAGGCCGACCTCTTTCTTCTTTCAAAGATCCCCGATATCTCTTTTGCTTAGATGATCATTCCTCATATTCTGAGCTATCAATTTTTTCATAGATGAACGTAATATACTTGTGTTTGTCTTTCTTCTCTTTTCGTGAGGTACGCTGATCTTTATCAGATTCAAAATACGTTTTCTTCTTATCACTTCGAACCTGATAAGCTGTATATGATCGACCAGATTGATTTTCTAGCTCACATTTTTATTCAACTTGTCGTACCTCACATTTTAGTATTGCTAACTAAATATGCTCTTCTTTTTTAACATATCTTTTATTCAACGCGGTTATTTTATCCACGAATTGATTCATTCAAACCTCGATATCTGAATGACCTTGCTCAATCGGAGCTTGATTATCTTCTACACTTTCTTCTCTATGCAGATTAGATTTCAAAATTTCAACAAACTGTAAGATCAACTTCGTTTCCTAGTTCCATATCGATCTAGAGCAATATTATTGTGCAAGAACTCTACAATTTTTGGTTTTTAATGTGAAATCAATGTACCAATCTAATAGAGATCCTACTGTGGTTGCCAATTTTTGTTAAGTGTAAATCTAGATTCTTGAGAGAGAAAGAGAAAGTCTGATTATAGAGAGAGAAAGTAAAAGTGAGGGTAAGTATTGAACTAGTGAAGGTATTGTCCCTTTTATTAAAATCCTTAGCCTTTATTTTTAGGTATATTGACTTGTATAACTAATTCGGTTACACAAAGGGTATAATTTCATTATAGCCCCCCATATTTACAAGCAGTTCAATTATATCTATTAACTATAAAATTTATCATAAATGACTTTAGTTTATTATATTTAAGCCCTCAATATTTCTATATCCTTATCAGTTTCAAGTAACTGTTTATCTTTTTTTTACAATGTCATTTTGTTGTGTGGTATAAAGACAACTCCTTTAATGATCAATAATGAGGTTGGACAGAAAAAAAAGAAGACATGTCTTGGTTAATAAACTCAGTGTCATTATCAGATTTTATTGTTTTGAACTTGACATTATACTTAGTTGGACACATAACAACAAATTGTCTTAATCTAGAAAATATTTCTATTTTACTCTTAAGCAAAAGAGTCCATGTACATCTAGTGTGATCATCCACTATTATTAACTTGTTTCTAGTAATTCTTTAAACATTATAAGGTCCTTAAACATCTATATGAATCAAATCAAAAGGTTTAGATAAAAGAATGTGCCAAAATGATAAATATTTTATTGTTGTTTGACCAAGGGACAAACATCACATATTTTATTTTCATCGACACAATGTATTACATTCAAAAGTTTCAACACTTTATTTGAATAATGACCAAGTCTAAGATGCTATATATCTGGCTTTATTAAAGCAGCTACACTAGGAATACTAGGAAAAGAACAATAAAATTTAGAACAAACAGTTGCAATAAAGCTTTGGTTGAAGGATTGATCATTAATAAGGTAAAGTAATATGCATTACTTTTCAAGTCCAATCACTTGTTTAGTGTTGGTCATGAAGAAAACAATGATTATTTAAGAATTTAAAGAACATAGATGTTGAGGTTATACACTTACTCACGAATAACAAGTTGAATTTAAAATAAGGTATATATAGACAATCTTGTAGGATTAGTTTGTAATGAATCTTTATTGAACCTTTAAAAAATATTGTCTTTATAGAACCGTCTGTTAATGAAATAGGTAAATATTTTTAAAGAGGATAAATTTCAACGAAGATAGATGGATCAAAAACCATATGATTTGATGCTCTGTATCAACAATTCATAAATATCTTTCTTACTTGCATTCTTAATATTACTGGATAAAAATATACGTTAGAAATCTTCAAAATATGCAAGATTTACATTGGTACATGCTCCACCACCTTCTGATTTTCTTCTGAGTCAAATTATTCTTTCTAAGTCTTATTGCAACTTCATGACAGTGTGCATCGATCCTTAAATTTTACTTATTTCGTCTTATCTATTATCCAATGGACTTTTTACATAATACGTAGTGGTTTTTTGTATACCAGTTTTATATTTTGGATTTATTTTGTCCTACCCCTTTTATCTTGAATTTGTTTTCTTTGTTGTGTCCTTTCTGTAAGCAACTATCACATTTTAAACAATATTTCTTTCCTTTGTCGAATTGTCTATTCCTTTTAGTTTTGTAGGCTTTTATCATCATAGCAGAACTATAATTGAAATATTATGTTCTTTGATTGTTCAAACTCATTTTTTAACATAAAGTACAAGAGCATGAGCTCTGTTAATAGATGGTATGAGATTAATCAAGAAAATCTGATCTTTAGCTCCCTCAAAGGTTCCATTAAGGCATACAAGAAACTGGATCAGTCTATATTATTTTTCTCTTTTCATCAATTCCAAGTACATGCCACAATCACACTTATTTTGGCATTTGTAAACCGGAAAATTCCTAAGAGTATTCCTTCCATCCCATAAGTACTTGAGCTTAAAGAAATATGCAACACCACTCAAGCTCCCTTGTGTAAAAAAACTACTTTCCTTTTTCAAGTCATAGATCATATGTCAATTATAAAAACCATATCTTTGTGCAATTTCTTCCCATAATGTCATCACATTATCTAAGTTTATGAATTGTTCTTTTAGAGGATCTAAAAATAGAATTGATGATCCATGAACAAACCATAATATTAACTTGATCTCATTGATCATATTCAGCTAAATCAATAAAGTTTCCATAAATCATCCATCTATAAAACTAAGTCTTTGTTTAGCAACAAGAGATAACTTGATTGCTCTACACCAAATGATGTAGTTTCTTTGAGTCAACTTCATTCTAGTAATTTTCGTATCTCGTTATCAAAATGATGATTCACAACCATTTCATCATTGTTTCTATGAACATGACTATCATTTCCATAGTTCAAATCTTCTTAAGAAGCTACCCGATTATGAACATCATTTGTATATTCCATCTTGTTAGTACTCTTTCAGTCAATCAAGAACTACTAGCTTTCTTTATCAATAGCCTGCTCTCTTACCATGTAGAGTTCTTGAGTGAAAAATTTAGAAGTAGAAACATGGTATTATTTAATGAGTAATTTATGTAACTTACAAAGTGTATCAAAGGTTCATTCTTATGTAAGAATACATCTTACTTTAACCTCTTGCTAACTATACTAACTAATGTTTCGTTAGGTAGTTAACAATTAGTTGATATTTTTTTATTTAGTTCTTCAATAGTTTAAGTTAATGACCCTTGTTACATGAAACAAATCTAATGCGTGCATGGTTGTGTTTGGTTTTGCATGGTTTGAGAGTACTTTTCATTCTTCAAAAAGTCTACTTTACTTTTAAACATGGTAAAGCTTGAGTTAAAAAATCCTACTTCATTCTTCATAAAGAATTTTTCGTACAGGCCGTCTGGGTGAACTCACAAAAGTTCTCATTATTTTACAAGGAATACGAGATTCAAATATAATTAATAACTTCATATATTTCCCTACAAAATGGAGTCATTAAATGAAAAAATAGAACTATTATGAATATGGTTTGAAGTATGATTTCATAAAAGACGATTCCAAGAACATTATGACCATAGGTAGTTAATTGGACCATTCTCAATCAAAATCCAATACTGGAATTAAATAATATGACTCCGGAAAGGGCTTAAAGTGGCTCCAAATTATCATTAAATAATTTCAAGAATTTTGGGTGTTTGTCTCATCCTCGTGTTCCAGACATTAAAAAAATTAAACTTAGTGATAAAAGTTGTAAATTCATTCTCATATGAGTTAGTAAGGAATTCAAGGCTTACAAACTATATGATCCAGTTTCTCATGAGATAATTGTGAGTCGAGATGTAATATTTAAGGCTTGAGACTAGGACGAAAATTATAATGACTCAATCACGGTTGATCTAAAGTGGGCAGTAGATGAGAAAGAAGGTGATATAGGTGATGTTGTTGATGAAGAATCTGAGTCTGAAGTAGAATTAGAGAATGTTGATGAGATTAATCAAAACTTGACAAATAAAGACACGTCTATAGTTGGAAGAACCAATCGAAGCTAAAATAAATTCAGTTATGTACAAATTCGTGGACAAAGAAGGAGAAAAAGTTTGGCACTCTTGAAATATCAGGAATTTAACGCTCTATGGCCCTTTATAAGCTTTAATTGTATAATTCACACATATATGTAAATGATTTATTATACATAAGGTGTAATCTTTTCTACCTAGTGGCGCAAGAAGTTTTTAAAAATATATTTAGATTTAATAAACGTTAATTCTTGCATTTATGTACATTTTATTTGATTTTCTAGCATTGCTTTTATATATTTAACAAAACGAACAACCATTTCTAAATACAAATAATACATTTAAATGGCTACGGGTAGTCTACCTATTAGGGTTTCGACCAAGCTTCAAAAGCATAGCAAAGGATAATTACACATCAATTATTCCGCTTTATGAAGAGTTTCCGCCATTACAATAAACAAACTCAAAATTGACCAACGATAAGAATGAACGTAGTCTTCAGCTCATTGAAGAAACTCGACCTTCACATGTATAAAAAACATAAAAGTAAGATTACACATAACCTTCAGCATTTATGGATCTTTAGCAACCATATCATTGGAAAAAACAAAAATATACATAAGAAGTACTTCAGGGTGTCCATGTCACATTTCTTAAATAATCATAACATGATGATTATCCTCAAGGGAGTTGTGCACCTTCCAAAAATTTAAATGAAGTTCCGTTCTTTCTAGACATAATGTAAATAAGGATCCCACATTGTCCTTACTCAGGGCTCAGCCCATCGGAACTGATCATTTCAGTTAGAAGAAATATCACAACAGGATCACCGGTGGTTTTTCAACTTCCATGATATACTCGTACACTAGATGACCACCTTTTTGTATTTATCAGTTTCTCTTACTTAGGAGAACTAACCAAGTCATACATCTTGCGCATCTCTTCTTTTGGATTTAGTTCCATAATTTATCCAACCTGAAATCATGATTGTCTTCATAAAACTGTAGCACGAGGTTTTTATTTCAGCTTGATGCATCACATCTTTAGCTTGCTTTGGAAATCACCTCCTTAAACGCAACCAAGTATTTAGCCCATTCAACTCATTTATTCTGGGGTAGATCAGGATCCAAATACTCTGACTCCATATCGAATCTTTCAATTATCACCATAGCCCCGTCCGGAGCCGACGTCCCTGCGTTGTTTGTTGGGTCGATCCGATGAGCATTATCAGGTCTATTCTCACTTCTTCTTTTAACATAAGCACCCAATTTTCCTCTTTTAATCAAATTTTTTACCTCTTGTTTCAAAGCGATGCAGTCTTCTGTGTTATGACCCATATCATGATGGTATTGGCAGAAACAATTATTACGACTTTTCCTGGGAGATTGAAGCGTAGCCGGCTTCCTAAAATGTACTTCGTCTTTTGTTTTGTCATAGATGGTTGCCACATTCTCTTTCAACTCGGCAAACCACTCTGGTTGAACCCAAGGCCCTCGCTTATTTCTGGATTGCTGGCTCTGAGCTGGTGCTGGGTGGGATTGAGCCTTGGGCCTGTTGGGACCCTATCCGGCTTCCTTAGCCTTGTATCCGGACTGATTCTGGTTTTGATTTGGTACAGCTGGGGCCGACCTCACTTGTCTATGCACCCTGGTCTTCTTCGTTTCATCCATATTGATTTGCTTTCCCACCTGATTCAGTAAGCCGCCACACGTCATGGCCTTCTTCCTGGTTACTGAATCAGCCAAATTTCCAGGGTTCAAACCCTGCCTTAGAGAAGCTATTGCTACTTGTTCAAAGCAATTAGCTAATCCATTCTTGGTGTTCACAAAGCGACTTATATATTCTTTCAAGGATTCATTTGGTTCTTGGGAACAATGGATAATAGTGTCTCAATTTCCCTTCACCTCCTTACTTCCAACGAACTGCCTCCGGAAGGCCACCCAAAAAGTATCAAAATTTATGATGCAACCCTGTGGTATGCTATTATACCACTTCAGAGCACTCCCCGTAAAATATTGGGAGAATGCTCTACAAAGCAAATTACCATTATCGTCAAAATTCATCATAAAGTTTTTAAACTGCTCCAGATGATTATCTGGATCTTTACTCCCATCGTATTTTTCCATCTTTGTACTATCAAACCTCTTAGGAAGGTTTCCGGACAATATCTTGGAAGACAATGGAGATTGTCTCCAATTCCGGCCACGACTAAACACTAATCTTCATTGGGAGTTGCAAAAATACCTGGTTCATCATGAAAATCGAAAGGATTCATCAACAGCCAGTCTACATGTCTCCGACCATGGCTGTGGCCATGAGATGATCATTTTCCATGCCTATCCCTCTTTCTTGAATATTTTTTGACCAATTTTTGCTTCTTCTTAGACCTGCCTTCATCACTGCTGGATGGCAGGGACTCCTTAACTCCATTTTCATTCGAGGAGCTACTAGAGAATTCTGAATCTGAGTCTGAACTCTCTACTCGTTTAGACCGGTGAGACTTCTTTGAGCTAGCATGAGTCTTTTTAGTACTTACATGGGTCTTTGCTGATGGGTCATGCTCCCTTGGATTGTCAGTGTAGTGAACGGCTGACATTTTTTATTTTTCTTTCTAGCCCATCTCCACCCTTTTAGCAGCCCTCAAGGCTTCTATCTCAGCTTTCAACCTGTCTCGCTCTTCGATTGTATATTCATCGTTTTCTCCCACCACTTCTGCCAAAGTTGGTGGCACTACCTGCTCGTCCGGATTCATCCGAACTGGTTTTTCTTGCTGGTTTTGAATGCTAGATTCAAGCACCTTCTCCTCCATTTGTGGTCGCCAATTTGGTGCGGATTAATCTTAACTGAGGGTAATTTGGTCAGGTGTTTTGTTATGTTTTAAAGGTATTAAATGTTTGAGTATTTTGTAGTGAGAGATTTAAGCTGCCTGGTTGTATTAAATGTTCATTACCCTCATCAATGAAAGTGGTTGGGTATTTATACCCTTGATTATGAGTCATATGGGCTTTCGGGTCAAACTTATAGAACCGGGTTGAATTCAAAAACCCATTAGTTTATTAAGCAGATTAGCAATTAGCTTAGTTAAAAGGTGATTAGTTATTTAGTATTTTTGTCTTGTTCGGATGGTTCAGTGGGTGATTATTGTCCGGATTGTCCCTGTCCGGTTCTACACTAAGTGGCGAATATTTCTGGACTCATCAACGTCGATGTACAATCTAAGTTTTTGACTATTAGAGTCATCCTCCTTAGAATGGTAATCGACCTTCAACGAGTTTTTAATCATCATTTTTTAAAACGTTTACTTTATTGGAGAATGATAGCTAGCATGTGGTTATTTGGACTAATCAAAGAACATTAATAGTTTTCTCAATTTTATAAGGACAAACCCGCACGCATGGAACTTCACACCAGTGTCTGTGCTTTTGTCATTTGTCATCGCACATGCATTTTTCCAATGACACTCTTACTTAATTGCAGTACCATCCATTAATAAACATCTTAATTTATGGGTGAGTATAATTTAAATAACAACTTCGACTATCTACATATTTTTTTTGCAGACAATCCATTCTCTCGCACAGTCTCGAGCTACTAATGAAAATGGGATTAATCCAATCTAATAATTTTTCCGTCTGCTAAAATATAAAACCCATTTAATCATTTCGTAAAATAAATGAAAAAACATTATACAATGATAAAACGATTAAATTACACGATAATATAAATAAATCAACTATACTAGTATATTTATGAGAAAACTACTAGTAAATACCCGTTCAAGTATGTAATTACTCGGTAGTACCTGATGAGTCCGAATTCGAAGAGCTCCCCGGAAGGGTAGTCCAAAGTAAATCACCCCGTAAATTCGGACAGACTCCATGACTTCAATTCGAACAGCACTGATTGAACCGGACAGATGATCTTGAACACTGCAAACATAAGGCAGTTCGAACTATGACTAAAGTACTAAAAAACCTAATCACTGTCTGACTAAGCTATCTGCACATCTGCTTAAAACTCTTGGGTCTTTAAACATGACCCGGGTCCATTAAACTTGACCCGAAAGCCCATAAGGGCCCAAATATCATACTATAAATACCCAACCACCAGCATTAACTATGGGTAAGAAAAATTAACTGCTGCCAGGCTGCTTAATTCTCTCTCCACCCTTGAAACACTTTGAAACACCCTTAAACACCACCACACCACCGTGAAACACCCTTACACCGCCCTAAAACTCCACTTGAAATTACCAGCCTACCCTCAGGCTACTTTTATCCACACCAAATTGGCGACCACAGTGGGAGGCGACGGTGCCTGAATCAAACATTCAAAACCAAGTAAAGGAATTCTGTCCGAATGAATCCGGATAATCCAGAGCTTCCACCAGCTTTGCTCGAAGTGGTGGAAGAGAACGATGAATATACTGTCCAGGAGCGTGACAGGTTGAGGGTTGAAATAGAAGCTCTGAGGGCTGAAAAGTCCAAGATGGGCATGAAGGAGAAATCCAAAGCATCAGTTGCTCATCGTTCTGATAACCCTCGAGAGCATGAGGCTTCAAAGAGTCATGTGAGCACTAAAAAGACACATGCCAGTTCTAAAAAGTCTCACCGGTCCAAGCCTGTGGAGAGTTCTGACTCAAGTTCAGAATCTTCGGACAGCTCTTCGGACAGTGAGGGAAATGAAAAGTCCTTGTCCTCCAGCAATGACGAGGGGTGAACCAGGAAAAAACAGAAGCAAGTTAAAAAGTATTCCAGAAAAAGAGATCACCATGGAATAATGAAAAGGCACATTGGGAAAGGATCATCTCACAACCGGAGGCATATAGACCGGATGCTGGTGGATCCTTTTGCCTTCCATGATGAGCCAGGTATCTTTGCAACACCTAATGAGGATACTGCGTTCAGTCGTGGGAGGAACTGGAGGCAATCGCCATTGTCTTCCAAGATACTGTCCGGAAACCTCCCCAAGAGGTTTGATAGCACCAAGATAGAGAAGTACGATGGCAGTACTGATCCAGACAATCATCTGGAGCAATTCAAGAACTTCATGATGAACTTTGATGATGATGATAAACTACTCTGCAGGGCATTCTCCCAGTCCTTTACGGGGAGTGCTCTGAAGTGGTATAACAGCCTTCCTCAGGGTTGTATCAGAGACTTTGATACCTTTTGGGTGGCCTTTCGAAGGCAATTTGTGGGAAGTAAGGAGCTCAAGGGTAATGGAGATACCATAATCCATTGTGCCCAAGAGCCAAATGAATCGTTGAAAGAATACATAAGTCGTTTTGTGAACACAAAGAACGGGCTGGCTGATTGCTTTGAACAAGTGGCAATAGCATCCTTGAGACAAGGTTTGAACCCGAGCAACCTGGCCGATTCAGTAACAAGGAAGAAAGCCATGACCTGGGGTGGATTGCTAAATCAAGTTGGCAAGCAAATAAATGTTGATGAAACAAAAAAGACCAGGGTGCACAGGCAGGTGAGATCCACCCCGGTGACACCAACTCCCAATCAAAACCAGTCCGGAAACAAAGCTAGAGAAACCGGACAGGGGCATGGAAGAGGAAAAGCTCAGTCTCAACCAGCTACCCCTGCACAAAGCCAACAGTCTAGAAACAAAAGAGGGCCATGGGTCCAACCGGAGTGGTTTGCAGAACTCAAAGAAAGTGTGGCAACCATTTTTGATAAAACTAAAGATGAAGTACACTACCGGAGACCAGCAACCTTGCAGTCTCCCAGAGAACATCGAAACAGTTCTTTTTGTCAATATCACAATGATATTGGCCATACTACTGATGATTGCATAGCCTTGAAACAAGAGGTTCAGAACCTGATTGAAAGAGGGAAATTGGGTGCATACGTTAAAAGAAGAGGAGGCAACAGGCCTGACAACACTCACCGGGCTGCTCCGGTTAATGCTGCCCCAGAAGGGGCTATGGTGATCATTGAAAGGTTTGATGTGGAATCTGAATATTTGGATCCTGATCCAACAAGGAACAGAGTGGGTGCAATAGAGGAGCGTTCCAGGACGGTCTCCGGGCTCATTAAATTCTTTGAGTCCTTGACAATTTTCGGAGGGGACACTGTAACGGCTCCTACCACTTCATCAAGAAAAAGGCATGTTCATAATTTGGCTACCCAACTAGAAGGGGGCATGACCTCTTATCAATCGTCAAGTTTATTCCCATTCATTGTCTTTGATGGGGATGATTTGAGAGACATTGCTGGCCCTCATGAAGATGCTGTTGTCATAGGAGCATCGATAGGGGGCAATGAGATAAGGCGAATCCTGGTAGATACTGGGAGCTCTGCCAATATCCTTTTCCTAGATACTTACAAGAAAATGAAAAATCCAGCTGTGATTCAAAAGTCAGACAGATCGATCGTAGGCTTCACGGGCAGCTCAGCTGATGTAATCGGTGAGTTCGAAGAAGAAGTATTGTTGGGCAGAGGCCCTTTCAAGAAAACGGTCAGAATACTTTTCATTGTGGTGGACTGTCCCACTTGTTACAATGCTATTCTAGGGAGATCTTGGCTCTCTAGGATGCATGCAGTGGCCTCAACAGTCCATCAGTGTCTAAAATACGCTGTTCAGGGGCAGGTTGGGGTTGTCCGGAGCAGTCAAAAAGTTGCAAGAGAATGCTATGCCACTGCCTTGGCTCCACGAACGCTGGGGGCAGTCCGTATAAATGACCAATAGCAGTTTGAGGGCCTTTCTGGGGGTGAGGGTGAAATTGATGACCCCAGAGAGACCCCCGGAGTGTTGATCCCAGTTGAGGAGGTTGAGACACACTGCTTGGAAGAAGGGAAATTTGTCAAGATAGGGTCCAAAATGCCACAAGTGTTGAAAGAAGAGATGTTAAAATTCTTAAAAGACCATCAGCATGTCTTTGCTTGGTGCAATGCTGATGTTACTGGAGTTCCATCAGAAGTGATTTCCCATCACTTATCTGTCCGGAGAGACGTAGCACCAGTGGTGAAAAAGAGGAGAGCTTTCTCAAAAGAAAAGGCTGATGTCATTGTACAAGAGGTTGACAGACTCACAAAGATGGGGCACATTAAAGAATCTCAGTATCCTTTGTGGACTGCCAATCCAGTCTTGGTAAAAAAGAAAAACGGTAAATGGCGAATGTGCA
Source organism: Limnanthes douglasii subsp. nivea (assembly GCA_036936605.1). Taxonomy (NCBI): domain Eukaryota; kingdom Viridiplantae; phylum Streptophyta; class Magnoliopsida; order Brassicales; family Limnanthaceae; genus Limnanthes; species Limnanthes douglasii. The sequence goes on along the minus strand of JAUPFV010000005.1, from coordinate 35,886,930 downwards.
TTGACTTCACAGATCTCAATCGAGCTTGCCCAAAAGACTTGTATCCGGTTCCCCGGATAGATCAGCTGGTAGATTCTACTTCTGGGAACAAGCTACCCTCCTTCATGGATGCTTTCTCCGGATACAATCAGATCCAGGTGGATCCAAGAGATCAAGAGCATACCACTTTTGTTACTGATAGAGGTTTACACTGCTACAAGGTGATGCCTTTTGGTTTGAAAAATGCTGGGGCTACTTATCAAAGGTTAGTCAATAAGGCATTTGCTGATCAAATTGGAAGAAATATGGAGGTTTACATTGACGATATGATGGTGAAAAGTGTGGATGAGCAGCTGCACTTGTCCGACCTCCAGGAGACTTTTGCCAACCTGGCCAAGGTAAATTTAAAGTTAAATCCTGAAAAATGTGTGTTCGGAGTGCAGTCCGGGAAGTTCTTAGGGTATATTATAAGTGAGCATGGAATACAGCCCGACCCGGACCAACTCAATGCTTTATTTGAAATGGAGCCTCCTCGAAACATTAAAGAAGTACAGCGGTTAACGGGGAGGTTAGCAGCCTTGAACAGATTCATCTCAAGGTCTTCGGACAGGTGTGCTCCTTTCTTTCAAACTTTGAAGGGTGCAAAGGGGTTTGAGTGGACGCCACAGTGTGATGAGGCATTCAATGAGATTAAGAAGCATCTGTCCTCTCCCAAGACTTTGTTTAAACCAATCGAGGGGGAGACTCTCTTTGTGTATTTGGCTGTTTCAAGCTGTGCCATCAGTGCTGTGCTAGTAAGGGAGGTTGATGGGTATCCACACCCAGTATACTACATCAGCAAAAGCCTGATTGATGCTGAACGGCGTTACTTGAAACTTGAAAAACTAGCATTGGCCTTGGTGATAGCTGCGAGAAAGATGAGGCCGTATTTTTAGGCTCATCCTATCATCGTCCGGACATCTTTCCCTTTAAAGAATGTCCTTCAAAAAGCAGACATTTCAAGCAGAATGACAAAGTGGTCAGTAGAGTTGGGAGACTTCGACATAGACTTTGCTCCTCGAACAGCAGTAAAAGCTCAAGCTGTGGCTGATTTTCTGGTCGAATTCCATTCTGATAGGGACTCAGAACAACCTGCTGATTCAAAAGACAAAAAAGTGTGGATTTTCCGAACAGATGGAGGATCCAGTGCCATAGGATCTGGGGCAGGAATATGTCTTACTTCCCCCTATGGGGACAACATGTTCCAAGCTATTTGTTTTGCTTTCAGGGCGTCCAATAACGAGTCCGAATACGAAGCAGCTATAGCTGGGTTGAAATTGGCTTATATCTGTGGAGCAAAAAGGGTCAAGCTGCTAAGCGACTCCCAATTGCTTGTCCACCATGCCTTGGGCCTATCAGAAGCTAGAAAGGAACAATTGATTAAATATTTACTTCTCTTGAAAAATGAGGCAATGAAGTTTAAAGCTGTTGTCTATGAGCATATTCCCCGGGCAGAGAATGAGCTAGCAGACTCGTTGGCAACAATAGCGTACACGGAGTCCTATCCATGGATCCATGTGCTTGAAAGTCCTTCTATTCAACTTGATGAAGGGGAAAAAGAAGAAGTCTTTGAAATACAAGTAAATAAGCCTCAGGATTGGAGGTCTCCTCTTATACAATATCTGTCCGATGGCATCGTACCTTTGGATAAATCACAAGCCAGAACTTTAAAACACAAGGCTCGTGGTTTCATCATGATTAGAGAGGTCTTGTACAAGAAATCCTATAGCAAACCTCTCCTACGCTGTTTAGGAGATCATGAGTCATAGATGGTTCTCTCCGAATTGCATGATGGTGAGGGATCAGCCCATTGTGGATTTAGAGCATTAACAAGAAGAGTGCTTCTCTCCGGATAATATTGGCCATCAATAATGAAAGATGCTAAGGAGCTGGTAAGAAGGTGTGACCCATGCCAGAGGTACAACAATGAAATTCATGTACCAGCCATTCCTTTGGAATCAATTTCTGAGCCTATCCCTTTTGCTCGATGGGGATTGGACTTAGTTGGGCCTCTCCCTATGGCGTCCGGAGGGCGTAAAACCATAATTGTAGCCATTGACTACTTTTCGAAGTGGATAGAAGCAGCCCCCTTAGCAGGAACAACATCAAAGGCTGTTATAAAATTCATTCTATCCAACATATGTTGCAGATTTGGTGTCCCCCAGAGAATAACAACAGACAATGGGCCACAGTTTGACAACAGAGAAATGGAAAGCTTCTGTGCCTCAAAGGGTATTCAACACTGCTTTTCTTCACCTTTCCACCCACAGGCCAATGGGCAAGTTGAGGTGGCTAATAGAACAATACTGTCTGTTTAAAGAAGAATTTGGAAGGGGCTGCTGGGAAGTGGCCTAGTTATTTACAAGAAGTCTTGTGGGCCTACCGGACAACGCCTGGGGCTGCCACACAAGAATCACCTTTTGCCTTGGTCTATGGGATGGATGCAGTAGCTCCCATAGAAAAGACACTCCCCTCTTTTCGTGTTCATAACTTCTCCGGACGGGCTAATGAAATAGCAATCAGAAATCAGCTTGATTTGATTGAAGAAAGGCGAGTAAAAGCTCATCTTAGAATGGTACACTATCAGGGCTTGATGAGAAGCAGGTTTGCTTCTAAGGTTAAAAGAAGGGACTTTCAACCAGGAGATAAAGTGTTGAGGAAAGTTTTCTTGCATACCAAGGAAAAGCTCTTCGGAAAGCTGGCCCCAACTTGGGAGGGTCTGTATACGGTGGTTGAAAGAATCAAGCCTGGCACATACTGGCTGGAAGACAAAAATGGCAGGGTTTTAACTCACCCTTGGAATATTGAACACCTTCGAATGTACTTAGAATAAAGTTTATGTAAATATTTACTTGTTTGAACATCCATGTAAATATTTGGGGGCATACCACTTCCTCTCTTCGGCGCCACGGAGAGCTTTCAATAAAACTTGGAGCCTTTTTAAACAATTTTCTAAGTTTTTACAAAATTCTGTTGATTGCCATACTACCCGGACTGAAAGATCTGAGGGCTACTTAAATTTTAGCCAGAGAAACTAAACACTCTCACAACACGATAACTCGAAATTACTTAAACTCCAAGATATTTAAACAGACTATGGAATAAGAGAAAGGTTGTGCAAGATAAAACGTTCATTCAATAAACTTAAAGTTGTCTTGGCCTTCCAAGGACTTTTTAAACAAGTTTGAGCACAATACAAAAATCTGTCCGGTTAAAACGGACAGCATCACAAAAAAGGTGCCTTGGCCTTCCAAGGACTTTGGTTCGAACAAAAAGTAAACAAAACAAATTACCAACTAAGGTGGAGTCTTTGAAGATGGCTCACCCTCATCTGTTCCCTTGGTCTTGATATCGCTTTTTTCCTCAATGACCTTCTTGCCTTTGGGGTCAGCCTCTTCTTCACCCGGACTCTCTCCGGTTTCCTCCTCGTCACCAGATGAGGATATATCAGTGTACCCTTCATCAACCATGGTCCAATATGGGAGATCATCGTCATCCACGTAACGCCATAAGTCCCCAAGTCTCCTCTTCGGGAACTTCTCGTGAAATAGGAGGACCATGTCGGACTTCACCTTTTCAATCAATAATTCCTCACTCCGTATCATCTCCCTGGCATAAGCGTTGATTTTGGCCTTGATCATGGCCTCTTGATCCTTCACCAGAGCAGCTTTCTCGTCAACAGCCTGAGTCACTGCATTCTCTAAAGCAAGTTTGTCAGTAGTCAGATTGGTGACAAGCTTCTCTTTTGCTGCAGTCTCATCTTTTGAGGTTTTCAAGTCCTTCTCCAACTCGGACAGCTTAGCCCGGAGATCTTCTAGGGTTTTCTCTAAAGAGGCAACTTTTGTGTTGCTTTCATTTTGACTCTTCTTCAGCTGTTCGTTCGACTCCTTGAGCAAGTCGACCTTAGTAGTGGCAGTCCTGAGGTCTTCGGACAGTGACTCCTTCTCAGACTTAAGTTCTTTGATGGACTCTGCCTGACTCCGGACCTGCCTTTCCAAGGTAAGTACTGGTTGCACGTTGCTAAGGAGGGAATGAGCTATAACGTCCCTTTCGCTGGAAACCAAGAAAGTCCTGCCATTAAAGTTTACTGTGTTGGAGCTGCTTGGGGGAACATATGGCCCAGCAAACTCATCTCTTGACAGACCAAGAAAGTAATCACCTAGAGGACCCAGGCCGGTGACATCCACTTCGTCCATATTAATCTCTCCCCTTTCAATCTCATCAGTATGGAGTTCCCTTGGAATCCCTTCGTTAAGATTCTCTGGGATCTCTTCAGCCAACGTTGGATCAATAGGGAAAGTGGGCTCCGGATCCCGGAGAGCAAACTCTTCTTCTTGAGAAGTCTTCTTCTTTTTTACCTCTCTGTCAGCACTATCGCTTATTTGCTTGCGAGTTCGTTTGGAGGCCCTTGAAGGTTTTGAGGGAGTCTCTCCGTGTTTCTTACTTTCCACTTCTACCACCTGAAGAAGGTTTGCATCAACTTGAGCCGGGACTGGCACCTCTGTGTCAGTTGGAGCCTTTTTCTCCGTATCCGCTGCTGTTTTCCTCCCTTTCTTCTTCTGGCCCTTCATTTTACTTGGGGCTTTGGCCCGGGCAGGAAGGAAAAGGGTCCCATCTAGCTCATGAGACCTTCTCAGCACTATGTCATCATCAGGAGGGGTGGAGAACTCCTCCCATGTTAAATCCCTTCGACCTGTGGTGTTCCACAGGTGAGATCTCGCCAAGTTCCCTGGAGTGAAAGCCTTGTGAAACCGGTTCTCCCAGTTCTCTGCGGCCCATGCATTTATCTTGCCACAGGTGACCTGTCCGGCTTTCAGATAGTCTCCGAACTCTTTTGGCAGTTCTAACAAAACAAAAGAATAACTAGTTAGTGAAAGCTTAAAGAAGGGAAGATTCGAACAGAAACTTAAGGAAAGAACTTACGATCGCTTCTCCATCTACTTCGAAGAAGGCTAGGATTCTCCCCAACCTTAATCTTCTTACCATTCTCCCATGAGCCACTTATAAACAAGAACTGGCTCCTCCATTTATTCTCCGACTCCAGGAGATCATCGACGGCTTTCAGATTGTTTCCCATATTAAAGTGATAAAAAGGGAATTGGTGGTGTTTGCACAGACTAGCAACAGCGGCGAACTCTTCCATTGGAAGAGGAATTCCGGACAACCTAGATGCCGTAATGCATGACATCAAGGTGTACCATCCGTTGGGGCTCAGGTGTGATGGACATAGCTTGACTAAATGGAAATAGGGCACTATCTCTGGATCCAATGGGAACCTGAGTCCCCAATTGAGTAGCTCCGTAAAGAAGACTATCTCGTTTCTCTTGCAATCCATCGGGGTCTCCGGATCGATGGGAATTCGGATCTTTACGTTTTCAAGGATCCCCCACTTAGTGCGAAGCCGTCCCAAGTCTCTAGTATGAATAAACGTGTATTTGGTTTTTAACAAAGACAAAAGATACTTAAATTCTACCTTGTGAAAGCAGGGCCCAACTCTCCCTTCAAGGCTCTCCGGCAGATCCGGACGCCTCAGATACAAGTCCTCTTTGCCTTTCTTGGCAACAACTATAGCAGTTTCAGCTTGTCCGGAAGACTCGGACTCAAACCTGACCTCCTCAGTGGAGTCTTCCATCCTCTCCTCCATTACTGTTGGGGGAGCTTCTGCAGAAACAGCCCGGGGAGGGATGAAGCTTGGCACAGCTGATCCTCCGGACTGTTGGCTAGATGTATGTTTTTGAGTTCTCGCCTCAGTTTGAGTTTCTGAGGTCGAGGTTTCCTTGGGAGGTAGTGGACTGCTAGCCTCCGGACCAACCGGCCTTTCCCGGAGAGTCCTAACAGCTGCCCCGGACCCTGACTCGCTGGTATTTTTTGAAGAGAGTCCCTTAACCAATCTGCTTGGTCTTTTTATAATCAGTTTGTCTGGAGAATGGTCGGAGTCGGACCCCATAGCAATAAAAGTGGATTTCTTCCTGACACTTGTAACAGTGACCCCCGGTTCGACGATAGGGATCGACTCTTGAACTGAAGAGTCAGATACGATGGGAGAAAGTGTTGATCGAAAGAGTTTTCTAGGTTTTGTACCTTTCGAAGAAGACGAACCTCTATCAGACTCTTCGATTGAAGGGGCTGATTTCTCAACTGGCAATGCTGGAAGCCCTGCTGCAAGTCTTTTCTCTTTTTCAACCCTTTGAGCTTTCTCTAGTTCTGAAAGATTGAGCCAGCCACCCTTGATTAGAGCTGTTCTTGCTGTGAACATAAAACAACTAAGGAAAGTTTGAAGTTTTAGAGAGATGATGTTTTGAGTGAAATGGCAAAGTAAAAGTGAAAATGAGACTGTGAAAGACAAATGGAATTTATAGTAAATGTAAAAAAGGGTTTGATTCCTAGGAGAATCCGAAAAGTTGGGCAATGATTAAAAACGGCGCTGACGTCATCAATAGCACTTAAAGAAGTAACTTGTTCGAGAAAGTGGTGCAACTTTCAAAGTGAAAAAACGGCTAAAAGTAACCAACCAGAGAGTGACACGTGTCCCACTACCTCTGACAAAGAACCGTTTGGAATTCGTAACGGTTGGACTGTCCGGGCCTATCTCAATTCTCTTCGAATTGGAAAACCACTTCTTCAATCGGACTGTTTTTCAGTTCTTTAATAAGGACACTTGTTCAAATACCTAAAAAAGGGGCTCCTGATGAGTCCGAATTCGAAGAGCTCCCCGGAAGGGTAGTCCAAAGTAAATCACCCCGTAAATTCGGACAGACTCCATGACTTCAATTCGAACAGCACTGATTGAACCGGACAGATGATCTTGAACACTGCAAACATAAGGCAGTTCGAACTATGACTAAAGTACTAAAAAACCTAATCAATGTCTGACTAAGCTATCTGCACATCTGCTTAAAACTCTTGGGTCTTTAAACATGACCCGGGTCCATTAAACTTGACCCGAAAGCCCATAAGGGCCCAAATATCATACTATAAATACCCAACCACCAGCATTAACTATGGGTAAGAAAAATTAACTGCTGCCAGGCTGCTTAATTCTCTCTCCACCCTTGAAACACTTTGAAACACCCTTAAACACCACCACACCACCGTGAAACACCCTTACACCGCCCTAAAACTCCACTTAAAATTACCAGCCTACCCTCAGGCTACTTTTATCCACACCAGTACCCAAATTTTGGATAGTGTTATTTAGTACCTCCACTTAAAATTTGGATAAAATTATCTTCCAGCTATATATACCCATTTTTCACTTCAAACACACTTTTTTTCCCCTTCTCAACACCCTAAACGAATCCAAACACGTCTAATTTTTTAGAAACCACTAGAAAAGAAACTGTTCGACTTCCAGGCTCTCTCTAGCCAAAAACCCTTCGAGCGTCTCTCCAAATCAATCATTCTTCAAACCCTCACTGGAATTGTACCGGTAGCTGTTTTGTACTCCATCAAGCGATTAACCACCTTCTGTTGGAGAAGTTGCCGTCAAATGGTCGTCGGTCGGTGAAACTACAGTGTTTTGCAGTAACAAGGTAAACATTCTCGTGGAAAATGTATTTTTTTTACGTTTTGTATGACTTCAAACAACCTATTTCTGTTATTTCACGATCGACGTTGCTTTTTTTACCGGAAAGAAGTATTTAGTGATGACAGTTGGTTTGTTAGTTTCTGGATTTATCGTCGAACCCAAGGGTTTGTTTGTTTGCATGTAATGTTAATACTTTCCTAAGAATTGTGATGTATGTTAGATGTGCATTAGGTAGTTGATTGCACTTGTTGATTTTGGTGTTGTTTCGTTATTTCTCAGATCCCTGCAACGTGCATGTAAAAAATAGAACATTTCGCAGCCTGTACGTGTGCGTTGTAGTACAGTTCGCATTTTTATCACGTAGGATGCAAACAATTCGTAGCTTCATCTCTGTTTATAGTTTATAGCAATTCACAAATTGATTGGATGTGTATATCATACAGTTCGCAACTTATATTTACAAACAATTTGCAGGCCAGCCTGCGCATTGTTTGAAAAACCGGGCTGATAGATAGGCAGTTCGCAGCTTATCATGCGAGTTGTGTGACACTCTAACTGATAGATAGGAAGTTCGCAGCTTGTCATGCGAGGTGTATGACACTCCAACTGATTTTTGTTTGTGCATGAACTATGACAACAAAACCGAGCTATTACAGGTCATGATTAGTGAGCATTCTCAAAGTGTTGAAAGAGAACCGTATTACTTGTTCCCACATCGAAGCTGCAAGAAACACACCCTTCTACACACTTTTGAAAATGGCTTTCGACGTCCGTAATGTGGCAGAGATTCCGAAGAAGAAATTTATTCGCTCATTCAGTATGTTGTAGAGATGTTCTCCGTCGATGAAGATGCCTTCCTTATTGGCTCAAAGTTTATGAAGCTAACGGCAGACGATGTGAAGGTCATATTCGGGATGAAGCATGGCACAGAGGATATGCCGTTAACAAAATCCAGAGCATTTCACAACAGATACGTAAACAGTGAGGAGGACGAATCGAGGATGATGAAGAAATACTTCATGGGTCAAACGTCTAGGAAGATAGGACCGAAGAATAATAAAACCATAACAAACGCCATTTTAAAGGTACATCTAAAATAGAATTCATCTTATAAAGCAGGATGATGTACTTTATAGACATAGCATTTTGTCGTGGGTTTTACAGAAAGGTATAAAAAGATCCATAAGCGAAGAGGGGAGCCTGAGTTGGAACATGTTGCACGGCTGTTGATACTGTTTTTGTGCTCAACCCTATTCTACTATGTATTTGGAGATATCCTGGGTTGGAGTACGCTTTATTTTATTGAAGATCTCAGCAAAATAAACAACTACGAAATGGTCCTGATCAATAGTGTTCAAGCTTTTCCAGTCTATAAGGAGTTGTTTAGCTATCAAAAAATCTGATAGAGTCATCGGTTTCGTCGGCTATCTAATTGTAAGATTGATTTATTCAGTATAAATATTAGTTATATACAGAGAATCTTGATGATAATACTTGTCCCGATGCAGCCCTTCATCATGGAGCACTCAACAATCGGACTAGAGGTAGTAAAGCCAACCTTGATCCCAAGGTTTTTCAAATGGTTGGGATTAGAGTGCCAAGCCTCTACCATGTCGCTGCTTGTTAGAATACCCAAATCTTCCTGTATAGGTATTGAATTGGGATATCAAATAATTCGCATCATATCCTGAGTTTTGTTTTGTATTATATAAAATTAAAGTATCAAATAATTTGCAACCTATCCTGAGTTTTGTTTGGTATTCTATTAAATTAAGGTATAAAACAATTCGCAGCTTATAATTTGCAAGAAATGCCCAGGGAAACCTAAGAGATGTTAGAAACCTAATAGGTGATAAAGTTGCAAACAATTCACATGGTATCATGCGAGTTGTTTGCAACTCCAAGCTGATAGAGTTCCAAACAACTATCAGGATATCATGCGGACTGTTTGCAAAAAACAGTCAATCTATATCCTGATATTTTCCAAAAAAACCGTGTGCAACTATTTACTTTCATATTCCTCCCTTGGTAGGTTTTGGAAGGTCCACTATGTCTTACTAAGGCTGAAAGCGAAGATTTCGGAGGAGCATTAGGTAGTGGAGATGCAGATGCTGAATCGATTTCACCAGAAGAAAGGCCAAAGAAAAGGAAGAAAAGCACAGCCCTGAAACTAAGGAAATGGGTATCACAGAAACAGAAAGAATCCAATCAGGTGGTATCAGTCAGACCTCAACCACAAACAGTCCCCCAGCCAGTGATTTCACCAACGCCGATCTGCACATCCCGGCAGGTGCCCGAGGACGAAGGCATCACTAGTATAAGTGACACAATCGGTAATTTTGTCCTCAAACGCAGAGCGGCTACTCCAAATAAGTGTGGAACTGTAGGGGAATCGAAGAATTTGAAGACGTACACCGATAAGAACAAGTACCATAGGAAGATTGAAAACAAGCGAAAGAAGTAAACATGAAATTGAGCCTTACATAATCGCTTTAATCAGCACGTAATATGTTATAATATGTCTCCTATTACTTTTTCAGCTGGAAGAATTAAAATTAAAGATAGTGGAGCTTGAAGCACAACAACTCCACAATGCTCTCTCTCAGCCAATTTACCATATTGGAAGCTCTACAATTGAGAAGGTACCTAGACTAGCAGCATTGTCATCAGAAGTGGCGTCCACTGAACTTCACGCATCTATGCCAGCTAAAATTTAGGATAAGGACCCGAATCCGGACAGACAAATGCAGGATGCTGATGGGAACCATTCACCCGTACCAGTACCATCTGGTAAAATACAGGAAGATTTATTGTTATCCACAGAGACGGACACCACGGAGAGACAGACAGACAAGTCTCCTCCTACACGGAAGGCAAAGACAGTTCTGAGTCCTCCAAAGGAGAAAGAAAGACACGAGTCTCTTGCGAATGACCAACAACTCGTAATTCACATAGCAGAGGAGGTAGGATGCCAACAAAATAGAGCTAAGGAGGTAGAAGCTCGTGAGAAGGAAGTGGCGGCGGAAAAATCTGGATGTACAAACGCAGATAACCGTGAAGATGTAAGTGGATCAAAAGTACACTAAGATTCAAATATCTTAATTTATTGTTGTGATAAAAATTGTTTCTATAATAATGTTTATTGTTGTATACATATTCAAACAAAATCAGTGTATCTATTTAAAACAATCAGGGGTTTAATCGTTGTATACGTATTCAAACAAATCGAATTAGGATAACTTTCAAACAAATCTCAGGACGATTGGGTAGTACTGTCCAAACAATTCTCAGGATATCCTGAGACTTTTTATATATTATATTGAGTTGGGTATCACATAGATTTCAGGTTAGCATGCAATTTGTTTCATATTCTGATCTCAAACAAATCCCATGTAAGCATGCGATTTGTTTGACCTTCTGATCTCAAACAATTCTCAGGTTATCATGTGACTTGTTTGTAACTCAGACTGCAGTATGTTTAACCCCTCTACCTTTTTATTTTGAATTTTATATGAAACATTAGGTCGATAGACAACAACAAGAACAACAACAACACCCACAAAAAGAACAAGAATAACATAATCAAGAAGAAGAAGAACAACAACAACAACATATAACCGTGGCAAAAAGATAAAGGCTAACACAAGACGTAGCTTCGAGAGAGTCAACGATCTGTCAATCCATGTGAGAAGCTGGAACTACTTAGCCAGGGAGAAGCATCGTTAGAAGACCAAAACCAAGACGGAGATGTACCTCGAAGACCAACAGTGGCCTATGCAAAGTCAGAATTGCTAAGCCAAGGTCAAATTGTAGTACTAGTACCGAATCAACCGCAAGCTCCAAAGTCCAACGATAACACAATATGTTTACATGATGCTTCTATTGATGGTATTTACACTAAAGTTTCACAGACATGTTTAAATGAAATTGATAATGTATATTACGATGGCGTAATATAACGGTCTTTGGAGAATATGTCGAAGGATAACATAAATGATTTTTGCCGACACGATCCAGAGATTATTCTGAACCAAACATTGGTTGTCGTTGACCTTGTGGTAAAGGCTATTTCAAATAATTTCGCAGCATATCATGAGACTTGTTTGGATGTATTTTACGATTTACAAACAAATATTAGGATAGCTAGCGAATTATTCAACATTCTATTTTAGTGGAAACTTGAACAATCCCCATGATATCCTAATAGTTATCCTGTATTATATTCAATTAGAACCCAAACACTTCGCATGTTATCATGCGACTTGTTTGGGGAAGTTAATATTATAATTCCTGACACACTCTCTTTTTGTTATTGTTATTTTATAAGCTCAAGTCAAATAAAGAGATAGAGGAGCATACTTTTAATCTACTGGCACTAACACAGCATCTAAAGGCATAGGAAGTGGAAGAGATAATTATAACAGAACATTAACCGCCAAAAGTAACATTCACCGACTGGCCAAAGAAAACACAAACAACTGACCGTATCAATATCATAGAATACCACAAAATACAGATAAGTGAGTATGACATCATTGATCCAGTAGTATGTAATTTACCATCGTCCAAATTTGCCTACAGAATTAGTGTGCAAACGAGTGATGTGCTGGCACTATCTTTCGAACTGGAGTTGGACGTAAAGGTATCAAATTGTCAACCAACTCTCTTTTTAATGTTTCAAACAAGTATCGTATATTTAACATAAAAAATAACTCGTTTCATAGGTTGTAGACGCTTGGATTCAAAAAATGCTCGAAGAAGTAAATTTCAAAGTTCCATGCAAAGCTGTTCCAAGATTGAATTATGACTGCGTACTGATTTCGGGCATGACTACGGTAAGTTTAGCTACGGTAAAGTTCAAAGTTCCTCGCATGTTCTCTTTGTAATGTACTTTTTCTTGAATGCAGCATAATATGGAATTAGGGTGGGAAGTAACAAATTTAGTCGACACAGTTTTTAGCAAAGCGCCTAAAAACCCCAACATCATCATCATTCCAATATGCACCGAGACAAAGGACCAAGTAAACCATTGGACGTTGCTCGTCATTGATGTAGACGACAGGACAACAACAAACTACAACCCACGGCTGCCTAAACTCAAAGCAACGGACCACACAACAAAGACACTGACACAGCTGGTAAAACTCTTAACTGCTACAATTACTGTTATACACATTCTAAAAACAATGATCTGGATATCATGCGAACTGTGATCAAGTCAGTTGTATTTAAATGAAAACAATTTCCATGTTTTCCTGAGAATTGTTGGCAACTAAAAGTCCTGATATTGGTTTCAAAATATAATGCGTTGGAGTTTCATACAATTCGCAGCATATCCCGAGAGTTGTTTGCAAAGCTCTTGGACTGGTTTGCCAAACAATTCGCAATATAGGTTGTAAATTGTTTGACAATCACAATATAAGTATTTGTGCTTATTTTTTACACGAATTATTATAACCAGATTAAGTATTTACTGGATAAAGGATACCTTCCTACTACAAGGACAGGGTGGAAGGTGAGAAATAATAGAGAAATTCCACAACAAAAACCTGGCACCCTTGACTGTGGTATTTTCGTCTGTCAATACGCTAGAGATATTATCCAACGAGGATGTGTGCAGGAGACTGCATACAGATATGGTTCCCGACTTCAGAGCGGAAATGTTTTATTTTTTCCTAAATGATGATGACATCAACTCGTACTGGAAGTAATATAGTTTTTCTGTATGACATTATGATTTTTTTTGTACATCTATTCCTTGTAATTTTTTGGTGTATATAGAGTTTTTTTGTTTCAGAAATGTGCAATGTATTAGATTTTTATCAAACAATTCGCATGCTAACCTGATATATTAGAGAACAGTTGGTATTTGAATAATTCCCATCATTACCTGGTATTTATAGAAGGACAGGAATCATACTAAACAATTCGTATCTAAACTGATATAGTATAGAACAGTTGGTATTTGAACAATTCCAATTATTACCTGGTATATATAGAAAGACAGGATTCTTACTAAACAATTCGCATGCTAACTTGATATATGCTGAGAAAACTACCACATCAACAACTACATGCTGGGAAACTACCACTAAATAGTTCGCATCTTATCCTCATATAAATTAAATAATTCAAAATCATCGTTGAAGAATACGAACAAGCTATGTCGTCTGCCTTGGTAAACGTTAAGTGTATTGAGCACACAAAAGAAATCTAATCACCACAACCCATTAATTGTTGATTGGACAAGGAGGCTATGTAATGATTAATATAGCCACACCACCTCATAAGCTCAGACTCACTCCATGCATATAAATAACACTAGTAACCATAGGCTAATTTAAAAACAAACTCTATATTTGTTAAACACCTCTGGTTCTCTTCGAATTCCAAACATCATGTCATTTTCCACCACAACCTCTGGTTCTCTCGGTGAATCCTGGTCATCCATAACCACCAATTGGAGCTCAGACTTAATAACTCCGACGGCACAACCAAACAGCCCAGTCACTGTCATGGATTTTGACATTGAGGACTACTTTTGTGTTGACTCTGAACCAGTGGAAGCGGTTCCCCTCGTTGCTAATGAACCTCAGCCAACAGAGGTTCCAAACAAGAAACAGAAGAGGGAGGACGATGTTGGTCCATCCAGAACCAAATATTTAAGCATAATGGATGTAGATAACAAGGAGGAAGAGCACAATGCAAATGCTGATAATCAGCATGAAGAGGAGAAAGATGGTGAATCCTCTAGTGATGACTAATAGTGTCTGTTTTTTTTTGGGAATGCAACTAACAAACACTAAAAGGTTGTAGTGATTGTTTGAAACTTGTTAGTGCATAAAGCCTGTGATCATTTTTCGTAATCCATTTTTGTAAAACAATTTAATGATTTTTGATAATGTTATAATATGTGTGAACGTGAAAGAATACCCATAATTCGCACCCTATTACTACTTGCAAACAACTCTCATCCTAATCTGAGATGTTGTTTAGCAATATTACTCATAAACACACAATTTGCATACGGACCTGAGAATTGTAATACTTTGGAGTTCCACACAATTCGCAGCATATCATGAGATTTGTAAACAACCAAAAGTCCTGATATTAGTTTGAAAATAAAATTCGCAGCATAGCATGAGATTTGTAAGCAACTAAAAGTCCTGATATTTGTTTGAAAATACGATTCGCAGCATAACAAGAGATTGGTAAGAAACTAAAAGTCATGACATTTATTTGAAAATGCAATATTTCAGAGTTCCACACAATTCGCATCATATCATGAGATTCGTAAGGAACTAAAAGTCTTGATATTTGTTTGAAAATGAAATACTTTGGAGTTCCACACAATTTGCAGCATATCGTGCGATTCGTAAGCAACTAAAAGTCCTGATATTTGTTTGAAAATGCATTACGTTGGAGTTCCATACAATTTGCAACATATACTGATAGTTGTTTGAAACAATTTTGGATTTGTTTGCCAAACAATTCTCAGTAGGCTGAGATGCAAACAATCCGTATTCTGGTGGAGTTTCACATAACTCGCATGAAAACCTGGGAGATGTTTGCAAATATGATATCGAGATATTGCACACAATTCTCAACAGTGAATGCGAAATGCATGCAAGTCAAACACTTAGCATTCGTTACTGTAATACAAACAAAAAATATATATGTGTAAATGAACAAACAACTGTAAAAATGTTTAGTTTGTTGTCCACAACAATAACAGTATTTTAAATCAATGCGGCCAACGAGAATTTTCCACAACACAAATTGTGTTTAAACTTGAACATCACAAGTCCTCCTGTTATGGCTTGATTTCAAACAACGGCCACACCTCAACTGCTTGGTTGAGGTTTCTCCTCTAGATGGAATTCGCTTTTTCTTAGGCCTTCCGGAGTGTCTTTTAACGTTCGGAGGTAAAATTTCAACAAACGAAGGATCGTTAGGGGTGGGCCCTTCCCCGAAATCGGTTATAGCTGGTATGCTGAAAGAGTAATTACCCTGTAATTCTTAACCGTAAACAAGGGCTCTATTACAGTAAATGGATCTTGGTCGGTATACTGTATTGCCACTAAAGTGTGAGGACATGGAAAACACTCTTGTTGCCATGATCCGCAAGAACATTTAAAATTCAACAGATTAACAACAGCCACATGATTTGAAAAGACTTCAAACATGGTGGTAGATGACTTACGTACTACCCAAGTTTGGCACATGTCAACATTCTGCTTTAGCTTCTTCTCATACTCGAGGACCAAATTAGTACTCCAGCTTAACCCTTCTTCGTATCTTCGGAAATTTGAGTCATAAGCAAGACTCTAATCCAGTCAATAAAATCAACAATGGGTAGGCCGCAATATTTTTTGATCTGATTGTTATAAGATTCTGCCGCAGTGGAAGCCATAGTCGTATCATTTCCCTTTAACATAAGCCTGCGCATACTTTTCCAGGGGTAAATTAGCAAGAAAATCACTCATTCTGTCACCATCTTCACGTAGAAAATATGTTAGTATATATTTAAAAAGCTCTCGACATCCTTTTTTTTATAGTCTCTGTTAGTATGTTCCAATTTTGCTTTCAAATTCTGCATGAGATGGAAATAACAGTACGCATGATAGTAGTTTGGATACAAGACAAAAACAACATTAACGATACCAGAATGATGGTGTGAAATAAATGTGATTTGGCGCTCTAACAAATGTGGTTTCAAACACCCCAAAAACCACATCCAATTGTCACAATCTTCAATGCTAACTATACCAAGATCAACAATGAATAGTCCTGGAAAAAGGCACCTCAAATGAACAATACAATAGAACTCAAGCATGTAAAAAATGTACACAATTCGCATGCTTTCTTGAGAGTTGTTTTCAAATATAGACTGCAAATTGTGTACAACCATAAGCTGCGAATTGTTCACAGTTTTATGGCTACACTAGTCTAATTCGCATCCTCCCTTGAGAATTGTATGCAAATCAAGTTACTGACCAATTCACATCCTCTCATGTGATTTATTCTTAAATATTAGGATTTCATGAGAGTTGTGTGCTACTATAGGATGCGAATTGTTTACAAAATTTCAAACAAAACATCATAATAATTCAGATTAAATAGTTAAATGAAACTAATCGTTGTTGTCGTCCTTTGCTACGGAAGTAAGCAAGGTACCCTTATACTTGCCATCCATCGACAAACAACATTGGACGGCATGAATGGAAACCTTGAAGGGACAAACCGAATGCTACAAAATAACGCTTGAAGCGGTTTCCAGCTGATAACTCCAACCGACAGTCCATAGTAATATCGCGGATCTTCAATCGCTTGAAGTACCCGCTTAGTAAACTAAAAGAACTTGAACTATCTCCAAAATCTCCCCTATTTGCCTTCTCTAAATCATTCCATGACAAACGGTAAAAGATGTCAACGAATGGCAGGTCCGGAGAGAATCCTGAATTTCCTCCGCAATCAAATCTGATTTCAAATACCTATGCCGCTTATGCTTCTGGGAGAAAACAGGGACTGCAAGTATGGTGCGGAACATACTTCTTGATCGTCATCAAGCCGGTGTTGGAATCAATAGATGCATAAAGTCTCCATTTGCATCCGCTTGTGAACTTATTTTCACAATAAGCAGTTATCTTAGTTCATGTGTAGTGCATGTATTTGAAAGAAAAACCATGCTCTAAAGCAAACTTGCACAAAGATAATCTGAGACCTGCAGCACCTTCTTCAAAATCTTGACTCACTCCTGTAATAGCATCAGCCCAACCAGCAGTAGCAACTTGTTGTTTTTTCTGATTAGAATTAACTAAACCGTTACTACTCTGTGTGCTAACTAGTTGATTAAAAGATGGTTCTCCCAAACTTATGTTATGCTCTTTACGCTTTACACCAGAACCCTTACCACCATAGCTCTCACCAGAACTTTTTTCACCATAACACTTATCACCAGAACCCTTACCAGCAGAAATCTTTTCGCCAAAACCTTTATCGAAGACGTGTTGTTCTATGAGAAAACTAACCCGTTTTAAACGCTCCAAATCAAGGTATAACACCAACCCAACAAAATCCTTATGGTTATTAAAGAAACGATTATTGTGATCCCTGTAGGAGTAGGTAATTAGGTAGTCACCTGTGACAAGCTCCTCCCATGTGTTCTCCACATTCTTGGATACTTTGAAAGATTTCAAACTCCGTGAAAGGCACAATTGCGGTTTGGTGACCATGTTTAAAAATACAAACTTGTGATTTAGACATACCTTATCCTGCACTGAACAATTTATTAGTTATTAATCCCAAAAAACAGTGCAAGTTATTAATTACTACACTGAGAAACTCGCATCTTATCATGCGATTTGTGTATAATTATAAGCTGCGAATTGTGTATATTTTTAGTCTACAATTGACCAATTCGCATCCTCTCTTGAGAGTTGTTTACAAATCAAGTAGTACACTAACACTAACCAAAATGTAAACAATTCGCAATTGTACCTGAGATTTGTTCTCAACTATTGAATTTCTTGAGAGTTGTTTGCAACTCTTGGATTTCCTGATAGTTGTTTGCAACACTTATAAACGCAATTCGCAGAATATTCTGAGATATGTATGCAATTCTCATGAAATCATGCAAATTGGTAACACAATTAGCATCTTCCTCATTGGATACATCACACAATTCGCATCTTCTACATTAAAAAATCATAAAACAATTCGCATCTTATGTCGAGAATGCCTGGACAACTAAAACTCATAGTCTACACATGTTTCACGTTCGAAATCAAAATCTAATACACTAAAAATGAGTATATAACTTCATAAACAAGGATTAACGACAAACATTGACAAAATAAGCACATATCACTAGAACAAAAACAAAAAAACAGAGAAAAGCTCGAACAAGATTTGCTAAGAACAGAAACAGTAGAATAACACCTATTCTAACTCAAAAATCCAACAAATAACTTCGAAATCGGTAGTTAATCACAATTGCCTCAAAGCAACACGATTACTAACAAACAACAGATTCCAACAATGACGATCAGTTCATGTACGTAGAAAACAGTGGTTAAATATGTTTTATACATAACTTACAGAAATAAACAGACCTTATAACGCTCTGATCACCGAAATTGTGCTTTCAGTCGTGCTTCATGGTGGTTCGTAGGGTTAGGTGGTTAGAGCGGCTAACAAATTCAAATTTTTAAAAGCTAAAAAGTAGAAAAAAACAAAAAATTCTCCTTATATATTGGGTTAAGGGTAATAAGGATATTAAAATAATGTTAGGTATTAAATGATAATTAGGTAATTGAGTTAGGTATTAAGTGATAATTGATCGAACTTTGGTTACTAAATGGCAATTGAATAGTTGAGCGGGTATTATAAAGGCAATTTGTCTGTATTTATTATATTGGTATTGAATATACGTGTCTTATCATCCTCTTATAAATACTAATTTATAAGAGCCAATACGTAATAAAAAAGAAATTATGAATATACAAATTCTATTGCCTTACCAAATATTTTTTTTTATTTGTCATCTAATCAAACCAATTAGACATTCCAATTATACAAATCGGAATTCTCGGTACCAAAATATAATTGCAGTTGTTTTATGCATTATAAGAAAAAATGTCTAAAAACTAACAGAAAAAAAAGTTATACATCATCTATGACATTCGATATAATAATGCCACACGGTGTTCATATGGTGTATATATATATCCCTATATAATATTTACTATTAGGCCGTCCGAACAGCTTGAAGATACGACCGTATGCAAAATCTGGCTCTTATAGTAAACAGAATAAGTGATTATAATTGGCATAAAAAAAGCCATGTACTATGTAGAGAGCATTCCCATGTTTAAGACATTCGTCCATTTAAAATAAAAATCATATCCAAACATATCAATTGAGATACTATAAACTAAAACATATATGAGTGCACGTCTTGGGTCATGCTTGCCATTCAACTTTGCTAAGCTTGTTCTTATAAATACAGACCGATAACATGCTTCTATTACACCCAAAACATAGATTTAAGAACACACCAAAGAGTAAAGAGATGGAAAACCTAGCTGCGTCCTCTCTATTATTCGCTCTCGTCATTGTTAGCTTCGCCGGCCAATGCTTTGGCCAACTTGAATTTGATTTCTACAATGGAAAATGTAACGGCAAAGATGTCGAGTCCATTGCTGCTAGTATACTTAAAAAGAGTATCACCGATGATCCAACGTTAGCACCTGCTTTCATTCGCATGCAATTTCATGATTGCTTTGTTAATGTAAGTTTCACCTTACCTTGATATATTATTCAGCAGGGCTAAGTTGAACTGAGCCAAAGTGTTATCTTTTTAAAGATGTTTATTTGACTATGACCTTTTTGTACAAAAGGGATGTGATGCTTCGCTTCTACTAGTTGGAGACAAGAGCGAGCAGACTGCACCTCCAAATCTAAGCGTAAGAGGGTACCAAGTTATCGAAGATATCAAGGTTGCTTTGGAACAAGCATGCAAAGGTGTTGTATCTTGCGCAGATATAATAGTAATGGCTGCCCGAGAATCAGTTTTTCTGGTATGTTTATGAAACCCTATAACATAGTATAGTACAACTCATTTGAAGTCTAGAAAAATCACTAAGCATGAATGGTGCTTATCATATTGCAGAGTAAAGGAGGAAGATATGAGATTCAGACAGGAAGGAAGGATGGGTTTATATCTAAAGCATCTCTTACTGCTGATCTTCCATCCCCTCGCTCCACGGTTATTCAATCTGAAGCTGCTTTTCTTAAAAAAGGATTAAATATCACTGACATGGTTCTCTTACTTGGTAATATTCCAACAACTTAGTAACCTTGTACTAGTTGAGATTTGTTCTTACTTATATACGTCGATAATTCTCATGTTTAACCATGTGTTAGTGTTAGGGCTCAACCAATATTTTAGCTTTATATCATGTCATGTTTACGATCATATATTGACAGCCGTATATACGCAGGTGGTCACACTGTTGGAATCACACATTGTGCTAACTTTGAAGACAGGCTTTACAATTTTCAGAAGACAGGTAAGGCCGATCCAACCATGCACCCAACATTGCTTCAGGATCTCAAAAAGAAGTGTCCTCGGAATTCTGGAAATACGGTAGCACTTGACCAAAACCCTTCAAGTGCAAATGATGTGGACAACTCTTTCTACAAACAAATTATCGGGGGTAGAGGCGTTCTTCAGATTGATCAAGAGCTTGCCTTAGATGACCAAACTAAAGATATCGTCAGCGGTATTGTTACTAGTAGTGATTTTCTCGCTAGATTCGGACAGGCCATGGTGAAGCTAGGAGGGGTTGGTGTTACCGGAGATGGAGAGATCAGAGACACTTGTGGAAAATGCAAAAACCTTCTTAGGTGTGCTATAGGCGCTCTGTAAAGCGCTAACATCAATCCTTTGTATACTTTGTGTGTCTTGAATTTTGTTTTTGGTTTTGGATTGTTTTCTCTCTGTTTTCTTTACTACATTCAATTTGAATTCATTTCATTACTGTCGACGATTAATAAACATGTTGAATATTCTTTATTTTCCATCGTAAGATTACATAAATGATAAACATGTTTATTTTACTTTCACAACATTTATAGTGAAATTAACAAATATACCCGTTGATGCTGCGCGTAGCTAGTAGCGAAAGTAAAATAAATTCCATAATGATTAGCGAGAGTGGGGAAGAGGAAGAGGAGAGTTTTTTTTATAGTTTTAGCCAGCGAAGCAAAGTTACGAGTTATCGTTTGTTTGATGGAAGTTGAGAATGATTATATTAGAATCATCAAATGTTTTTAAATTTTTTTGTTGTGATATTGGAGAGGTATTAAATTTTTATTATCATTGCAAGTTTAAATTATTCAACTGTTTACAAAGGTATTTTTGGGATAATAATGTAAAATAAATCGCAACGAAATTATAAGACTT
This sequence comes from Limnanthes douglasii subsp. nivea, assembly GCA_036936605.1. NCBI lineage: Eukaryota > Viridiplantae > Streptophyta > Magnoliopsida > Brassicales > Limnanthaceae > Limnanthes > Limnanthes douglasii. Next base: position 35,865,415 of record JAUPFV010000005.1, on the reverse strand, counting down.
TTTGGAAAGACAAATTTAATTTACAAAGTTGTTAATTTTACGTCGTGGCTACTCAAAGTGCAATGAGTGCGCACAAGGTAAACCCTCAATCTGACAAAACGAAAGCCAAAAGATAAACCACAGAAGGTTACAGGCTCAACCGAGAAAGCGTATGTAGAGGGACTTGAACTTATGAACTTTGGTCACAAGTATGCCTTACTCAACCAACTCGACTACCCCCTTGGGAGTTAGGTAGAAGGTTTTATATATATTGATATTGGATTTTTGGGTTCATAAGATTGATGGGCCTATATGGATAACCCATAATAACCTATTCTACCACATTAATTCACTAACATTAAACGCACTTGTTCCTTATTACACAAGGTACCATCAATATTATACATTTATTAGATTGTAACTATCAAGTAAATTCTGGTCCATTAGTTTATTAGTCCGACTCTCGGTGCACGTGTCATTCAAGTACTTCACCAACGAACTAGTTTTTGAGTGCTGAAGTGTGTTGTCCTTTTTTAAACTCTTCCACTTCCCCACGCAAGTATCCATTGAGTGTGATTTTTCCATTTCCCCATGTAGGTATTCGCTGAGCCTAAGAGAAGTCTATGTTGGACATCTTTTCTTATAAATATGACATCCATGTTTTTCATTTTTCTACTTCTTACTATGTTCAAGTGATAGAGAGAGAAACTCAATGAAAATGTAAAAGGCTTCGCTCTTTATTTTTAAAACCATGTATATCTTGTATAATCATCTGTGAGATGGATATAATATTTACAACCTAAGTGAGACTTAATTGGGTAAGGTCCCCATAAGTGAGTATAAAGAAGGTTTAACACTTGGACTGTTTTTTAATATGATAATTGATAAGGTAAAGTATGGGATTTCCCAACTTGTCAAAAGTCACAGAAAAAAAAAGTTTTTGTTTAAAACATTGGACATGTTACACCATTTTAAAACTCGAGACATAACTCTACTAGAGGGGTGGCCAAGCCTTTTATATCATCCATCTCTTAGTGAAAATGAATACAAACTTAGGTAAACTATCACTAAGCTTAGCACTACACACTCTTGGACTAAGCCTTAATGATTCCGGAATTGAGAGTTAAAAACTTGCAGGTTCTTCAATCCTATATAAGTCATTCTCAAATCTTTCTATGAGAAACATCATCCATGTAACCTTATCCTTCACAAAGCAACCATAGTCATAAAAACAATACATACTAGATTTTGTTTAGTTATTTGAAAGACAGATAGTAAATTCTTCGTGATTTTAGGTGTATAAATTGTTTACCTCAGTATTATGTATTTTGGTTCATCGGAATTGGATTTGTTGTGACGTGATGGTTGGCTCTGTTATCAACGTATCAAGCTCTCTATAAACCTTGATCATGAGCCACTAGGTCAGTTCTTTGGTCTATCTTTATTTGGTATGATCAGTTACAACTGTGCCCAAATAGGTTGGGTCATCCCTAAAGAAGCGGACTGTTTTAGTGTGGCCATATTTCCCACATATTTGGCAGGTTAGTTTATTGAGAGTGTAGCGACCTCATCTTCCATAACTAAGGTAATGACCATTTTAGTAATTGGGATATTTATTTCCTCCTTTTTAGTTTTTATTGCTTTGAATTTTATCGCATTGACCTCTAAAATTTCCACTATGTCTGTTGTAACCAACATTGTTATTTTGAAATATGTTCTTATTCATGTTACCCGCGTAGTTAGTTGACCCAATGGTTAGGTTTGACATTGAACTTGTAATGTTATTGAGTTTTTTAAGCTTACTTGTGAAAGTTAGTAGAGTTGTATGAAAAACCAACCAGTTTAAGAACTCTTTGTCAGCTACGTTGACCATAATAGGGGTGTAGTCACCATCTAGACTAGCCAAAACTTGTGTCACTAGACCATATAGTGAAATTGGGCTCGTTGCTAGACTCAAATTGTTCGTAATCGATTTCATCTTGTTTAGATAATTATTCAACGAAAAGGATTCTTTCTGGTTTGTCGGAACTTATACTTGCAAAATGTGATATTAGACCTTGTATGCGACTCTGATAACCTTGTGGCTTCTTCCCACGGGCTTCTTGAAGTTTAAACTTGCATCAGTCGAACTGCTATTTCAACACTCATAGTTTTGTATGGTCAGCCTAATATTTTCACTTGAGTCTGTTATTAAATTTGGTGGACAGATGGTATCCTCGTTGATAAACCTATAATTTTTTTCTACTAATGATTAAGAGAACCATTATCTTCCATATTCATTTGGTTGTTTTGCAGGTTCTAGTTGATGAAGGGATTTTTTGTGGGTATTTCTGAGACCAATGAGCCTGAACTCAAACTAGAAGAATGGTTGGCCATAACTTTGATACCAACTTCAACCAAAAATAAAATAGGAAGTTATTTCAATTTATGTTTTAGTGTATATATTTTTCTGAATTAGATATTTATAATTACAGTATATTTATATTACGAGTGGTGAGTTTGTATTGCCTGTCAATTCTAGCCTATAGATAGATAAATTATTTTTTACCTAGGATCCAACAAACATAATACATTAAATATATATTATATTTGTTGGTGAGGTTTATAAAGCTTCTAAATTGCAACTATTTATTTGTAGGGGTTGTGTTGTAATACTAGATAAAGTCTTTGACATGTGTATTGGACCAAGCGGACTTGGACCCAAAGAGTGAGTTGTATTATCATTGAAATGTTGTTTACAGCTACCAACATAAGTGTTTTGAGTTAGAACTTCAAATGAAACCATAAATCTTTTTGTTCTCAAATCATTATCACAAGCGTTTTCATCGTCTTCAATAATTCCTTTTCTCGATTTAAATATTTTTATTATTTTTTGCTTCAATATGTCAGCACTACCATGACCAGAACCGTGAATTTTCCAAGATCAATATTTTCACATCATTCTTCATTCAAACTCTTGTCATCCAAGTTAATTGAAAAAAATGTTTTATATTGCCGGAAGTTAATACATGTGGTAACCTAGTTGGTTTTGACCCCGTGAGAAGTGGTATCAGAGCCTTATTGACTGTTTAGGTTAGGATTTTAGTGGAGTTTAAGTCCAAAACAGTAGCATGGAGATGGATGGAGGTAGATGAGCATTAGGAAACTGTTGGTCAAGAAGGGATATGATAATGGGAACTAGCGAGAGAGAGGAGTCGGTCCGTAGTAGCACGGGGCTATCATCGAATAGAGTCGGTGAGCTCGACTTAGAAACTATTCTCTGATCTGTTTATTTTAAAGTGGACAGCGATATGACCAAACCTTACGGAGAATATTATGCCATCATGCCCATTATGTCTTAGTAGGTGGTTTCTAGTTTGTGGTAGTTAATTTTGTTGCCTATAAATATTGTAACCCAGCCATTGTATAAGGTTGTTTTGAGAGTAGTTGAGAAGCGTTAGAGTGAGAGAGTTAGTGTGTAATTCTCTAAGAACTTGTTAGTGCAAGGTGTAACCCGTTATCCTATTATTTATATAAGTACCACCGGAGTGGTTGTTACAATAGAGTCTTAAGTGTGATTCTGATTCTTAAAATATTTCCTTAAGTACTAAGTGTTGATCTTTGTGTGAGTTAGGCTGACTAAAGTAGGAAACTTTAGGCCACACGGGTGAAAAAATTCCTAGTTGGTTTTGACCACGTGACAAGCTTGAATCCTTGCGCTTCTCTTTTTATAGGCTCGTTCTCTGCTAGTCACCTCCCTCCTCGAACCTCGCGCAAACTTGTTAGATGAAATGAATTAGGTGAGACCCAACAGATCTACTTGACCTATGTCCCACCATTTGTAGCCTTCTGCTATTCTACACTCCTTTATTCGCACCACTTTTTTCTTGGGTGGTGGCTTGCACCTTGCACTAACAAATTCTTAGAGAATTACACATTAACTCTCTAACTCTAACACTCTCTCAACTACTCTCCGAACATCCTTATAAAATGGTTGGGTTACAATATTTATAGGCAACGAAATTAACTACCACAAACTAGAAACCACCCACTAAGACATAATGAGCATGATGGCAGTATCTTCTCCGTAGGGTTTGACTAGGGAAAACCGTTCCATATAACTTGAAACTTGACCACTAAGTTAGTTGGAATTTATATTAGACGTGGTTAAATTTTGGCACCGTCAGAAATCATGTTTGCCTGGAGATTCCGAAATTGGTGTCGTTTTGGCCCCAAAACTGGGCCACTTCCAGGCCATTATGGGCCATAATCGGTTATCCACGTGCCAAGTCAAATCACACGCCATTTTTTATGGCCTATCTTTTGGCAACAACTTCCCGAACATGTTTTGCACCTCTTCACCAAAGCTCTACGTATTTGGACCAGTAGGATCTGCGTGACTCTATGTGGGCTTGGATCCGCTCCATTTGAGGCCCAATACTTCCTATGGTCAACTGGACCTGTGCTTTGACCTGGTGGCCCCAAATAATTATAGAAATTGTTGAGGATAGCTTGACCCACGACAATCACACTTTGACTCGATGGTTTTCCCTTTTTAATCAATCTGGCCTAATTTTCTAACCGCGTGGCCCAGTCTGGCCTGCCGTGTCCACTCCATGGCCAGCCGCGGGCACTCTGTTATCGACTGTCGCTACTCTGTGGCTGGCCACCAGCGCCATTCTGTATGCCAGCAGCTCCAATTGACTAATACATCGTGCCAAATCCTCTTTTCTTCATACCTATATTTTTATTCCGCATCTTATGACTCTACACTGCCCCTAGCACCCAATCTGTCCACTCTTAGCCTACCGTAGTTCGACGCAACTCTTACTTGACTATATTTTTCCAACCTTAAGCTTGCCTTCACTCGGCTTGGCATGGCACTTGCCTTCTCCGCACCAACTCTCATTGCCTCACAACTTAGCTACTAGAATTTGTCAAGGTTGCTCACTTGGCTCCACTTCAGTACACACGACTGGGTTACGCGACCTGAAAACTAGGCCAAATTGATTAAATGGAGAAAAACATCGAGTCAAAGCGCGATTTTCGTGGGTCAAGCTATCCTCAATGATTTCTATGATTATTTGGGGCCACCAGGTCAAAGTACATGTCCAATTGACCACGGGAAGTATTGGGCCTTCAATGGAGCGGATCCAAGCCACATAGAGTAGCACGGATCCTACTGGTCCAAATACGGTGAGTTTTGGTAGAGAGGTGAAAAACACGTTCAGGAAGTCATTGCTAAAAGATAGGCTAAGAAAAGTGGCGTGTGTGTTGACTTGGCACGTGGGTAACCCAATCTGGCCCATATTGGCCTAGAAGTGGCCCAGTCTGGCCGACCGTGGCCAATCTGTGGCAGGTCGCGACCACTCTATTACCGGTCGTCGCTACTCAGTGGCCGGTCACCGGCTCCATTTTGCGTGCCAGCAGCTCCAATTGACTAATACATCGTGTCAAGTCCTCTTTTCTTCATGCCAATCCTTTTATTTTTCCTCATATGACTCCACACTGCCCTTAGTACCCAATTTGTCCACTCTTAGCCTACCTTAGATCGACGCAACTCTCACGTAACTCAATTTTTCCACCCTTAAGCTTGCCTTCACTCGGCTTGGCCTAGCACTTGGCCTTCTCCGGGCCAACTCTCCTTTTCTCACCACTTAGCTACTGGAATTTGTCAAGATTTCTTACTTGGATCCACTCTAGTACACACGACCGAGCTTGTTTCATGTCTTTCGCCCATATCTATGACAATCCGCCTTAAACCGTGCCATCCTAATTTTCTCTCGTGCCTTTCTCGGTTTCCTCCGCGCTTGTGTCTCCATGTCATATATTTCTCCTATTGCTAGTGTTTTTCCCCCATTATAACCATGTCCCTTTCGTATGGTCTTACAAACCTCCCCCACTAAATTGGTTTGACACCCTCATCGAACCCGCAGTTCTAAGCATGTTAAGGATTGCGTTTGATCACCATCATGCTCTCTCGATGTTGCTATACTCAACCTCAACCGGACTTCCCAAGGTACTACACTACTTGTCCCCCTGAATTTCTCTTCAAACTTGCAACACAAACATATGTTAAATCGAGCTCTCTCTTTTTTTCTCTCAGAACACCACTCCCCCACTCCCTTGGTTCTAGGCTTATCCTTCGCTGGTTGGTCTACCCCGTCTTCCTCCTCAAGCCCCTGCACGAACCGCACTTATAGTACTAAGTGATAACCCACAACCTCTTTTGGCCCGTGTCTACTCCCTTTCCATTTCCACTCTCTAACGTCTCCAACTTGACGAAACAGGGACCATACGGACATAGCACCTCATCATGTGGATCACTGCATATCTTGCAGTCTAATAGACCAGTAGGGTACAACATTGTATATTTCCAACTAGTCTCTCCTCTCTCTCCTCTCTTTTCTCGAATCATCTTTTTTCCTTTGAGGATATCACTTGTTTTCATAGGCTCTTCTACGAATGGATCCAACTCTGAGGCTGTTTTTTTTTTGCCGCCTCATACTCCTTCATACCCTTCCTCACATTATGTTGAATTTTCCATCTTAATTCAGCCACAAATTTCCTTAACTTGTCCTCCCCCGACAAGTCTTCCAATTCCAGCATTATTACCTTGAATGCTTTAACATATTCCCTCACGCTCCTGGTTTGCTCCAATTATTGTAGAGCCCATCTCGCTAGCGCCTCCATATGTCTTCGGAGAAAAACCTCCTGAAGCTCGAACTTTAATTTGTGTCATACTCTAATCTCGGGCAACCTAAGATTAGCTAGCCTTCTCTTCCACCAAGCCTTCGCTTCTAATCCCATATTCATAACTGTCGTACCCACTTGATCCTCCTTCCTAACCTCTCTTATCTCAAACATCCTCTCCATGCTAATATAAAGAAACTATAAATCCTTCACACTACGGGTTGTTCCTATAAGAGGGCTAACCTTTTTCCCACTAGACTCCTCTCGTCCACTCTTAAGGTTCTAACGACCATATGGATATTAGACATCTCTTCTTGACTTACGATTTCCTAAGGCTCCTCTACCTTCATCCATCTTCATGCTACTGTTTTGGACTTATACTCCACTCAAATCCTAACCTAGACAGCAACTAGTGCTCTGATACCACTTGTCACGGGGTCAAAACCAACTACAAATTTTTTCACCCGTGACAAACGGTATCAGAGCACAAGTTTTAGAAATAACTGAAACAACTTGATATAATTTTTTCTTCATTTTATAGAAATGAGAATAATATAATAAATATAACCTCTAAGTGTTTTCAAGTGAGCTGAAGAATATTGTATAATGTTGAACACTTTTCAAATGAAAACTGAAAAATCATATTTTTTATAAAAATAATAAAATTGAACCATAAAGAAGTCAGAAGGTAAAGCGATGTTGATTAGTATTTTACGAAATATAAATTTCCAAGTTTGGTCTAGAAGTTATGTTTGATAAATGGTAATTTCATTGTTAATCATTTGTATTGACACGTGTACAATCATGAGATTGATGTGCGGATTCCCCTAAACATTTCTTATAATCCAAAGTTCTGGTTTATATAATTGTCAGAAAGTAATACTCAACTAAAGTCTAGGGTCTTTTAGACAAGGTTCATAAAGACAAGGGTTCTGAAGACGAGTATTTTCTAAACAAGGGTTGTGAAAACAAAGGTTTTTTTGGACAAAGGTTCTTCTAGATAAGGCTCCCGAAGATAGTGGTCTTTTAGATAAGGATCCTCAAGACGACGAGGGTCTTCTAAATGAGGGTTTTTCGGTCGATAGTCTTTTAGACGAATGTCCTGAATATGATAATCCTAAGACAAGGTTCATGATTAGTCGAGAAATAATTAATTACTTTAACATAACTAACCAAATCTGCTAAAAAAACTCATTGTATTGTTTGATCAAAAAATGTAGCATTATAAATATTTTACCTGCCTCCATGAAATACACCGTTCAAAAACTAAATAGTCGTAGTCTTGAACACAATGTAAAGAGTTTAGACAGAAGTTGTTAGAGTAATGGCGAAATGTTATTGTTGTAACTCTGTTGAGAGAATCTCTTTGAAAACGTAATTTGACGAGATAATAAATTGTAGAGCTTTTATCTCCCTCAGATGTAGGTCGATCTGACGAAACTGGGTAAATAAGTGAATGTGTCTACTTTATTTTTGCAGTTTAAATTGTGTTGTTGATTGTTATTGTTGCATCCCATATTACACTATTTATCTTGGTTGCGTTCTTGGACTTTTCTTCATACATCAAATTATTTGTATGAGTTAACTCAATATCACAGTAATTGGTGTACTATGAGGCCAATAGTCAATCAATTAAGCAACATGGGTTCAATATGAGATATTAAGAAGTTCATCATTAGTAACAACTTTAGGTTGTTGAATGTGAAAATGAGGGAACCTGTAATTGAATAATTTGCATTAAAAAAAACAAAAAACAGAAGGAGTGACTATCAGTCATCACTAGAGGATTCTTCTGCATCTTCTTCCTCTTCATACTCATCATCAGCATCTCCATTATTCGCTTCCTCCTTATTATCTATGATGATGTAAGAAACTTCAAAGGAGTATTTTGGGTCAAACAAAACTATGAAAGATTATTTCGTTTTAATGAATTCTTAGTCACTAATATTTAGAGAGAGAAACTTTAACAATTGTATAGAGAGAAAATGTATTTGAATAATGATCATCCTTTTTCCCAGGGGGTCCTTTTATAGTACAAAAATGGGTCCCACATGCCTAACAACCTAATAATTGCATAATTAGTCCCTACTTTTATTTTTTATTCATAATTAGTCCTTTTATAATACATATTTTACAATATTTCCCCAAAGAAAGCGCTTTTTTGCAATTAACTCCCTCATCTTTTATTCTTCCTTATCAATCTACCTCCATATGATGGCCCTCCCTCGATGGAACAACATCTTCCTCATCCTCCTCCTCTGTGTCCTGCCTCTTTCTTTTCCTATTTGGAACCTCTGTTGGTTGATATGCAACCACCAGGGGAACCACTTCAACTGGTCCAGAGTCAACAGAAAAGTAATTCTCAATATCAAAGTCCATACAGAGACTGGGTTGTTTGGTGGTGCCACCGGAGAGATTAAGTCGGAGCTTTTGTTGGTGGTTATGGAAGACCAGGAGTCGCCTAAAGAACCGAAGCTAGACATGGTGATTAAAAGTTGAAGATGTTATGCTATATTACCCACTATTCTTTCAAGTGAGTTAAAAAATGTCATACATTTCATATTTCTGAAACAAAAAAACTCTATATATACACCAAGAATTTACAAGGAATATATGTACGCCAAAAAAAAAATTATGGTGTTTATATCCAAAAGGCTCCCTCCACGATTTTCGACATAAAAAAATTACTACCAGTGTCGATTAGTGTTTGCATCATTTAGGAAATAATAAAACATTTTTACCGTTTCACCTCTGTTACCATTTCTTCACAGTAAGTCTCATGCACGTATCCTTTTTCGATAATATCTCTGGTGTATTGACAGCTAAAAATACCACAGTCGAGGGTGTCTCGTTTTTGTTGTGGAATCCCTCTTGCATTTTTCACCTTTTAGTCGTTTCTTGAATGAGGTAAGTATCATTTCTCGACACAATATTCCAACTGGTTATAAGAATGTGGGTCAGGGGTCAGTACAAATAAATACTCAGTTAATTAATAGAGTTGCACAAAACTCTCATACTCCAGTTGCAAACAACTCTCAGGACAGTCTGAGAGTTATTTGCAACTCCAAGTTAAAAGAGTTGCAAACAACTCTCAGAATAGTCTGAGAGTTGTATACAACTCCCAAAATAGTCTGAGAGTTGTTTACAACTCCAAGGTATTAAAGTTGCCAACAACTCTCATGAGATTTGATTTGCAAACAAATTTTAGGTTATACTGAGAGTTGTTTGCAACTCTCATACCTTGGAGTTGCAAACAACTATCAGACTGTACTGAGAGTTGTTTGTAACTAGAGAATAGTAGAGTTGCAAATAATTCGCAGACTATTCTGAGAGTTGTTTAAGAAATGTGTTTTACAGGTATTCCAAGTACCCCAAGAGTCTAGTAGTAGTTAGGTGTCTTACCAACCGTTTAGGTGTCCTTGTTGTGTAGTCCGTCGATTTTAATAGGTAGGAGTGGGTTGTAGTTTATTGACGTCGTGACATCTATATCAATAATGAGAAACGTCTAATGGTTGATTGTATCCTTCTTCTTGCTGCATACTGGAATGAGCACAAGGTTCGCGTCTGTAGATGATTTTCTAAAAACATCATCAACTACATTTGTTATTCCCTCTCTTACTCCCATTTGATGCTGCATTCAAGGACGAGTACATTACAACGAGAACGCGCAAGGTTTTTGTAGTTTATAGCTAAACTTACCGCAATCATACCAGAAATTTGAATGAAGTCAAATTTGACTTCAGGGAAAGTTTTGCATAGAACTTTCCAATTTACTTCTTTAAGCATCTTCAGAATCTAAGCGTCCAAAATCTATTAAATGACACTGGAAAACGAATTGTTTATTTAATCAAATATATGAGAGTTGTTTGAACATATATGAGAGTTATTTGACAAGTGGATACCTTGTAGTCCATGTCCTCTTAGAAAGGTAGCGCCAACACATCACTCACTTGCATTAGAAGCCTGTAGGAAAATTAGGACGTTGGTATATACCATACATTTGGATAGGGTGAGTCTTGAATGGCTTTAATTAAAATTATTTTGTGGTATTCACCAACGTCGATCAGTTCAATTGTTGGTGTTCTCTTTGGCCAGTCGGTAAGAGTTACCGGTGCCTTTAGAGCTTCTACCACACTTATCTCTACATCGGGCTGCTGTGTCGGTGTCAATAGATTAAAATTAGACACCAGGTCATCCTCCTTCACTGTCTCTTCCCTTGACTTGAACATATCAAATACAAAATAAAAAATTATTTGTGTCAGGCATCATGATATTATCAGTTGCAAACAACTCTCAGGATAGTCTGAGAGTTGTTTGATACTCCAATCTAATAGAGTATCAAACAACTCTCATGATATGCTGGGAGTTGTTTGGTACTCCAAGCTAATAGAGTTGCAAACAACTCTCAGCATAGTTTGAGAGTTGTTTGGTACTCCAAGTTAATAGATTTACAAACAACTCTCAACATAGTCTGAGAGTTGTTTGGTACTCCAAGTTAATAGAGTTGCAAACAACTTTCAGACTATTGTGACTGTTGTTATAAAATTGTTTTACAAATATCCAAATACTCATAAAATAATACTCATAAAATCCAAAATACACACCTTACAAAATCATTTTAAAATCCGCTTACCACACGATCGGTGACAACCAATGATGGTGACTGCTCTGGCATACTCTCCGGATCGCGTCGATAAAATTCATTTATCACATCCTCCGACATATTCTCGAAATACCATTGTATAATAATATCATACTCAGTATTATTAATTCCATTTAAAAATAACTGCAAAACTTGAGTAGAAAAACCATCAATAAATACATTTGGTAAACGTACTATGTTATCATGCGTATCAGAAAAGTCTGGAGCTTGACCTTCTATGTTTTGCGTTCGATTCGGTACTGGTCCTACAACTTCCGCTTCGCTCAGTGGTTATCACTTTGCGTAGGCTATTTTTTGTTTTTCAGCTACATCTCTGTCTCGCTGTTGGACTTCTACCGGTGCTTTTTCCTGGCTGAGTAGTTCTGACTTCTTACAGGGATGGGCAGACTCTGAATCTTCCGGAGCTACGTCTTGTGCATCTCCGGTCTGTGTTAGCCTTTCACTCTTCGCCAGGGCTGGTTGTTGTTCTCCTTGATTTTGTTGTTCTTATTGTGGTTGTTGTCGGTCGGCATGCTGTTTCATATCAAACCTGAGTTATTTGGACTAACATAACAATCCATGAGAGTTCTTTGAAAATGAACATGTTGTGAATTATGTGAAAATAGAGCAGAAAAGTTTGCGAATTGTTAGTACGAGACAAACGTGAATTATTTGAAATACATAGCCTGAGAGATGTTTGAATAGATAACGCACATTAAGATGTGAATTGTTGTCAACCAAAACAGATCTCAGTGTTCATAATACAAATTAGGAGAAAATTTCATCACAAAAATATATTAAAATATTTGAATCTTAGTGTACTTTAGATCCCCTTACATATTCACGGGTTTCAACGTCCGTAAAACCAGATTATTCCGCTGTCACTTCCTTCTCACAAGCTTCTACCTCCTTAACTCTGTATTCTTGGCAGCTTACTTCCTCTGGCATGTGAGGTACAAGTTGTCGGTCATTCGTAAGCGACTTATGTCTTCCAGTCTCCTTTGAAGGACTCAGACCTGTCGTTGCCTCCTCTGTAAGAGGAGACTTGTCTGTCTGTCTCTCCGCGTTGTCTATCTCTGTGGTGACCAATAACTCTTCTGGTCTTTGTTCAGATGGCTCGTCTGCCTCTTGAAAATTAGTTGTATCGTCCTTTTCGGGTACTCCATCATACTTTAGGGTATCGTCATTTAGGGTTGAGCATAAAAATAATATCAACAGCCGCGAAATATCCTCCAACTCATTCTTCCCCCCTTGGATGATGGCTCTTGCTATACCTGCCTGCAAAACCCACCATAATATGTTATGTTAGTGCAGCTCAAAATCCTGCTTATAACATAAACTAGATTTACAAAGACTTTTAAGATGGTGTTCGTGATGGTTTTAGTATTTGTCGATCCTATCTTCCTCGACGTTTCATCCATGAAGTATGTTCTTATCATCCTTGAATCGTTCTCCTCCCTGTTTAGATATCTGTTGTGGAATGCTCCGGATTTTGTTAAATCCATTTCTTCTGTGTCGTGCTTCAGCCCAAAAATGACCTTTACATCGTCCGTCATTAGCTTCACAAACTTCGACCCAAAATGGAAGGCGTCTTGATCGACCAAGAACATCTCCACAATCCACTGAATGTTCGAATAAAATTTCTTCTTCGGCAACTCTGCCACATTCTGGAGGTCGAATGTCACCTTCAAAAGCGTGTAGAAGGTTCTGTTTCCTGTAGATTTGATGTTGGCAGTAGTAATACGGTATTCTCTCAGCAGTTTCAAAAGACACCAATCCTGACCTGTAAAAGGTTGGTTTTGTCGTCATACTTCCTGCAAAAACACAAATCAACAGCTGTATTTTTGAACAAACTCCCATAAGTGAACAACAATACAAAGACCTTGTAGTTGCAAACAAATCTCAGGTATTAGTTGCAAAAAACTATCAAGCATGTTTCTAAACATCTCTCAGGTAAAAATAAGACTTGCAAACAACTCTCAAGAGTTGGTTTTCTTGACATAACTCTCAGGGTTTCATGTGAATTGTTTGCAACAACTCCAAAAATAAAAGGCCGTGAATTGTTTGCATATATATATATATATATATATATATACGTAAGGATATGCTGCGAGTTGTTTGTATTCATACATGATGAAGATGTGAATTGTACTATAATACACATGTATCGAGATGCGAATTGTTCTATTTTTTACATGCACGTTGCAGGGATCTGGGAAATATGAAAATAACACCAAAACCAACAAACAACCACAATACACATCTAATATACATCATAACACGCACAAAATGATTAACAGTACATGCAACCTAAGAGAGTATTGTGTATGACGATAAAACCAAAAACTAAAATACCAACTGTCGATCCTAACCACTAGATTTCGGTAGAAATAAGCAACGTCGATCGTCAAAAAATAGCAACAAGTGTTTCGAAGTCACCATAAACGCAAAAAAAAAGACATTTTCCAAAATCTAGATGTACCTGGTTACTATAACTGCTTCTTGCTTCACCGGTCGGCGTAGACTCAACGACAAGTCGTCGAACAGTTGTTGGTTACTTAACGATCGAAATCCGGCAAAGAAAGGCTGAATTTTGGGTTAATGTCGCTCAAGGTTTCTCTGGTGAAGAAGGTTGAAGTCAAAATGTTGGGTGGTGGTTTCTTAAAAAAAAGATTCTTTTGCTGTTGTAAGGGGGTTCAGAAGGGGGAAACGGATTTGAAGAGAAATATGAGTATATATAGCCGGGAGGTATTTTTGTCTATTTTTTAGAGAGAGGTACCAAGTGACATTATCCAAATTTTAGATACTAGTGGTTAATTAGGTAATTGAGTTGGTATTTACTGGTACATTTTTCAAAAATAAATATATAATATTTTATATATGATATAAATATATTTTTATTTATTTAATTTGATTAAATTAATAAAAAATAATTATTTAAAAAAAACCTATTTCATTAAATAGGAGAGATTCGATATATATTTTTTTGACTAAATTTAGCTTTTATTAGAAACAATTTCATATTATAAGAACTTATACAAAGTTTGAATTAAAAACCTAAGGAGGGAAAACATTTCCAACTCGCTTCATAAGATTTCACAGATTTAGTGAAACTTTGAATCTCACCAAAACAGAGCCAAAGACCAGTTTAGCTTCATCTTCTTCCCCGCAAACCGAGAGAAACTTCTTCATTCCAGTACCTTTTCAAAACAGAGCTATTATCAATGGAGCATCAATCTGCATCTCTGCCAAACCTAATCCCCAAGCTTTCAAGGAGGACTATTTCACTCAACTGATGTGGGGCTGAAGATTGAGTGAAGTCAATATTTTCTTTCATTTAAATCATTCTCTTTGTGACCCAATCAGCGACTTTATTTCGCTCTCTGGAGACATATTTTAATGTTATGTTCGAATTTATGAGCTTTCTACAGTAGCTTATAATAGAATAAAGATACGATAATGATCTACCATTTCCAATTAGCTCGACTAGAATAGTAGAATCCACCTCTATATCAAGGTTCTTAAGATTAAGTTCTCTGCACATAGCTAATCCGTCCATTAAAGCTCTGACTTCAACTACCACAGCAGAGCACTTTCCATATATCCTGCCAAACCCTTTAATGATATCTCTATCATGATTTCTTACAACTCCTCCACCTCCAGCTTCACCCGAGAGCAAATAAGCTTCGTTAGTGTTCAACTTGAAACGATTTAGCTTTGGCGATATCCATTTCAGCAAAATTGGCACTGCCATTCTGTTATGATAGCAACCCAGCTGATTTGCGATCCCGACATCTCTGCCCCAGTATCTTCTTTTCAGAAGGTTAGCATTATACAAACCATTTATCATTATGATAACCTGATCATTTAAAGAAGAAGTTGAATACTTCGAATCTTTCATTTTCTTGTAATTTCCTGATTTCTAGATTGTCCACGCGATAATTTCAGGTTATATTTTTCTTATACTGCAGACTTTTGTTGAAGACAAAAACCAGGATCGTATAAAGTGAGGAAGAGTCATAATTTCTGGAGATATATGTTCCAAATAAGACACTGAAGTGATTCCACACTGTCCAAGCTTGGTTGCAGTTGAACAAAACATGTTTTGAACTATCCTCATTGTCACGAAACTGACACTTTGAGGCAAGTTGAATATTCATTTGCTGGAGATTCTTATCAGAGGTGAACCAGTTCATCAGAGCTCTCGAAAGAAAAAAAATGAACATTTCTTTGCTGTGACTGGGTTCCAGCATTTTTTGAATAGGTTTGATTCGTTCCTTTTGTTCTTATAGTGTCTCATGTTAGCTTTGCGTTGAATAAACCATCAGTAGATAATGCCCATCTTATTTCATCTGGATTATTGTTTTGCTTGGTTTTAAGAATGTTAAAAAGTATAAGGATGGTGATAGTAGTCTTCAGTTTATCAATGTCCTACTTGCCATTGACCAAGGAACTGTTGATCATAGTATCTACATACCAGCCTCTATTTTCCTCCTCATTGAAGGATATGAATGGATTTTCAGTGCACCATCTCTCTAGCCACAAGTCTATTCCTCCATGTCTTGGTATCCAGAATATATACCTCTCCGCATTGTCCCGAATTCCAGAAATCCTAGCCCAAAATCTAGACAACCTTTTAGGAATAGGAGCAGCAATAGGATGATACCCCTTGTAGTAGATGGACACTATGAGCCTTACCCAAAGAGACTTATTAGCTCTTAGATGAAACCATAACTTATATAAGTATGTGTCTTGAAGACAACCCAGCTTCTTGATGTTGATTCTACCTTTTTATATGGCTTACTTATCTTGCTCCATGAAGGCCAACTCACAGCTTTAGTTTCAGTCTTGTTACCCCAAAGAAATTTGTTATAAAGTACTTCAATCCTCTTTATGACTCCCTTAGGAAGATTTGTATTTTGAATGTAATAAAGAGGGTAAGATGAAAGAACTGATTGTATCAATATCAATCTGCCACCAAACGATAATGTACTTCCATCCCATTCAATAGTCTTGTCTCTAATCTTTGAAACAAGACTATCAAAGTGACTGATATTAGTTTTGTTGCTTATCATGATACCCATATACATAAAAGACATAGAACTACGTTCGATTCCAGTAATTCTCTCAACTGTATTGACTCTTAGGTTAGGCATGTTTCTAGTAGTGATTTCAGCTGCCCTGAGATATTCTGATAGTGAACCAGGAAGTCAGTTATCTTGCAGATACAATTATCAATGCCATTGCATAAAATGGTTAGATCATCAACAAAGGCCAGACACAGTATGACTTAACTCCCTCTAGTTTTATATCTGATGGATCTAAAATTCTCATGTAGATTTTCCAAGACCACGAATCAAGAATTCTTCACCCAAAATGAATAGACTGGGGGATAAAGGATCCCTTTTTCTCAAGCCCTGATAAGACTTAAAGAATCATTTAGTAACCCCATTGATGACTATAGAAAAATGGTTGTTTGTAATGTTGTTGCTTATCAGTTCAATGAAATAAAGACTGAAACCACAAGCCTTGAGCACAATCTGGATAAACTTGTGAGACATCCTATCAAAGGTCTTTTCATATCAATCTTCAAAATCAGGTTGCCTCCTTTAGTTTTGTGGTTGATGTCATAACACAACTCCTTTGCAACTAGGATGTTCTCGTGAATGCTTATGTCTTTGACAAAAGCACCCCGCTCTTCTGATATGAGGTTAGGAAGAATGAGACTCAATCTGTTGTTTACAATCTTAGAATAGATCATGTTGAGCATTGTTGTTAAACTTATAGGACGAAACTCCCTCCAAGTTTTTGGTGAGTCCACTTTAGGGATTAAAAAAATCATGGAAGCATGAATACGTGAGGGAATTTCGGTATCTTTAAATATTTCTCTAACAATATCACACAGATCAGCAGCTATGATGGTCCAACATTCTTTGTAGAATTTTTCATTGAAGTCATCGGGGCCATGTGATTTGTTAGAGTGCAGACTGCTAATGACCTTGTGTATTTCTTCATCAGAAGGAATTGCAGTTAGCATTCTATTTTCATAATTGGTATGAACAGAAAGTAACTAGAGAAAATAGAGAATATCTTCTTAGAATCAACAGAGAGATTTTTTAGAAGTGAATATTGTCTTTCTCCTCTAAATATTTCATAGGCGTAATCAACCTCCCCAGCCTCTTTAAATAGGCCTGGTGAGTTAGTTACAAGAGCGGTTACATAGAGAGATATTTACAGTTTAGTCCCTATATTTCTTATAAGGCCTAATTTTACTCTATATTAATAGAACTTATCAATTAAGTCCTTACTAATTACATTTAGGTCCTTAAAGAATATATTTCCTTATCAGTAGCCCCCCTAGTTCTTATACAGATAATTTATAAGAACTATTCACTCTTCGAACGTTACTCCAAGTGAATAAAACTTCTTTCATCCAGCCCCTTCATTATGATTAAGCCTAATGACTTGCAGCCTCACTTCGAATCCAAGAATAAGCGCCAATAAATTCCCCAATTACTTCGAAACTGCCAACCTAAAATACAACCTTGCCTCCACTTCGAATCTTCTGACTAGAGATATATTTTTACTTGTGCTTCGAATTTTCTGACCCCTACTTGAGAGACTGACTAGACCTTTCTTGATAGGTTTATGACTCAACACGTTTTCCTCCACGTTTCACATTCCACCCAATGAGAACAATTCACTGGTTTTGCCTCTTCAAATTCTCAACGTCATTTTTTTTAACTATAAATACTCAGCTTCAACTTCACTGAGAACTTTTTAGATAAACCACTTCTTTCCTGAACCATCTTCATCTCGTTCTTCATCAATCTTCATCTTCATCTCAACTTCCTTCCTCAGAAACCCTACTTTATTCAGTCACAAAACAACTTCTCAGATCAGTATCTATTGTATGAGAAGATATCCCAAATGCAAAAGATCTAAACCCAGAAAACCAAGAAAAACAAAGAAACCTCTCTTCCCTAGTTCTAGTTAACAAGTATTTGGTGCCTACGATTATCTTTGTATTGGAGAGAGAGCTGAAGAGTACAGAGATGCTGGGTTGATCTACAACGGTCCTCACTTTTCCTCTACCTCCTTCAAATACGGTAATTTCGATCCCAACCTTGCTACTTCATCTTCACCCCTAGCTTCAAACCCAGAATCTAGCCAACAACCTTCTCCTCCTCGAAATCCATCCACTTCTCCATTATTAAGACCACATCGAAAATCTAAGACTGTCACTTCTGACAAACCACCAACTTCTAAAAAACTTCAACCCAAATCACCTATCTTTCAATCCGAAGCCGTTAAAGTTAAACTTAGCAAAAAAATCAACCTTTCTAGCAATGGGTGACGATGCAGAAACCTCCTCTCCTCCCCCACAAGAAATGGTTGACGCTACACCAGAGAATAGTCAACCAATTCTTGTGACTCAGACTGAGACTCAAACTCGAAGTCGTCACGATGAGGCTGATGATGAAGAAAATAACAAAGAAAATGATTCTAAAGCCACCGAATCCGTTGCCGAAGGGGAATCCGAGGCTGATGGGGTAATCCCTCCAAAGAAAATTCGAGGAAAGAAACCTCATATTGCCCTTCCCGAAGACGTTGCTGCCTTGGTTCAAGAAAATCTCCAATCACTTTCTCCTCGGTACATTCTCTCCCTAAAAAATGTACCCTACACTTACTACCTCGAATCAGAAAAAGAAGAACTCAAGAAACTATGGGGATTAACAGACAACATTGTTCTTCGACTACCAGTAGAAAGAGAAACACCTCTAAGTTGTCAGAAGAACGAACTGGTAGTTTACCCCGAGCTTTTCAACTGGGGACTTCGATTTCCCCTCGACCCAATGATTGTGAGGTACTTCGAAATTCTTGGGTTGTGCCCAACACAAGTCACTCCAAACCAGCTATTCACCTTATTCTCTGCCATCATGGTGTCGAGGCTAGGAGGCATCCCCCTCGAAATTGAAGACTTCATCTCACTGACCAAAATCTCAAATGGGCCAGTCTTACCATTCTACTACCTAACACTGGAGGATGATCTGAAGATTATCGATGACCTCCTCGAAGCTGATAAATTCTGGAAGCAAAGATTTGTCTTTTTATCAGGAGCTTGGGAAAATGGTAAAGAGATTTCCGATGACAACCCCTCAAAAATTACTCTCACCTGGAGAGATAGCAGTAAGTAAATCATTATTGTATTGTTAACATTTTTTAACTTATTAAGCCTAGCCAAATTAACCAAGTCTACTTATCGGCTGTTTATTCTCTTTTCAGAAATTCCGAGGAGGTTCAAAGGTCGTCGAAAAACTACAAAGGTTATCTTCCAGAGAATGGCTGAATGGGCAGAGAAAGCCTGGGGAAATGGCTTTGACTCAGCCTTTCAACCAATCAACTTCGTCAACAGCCATCTGTGGCGCATAACCTTGGGAGCTGACTTCCCTGAAGATCCGATGTTCCCTCCAGATCCCATCATAGCAGTCCAAAGAATACTCGCACCAGATGGGAAAACCTACCTTCCCACCAGGAATCGAAGTGACAGTCACCTGCCACTGAAAAAGAAGGGAAAGCTATCCCTCAAAAAACCCAACACAAGCAAGGCTAATCCTTCCAAACGTTCGAAGTCTGCAGGAAAACGAAAAGCGTCTGCATCTCAACTTCCTCCAATATCCGAAGAGGACGAACCTGCACTTAAAAAGAAAAAGAAGGAAAGCAATACTCCAAAGAAGAAAAATAGCAAGTCCACTACTCCACTGAAAAAGAACGAAGTTGACATTCTCGAAGAGGTATTAGCTTCCGAGGCGCACGAAAAAATATTTATTGAAGAAAATCCTCAAGGGGGATTGGCACTAGGAGACAGCCAGGAAATTGATTATCTTAACCTCGAAGATTTTAACTCGAGCGGAGATTTTGTAGTCACTAGTGAAGATTCTCGACCTATCAAAACCATTCCATCAACTTCTACCGATGCTGCCACAACTTCAAAATCTAATGCAATCGTTCCTGTTCATCATCACCCATCAAACTTGCCCAATCCTGACAGATCCGATGAGGTAACTTCAATCCTACGACCTTTTACTAATTTGGGTGCTGCAGCCAAAAAATTGTGTGAAGAGGTGAACAATTCTCATACACAATTGGAGCTCCTTGCACAAGAATTAATCAAGAGCAAAAAAGAAGCAGAATCTGAAAAGGCTTCGAAAAATAAAGCACTTCAAAATTTCGAGGCTGAAAAAGGAAAGCTTCTTAAAGAGCATAAAGAAAAAATCGAAGCTTTGGAGACTTCTCATCGTCTGGCCCTTGAAAATCTAAAATCTCAACATTCTACTGTCATTTCTGAGGAAAAGAAAAAATCTACCGAAGCTGAAGATCTTGTTAAGAAAACTCAAAAAGACCTGGAAGATTGCCAAACTCAATTGACTACGCTTCGAACAGGATTCGAGGAAGAAAAGAAAGCTGCCGTCAAGAAAGCCGAAGCTGCTGTTGGTTCTGTGATGCTTGATGGTATTAAGAAATCTCAAACTGATACAGCTATCGATCTTCTTCGAGAAATCCACGCTGCCTATCCACGGTTGAATTTAACGGAATTTTGGAAGCAAATCCAGAAGGAGAACGTCCAAAGGAAGCATTCGAGGTGCCATCAAGCTCCTCAGAAGAAGATGATGCTTCTGAAGAATCATCGGAAGAAGAGGATGACTAAAAAATTGATTATGTATGTTGCGCTTGTTTTTGTGTGTTTTAATTAAGTAATTTTCTCCTTTTTGTGAGCTTCAAGTTTTATCCGATGAAACAAGCATTTTCTTAATATTTCAAATTTCTGGTGTACTTATTAAACTTGGCACTTCAAAAAATTAGATGCACTCATAAGACGTGGCACCTCGAAAATTAGATGCACTCATAAGACGTGGCACCTCGAAAATTAGATGCACTCATAAGACGTGGCACCTCGAAAATTAGATGCACTCATAAGACGTGGCACCTCGAAAATTTGGTTGTTTCTTCAAAACTATTGCTTTGGAAAATTATTCTTGGTCAACTTTCAAAGATGATCAGTCCTTGCCAAGTTACCAAAATAATAAATCACCCATCATACTAAACAACCAATGGCCAAAAGAAATTTTATTATAAAATTCAATATTAGCCAGACACCTCATTAAAACCTTTCTGGGCCAACAGATAAGGAAAGAGTATGTCCGTTTTGCAAAAATTCGAAGTTCAATTTTACTCACAGTACAATTTCAAATGCTCTATATTCCAAGGGTGCTTGAGCATCCTCCCCTCACGATCAGACAACCTGTAGGAACCTGGCTTGACCTTCATTTTGACTTCATAAGGACCCTCCCAATTCGGAGCCAATTTTCCGAGGTGCTTGTCCTTAGTATGAAGAAATACTTTTCGCAACACTTTATCGCCAACCTTAAACTCTCTCTTCTTGACTTTAGCATCGTACCTGCTTCTCATTAAGGTTTGATAATGAACCACATTCAAATGTGCTTTGACCCTTTTTTCTTCTAACAAATCAAGTTCAACCCTTCTAGCTTCGTCATTATCCACTTCGGAATATCGCAATAACCTGTAGGAAGGCAATGTAGATTCAGCAGGGCACACAGCATCCATTCCATACACCAAAGAAAAATGAGTCTCTTTTGTGGCCTCTCTAGGGGTTGTTCGATATGCCTACAACACTTCTTGAAGATAATTTGGCCATTTCCCTGTTGCTCCCGCCAAATTTTTCTTTAAACCCTCCAAAATAGATCTATTTGTAACTTCCACCTGCCCATTTGCTTGGGGGTGAAAAGGAGTAGAAAAGCATTGTTGTATTCCTTTCGAAGAGCAAAAAGAATCCATTTCCTTGTTGTTAAATTGAGGACCGTTGTCCGTTGTTATTTTTCGAGGAACTCCAAAACGGTAGCAGATGTTACTTAGAATAAACTTGATCACATCCTTAGCTTTTGTTCCAGCTAAAGATTCTGCTTCTGCCCACTTCGAAAAATAATCAACCGCGACAATAATCATCTGTCTTCCACCTGAAGCCATAGGCAATGGTCCTACTAAATCAATCCCCCATCTATCGAAAGGAACCGCCTCAGAGATTGTCATCAGGGGTACTGCTGGTTTATGTATTAAATGTGCATACCTTTGACAAGTATCACAGCTTCGAACCAATAACTTGGCATCGTGCAATATAGTTGGCCAATAATACCCTGCCAACAATACCCTACGCGTCAAAGCTTTGAAACCACAATGAGCTAACCCGTCTCCATCGTGTAATTCAGATAGAATGTTTTGAGATTCATGCTTGCTCAAACATCTTAATAAGGGCCTCGACACAGACTTCTTATACAATATCCCATCCAACACTACATAACCAAGAGCTTTATTCCTTATTTTCTTGAGCGAGTGTTTATCAAGAGGTAGTATTCCCTTCGAAAGAAAGTTTATCAAGTCAATCCTCCAATCACCTCGAACGCGCATCGAATCATTTGCTACCTCTTCAACAAATTCACATTGCTCAGAGCTTGATATAATCGAAGGCAGTGGTTGTATCACGATCCATGGATATTCTTCAGAGTAAGCCATTGTTGCTAAAGAATCAGCCATTGTGTTGCTACCTCTTCGAATATGCTCCACCTCGACATTTTCAAACTGGGCCATCATAGCTCGTAGCTCTTGCAAGTACAAAACCAAACTATCCTTTTTAGCTTCTGACACCCCTTTAACATGGTTAACTACCAACTGCGAATCTGTTTCCAAGCGCACGAATATTGCTCCACAAATCTTTGCTAACCGCAACCCTGCTAGCACAGCTTCATATTCAGCTTCATTATTCGAAGCATGAAATCCAAACTTTATAGCTTGAAACATAAACTCCCCTGTTGGTGCCACCAATTCAACTCCTGCACTCGACCCTTTATTACTAGATCCTCCATCAGTTCGTACTATCCACGTCGGATTCGCGTTCACTTTTTCACCTTCTTTCTCTTCGGGTCTACTCGAATGAAACTCAACCAAGAAGTCTGCTAAGGCTTGATCTTTGATAGCTGTTCGAGGAGAGAATAACACATCGAAATCTCCTAATTCTACAGACCACTTAGTCATCCTTCCTGAGATATCTGGCTTTTGCAATACATTTTTCAATGGATAGGAGGTTCAAACCACAATCGTATGTGCCTGGAAATAAGGACGCATTTTTCTCGCTGCCACTACTATGCACAATGCCAATTTTTCGAGCTTCAAATAACGTTTTTCGGAATCAACCAAACTTTTACTAACATAGTAGACGGGCCTCGAAATTCTTGAATCTTCACTGATCAGAACTGCACTTACTGCATAATCCGATACAGCTATATACAAAAACAGTTGCTCACCTTCCCGAGGCTTTGATAATATTTCAGGAGTGGACAAAAGATTTTTTATCTTAACAAAAGCTTCTTCACAATCCGAAGTCCACTCAAAATTATTAGGTCGACGCAACTCCTGGAAAAAAGGCAAGCAAATCGAGAAATGAATCTGTTCAAAGCTGCTAACCTGCCCGTTAACATCTGCACTTCTTTGATATTCCGAGGCGAAGACATTGATATCAGAGCCTTTAATTGTTCTGGATCCACTTCAATTCCTCTTTCACTAATCACATACCCCAGAAACTTACCAGATCGGACTCCAAACGTACATTTTTCTGGGTTCAACTTCAATTGTATGGCTCTGAGATTCAAAAACGTCTCTTCTAAATCATCAATGTGTTCATCATCACTTTTGCTCTTAACAAGCATATCATCGATGTACACTTCGATATTCCTCCCTATTTGTGAAGCAAACGCCTTATTCATCAACCTTTGATATGTAGACCCAACATTCTTCAACCCAAACGGCATCACTCTATAACAGTGTAAACCTCGATCAGTAATAAAAGTTGTGCTTTCTTCATCCTCTGGATTCATTCGAATCTGATTATACCCTGAAAATGCATCCATAAATGTTAAAATTTTATTTCCAGAAGTAGAATCCACTAACTGGTCAATTCGAGGCACTGGAAAAGGATCTTTTGGGCAAGCTCTGTTTAAATCTGTGAAGTCTACACACATTCTCCATTTTCCGCTCTTCTTTTTCACCACCACAGGATTAGCCGTCCACCTCAGATAATTGGACTCCCTGATATGCCCCATCTTATACAATCTATCTACCTCAGCAACTATGGCCTCGGATTTTTCCAACGAAAAAGCTCTCCTTTTTTGAATTATCGGCTTGATCTTCGGATCCACTGCCAAGCTATGACATATGATATCACTTGGGACCCCTACTACATCCTCGAACCTCCAAGCAAATACATCCAAATTCTTAGACAAAAAATTCAACAATCTTTCTCGCATTGATAAAGACAATAAAGTCCCAATTCGAAGTACTCTGCCATTATTGAAAACGTATTCTTCTATTTCTTCACTTACTACCACAGAACTCGGGGTTGACCTCAGATCATCAATTCCCTCATCTGTACCACCAGAAGACAACCCCCCAAACTGCTAATTCTCCATTGGATCATCAGTACTTTTGCTACATAGTCTAAACGCAGCAGCATAACACTCTCTTGCCACCTTTTGATCACTTCGAACTACGCCGACCCGATCCCCAATCACATACTTCAAACATTGATAAACCGTAGAAACTATAGCATACATTTTAGCCAGCCATGACCTTCCAAAAATAGCGTTGTAGCTCGATGGACAATCTACCACCATAAAAAGTACTTGTACTTTCTTTATGAAAGGCCCTTTTCCCAAAGAAATCTCACCTTCGAACTCCCCTATCACATTTGTTGTTGCGTCAATAAACCCAATGATAGTTCTCTCTGACCTTTCTATTCGAGGTGGAGCGGTTAATCTATCATATGTTGATTTGAACAACACATTAGCAGAGCTCCCGGTATCAATCAATACTCGTCGAATCTCCACCCCACATACTTCTGCTCCTATGACCACTGCATCTTCATGTGGCCCAGTAATTCCTCTCAAATCATCCCCATCGAAAATTATAAATGGGACATCCTTCTTGTTGCTTAGGTGTGCCGATGCTCCTCCTTCAATTTGATGCGTTAAATTCACTATATGTCTCTTCCTCGAATTATTAGTGTTGTTAGTCATTGAATCTCCCCCAAATATTTTCAGTGACTCAAAGAAGGCACACAAATCTCGAACACGTCCCTCACGCTTTGGCTCATCTACTGACATCAACAACAATCGACTAGGGTCTGGGTCGACATATTCCGAAGCCACATCAAACTCATCACCTGCAGCATCTAAAATCATCAGTGCAGTTTCCTGCTTAGAATTAGGATTACCAATTTTTTGAGCTACAGCTTTAGCATTCTTTTTGACATACTCCAGCAACTTTCCATTTTCTATCAGAATCTGCATCTCCTTCTTCAAAGCGATACAATCATTTGTATCATGCCCAATATCATCATGATACCTGCAGAACCTGTTATTGCGCTCCTCCCTTGGCCTATTAATTACTGCTCGCTTTCTGAAATTTACTGTTCCCTTGCTTTTTTCATATATCGATGCCACACTTTCAGTCAAATCTGCATAATATTCTGGTTTCACCCATACATTCGATCTTGGTTTGAACTAGTATTGATTACTAAAGTTGTGATGATTAGCACCCCCTTGATACGAACTCGAACCTCCTCGGTAAGTAACATTTTGATTGCCCCTCGCCCTTGACGAGCTGTTGTTCGAAGCGTTCGCTTGGTTATTTCCCCCCTGAGTATTCCCTTTCTGAACACCAACATTTCCTCCTCGAACTCGAGTGGACTCTTCGACCTTGATCTGGTCTTCAACCTGGGCCATGAGAGCTCCAAACGTTAATGCTCTACGCCTTGTTGTTTCATCGGCTAAATCTCCAGGCAACAATCCTTGTCGAAACGCCGCCATAGCCACCAATTCCTCACAGTCATCTAATCCCGCTTTTGTTGACACAAATCTCTTGGTATAATCCTTCAGCTTTTCTCCCACAGCTTGCTTACATTGTATTATTGTATCTCCATCAGCTCTCATTTCTTTGCTTCCCACAAACTGTCTTCGAAAAGCTGTGTAAAAGTCTCTAAAATTTGCAATAGACTCATTTGGAATCTTGTTATACCATTTTAATGCAGTTCCTTTGAATGTCTGAGAGAAGGCCCTGCAAACCAGCCTATCATCGTCCTCGAAGTTGGTCATATAGTTCTTGAATTGCTCTATATGATCATCGGGATCTTGAGTTCCATCGAACTTATCAACTTTAGAAATGTCAAACCGCCTCGGAAGCGGTATAGATCTGATCTCACTAATCAACAGTGAATCCCTCCAATCCACACCTTGAACATACTGGTCCTCATTCCTCATTCCCACAGTAGCATACAGACTTGGCTCCCCGACATATTTCCGAGGAGAATACACTTTCCGAGGAGAATTCACTCGCCTCTCCTTCTTTTGCCTTCCTTCCTTATACACTTTAGCTGGCCTTAATTCATATTCTTCCTCTCTTGAATAACCTCGAAAATGCTTATATCTCGGTGTTTCATCCGATTCCGAATCCTCATCATCTTCTTCACTAGAATACACATATCGTCGCTTCTGCAACTTTCCCTTCTTTTTCATTCCACTGTGCTCCTTCCTACGTTCAAAACGTATTTTACGTCGAGTATCTTGAACATCATCGTCGTCATTCGACTGATCCGACTGATCATCCTGAGCACCTCTGGATATTTCAGACCTGAGTTTAGTGTTATCATTACCTTGCTTCATTTGAGCAAATTCATCAAGCTCTGCCACCTTTCTTATTAACTCCTTCATTTTTCCTTCAAAATCGAATTGATTCGACTGAATCGGAACTGGTTCACCTGCTTCTTTTTCTTGCAGATCAGATTTCAATGTTTCCATAGCCTTTCGAACAGACGGATTGTCACATTCTTCTAAATTCATCTCCGATCAGCGAAAATCTAAACAAAATACTTCAGAAAACGAAAAAAAACTCGAACGGAATGCTTCAGAAAACGAAAAAACTCGAGACTCGATTTTTGATCTATCGATCAAGGTATCTTCGCCCCCTCCTTCTAGCGCCAATTTGGTATGAACAGAAAGTAACTAGAGAAAATAGAGAATATCTTCTTAGAATCAACAGAGAGATTTTTTAGAAGTGAATATTGTCTTTCTCCTCTAAATATTTCATAGGCGTAATCAACCTCCCCAGCCTCTTTAAATAGGCCTGGTGAGTTAGTTACAATAGCGGTTACATAGAGAGATATTTACAGTTTAGTCCCTATATTTCTTATAAGGCCTAATTTTACTCTATATTAATAGAACTTATCAATTAAGTCCTTACTAATTACATTTAGGTCCTTAAAGAATATATTTCCTTATCAATAATCAGAAACCATGTTAGGAATAATGTCAAAAGACCTATGGTAATCATTATAATTAGATGGTTTAGTTAATAGATTTTTGAAGTAGGAGATAGCTGATTCTAAAATCTCTTCCCGATTCTCCAACCAATGATCACCTTTCCAGATTCTGTAGATCCTGTTTCTTTTAGCTCTTTTCTTCACCAGATTATGAAAGAAATTAGTGCTTCTATCACTATCTTTCAACCATAAGGTATGAGTTTTTTGTTCCCAGCAACTCTCCTCTCTAGCAAGAAAACTTAAATGCTTTTGCCTAGCCTCTTCTAACAACATCTTATCATCAATAGCCATAGTAGATTGATAGTTTCTTTCCCTGAAGCAGATCTCTTTCTCCACCTTCTTGATTGAATCAAAAACATTCCTAAAGTCTTTATTATTCTAAGTCTTCAAATCCCCCTTTAATCTTTTCAGCTTATGCCAAAACTTCTTAATAGGATTCCCAGGCATGAAACCAGTCCAGCTACCTTCAACAACTCCTAAGAACCCAAGATGATGTACCCACGTGTTGAAGAACTTAAATGATGGCTTAAAAGGATTAAGGTTAGTTGAGATAGTGATGCAAATAGCTGAGTGATCAGAACAGGTTTTTGATAGATGAACTACTTTAGTGTTGTCAAGTATCTAAGCCATGAATTGTTGTAGAGAACCCGGTCTAATCTCTTCCATTTACTTCCATTAGACCATGTAAATTTAGTACTAGAGTATCCTCTATCAGTTAAATTACAATCCCGGATGACATTAGCACTAGCATTCTTAGAGTTTTGTTGCACCTGGCATACACCACAGACAGCTTGAAAGATTTGTTTAGAGAGATATGGTTAACACTAGCATGAATTACCTGGTCTTCATTGTACAACACCTTCACTTTGAAGTCATCTCTCCATAGAAGCCAAATCTTATTATTAACACTACCAAAGCACGGATTGTAACCTAGGGTCCTAGTTACTTTTACAATTTTATCAGAATTAATTAACGGCTCTTGAATGGCCATAAGAGCAGGGTTTTCGGCCCTCTTTAAGGACCTAAGTCTCCTCATAGTAAGATTGTTCCCCAACCCTCTGATATTCCAGTTAATAATCTTGATAATCATTTAATCGATTTATTTCTAACAGCCCTTTTCAGCTGTAAAAGTTTTGATGTGGTATGAACTTTATTATTCCAGCTTTTAATCTTCTTTGCTTTCTTACTTTGTGATCTTGTATCATCTTTGTTGTCAATATTGTCTTTATGAGTAGGTGAACAAGGAAGGATACTTGTTGTAATTCTGGACGGGGAATCAGAGTTAGAATCATCAGGTAGTCTATCAACAACAAACAACTCTCTTGTCTCCAAAGTTTGTAGCGCTTCTATCATTTCAGAATTATCATTTCTACCAGACCATGATGACAAGACTTTATCTATTTCCAAACTTCCAGTAGATTCTTGCTCACCATAATTAGTTGTTGTATGATTGTTTGTGAAGAGTTCCTTGTAATTATAATCAATAGCTTCCATTTTGTTTCCATCTCCACAATCACAGATTTCATAGTAGGAGTTGTAATCTTGTTTTCAATAAAGATTGGATTTTGTTGTTGAGAAATTTCTTCTGTTTGTTTGTTTAATTGCTCATCAGATTGAATGCTTGTAGCTTTCTTACATTCAGAAACTTTGTGACCAATATGCCTGCATAAATTGCAATAACTTGGATGTGATCCATAAACAATTTCCAGGTTGAATTCCTCATCCTCTCCAAACATTATCTTGATTTCCTTTACCAAAGTCTTTGATACATCAATTTCCACCCACATTTTTACGCAATTAAAACTGGCTATGTTACTTTGTGCAATCCGTGTTTTCAAAAGAGTCCCAAATGACTTAGCTATCTCTATTATCGTTACCTCATTGTACATGAACTCCGGCAGGTTTTTTAAAGTTATCCATACCGACGTCAAAGGGCTTTCTTTATTAGGATCGAACTTAGGACACCACTTAAGTAATCCAATCGTTTTTTCCCCGACCTTCCATACATTTCAAGATCAAAGTTTCTTCAGGTCATCTAAACAGTGAAACTCGATGAAAACATGACGGTAGTCACAAACTGCAACGCTGAAGGAACTGATGAATTTAAAATTGCACATGAAACTTTTGATTATCTCGTATTTGGGTTTGCCATATGCAAACTTGCCTATGATCGTGTGCTTGGAAATCTTGTGCAGTCTGTCTTTGTCTTTTTTTTTCAAAACAAATTACAGTGTGACCAAGATTTTGAGAAACATAAACATTTTTGTGAAGAACTTCGTTGTTGGTTGGTTTCAATACCTCCGCAAAAGATTTTGTTATTTTCATAGGTTCTTTATTGCTTCAAATTTCATCTCTTTGACCAGAAGTTTTGAAAGTCGAATTGGATATTACATTTATTCCATTGTTGTTCTGCTTCTGCTCCTGGGTTTTTAAAGAAAGCAGAGGGAACTTATTTTCAAAGATTGATCTATTAACAAGCATGGAACCTAAACCAAATTAGTTAATTACAATGCTTGATATTCTTTTATTGTTCTTCACAGAGAGAAAGCAAAGAAAACTATTCCCAAATACTGAAAATACCTAAAATTAACTATCCATACATATTATCTTCGTATTTAATCCACCCCACCCTAGATTCAGAGTCTAATGTCCTAACCACTAGACCACGGGACCTCTTGTTTAAAGGTGTCAAACGGTTCAACCGCCGGTAAAAACTAGAGACTTGTTAGTAGCCCGGCGGGTAACCTGCGAACCTGGTCCGTTAGAACTGCAACCCGGTAGAACTGCAAACCGGCAGACCTGTTTACCCGTTAGACCTGCATAAGCAGTAACCTGGAAGAACTGCAACCCGACATAACTGCAAACCAGCAGACCTGCAAGCCGCCAGATCTGTTTAAATATTATAAGTGTTTTAATTATTTTATAACCAAAATCATATCTTAAGTTATATTTAAAAAATATTGAGATAATGTATATGATTATAAAATTATTATTACATTTTGGTTAGTATTAATTTGTTTTGGTTATTAATATTTTAAGTGTTGTAATTATTATATAAACCAAAATTTTAAATATTACTTATGTTATTATTACATTTTGAATATTATTATTATGTTTTGGTTTTAAATATTAGTAGTGTTGATATTATGTTTAAACCAAAACTATATTATATCATGTTAAAATATTACAAATTTCATGGTTATAATTTTAACATTACATTTTGATTACTATTGTGTTTTGGTTATAAATATTACAAGTGTTTGTTATTATTTTGTAAACCAAAATCAGATCTTATCATGGTAAAATATTACAAGTTATATTGTTATAATTTTAATATTACATTTTGAATATTATTATTGGGATTTAGTTATAAATATTACAAGTGTTATTTATTATTTTTAAAACCAAAATCATATTTTATCGTGGTAAAATATTACGAGTTATATTGTTATAATTTTAATATTACATTTTCAATATTATTATTGTGATGTTTTAAAAAATATTACAAGTGTTGTTATTATTATTTTTTTAATAAAAATGTTATATTATAATTATTTGATAGTAAAATTGTTGTTATTATAATAAAAGATAATAATTTTTTTTGTTTATTCAGCCGTTCACAGTTTATACTCTTGCAGGAAGGAGTCGTACAAATGATTTCAAATTAAAATACAAAATCTTAAATATTTTTTTAGTCTTTCGTTGCTAGCCACTTTTTTTAGACGCAACACTTTCTCAACAGTAACTGCAATTTGTAAAGGATCTGCGAAAACTTGTCCTCGAGTCTCACGATTAACCTTACTTAACGCAACAACAATCAAATCGACAATCTTCGTCTTCGTACTAAGACTTTGTTTAGGAACAACGGTCTTACTCTTAGTTATAGTCGGGTGTTTGACACTTCGTGTCACCTTGTCGACCATTTTGGAACTAAAAGTTTGTTTGGCGGTCTTACTCAAAGTCGTAGGTGTAGTGACAGGTTTGATGCTTCGTGTCTCATTATCGACCATCTTAGAACTAAAAGTTTGTGTGACGGTCTTACTCATATTCGTAGGTGTAGTGACAGATTTGACGCGTCGTGTGATCAGATCCCACTCGGGTGGAGGAGACATCATAAATGAAGAAAATTCCAAAAATTAGCTTTCTTGGTTGCTTATCCTAACCCGTTGAAGTCATAAAACGCCATTGTGATAATCACAAATAACAACTAATAAACACTAATAACAATTATTTTTCGAAAAAAAAATCGAACTATTTCAAAAGTAGAACTACAATATGTAAAATAATAAAGTTGAGTTTTATAGAAATTCTAGAACTAGTAGAGAGATTTAGAGAGATGTAGAGTATATTTAGAGAGTTTGTGAGTTTGGAGTTGGGGTCTCCTCTATTTATAAGGGAGACCCATTAAAAAAAGCAAAAATTTCGGAAAATAAACAGTCCGGACCATCCGGATGGATTAACAACTAGTTTGAAAAACCAGCCGTAACATAGTCCGGATGCCCCGGAAGGATGACGTTAGCAATGATGTCATCCTAACGGCTATTTTTTAATAAAAAAAATTAAAATTCTATAAATATGGAATTTGAACTATTTAAAAAAAAATTAAATTCGAACTATTTTAAAAAAAATAAAACTCTATAAATAGGAAATTCGAACTATTTAAAAAAAAATTAAAACTCTATAAATAGGGAATTTGAACTATTTAAAAAAAAATTAAAACTTTATAGATAGGGAATTCAAACTATTTTAAAAAATAAAATAAAAATTAAAACTCTAGGAAATTCGAACTATTTTTTTATTAAAAGTTATTTAAATCTCTTTCAATTTCAATTTTTATTTTCTTATTCAAAGGAAAATTATGTTTATGCATATACTTATACAATTTTAAAAACTTTAAATTTATAATTCAAATATTGAATAGTTCGAAAAACTAGCCGAAAACTATTTAAATCATCTAAACATATACACTTCAAGCGTGAAAGATCTACAGAACTACCTAATAATTTAAAATCAGAATAAAATTATATGTCTAATATGTATATATTATTTAATATGTACCTAATATTAAATAAAATAGCTTAAATATCTAAATATAATCAAACAATATCTAAATCATATTACAATTATATTGTTTACGATATCTTGTTTAAGACAATCAAATTATTAATTTTATAATCGTATAAATATTTTCAATTTATAATCAAAATACAATTAGATGTATATATTTTATTTAATATCTTCCTAATATTAAATAAAATATCTTAAATATATAAATGTAATCAAACATATCAAAAGCATATTACAATTATATTTTTTAGAATATAAATGCCTTGATTATAGAATTTCGATTAAAATGATATAGTACTATAAATACAATAAATAAGATAATTAACTCGTTTATATGGTACATATCTCAATTATTGAAATTAGACTCAATTGACACTTATAAATTAATTTTAAATAATATTATGAAATACTTTGATAAACGGTGTCTAAATGGGTCTTCTGTTGGGTAACCTGCAAACCTGATCCGTTATACCTCCAACTCGGCAGAATGACAACTTAGTAGATCTGCAAACCGGCAGACTTGTATAAATAGTAACCTGACAAAACTGCAATCCGACAGAACTGCAAACCAAACCGTCCGAAATTTTTAAACGCTTGGTCGCGGGTTGAACGGTTTGTCATAGATTAGAGAGATTCGATATATGATATGATGAGATGTACCATAGTATAAGTAGACACCGACTAATTCCGGTGAGATTTTTAACCCTAATAGAATTAAATATGTTGCGAGTTTTAAAATTAAATTTGGTTTGACATTAAAAAAAAAAAAAATTGGTTTGACATTTAACAAGCATATTTAATGAAACTATTAATGTTGAATCCTACAAAATCAACCGTCTTGGATTCGCTCGCATTGACGGTACGGATCTCTATCACTATCAAGAGAGATCTTTCAATTTAACAGATTCATTGTCCTTTCCCGTCTACATCACTAAGTCTCACGACGAACCCTAACCCGAAATCCTACTTTCACACTTAACCCTAGTATTACTCTTCTTATGGCCTCAAACGGCTCCGCCTCCTCCCGCTTCTACCGCCACCGCAATTCTCCTCCCTCTGACCGCTTTCTCAACCCCTACTCGATTGACACGTCGTCCAAACTTTCCTCCACAGCCACAACCGACGACGACGAATTCAACGAAGATGACATCTTCACCACTGATTTCTCTCGTACTCCCCCGTCAACGTCCTCCACTCCTCCCAATCACCATTCTAATCCCCACAGCCCCCAAAACAAAAGCAACTTCAAAAATCCAGAAACTTCTGGAATCCTCGCTGCGCTTCCAGAACCTAGTAACCTCCACCACCGTTTCTACCAGAAAACTTCTATCTCCACCTCGGTTTCGCCCACTGCATCCACCTCTTCCTCCATCTCTTCAGCACGGATGATTCCTTCGATTCCGAAACCATCGCAGGAAAGAATCCCTTTCCCTTCGGTGTCTTCTGGTCCAGAAAAACATCACCAGTCTGCCCCGATGAACGTCCCGGTATTCTCAAAGAGCATGATGCGACGGAGGGAGTTCGACGACGTTGATTTGGATGATAACGAAGAAGAAGAGGAGATGTTACCCCCGCACGAGATCGTAGCAAGGTCAATGGCGCAGTCGCCTGTACTCTCTTCTTCGGTGCTGGAGGGACAAGGCAGGACGCTGAAAGGGAGGGATCTCCGGCAGGTAAGGAATGCTGTTTGGAGAACAATTGGCTTCTTAGATTAATATAACTATTCTTTTTCTGTTTTATAGTTTTTCTGTCTTCCTTAATAAGTTATATGGCTTTCTAGTTGTGACTTTGGATAAATTCTTTAATATTTGTCTAGTGAACTAAGTTTCTTGATTATTAGAACATCCCTTTGGTTTTGCGCACATTTGATTCTTCTTATGTCTGCGATACAATGGTTATGAAAGATCTAAACTTTTAGTATATAAGTCAAGAACTCAGCGAGGTGCCTTAAGACAAAGAACATAAGAATGTAGTAGCTAACCCATTCTAATCAACTGTTTCAAATTGTATCCCCATATCATAGCCAGCTACAGGATGCATAGGTTAAGATTTGTTGCGGCTGAAACCTTTTGCTCCTGGTTGGGATTCAAAAAAGCAATGTTAGCTGCTTTATTTTCTAACTTGGTAAGAATGCTACTGATGAGTAGCAGACTTGAACCACAACGTTCTATGTCATTCTACTTTTGGTTTTTATTGCCTTTTTAAATGCTTTGGTGTGAAATTTCGAGATGCTTTTAATACAGATTTCATCTGACCTGGGAGCCAGTGTCCCTATAGTTTGATATAGCAATAAGCAGGATTATTAAAATTACCATATATAGTTGGTTACAAACAGTGATGCTTTAGGATGACATTTATCAGGCCATGGCGAGATGAATTTACATCAGAAACAAGTAAGGAGCCATTGACCTTGTTTTCTCTATTTTTTCTTAACCGGTCAAGTAATTCTTGAACTTTTGCTATTTATCATATCATAGACATTTGTCTTGGTTGAAAGAAGTTCATTGGAATATTGAAATTCAATGTAATTGTTCCCTTGGTTGTATCCTGAAGTGTAAGATACGTGTCTTATGAAACCACCCTTTGATATGACTGTTTAATGGTTATACCTAACAAATTTAGAATTCACAAGTCTAGGAGAATTCCTAAATGAAGATAGGCTGTCTGGTGCGAATGGCCTGTTGACTATTGGATTACTAGCTATTTGGGAGTATGTTCAAAGAGTCATGAATTGCGGCTCGTATGATGTTGTAGTGGTATTATTAGCCGTAGGATTTGAGTATATTTCAGGTTGAATGCTCCTTCTATCAGTGACACTCTTTTACAAATAGTAAAATTCTCTCTTGGTGTCTGCTAAATTTTGACCTCTGGAAAATTCAGTGTTGGTAAAACAATTAGTGGCAGTGTCAATAGATTGCTTAAGGTGAGGTTTCTATGCTTCTAAGATGAATTTTTTTTACTGGAAAAAAATTATGGTCCGGTCTATGTTTAAAAGGCAGGATTCAGCTTTCCGATTATCGGATCTTTGTATTTTCTCTTACCGCATTAAACTCAATTTACAGTAAACAGGTCAGTAAGTCATTGTTGGATTCACTGATTACTAATCATATTTGCTTTATACAAGGAGGGTGAAATCTTCTTCCTCCATATGATCTGAACTAGGTCTGTACAAAGTTCACTCTCTGTTATGTTCTTGAGTAGCAAGCAGTTTGACTTGAATAGGCAGCTTTTATACAGACTAATTCTCCTACCATTGCTGATAAAGGGGTCCATCGAACAACCCGTGACTGCTTCTAGGTCAGTTATATATGTTAATCTTATGACCCAGTTTAAAAGCGGCCCAACCCAAAGAGAGACTGTGTCACGGCTTAATCAAATCTCTAACAGAGCATGATATTTTCCGAGCAGCCTCAACATAGTTCATGGATTGAAAAAAAATGATTACTAGACAAACTTTTTGGAGGACAGCCAGATCTTAACATACCTACAATAGTGCATCCCACAGTCCAAAACATGGATTGTTAAGTTGATAGCATCAAAGAGATAAAGCCCAAACTCAATTTGGTGCGAACCAACGCCGCAAGAGCAATGCTAAATAATGCGGTCTAGGTTTTACCTCATAAAATTGTTATCCTTTTTTGTCTATCAGTTTGTCTACTTTTGACTATAGAAAAAGTCGTATTGTTGAAACTATCTTTTTTTTCTCTTTAACATTTTTAAAACTTCCTATTTTATTTTTTATTTTTGATGACTTTTTAATCCTATTCTAACAATTGGCCCGGTGATCTTACATTTGTCCAATAACTTTTATCGTCTATTTTCTCTCAAAAGAATTTATTAGTCAAATGGAATCCTTATCCACTTAATAAACGTCGAAATCTAGTGGAGCATTATTATAATAAGAAATCTTGAAAGAGATATAAATTACGAAATAAGATTTCTAACAAGGTCGACACTGAACAAGATTCTATAATAAAGTCAGATAGACATTGAATCAGATTTTATGATGTTAATTGAAATGTCTAGGTTTGGTCATGCTACTTGGTACTTCAATCTAATTTTAAGTTGCAGCAGAAATTTTGATAAAACCAAAAAAATGACTATTAAATATATTCGTACCAAGACAGTATTGGATCTAAATGGGTCATTAACTATATCATTAAGAATAATACTAACTGTGAATTTCTTCGTAATCAATTTCTTATCCCTCTTAAAGCAATTCTTCTTCTTGAAAATCTTAATATAAGCAACATGAGATTATCAAAATGAGTAAGCCTACGGATGAGTCTAACATGATTTATTACTATCTGATGCTACTAATATTCAGGGGCAGTGGCAGGGTTACTCCGACCTTCGTCCAAACAAATTACTTTTCTTGTTTTACAGAGGTGGACAAGTATCTATAATGAAGAACATTTACTATAATGGTTTGGCTAACCGGTGCCCATGGGCACCGGCTAACCAGGTTCACTTTTCCTTAAATAAGGTACTTTTGACGAATGTAATTATGATTAGAATTTATATTTTATATATATACATAAATACCCTTATACATTAACAAATATTACATGTAAGTGATTTTAAAGATTAAGATATTGAAATTAGAAAGTATGAGTGATTTTAAAGATTAACATATTAAAATTATAAAATATGTGGTTTAATTTTTTCTTTTTTAATTTGACTTACTTTTATAAAATATTTTTTATATTAAGGTACAAAGGTATTTATGTATATATGGAAAAGTATCTTAAATATGGAAAATACCTTTATACGTTTAACAAATATTACAAAGATGTAAGTGATTTTAAAGATTAAGATATTGAAATTATATAATATGAGTGATTTTAAGGATTAATGTATCAAAATTGGAAAATATGTGGTTTAATTTTTTTTTAATTTGACTTAATTTTATAAAATATATTTTATATTAACATTGATTTGATTTCCTTTTATTTTAAAAAATATATTTTGATATAAGAAAACGTTATTTTATTTTCATATAAATATTTTTAAAATATTAAATTTGATTTTGTTATATTTATTTTTTTAAATATCGTTTAAAAAAATAATATATTAAGATTGATTGTTATTTTTATAAAAACATGTTTTTTTTATAAAGAATAAATCAATAAAAAATAAATTTTGTTATAAAAAACCAATCAATAGTATAATTTATTGTTTTTGTTTAAAGTAAAAGAATAATTTCGAAATCATTTTTATTTTATATTCTTTTTTAAATTTAAAACATTATTTTTAAATCACTTTTATATATACATATAGTTTTAAAAAATTAAAAATGGTCAAGATTTAACTATCTTTTATTCACTGTAAGAGTATTCGTGTTTATATAAAAGATATAAATTTTAATAATAAATATTTTATATAAAAGATACCTTAGATCAACAAAGATGTATCTTTAACCACATATTTTTTAATTTCAATATCTTAATCTTTAAAATCACTTACATTTTTGTAATATTTGTTAACGTATAAGGGTATTTATGTATATATATATATAAAATATAAATTCTAATCATGATTATAAGGGTGAAAAGTACCTTAAATATAGAAAAGTAAACATATTTAATGCTGGTTACCTGCGCCTATAGGCACCGGTTAGCCAAACTCTTACTATAAAAGCTCAGGATCATTGAATTGACGATCTAATTACTCAACATAAATTGTGGACACAAGGCCAAAGTTGCTATAACCAAGATAAATTCAACCACAAGCTCACCAGACATCAGTCCACAAAAATTTTATTTTTAGTATTGGGGTATATTAGAAATAATTAAGTCCAGTTACGAATATCTTGTATAATTCAACCTTGGTCCAAACAATTAGACCAAATTGTAAACTAAATTCATTAATAGACTTATTGAATGGAAAGTTAAAAAAAAAGTGTGTTTATTTTCCATTTAAATTCATACGTAGGAATACGAAATTCGAATAAGACAATGGGTAAGGACTCTAAACAGTTTCGAATGGTGTGGTGCATCAAGTAAATAAAATTTTAAAAGTGGTATTTTTATATTCTTTTATTATGTATATAATTGTCATCCATTAAAAAAAATCTTTTTTTAACTATAGTTATTACTGGAAACTAAAATTTATTAAAACTGGTAAAAACTTTTTTTTTTATTAATATACAAAAGAATAGAAACAAACATTGATATAGATGAAGTATAAATTTTTTTCTCTTTCTATCCTTTTTTTGCATATAATTTTTTCTAAAAAAAATCTAAATTCCGTTTTATGATGGTGTTCAGCTGGTGTTCGTTGCTGCCGTTATGGCCGAAAAGATGACAGTTTTCGCTAAGCTGATGGCAGACAAAATTACATGGACGTCATCTCGTTAGCAGATGTAATGACCTTAACACCATATAGATGGCAGATTCAATGATCTAGGCGCCAGAGGCCTGGCATAATAGTGGCATAATGGTTTTACGTAATCCGGTTCCAGATTTTATTGATTTATTTGCTTTAAATGCATTGTAGGAGGTTATCCAAAGTGAAATATTATATGTTGTGGAGGCTTTGAACAGTAACTCGTCCCTGGACTATCGCCGTTGGTGACATATAGTCCCTGGACATTCAAAAGTCCGTTCGTAGTCTCTGGACTATCCAGTTTGGTGACATATAGTCCATGGACTTTCAAAAGTCCGTTGGTAGTCCCTGGACTATCCAGTTTGGATAAAGTTAGTCTCATGCGCATGTTTATTAAGGGGACTAACTTTATCAAAAATAGAAAGTTAAAGGACTAAATTTATTGAAAATGAATAGTTGAAGGACTATCAGTCACAAAAATTGATAGTCAACACATGCAAGGGGATTAACTTTATCCAAACTGGATAGTCGAGGGACTACGAACGGACTTTTAAAAGTCCAGGGACTATCTGTCACCAAGTGCGATAGTCTAGGGACGAGTTACTGTTCAAAGCCTGTTGTGGACTATGCTCACTATTTTTTAACTTACAAGGAGTATATCTTTGACTCGATGATCGGGTGGGTCAAAGAAAAGGGCAAACCACATGGGTTCTCGCTTTAAATAATATCTTGGAAAAGAGAAAAAGAAGAAGAACACCAACAGTATCCGATATCTTTAAGTCGACGGTGAAAAAATGTGATCGTAGGCGGAAGTCGTGTGTAGCAAAAAATCAATTGTCCGTTTCATTTAGTTGGTAATCCGTGTAAAGATGATGATATATGGGCTTTAAATGTGATTTTCGGAAAATACAACCATGATCTGATTGTGTATGTATAAAGACATTTGTAATGGTCGAAGTTAAAATCAAAAGAAAAATATCTTATCGACATTTTGACGGTACATGGAAAAACTCTGCGTCAGATAGTCGATCCAGAGAATATGTCCAACATCTTTCACATGTAAAATCACCCTAAAAAGATTGGTTAAAAAAGATGGTCAGTCACAAATCTAATGCTTGTTAGCAAAATTACAAATACATGAATACATATTTTGGCATCAAAAGATCAGTGAAAGATCCAATGTCATAATTTTGCATTGGATTCACATTCATGACGAAAGAGAAGCAAGACAACTACAAATGACCATTGAGATGTTTGCAAACTATTATGGAAGAGAACGATCGTGAGTTGTCTTGTGTTATAATAACATATCGTGAACTTTCTTTAATGACGACCATAAACAAACTAATTCTGAGTGCGAGTTATATGCTATGCGAATGACATATCAAAAACATACAATCGGGAATTTATTTTTAAAATGACAACAAATTTAACAAAATTTTGACCATTTGGAATGACGTTGCCACTCGAACACCATTGACCCGAATGAACGAGAGGTTGGAAACTATACGCGGGATATTCAAAGATCACGAAAATGCCCAAGTACATCATAAACTCATGGACTACATTATATAAAGAGAGGTTTATTCAACCATACACTAACAAGATCATGCATTTTGACAATCACACATCTAATTGGACGGAAAGCTCACACTCTACTTAAAAGAAATATATCAGGTCAAACCAGTTGAATTTCATAATATTTTGGAAGAAGGTTCATAGTTTTTTTTTGCGATGCAACATTCAACCATAAAAGAATATATGAAGTTAAGTAAATGTCGTCTTATTTATAATTTAAAAAAAAGTAATATTTTCAAATTACTACGGGGATACGTATCACATATCGCTTTGACTATAATACACAGTCATTATTTTGAAAAGACCGAGAATGCTAGAGGTGAAAAATTGACATGCGATTGCATCCATTGTACAATACAGGTAACAATGTACCCACGAACCAAAGCTCATCCGAAGATCAGACGTATATGTCCGTACCCAAATTATAGATGAGAATTTGAGAAGATTAGATGGTACCTTAAGTTAAAGTAACCGGTGACGAATAGGTCAAAATTAAATTTGCAAATTTAAATTCAAAGTAGGAGAGTTTAATTTTTATGAACATAGTCATTGGCTTACAAAGTTCACACAAAAAATAAAACTCGTCATGATTATTCTACCAAAAAGTATCATTCTATGCACAAATACACCAAATAAGAATGGTTGAAATCCCATACGAAGAGTGCAGAAACTCTGAAGATGAGAACACTTATCGTTAGTTTTGGAACACTGGGAAATTCTCTTGGTAGCACCGCCAAAATGATCGTTGGGCAAGTCCGTACTAATTTAGAAGTCAAATATCCGAAAATGAAATAAGTACAAGTTTCATTTAACAGTAAAGTAACTCTGATTGCAGCAAATAAAGTTAAAACAAAACCGTAATTTATTATTAAACCAACCCCAACGAGGTTTCCTAATGTTGGTAAAAAAATACCTAACATACCGGACACATGGTATGCATTAGATATACCATAATTTATGCGTCCTTTCATAAATAAAATTACTAACGTTAGTCCCAAATAAATTTTTTGGTTAAAACCACCGCGTATGATTTGTTTGGTGCCAAAAGTGGATAACAACTCGTTAGATAATCGTTAGTGCACGAATTAGAAACTTGATGTCACCAGTTAAATATTAAAAACCTCACACCAGTAATATGAAAAAATAAATCTTATTCTAAAAACAATGAGACAATAATCATAGAGATCGAAAGGTTGATGGTTGTGAAACACATAATAAAGTCCCATTACCTAATGTGGATAGAGTATCCTGTTTGGTCAAAAATAAAAATGGGAAATGGATTATGTGCGTAGACGAATTAAATAAAGTATGTTGGAAGAGACTTCCTCCTATCAATAATTGACCATGTATTAGATGTGATATCATGCAACAAAATTTTATCTCTTATGAATGCTTTCTCATGATATAACAAAATTCAAATGAAAGAAGAGGATCAATAACAGACGATATTAATCTCCGAAAGAGGGATATATTTCTACAAAATAATACCTTTGAGATAAAAAATATATCAGAGTAATCAATCAAATGTTGGTGTGTAAAATGTTTACAACCCATATAGGTAGACATACACAAACATATATTGACAAGCCTACATGTCAGAATCATACGACAGAACCTTCTCAAAACATTTGACAACCTCAGACGTGGGAATCTTAAACTAAATCATAAAAAATGAACCTTTGATGTTCGGTTAGTGAAATTCAAGGATACATGGTAATCAAGACATAAATTGAAGCATATGCAACTCAACTTGCTAAACTGACATCAATAGAGGCATCTAGGAATTTAAAAGAAGTCCAAATATCAACGGGAAGATTAGGTGCACCAGGCATATATCTGTCAAGATCCTTAGAGTAATGTTGATTTTTTTAAAAAATTATTAAAAGGAGCATATAATTTTTAAGGGACTCTAAAGTGCGAAAAGGCACTTAAAATATCAAAACTTTCTAGGAATCATCCAAGATATTAAAAAAGCCAAAACAAAAAGGAAACATATAATTGTATTTGGCAGTATCAGAATATGCAGTCAGCACAATCTTAATTAGGGAGGAAAAAAGGAATTCAAATCTATATACTATGTAAGTAACTCTCTACTACCAACAAAAACTAGGAGTTTGCAATTTAAAAAATCAGTTCTAGCATTGGTAGTAGCCGTTAAGAAAATGAGACAGTATTATCAAGCACACACTATGATCATGGGAAGCTATTTCCCTTTAAGATGTGTATTACAAAATTCTGATATCTCAGGAAGATTGACTAAGTGGCCAATGCAACTATGGGATTAT
This sequence comes from Limnanthes douglasii subsp. nivea, assembly GCA_036936605.1. Classification (NCBI taxonomy): domain Eukaryota; kingdom Viridiplantae; phylum Streptophyta; class Magnoliopsida; order Brassicales; family Limnanthaceae; genus Limnanthes; species Limnanthes douglasii. The sequence goes on along the minus strand of JAUPFV010000005.1, from coordinate 35,822,421 downwards.
GATATCAATTTCGAACCTACCGATCATCATAAATGATGATTCAGAAAATATATTGAGAGTTTGAACCAATAAATGAACTAGTAATCAAGGCATGGGGAATGGATACAACTTTTCTCCATAACTGGTGATATTTCAAACCCATTCATTCGGTTTGGAGTCCCAAATCAAGCAATGAAGCAGAGTATGAGGCTGCAAGCGCAGAACTTCGTTTGGAAAAAATCCGCGCACCAAAAAAAATAATACTTCAAAGTTAACTGAGTCACAGTTAATAAAAAGGCATATGGTAGGTCATGATGAAGCAATAAAGGATAACATTATCCAATACTTAAAATAACAACTCATAAGAGAAGGGAAATATAGTGATAAATAAGCTTTAGTATAATAAATACAAGGTCCAAATTGATGTAATTAATTACCAATGTCTAAACTAAGGCAAACATAAGGACTCAGGGGGTCAAATGTAATAACTAGTGAATTTGTTAATGAATAGTAAATGAATGGGGGTGAAAGATCCACTTATCAGTGGTACAAGTGTAATTTCATAACAAACCTCATGTACTATATAAAGGAGAGTCCCTTTTTGGGGAAAAGGTCCAATGATTAGTCAATGATTGCTACATTTATTCTTTTTGTCTCTTTCTCTCTCTATCATCCCGTTTCTCTCTCTAGAAATATTTGCATACGAATACCCTCCGTATCTGATACTCTCATACGAACATAGTTTTAACAAGATTAATAACTAAGAAATATCTGAACCCATCAGTGGCGCCGTCTATAGGAAGGCAATTGGTATCCAGAATCGTCGTTCCAAAACCATAATATTAATCTTAAAACACCGTAAGAGAAATAAAGACTTAGTCCGTGGAAAGCTAGAGACTAGTCCAAAAAACCATGCGATTAGAGACTCATATGGAGATCTCATGATCGAGGAACAAGTAAAAAGTGAAGAAAATAATAATGATCGATATGCTGAAGAGTTACTCGTAGAATCTATATTGGTAGCTCGACGGAAAGAATTACTGGAAGATATTGAGAGGCTGAATGCTGAAAAGAAGCGATAATCAGTTTGTGGAGAATTAAGTCCAAAGTCCAACGAGAACAGACAATAGTAGAAGACCTAGTGCAAAATGGTTCTCACTCCGAGAAGTAACATTGGAGAAAAAGTCATCAATCTTCTAAAAGATGAGTAAGATCTGGACAACCTTATGAATCAACGGAATCCAGTGAGTATTCATCTTTTAGCTCAGATAAATATTTATCATCAAAAATGGATACTTGACATAAAAAAAGTTACAAACAAAGAAATTCTTGGGGACACAAAGGAGCTCATCGAGCTGCTCGAAGAACAAAGGGTTCAAGGAAGGGAAAACATGATCATGGAAAGAAAAAGTTGTATTCTGAAGAGCCCGATAAAGTGGTGAATGTAACTTGACAAGAACTTATAACTCCTCGTAGGAAAATTCAGTCTAGCAACCATAACCTTAAGTACCGAGTAGTAATCAATTTATATTCTCATTAGAGGAAGGTTTGCATGCGGCGGTAAATGAAGGTCCGGGGGGAAGTGCGTATAAAATGGGACATAATTGGAGATCATCCCCATTCTCCCCATAAATTCCATTTGGTCATCTTCCGAAATGGTTTGATATCTCTAAACTAGAAAATTTCACGGAACACAAGATCCAGATAGCCACATCGAACAATTCAAGAATTCCATGATTAATTATGACGATGATGAACTGATGTGTAGGGCTTTCTCTTAAACTCTTAAGAATGCTGCATCAAAATAGTATAATCATTTACCTCAAGGGTGTATCAAGAACTTCGACATGTTCTGGAGCATGTTTCTTCAGCATTTTGTGGGAAGCAAAAAAATTCGTGCGAATGGTGATACTATAATCTATTGCATGCAAAAAAGTGGAGGAAAGTCTTAAAGAATATATAAATCACTTCATCCAAGTCAAAACAGACATGGAATTCTATGAGGATAAAGTGGCTCTGGATGCCTTCCGAATGGGTCTACTCTCTGGGGTAATGAAGGATAATGTTTCGGAAACACAAGCTATGATGTTTAGAGCATTACTGGATGAGATAGAAAAATGAAATTTGGTAGAAGAGACCATGACATCGGAATTAAAGTCTAATCACAATCTTGTTTGTTATGATAGATGCCCCTACATCTTATAATGTTATCTTTGGAAGGTCTTCGTTGTCTAAAATGCACGTCGTACCATCAAATGTTCATCAATGCTTAAGATATGTTGTAGGAAACAATGTAGGAATTGTTGGAAGCAGTCATAAGATGGCAAGAGAATGTTACCGAGCAACTTTGGCCCCTAAACATATTAAGTGGGTTGAATCAAAGAAATAATATCAGTCAGCGGGGGTTTCTTCAGGATTCAATCCTGTAGATTATCCGAGGGAAGCTCCTCAGGTTCATGGTCCTAGACGACAGCTTCGAGGACCATGTCTTCTCTCCGGGTAAAAGTTTCAAAATCGGCACAAAGCTATCTTTGGAGGTAAAAGAAAATTTAATCAAAATTTTTATCAACAAAATTACATTTGTTTGTATGGTGTACAGAGGATGTCACAGGGGTCCTAACCACCGACAAATGTATTAAATATTGGTTATTTTTTTTGGGATGATAAATAGTTTTTTTAAAAAAGGTTGACTAATGTCTATTTTTAAGTAAAAATGATGGATAAAATTTTAAGATAAATTTTTTAACTAATGCCTATATTTAAGGAGTTTATTAAACTAAAAAAGTTGATAACATTTTAATCTAAATATATTAACTAATTCCTATTTTTAAGGGAGATGTATTTATAAATTACAGTCTTGAAGATTAGAAGTTGATTTTGTAATTTTTTTTGGTTCTTTTATATTTTTACTGCAATAATTTGTTCCGATTTTATTATGGTTTATTTTTTTCTCAAAATTTAATTTTTATTTATCTTTGTCTTCTTCTACTGTTCTACATTACAGATTTGATTTACAGTTTCATTTAGAAGATTCTACATTACAGATTTGATTTACAGTTTCATTTAGAAGAAGATAACAAGTCTTGTTTATGAAGGAGACGATGAGTTATTAAAATTAAAGAAGAAAAAGAAAAAACAAATTCATCAATCCAGATCGAGGTATGCGTTTCTCTTTAATGTTTTAATAAAATTAATTATTAATAAATAAATTATGTTTGATATAAATTCCAAGTTGATATTAAATGGCACCCATTAGACAATGAGATTCGTTTTACCAATTTGTGTTGTTTATAAAGTGTCCATATTATATATATGGTAATAAATTCTATTGCATATGGATTGATAAAAATTTATACTAAAACATAGATTATAATTGATTTTCTATATCGTCCACATTTATCAATAAGAACAGGTTATAATGTATCCATATATCTTTTATATAATTTTTTATCTATTTAAAATAATATTTTTTATATAGCAAATCTGATTTTATTTCCATTTATTTTTCAAAAATATATTTTATATAACAAATTCTATTTTATATTTATGTATCTTTTAAATATCTTTTGAATATTAAATTTGATTATGTTATATTTTATTTGTTTAAATATCTTTTAAAAACATTATATTAAGATTTATTGTTAAATATTATTTTTATGTATGATAAGATATTTTTATTTGTAATAACATTTCTTATTTTTATTATTTTTATTCACAATAACATAGCTTATACACAATGTAATTGTTGTAGGCTTATATTGGAGCGTTATTTTGCTAAAATGTCAAAGAATAATGTTGGTTGTTCAAGTAGCCCGAATAATAACAATATAATTCATCCTGGTCTGACTATCCCAATATCAAGACCTAATGTTGATAGTGTAGAATTTGATCCGAAAGAAGATATAGTGAATAGTGAGTGATCCGGGACTACACCAACGTATTAGAGAGTCTGATATCAATTCTGCAGATAAAATTCGACGATAATTCATCTAAAAAGGACCTTGCCAATCAAAAAATCATAAATTTATGAAGTGTAAAATGCCGATAAAATTCGATGAGAATTCTATAAAATTTTGTTTAGCACCCTCTAATTTCAAATACTGGTTCCGCCACTGGTCCTAACAGATGTTATTTGTTATAGGCTAGCAGTGGAAGTAACGTTCGTCCGATAATCCAGAATAGTATATCTTTTTCTCAAAAACAATCTGAAGCTATTATGGCAGAGGTGGATTGTTTGACTAAAGTGGGCCACATATGTGAGTCACAATATCTTTTATGGACTGCTAATCCTGTCCTAGTAAAGAAGAAGAATGGAAAATGGAGAATGTGTGTGGACTTCACTGATCTAAACAGAGCTTACCCTAAAGATCCTTTCCTTATACCTAGAATAGATCCGGTTAGTTGACTCGACCTCCGGAAATAAACTACTCTCTTTCATGGATGCTTATGCTGTGTATAATCAGATCTGGATGGACCGAAAAGATCAGGTGAGTACTACTTTCATCATTGGAAGAGGTTTATATTGCTATAAGGTAATGTAATTTGGGTTAAAGAATGCTGAAGCAACCTACCAACGCTTAGTAAACAAAGCTTTCGAGACTCAAATCAGGAGAAACATTGAGGTGTATATCGCTGACATGTTACTCAAGAGTGCAAGGGATGAGAACCATTTGGCACACCTAGAAGAAACTTTTTCCCACTTGACAAAGATAAATTTGAAGTTGAATCCAAAAAAGTGTACATTCGGGGTAAGATCCAGAAAGTTCTCAGGGTACATAGTCAGTGAGTATGGTATAGAAACCGATCCTGTACAGTTAAAATCTCTAAGAACTATGGAACCACCCAGAAGAATCATATAGGTATAAATCATAACAAGAAGATTGGCAGCGTCAAATAGATTCATATTACGATCATCGGATAAATGCGCTCCTTTTTTCCGAGTGCTAAGAATAGCAAATTGCTTTGATTGGACCCAAGAATTCTCATAAGATTTTCATCAAATCAAAGAGTATCTTTCTTCGCCAGAAATCTTGACAAAGCCAAATCTGTGGGAGAAGCTGTATATCTACTTCGCAATGTCAAATTACGCTGTAAGTGTTGTTTTGATCAGATAAGAGGATAAATCTCCGAGACTAGTTTATTACACGAGTAAAATTCTTCCAAATGCTGAGAAGCGGTATCTTCAAATCAAATATACCAGTTTATTAGCCCTTACATTAGTCACGCTACGCGAAAAATGAGACCTTATTTTCAGGCCCACTCTATCATCATACATATATCTTTTCGATTGAAAAATATGTTACAAAGGCTCGACGTGTCAGGAAGAATGACTAAGTGGTCAGCGAAGCTAAGAAATTTTGATATCGAGTTTGAGCGAAGAACCGCCATCAAAGCATAAGTGTTAGCGGATGTTGTAGTTGAATTTCACTCTGACGGGACAAATATAGAAATTGATGAGGAAAACTTTGAAGTATAGTGGAAAGTTCGAACAAATTGGGGTTCCAGCTCATCAAGATGTGCAGCAGGGGTGTAGTTGGTTTCTCCAGAGGGGATTTCAATGTATCAAGCCATTCGTTTCAGATTTAAAGAATCAAATAATGAAGCTGAGTACAAAGCTACCTTGAAAAGTTTGAGACTTGCTAAAATCTGTAAGGCTAAGAAAGTAAGGTTGGTAAGTGATTTATAACTCCTTATAAACCATGTATCTAACCAATCTGAGACAAGAAAAGATTCTTTAGTGAAGTATTTAGGGGCTTTGAAGGCTTTAACATTGGCTTTTGAGGGCATCAGGTACGAACATGTTCACATGGCTGGAAATTCAGTGGCTGATTCTTTGGCTAAGGATTCTTATTCAGAGGAATACCCTTGGATTATTACACAAGAAAATATTTCTATAGTAAAGGGGACCAACACAATTGAAGGGTCTGTTGAAGCTTTTCAAATTTCTACAACTATGGTAAAAGATTGGAGAAGTGAGATTAAAGAACTCTTAGTGAATGATGTGTTACTAGTTGACAAAGTGATGGCTAAAAGGATACGATTTAAGGCATATGGATATGTTGTCCTCAGAGATATACTGTATATAAAATATTTTAGTAGACCTCTACTTCGATGCTTAGGAAGGGATGAATTACAGATGATACTGTTAGTGTTACACGATAGAGAAGGGTCAGCAGACTGTGGGTACAAAATGCTGATACGAAGAGTTCTTCTTGTAGGGTACTACTAGCATACACTCTTCTCAGATGCCAATGAATTAGTTCAGAAATGTGACACCTGCTAGAGATTCGTCAATACAATCCGTGCACCAGGTGTGCCTATCGAGTCAATATCCAAATCCATACTGTTTGACCAATGATGTATTGACTTGGTTGGACCATTTCCAATGGCATGCGTCTGAAGGACGACAAACGATAATTGTTGTAGTTGATTATTTCTTTAAATGGGTGGAAGCTAAACCTTTAGCAGGGACAACCCTAAGGACATGATCAATTTTTTTTTCTCTAACATATGTTGTTGTTTTGGGGTTCCGAGGAAAGTAACAATGGACAACAGACCATAGTTCGATAACAAAGAAATGAAAGCTTTATGTGCTTCTAAGGGGATACAATAGTGCTTCTCGGCACTTTTCCATCCCCAAGAGAATGGCCAAGTCGAGGTTACCAATCGAACAGTTTTGGATGGCCTAAAACAAACTTGGAAGGTAAGGTTGGAAAATGGCCGGATTATTTACAAAAAGTTTTATGGGCTTAGTGAACCACTCCTCGAACCGTAACACAAGATTCACTGTTCGCGCTGGTTTATGGAATGGATGCAGTGGTGTCATCCGAAATAATATTCCCCTCGTATAGGCTCAATGAATACTCTGAGGAGGCAAATGATAAAGGAAAGCACACAAAGTTAGATTTGGTGGAAGAAAAAAGAAGAATGGCACAACTTAATTCTCTACACTATCAGACTTTTATGAGAAATCGGTAAGCTTCAAAGGTTAGAAAAAAGGAATTCAAAGCAGGAGACAAAGTGTTGAGGAAGTTATTCCTTCATACAAAAGCAAAATATCTTGGCAAGTTAGCTCCTAATTGGGGAGGTCCGTATACGGTAACTAAGAAAGTCAAGCCGAGAACATATCAACTCAAAGATAAGGAAATAATGGATCTTATTCCCCCATGGAATATTGAACACCTCAAGTTAACTCTCCGCCTCTCAATTCAAGCATATCAATTTAAACAGGTATTAAGGGAATAAAATACAAATAATCAGTTTGCCAAAGCATTTCTTTTTAACGGTCACAAGCAATGATGTAATGGTAATAAAAAGAGAATAAGAGGAGGAATATTGGAGAACGCAAATAAAAAAATACCTCATACACGACATATTACCTGAAGACAAAAGTGAGGCAAAAAATACAGAAATCATATCCACAAGATATGTGTGGACAGTAGTCACATTATATGAAAAATGGTTATCACAACACTTATTAAGATTTTTATGCATAGACGAAGTGCTCTTCATCATGGAATAATTATATGAAAGAGAAGGAAGTGCTCACTTTGGAATAAAGCTTTAATTAATAAAATATCTCTATAAATTTATTAGTGGTGAGTAATCACAAATGATGTAAAAAAGAGGGTGAGGACATGTGATACATGTCAAATCTTCACAAATCTGATCCAAGTTCCAGTAATGTTACTTGAGACAATAACAGAAGTCATCCTATTAAAAAATATGGGGTATGAAAAATATTGGACCATTCTCGAAGGCTTCCGGAGAAAGAAAATACCAAATTGTCGTTGTAGATTACTTGTCCAAATGGGTAGAAGTGAAATTAGTATAGTAGATCACGACAATAGAACTAGTTTTCTTTTTAAAAGCAAGTATATGTTACATGCACAATACTTCTAGAGTTATCACTATTGGATGCCAATAGAAGGGTAACCTCAGGATGAGAGGAAGAATTATCAAAATAAACTACATTAGATGCCTGTGTTGAAGAAATAACAATACATTGATGAAATATGTGAGCATCTTCTTCTACACAAACCATTTTCTTAAACAAAGCATTCATGAGCTATGTAGTCTCAGTTTTATCACTCTTGCATCTTGCAAAATCCAAAAGATGGTTTCATCACCAACTTCCACTAAAGCTAAGATAGAAGCCCATTATCGATGGGAAGAAATAATTCAAAACAAGCTTTAACTATTTGACCTTCATAAGGCTCATAGAACATGCAAGTCAAGCTTAGAAACTCTTGTGTTGAGAAACACAAGACCATCAAATGGGCATACGACGTTTGACATGTCAGAAGAGAAAAATGAACAAGAAACAGTGTTATTTGTAATCGGTAGAATGGGAAAATCATGTTTTGGAAGAAGACTTGAAAGAGGTACCAAAGAAGGAAAAATACTATTCATATTCACAACATAATACGAAGGTACTTGCTTTGAAAATAAGTACATATTTACCATATTACTAGAAAAAACAATATGTTGCAAAATATAGGACAAACCTGATAATTTGTTCTTCTTAAGAGGAACATAATAATTTTACTCATCATTATCCTTGTCCGCCTCTAACAAAGTAAGAATAGTAGGAATTCTAGAAACAATACTAGGAAAACCAAAGTCTAATTATGTCAAAGTATGTATTTTCGATGACCATCCCTTAGCTTTAGTAGACTTGTTTTTCTTCTCTTCTTTCAAAAAGATAAAACATCAAAATTTCCTTTGAAACCTTTTTTACGCCAAAGTTTGCCTCTATAAATTATGGGGAACCATTGTGAAGGCACAAGAAAATGAAAATTTAATTACTTTTTTCATCATTCTATCATATCTAGCCTTGACGAGAAGATCATCAAAGGAGAATTAAATGGGAAAAGATAAAAAAAAAGATTTAGCTCCACCAAAAATGTAAGCCAAACAAAGATGAATTGAAGAAAACCATACATAGGATTTGTATCCAAACAAAGGTTGATAAACTTTTCATTGATTTCAACCTTGTTAGCTCAGTTTCCTTGATCATAAAAAAAGCTAATTTTCCAATCTTCATAACTTTGGAAAAGTTAGGAATTATCCACATAAACGAAATATAGAAATTTGGAAGAACAGTTTCCTTCCTCACCCAAAATTGGATGGTGGATAAAAATCCTTAGTAAAAATGGATCAAAAAACATTTCTTGACAAAATAATACTTGACTAAAACAAGAGCCGGAACTGGTGAGTTAACTGGCACGAGCATATTTGGCTCAAGAGAAAAAAAAAACAATATCGCTATTTAATGGGAAACAAAGCGAGTGACCAAAAGTATAAAAGATAAAATGACCTCATCCTGTCAAGCGCCGACGAACTTTCCTCGTCCTTAGGAAAACGAAGACGGACGTCTCGAGGAATAGGCCCATCTTCAAACGTTAGAAAAACTTTGATTTATGAAAGCGTTGTGTAGGAAATTAGTATAAAGTCAAGATTTTTGTTATAATTTAATTCATTAGCCACCAAGTTAGATCGAACGACTATATCACCGCCAATATTTTGAACGACAGAGGAAACCTTACTCAAAGAATATGAGTATCGATTAAGAAAAGTTACTTTTCTTTATGAGAAACTTATTAAAATATATGAGTTTTTTTTACTTAGTTTATAAAAAAACCTAGCAAAGAATAAAATAGTAAAGAAAATGTCAAGAAAAGAAAAAAACATATAAGTGACATAAAAGATGGTTACTAGCATAGAAGAAAAGAAATGCAATTTTAACCGTAGATCCTCTATTAAATTAATGGCCTAAATCTTGTCAAAATAATTACAGAGGATATACAAAACAATAAAATGAAATGATTAAGGAAGATCAAACGTCAGATAATACACAATGGTAAAGAAGTTATCAACAAGTTTTAAGTTAAGTTTAATCCTTTACTTCCAAAAGAATAATTACTTGGGACCTAAATACATATGCATAATTTGTACAATCTACTAAATTATATCATTCATAATTATCATTAGCCAAAATAAGAAAATTTACTTTTGCAAAGTCGATAAAGAATAAAAACGTGAACCTTCAGCCTTAGCCTCTTAGGAAAAAAGTGATTAATCAATACTTACAAGCGTCTAATTATTTCGAGATACAATAAAGTGTTTGCTACGCATATCATGCTAAAAATAAAATATTATAAAATTAAAGTTCACCAAAAAAGCAATAATTTGCTTCTATTGAATATGTTTAGTTATAATGTATAACATTTATATTCACTCTTCAAGAAGGACTACGAGGGCTATGAAGAATCTAAAAATAAATAAATAAATTTATTCAAAATCATATTCATTCCTTCATCATTTATTAAAAGTTCGAGAGACTACTGGAATACATATGCAAACGTGATAGGATAAAATCATAAAACTGAATTAAGAAAGAAAGCTAAAGCAAAAATAAAAAAAGAATAAGCAAAGATAAAGAAAGGAGAAACGAGCATAACTATTTTATAAGGAATGAGGACTTGAAAGTATCACAAACAATAGACCAAAGCCTCTATAGCACAATAAAGATAGGCCCATCATTTATGTTTTTCCACTATCAACACCATGGACATGCATACCAGTTACTTCAAGTTTTTCTAAAACATAGAGTTCCTTTATTTTTCGACCTACCTCTACTAACATTTTTGTAGCACTACCAGACCAAACAGATATGGGTGAAACATGAGAAAACGAAACAAAGTTTGATACATAAGGTGACATATAATGAGACGCGCACGAATAAAAAATCTACAATAATGAATCAATACCTGAAGTGGAAGATGAGGACATACGTGAAGGATATGTAGATGTAGACATGATAAACTTCTTCTCATTTAGTTCGGTACTAGTAGACTGTCGAAAGTCATCTTTTCCTATCATATTTGCAATATGATCCACAATCTATAATCGAACAAAATTAAACAAGCGAGAGATACCAAATCCAAATTAAAAAATCAAATCAAAATCTTAAAGAACTTCAAATCCAAATCCAAAATCAGAAACCAGTCAAATCGAAGTCCAAATTCAAATCCAAACTCAAATCATATCGAAATAAAAATCGAATCAAAATATAAATCAAAATCTGAACTCATTAGAATCAAATATTAATTTCTATGTAAAATCAAACATCTTTTACCAACAAAACACTTTACTTTTCCAGCAATGATTTAATCCATAAATGCTACCATGATGTTGTCCAAAATTCATGAAAAACTAACACCGTTTGTCTCTCGATTGGATAGTTTGATTCCGGCTGCAAACAATAAATCCGACAACCGAGAATTGTCGTGTACTATTTCAGTAGAGTTTTCTTCTGAACCGTATCACCAAATCAAAATCTGAATCTGACCGTTCAGACTCAAGTAATAGCTGTTGCGAACACGTTATTCGAAATTCAGCAAAAACTGACATTGTTTGTCTCTTGATCAAGCCTTTTGATTATGACTGCACACAAGAGACATGTAAACCAAAAATTGTATCTTTTGTGATGATTTTGTGGCCAAATTATTGTACAAATGATTATTTTTCCCAATTAAGTTAAAGCAGAGAAAAATCAAATCGAAACAACATCTAACTCCAAAACAATGTCCAAATTCTTAAATAAAAAAGTCTAGAAATAAATTTGAATCGAAACAACTTTTTACTCCAAAACGAAGTTCAAATCCCCAAACAAAAAACAGATCTAAAATAAAATAGAATCGAAACAATCTCCAACACTAGAAAACATATTTGAAACGTAAACAAACCAAATCAAACCAAAATACATCCAAAGAAAAAAACATACCTACGATTTATATTATTTGGAGGATCGAGCAAACTTTCTAACATATAAATAAAAAAAAGGTTAAAGTTATTCCATTATTTAAAAAATTTCAAAATAAAATATATACTCCTATCTAGCTATTCTTTTACTCTCTTATTCACCATCTTTGAAAAATTATTAAATTTTTATATTCAAAATAAATCTCTGCTTCTATCAAATCAAATGATCACGAAATAACCCACCAATAATCATCCTTTTTAATAGTTTAATTTATACAATAAACATTTTTACAGTAATATTTTTAGTTGAAATAACAACTAAGTTAAACTTCGGCTCTTTTAATATCGTTAAGTTTTTGGGTTTTTTCTTTTGGAGCAAGTATTGCTAGCTTTTCTCTTGGTTTTTAGGAAAATAATAGAAGATTATATATAAAAAATCATGAAGTAGATATATAAGAATAAACTCCTCACTAAGTTATAAAAAAAATAGAAAATCTTACGGATACTTGTTGGAATAACTGGTGGTTGGTAATTACTTAGGTCTATAATCTTTAATTATTTAGACCATCTCATATTTAGCAAGTTCAAACTTAAAATTCGTGACCGGTGGTGATCCAAAACCTAAAACCCTGTAAACAATAAGAACCATGATTTGTATTTTGTTACGAAAAATATAAACCCTGGAACCATCTAAGTAATTTAAACACAAAAAAGCAAAAAAAATATGATATTATGTAACGATGAGAAAGCCTGGAAATCATTGTCAACTTATCGAAATCGAAGATTCAAATTTACCAGACTGGATCCTAATTGAAATCCTAACTCGTCTCCCTTTAAAATGCATCTTCAGGTTCAAATGTGTATCCAAGCGCTGGCGATCCCTAATCTCCGATTCATTTTTCGCCACCTCTTACATAACAAAAAACGATCAAACTTCGTCACAACCATGGAGCCTACTTTTTCGCTACTTATTCGAAGTAAATATACCTTCCTACATGATAAACGACCGCGTGGCTATAGATAACAGTCTAGAATGTTTCTCGCGGCCGAGTTTCGCGTTAAACTTCTTGTCGGCGGAGCAAGAGCGACGTTGTCCGGTTAAGATAATGGCCTTAAGTAATGGACTATTATTATGCTGCAGCCAAATTTATTGGCAGAAGACTTATTATGTTTGCAATCCTCTGACGGCAAAATACAGAACTCTACCTGAGCCTCCTCAGACTTTCCGTTGGGTCAGCGTTGGATTCGTTACTCGATCCGATGGTTCTTATAAAGTGGTGAGGTTTCCGGTGGACGAGACTCCTTTTCCGTACGGAGAATGTTTTGCTATCAAATTAGAAGTGTTTGATTCGGAATCGGGGTCGTGGTTAGATTTGAAGGTGAAATGTCCGATTCTTGATTATTTTATCAAGACCGATAGTCCTGTTGTGACATACAGAGGATTCATACATTGGCAAGACTTTAAACAGCACAAGATCATGGCTTATGATCCCAACGATAAAAATAATGAAATTGTGTCTATGCCTTTGCCGGAACACAGAGAGAGCAGGCTCCAACGTGTCATCGGAGTTTCTTGTGGGTAATTTATCTTTCTATAGTGTGTATAGATTAAAGAGTTAGTTATGTTTTCAAACCCTTGTAGTCTTTTACGTTTAGTGTCGGTCTCATATTAGTTTTTTTTTTTTACTAGGTTTTATGTCTTAAGATTTTGAATTCTTAAGTTTTCCACGCATGCCATTGTTTAGGATTTTTTAAGAGACAATTCAAACAGTAGATTTTTCGTCTCATATTTTGTGGTTCTAATCTTTTGTTAATAATATTTATTTTTGTTAAATTTAAATATTATTGGCAAAAGATTGTAAATGTATTATTAAAAAAAAATTAGAGAACCACACAAAAATCTAGTGTTTGACCTATTGCGTATTAGTTCTTAAACAAATGCACACATAAAGACTAAACATAGAAAGTCTTAAAACGCGAAAGATTAAGGAGAGACAAAATGAACAAAAGTGACTAGTTTGATATAAACTCGAACATTAGAACTAGTGGTAATTTTTGCCCCTCAACTTATATTTTCCAATTTACGACATAAATATTCGTTTTTTTTCTTGGTAAACGTAACTTATTTTATAGTCATATCTTTCGGACTATCATATGAAAAGCTTTTGCCAATTTATGGCATGATTCCAAATCAACAGCACTGTTAAATGAAAATGTTTGTCCGAAGCTTTCGGATCAAAGAACGGCTTTATGTTTCTATGGTCATTTATTTTTATGAGAGATGTCTTTTTATGGTGCAGCCGTTTGCGTTATTTGGAAGTAACAGATGATTATCTAAGACCATGCAATGTGAGCCTTTGGACTCTATCTGATTACGAGAAAGGGGAGTGGTCTTTGGATCACCAGACAGGGTTTGGTGACTTGTGGTCGGATGATGATGAAATCAAGAGAGGTATCGGAGTAGGTAATATAGGTTTGTTTCCACTGGCTTTGCATCCACTTGATGTCGATGTTGCTTACTTTTGGTACGAGCGTTGTCTAGTTTTGTATGACATTAAGACGCGAAAATTGGAGGCTCTTCGCAGAAATGTGTACTCTCCTGAAGTGCTTGCTTTTGTACTTCCAACATGGCCAACTCAGATTCCAACACCCTCTTGGTAATCCTTCGACTTCGAAGCTGCTTGTTTATGAGAATCTTGGAGGGAACACATGCGTGAAACTTGTAAATATATTGTATTTTAAACTAAATTTTGCAGTAGAACCTGATTTTGTTGATAATGAAGATAGTACTCTTCTCCTAAAACATATCCTGTTTTCCTGTATACAATTTAAATATCGTAAAAAGTTCTAACTAGCATGGTTATATATAATTCTTTTTTATAGGAAAAGAGTTCAGTAGAAACATGATTTTCATAATCGCATATTTCGTCTCCGTATATAAATAACAACCCAATCTCAACACTAGTATGATATTGCTGTTTTGGCATTCGAAAGCCCGCACAACTTTGTTTTTGGTCCATTTCCAAAAAGTCTCATATTAATTAAGATATATTCTTACATATATACCACTGATCCTTCGCATGTTTAAGCGATGGGGGACGTGGGACTTTGGTCGTCACCCTAACAAATGCTCCTCTCGAACAAAGTATTACCATAGCCTCCTCTCAATTGACTTTCATCTGCCCACTCTAATCAGGTTGGAAGACTACCTGACCATAAAGGCACTACGGATGTTACTGCTCACCTCCTATTAGACCACTATGTCTTGTTCCTTAGCGTCACTCCAATCAAGTCACACTGCTTGATGAGCCATAGGCACTCCGAACTAGGATCTCTAGAACAAATCACCTTGAGCATGCTACTGGTTCATCATGTTCGACCTTCGAGAATACTACCACCATTGCGTTCCGTTTGGGTCTGACGCTCTGATACCAATTTTGTTATTAAATTTCTACGCAATTATCAAAAAATGGCTCAAGAACAGAATATATGTGAAGGAAAAACTTAAATGAACACAAGATTTAACGTGGTCCGACAATTGTCTACATCCACGGGCGCCGCCAGAGAAAAGAGTTTCACTATGATAGAAAATGTTACAGATTTCAGATTTTGAATAAAAATAAATCAAAGTAATTACTAGATAATAGCCCTAATGGGCTCGTATAGATGAGACCAAAGATGGCATTACCCATTTTAGCTTCATTGTCAATGACACAAAACTGTACTGCCGAACACGGTACACACTCATGGGATAATGACACTATGAGAGACACAAAACTGTACCGCCGAACACGGTACACTGTCAAGGCACTATTCGACTCATTCACAACAAATCTTCCCTTTTAGGCGAATATCCTTTCTTCACTATCAACAAAGAAACTTCTCTTCTTCTGACTCACCAAATGCCCCTAAGGCATTCACTCTATACCGAGAACACCGATCCAGTTTAGGCACTTCCTAAACTTTCGATCTGATACTACCTTGGTCATTATATCTGTTGGATTATCGTGTGTAGACACTTTCTTCACATCAACAATTCCCTTTGATATTATATCACGAATAAAATGATACCTGACATCTATGTGCTTTGTATGCTCATGGTACATCTGGCTCCCTGTAAGGTGTATGGCGCTTTGATTGTCACAAAACATTTTTGTAGTAGTCCTATCTAAGCCCAAATCTGCCACCAAACCTTGCAACCATATTGCTTCTTTAACTGCTTCTGTTAGCGCCATGTACTCTGCCTCTGTTGTAGACAAAGCTACAGTAGCTTGCAACTGTGCTTTCCAACTGATCGCACTCCCAACTAAAGTAAATACATATCATGTCAGAGATCTTATTTTATCCATATCACCTGCAAAATCAGAATCAACGAAATCAGCCAATGATCCTACAACATCATTCAGCGATTCACCAATATCGGTCTTGATGAGTCCGAATTCGAAGAGCTCCCCGGAAGGGTAGTCCAAAGTAAAATCACCCCGTAAATTCGGACAGACTCCATGACTTCAGTTCGAACAGCACTGGTTGAACCGGACAGATGACTTTGAACACTGCAAACATAAGGCAGTTCGAACTATGACTAAAGTACTAAAAAACCTAATCACTATCTGACTAAGCTACCTACACATCTGCTTAAAACTCATGGGTCTTTAAACATGACCCGGGTCCATTAAACTTGACCCGAAAGCCCATAAGGGCCCAAATTTCACACTATAAATACCCAACCACCAGCATTAACTATGGGTAAGAAAAATTAACTGCTGCCAGGCTGCTTAATTCTCTCTCCACCCTTGAAACACTTTGAAACACCCTGAAACATCTTAAAACACCCTTAAGCACCACCACACCACCGTGAAACACCCTTACACCGCCTTAAAACACCACTCAAAATTACTAGCCTACCCTCAGGCTACTTTTATCCACACCAAATTGGCGACCACAGTGGGAGGCGACGGTGCCTGAATCAGACATTCAAAACCAAGTAAAGGAATTCTGTCCGAATGAATCCGGATAATCCAGAGCTTCCACCAGCTTTGCTCGAAGTGGTGGAAGAGAACGATGAATATACTGTCCAGGAGCGTGACAGGTTGAGGGTTGAAATAGAAGCTCTGAGGGCTGAAAAGGCCAAGATGGGCATGAAGGAGAAATCCAAAGCATCAGTTACTCATCGTTCTGATAACCCTCGAGAGCATGAGGCTTCAAAGACTCATGTGAGCACTAAAAAGACACATGCCAGTTCAAAAAAGTCTCACCGGTCCAAGCCTGTGGAGAGTTCTGACTCAAGTTCAGAATCTTCGGACAGCTCTTCGGACAGTGAGGGAAATGAAAAATCTTTGTCCTCCAGTAGTGATGAGGGGCGAACCAGGGGTAAGCAGAATCAAGTTAAAAAGTATTCCAGAAAAAGAGACCACCATGGAAGAATGAAAAGGCACATTGGGAAAGGATCATCTCACAGCCGGAGACATATAGACCGGATGCTGGTGGATCCATTTGCCTTCCATGATGAGCCAGGTATCTTTGCAACACCTAATGAGGATACCGTGTTCAGTCGTGGAAGGAATTGGAGGCAGTCTCCACTGTCTTCTAAAATCCTATCCGGAAACCTCCCCAAGAGGTTCGATAGCACCAAGATGGAGAAGTACGATGGCAGTACTGATCCAGACAATCATCTGGAGCAATTCAAGAACTTCATGATGAACTTTGATGATGATGATAAACTACTCTGCAGGGCATTCTCTCAGTCCTTTACGGGGAGTGCTCTGAAGTGGTACAACAGCCTTCCGCAGGGTTGTATCAGAGACTTTGATACCTTTTGGGTAGCCTTTCGAAGGCAACTTGTGGGGAGTAAGGAGCTCAAGGGCAATGGAGATACCATAATCTATTGTGCCCAAGAGCCAAATGAATCGTTGAAAGAATACATAAGTCGTTTTGTGAACACAAAGAACGGGCTGGCTGATTGCTTTGAACAAGTGGAAATAGCATCCCTGAGACAAGGTTTGAACCCGGGCAACCTGGCCGATTCAGTAACAAGGAAGAAAGCCATGACCTGGGGTGGATTGCTGAATCAAGTCGGCAAGCAAATAAATGTTGATGAAACAAAAAAGACCAGGGTGCACAGACAGGTGAGATCCACCCCGGTAACACCAACTCCCAATCAAAACCAGTCCGGAAACAAAGCTAGAGAAACCGGACAGGGGCATGGAAGAGGAAAAGCTCAGTCTCAACCAGCTGCTCCTGCACAAAGTCAGCAGTCTAGAAACAAAAGGGGGCCGTGGGTCCAACCGGAGTGGTTTGCAGAGCTCAAAGAAAGTGTGGCGACCATTTTCGAAAAAACTAAAGATGAAGTACACTACCGGAGACCGGCAACCTTGCAGTCTCCCAGAGAACATCGAAACAGTTCTTTTTGTCAATATCACAATGATATTGGCCATACTACTGATGATTGCATAGCCTTGAAATAAGAGGTTCAGAACCTGATTGAAAGAGGGAAATTGGGTGCATACGTTAAAAGAAGAGGAGGCAACAGGCCTGATAACACTCACCGGGCTGGTCCGGTTAATGCTGCCCCAGAAGGGGCTATGGTAATCGTTGAAAGGTTTGATGTGGAATCTGAATACTTAGACCCTGATCCAACAAGAAACAGGGTGGGTGCAATAGAGGAGCGTTCCAGGTCGGTCTCCGGGCTCATTAAATTCTTTGAGTCCTTGACAATTTTCGGAGGGGACACTGTAACGGCTCCTACCACTTCATCAAGAAAAAGGCATGTTCATAATTTGGCTACCCAATTAGAAGGGGGCATGACCTCTTATCAATCGTCAAGTTTATTCCCATTCATTGTCTTTGATGGGGATGATTTGAGAGACATTACTGGCCCTCATGAAGATGCTGTTGTCATAGGAGCATCGATAGGGGGCAATGAGATAAGGCGAATCCTGGTAGATACTGGGAGCTCTGCCAATATCCTTTTCTTAGATACTTACAAGAAAATGAAAAATCTAGCTGTGATTCAAAAGTCAGACCGATCGATTGTAGGCTTCACGGGCAGCTCAGCTGATGTAATCGGTGAGTTCGAAGAAGAAGTATTGTTGGGCAGAGGCCCTTTTAAGAAAACGGTCAGGATACTTTTCATTGTGGTGGACTGTCCCACTTGTTACAATGCTATTCTAGGGAGATCTTGGCTCTCTAGGATGCATGCAGTGGCCTCAACAGTCCATCAGTGTCTAAAATACGCTGTTCAGGGGCAGGTTGGGGTTGTCCGGAGCAGTCAAAAAGTTGCAAGAGAATGTTATGCCACTGCCTTGGCTCCACGAACGCTGGGGGCAGTCCGTATACTTGACCAATAGCAGTTTGAGGGCCTTTCTGGGGGTGAGGGTGAAATTGATGACCCCAGAGAGACCCCCGGAGTGTTGATCCCAGTTGAAGAGGTTGAGACACACTGCTTGGAAGAAGGGAAATTTGTCAAGATAGGGTCCAAAATGCCACAAGTGTTGAAAGAAGAGATGTTAAAATTCTTAAAAGACCATCAGCATGTCTTTGCTTGGTGCAATGCTGATGTTACTGGAGTTCCATCAGAGGTGATTTCCCATCACCTATCTGTCCGGAGGGATGTGGCACCTGTGGTGCAAAAGAGGAGAGCTTTTTCAAAAGAAAAGGCTGATGTCATTGTACAAGAGGTTGACAGACTCACAAAGATGGGGCACATTAAAGAATCTCAGTATCCTTTGTGGACTGCCAATCCAGTCTTGGTAAAAAAGAAAAACGGTAAATGGCGAATGTGCATTGACTTCACAGATCTCAATCGAGCTTGCCCAAAAGACTTGTATCCAGTTCCCCGGATAGATCAGCTGGTAGATTCTACTTCTGGGAACAAGCTACTCTCCTTCATGGATGCTTTCTCCGGGTACAATCAGATCCAGGTGGATCCAAGGGATCAAGAGCATACCACTTTTGTTACGGATAGAGGTCTACACTGCTACAAGGTGATGCCTTTTGGTTTGAAAAATGCTGGGGCTACTTATCAAAGGTTAGTCAATAAGGCATTTGCTGATCAAATTGGAAGAAATATGGAGGTTTACATTGACGATATGATGGTGAAAAGTGTGGATGAGCAGCTGCACTTGTCCGACCTCCAGGAGACTTTTGCCAACCTGGCCAAGGTAAATTTAAAGTTAAATCCTGAAAAATGTGTGTCCGGAGTGCAGTCCGGGAAGTTCTTGGGGTATATTATAAGTGAGCATGGAATACAGCCTGACCCGGACCAACTCAATGCCTTGCTCCAAATGGAGCCTCCACGAAATGTTAAAGAAGTACAGCGGTTGACGGGGAGGTTAGCAGCTTTGAACAGATTCATCTCAAGGTCTTCGGACAGATGTGCTCCTTTTTTTCAAACTTTGAAGGGTGCAAAGGGGTTTGAGTGGACACCACAGTGTGATGAGGCATTCAATGAAATCAAAAAGCATATGTCCTCTCCCAAGACCTTGTTCAAACCAGTCGATGGGGAGACTCTTTTTGTGTATCTGGCTGTTTCAAGCTGTGCCATCAGTGCTGTGCTTGTAAGGGAGGTTGATGGGTACCCTCACCCGGTATACTACATCAGCAAAAGCCTGATTGATGCTGAACGCCGTTACTTGAAACTTGAGAAACTAGCATTGGCCTTGGTGATAGCTGCAAGAAAGATGAGGCCTTATTTTCAGGCTCATCCTATCGTTGTCCGGACATCTTTCCCTTTAAAGAATGTCCTTCAAAAAGCAGACATTTCAAGCAGAATGACAAAGTGGTCAATAGAGTTGGGGGACTTCGACATAGACTTTGCTCCTCGAACAGTAGTAAAAGCTCAAGCTGTGGCTGATTTTTTGGTCGAATTTCATTCTGATAGGGGCTCAGAACAATCTGCTGATTCAAAAGACAAAAAAGTGTGGATTGTTCGAACAGATGGAGGATCCAGTGCCGTAGGATCTGGGGCAAGAATATGTCTTACTTCCCCCTATGGGGACAACATGTTCCAAGCTATTTGTTTTGCTTTCAGAGCATCTAATAACGAGTCCGAATACGAAGCAGCTATAGCTGGGTTGAAATTGGCTTATATCTGTGGAGCAAAAAGGGTCAAGCTGCTAAGCGACTCCCAATTGCTTGTCCACCATGCCTTGGGCCTATCAGAAGCTAGAAAAGAACAATTGATTAAATATTTACTTCTCCTGAAAAATGAAGCAATGAAGTTTAAAGCTGTTATCTATGAACATATTCCCCGGGCAGAGAATGAGCTAGCAGACTCATTGGCAACAATAGCATACACGGAGTCCTATCCATGGATCCATGTTCTTGAAAGTCCTTCTATCCAACTTGATGAAGGGGAAAAAGAAGAAGTCTTTGAAATACAAGTGAATGAGCCTCAGGATTGGAGGTCTCCTCTTATACAATATCTGTCCGAAGGCATCGTACCTTTGAATAAATCACAAGCCAGAACTCTAAAACACAAGGCTCATGGTTTCATCATGATTAGAGAGGTCTTGTACAAGAAATCCTATAGCAAACCTCTCCTACGCTGTTTAGGAGATCATGAGTCACAAATGGTTCTCTCCGAATTGCATGATGGTGAGGGATCAGCCCATTGTGGATTTAGAGCATTAACAAGAAGAGTGCTTCTCTCCGGATATTATTGGCGTTCAATAATGAAAGATGCCAAGGAACTGGTAAGAAGGTGTGACCCATGCCAGAGGTACAGCAATGAAATTCATGTACCAGCCATTCCTATGGAATCAATTTCTGAGCCTATCCCTTTTGCTCGATGGGGATTAGACTTAGTTGGGCCTCTCCCTATGGCGTCCGGAGGGCGTAAAACCATAATCGTAGCCATTGACTACTTTTCGAAGTGGATAGAAGCAGCCCCCTTGGCAGGAACAACGTCAAAGGCTGTTATAAAATTCATTATATCCAGCATATGTTGCAGATTTGGTGTTCCCCAGAGAATAACAACAGACAATGGGCCACAGTTTGACAACAGAGAGATGGAGAGCTTCTGTGCCTCAAGGGGTATTCAGCATTGCTTTTCTTCACCATTCCACCCACAAGCTAATGGGCAAGTTGAAGTGGCTAACAGAACAATACTGTCCGGTTTAAAGAAAAATTTGGAAGGGGCTGCTGGGAAGTGGCCTAGTTATTTACAAGAAGTCTTGTGGGCCTACCGGACGACGCCTGGGGCTGCCACACAAGAATCACCTTTTGCCTTGGTCTATGGGATGGATGCAGTAGCTCCCATAGAAAAGACACTCCCCTCTTTTCGTGTTCATAACTTCTCCGGACGGGCTAATGAAATGGCAGTTAGAAATCAACTTGATTTAATTGAAGAAAGGCGAGTAAAAGCTCATCTTAGAATGGCACACTATCAAGGCTTGATGAGAAGCAGGTTTGCTTCTAAAGTTAAACGAAGGGATTTTCAACCAGGAGATAAGGTATTGAGGAAGGTTTTCTTGCATACCAAGGAAAAACTCTTCGGAAAGCTGGCCCCAACTTGGGAGGGTCCCTACACTGTGGTTGAAAGAATCAAGCCTGGCACATACTGGTTGGAAGACAAAGATGGCAGGGTTTTAACTCACCCTTGGAATATTGAACACCTTCGAATGTATTTGGAATAAAACTTATGTAAATATTTTGGGGCATACCACTACCTCTCTCCGGCGCCACGGAGAGCTTTAAATGAAACTTGGAACTTTCTGGAATTAATTTTCTAAGTTTTTGCAAAATTCTGTTAATTGTCATACTATCCGGACTGAAAGATCTAAGGGCTACTTAAATTCTAGCCAGAGAAACTAAACACTCTCACAACACGATAACTTGAAATTACTTAAACTCCAAGATATTTAAACAGACTATGGAATAAGAGAAGGGATGTGCGAGATAAAACGTTCATTCAATAAACTTAAAGTTGCCTTGGCCTTCCAAGGACTTTTTAAACAAGTTTAAACACAATACAAAAATCTGTCCGGTCAAAACGGACAGCATCACAAAAAAAAAAAAGGTGCCTTGGCCTTCCAAGGACTTTGGTTCGAATAGAAAGTAAACAGAATAAATTACCAACTAAGGTGGGGCCTTTGAAGATGGCTCACCCTCATCTGTTCCCTTGGTCTTGATATCGCTTTTTTCCTCAATGACCTTCTTGCCTTTGGGGTCAGCCTCTTCTTCACCCGGACTCTCTCCGGTTTCCTCCTCGTCACCAGATGAGGATATATCAGTGTACCCTTCATCAACCATGGTCCAATATGGGAGATCATCGTCATCCACGTAACGCCATAAGTCCCCAAGTCTCCTCTTCGGGAACTTCTCGTGAAATAGGAGGACCATGTCGGACTTCACTTTTTCAATCAATAATTCCTCACTCCGGATCATCTCCCTGGCATAAGAATTAATTTTGGCCTTGATCATGGCCTCTTGATCCTTCACCAGAGCAGCTTTCTCGTCAGCAGCCTGAGTCACTGCATTCTCTAAAGCAAGTTTGTCAGTAGTCAGATTGGTGACAAGCTTCTCTTTTGCTGCAGTCGCATCTTTTGAGGTTTTCAAGTCCTTCTCCAACCTGGACAGCTTAGCCCGGAGATCTTCTAGGGTTTTCTCTAAAGAGGCAACTTTTGTGTTGCTTTCATTTTGACTCTTCTTCAGCTGTTCGTTCGACTCCTTGAGCAAGTCAACCTTAGTAGTGGCGGTCCTGAGGTCATCGGACAGTTTCTCCTTCTCAGACTTAAGTTCTCTGATGGTTTCTGCCTGACTCCGGACTTGCCTCTCTAGGGTAAGTACTGGTTGTACGTTGCTCAGGAAGGAATGAGCTATAACGTCTCTCTCGCTGGAGACCAAGAAAGTCTTACCGTTGAAATTTACTGTGTTGGAGCTGCTTGGGGGAACATATGGCCCAGCAAACTCATCTCTTGATAGACCAAGAAAGTAATCACCCAGAGGACCCAGGCCGGTGACATCCACTTCGTCCATATTGATCTCTCCCCTTTCAATCTCATCAGTATGGAGTTCCCTTGGAATCCCTTCGTTAAGATTCTCCGGGATCTCTTCAGCCAACGTTGGATCAATAGGGAAAGTGGGCTCCGGATCCCGGGGAGCAAACTCTTCTTCTTGAGAAATCTTCTTCTTTTTGGCCTCCTTATCAGCACTGTCACTCGTTTGCTTGCGAGTTCGTTTGGAGGCCCTTGAAGGTTTTGAGGGAGTCTCTCCGTGTTTCTTACTTTCCACTTCTACCACCTGAAGAAGGTTTGCATCAACTTGAGCTGGGACTGGCACCTCTGTGTCAGTTGGAGCCTCTTTCTCCGTATCCGTTGCTGTTTTCCTCCCTTTCTTCTTCTGGCCCTTCATTTTACTTGGGGCTTTGGCCCGGAGAGGGAGGAAAAGGGCCCCATCTAGCTCGTGAGACCTTCTCAGCACTATGTCATCATCAGGAGGGGTGGAGAACTCCTCCCATGTTAAATCCCTTCGACCTGTGGTATTCCACAGGTGAGATCTAGCCAAGTTCCCCGAAGTGAAAGCCTTGTGAAACCGGTTCTCCCAGTTCTCTGCGGCCCATGCATTTATCTTGCCACAGGTGACCTGTCCGGCTTTCAGATAGTCTCCGAACTCTTTTGGCAGTTCTAATAAAACAAAAGAATAACTAGTTAGTGAAAGCTTAAAGAAGGGAAGATTCGAACAGAAACTTAAGGAAAGAACTTACGATCGCTTCTCCATCTACTTCGAAGAAGGCTAGGATTCTCCCCAACCTTAATCTTCTTCCCATTCTCCCATGAGCCACTTATAAACAAGAACTGGCTCCTCCATTTATTCTCCGATTCCAGGAGATCATCGACGGCTTTCAGATTGTTCCCCATATTAAAGTGATAAAAGGGGAACTGGTGATGTTTGCATAGACTTGCCACAACAGCAAACTCTTCCATGGGAAGAGGGATTCCGGACAGCCTGGACGCCATAATGCATGACATCAAGGTGTACCATCCGTTGGGGCTCAGCTGCGATGGACATAGCTTGACTAAATGGAAATAGCGCACTATCTCCGGATCCAATGGGAACCTGAGTCCCCAATTGAACAGCTCTGTAAAAAAGACAATCTTGTTTCTCTTGCAATCCATCGGGGTCTCCGGATCGATGGGAATTCGGATCTTTACGTTTTCAGGGATCCCCCACTTAGTGCGAAGCCGTCCCAAGTCTCTAGTATGAATAAACATGTACTTGGTTTTTAACAAAGATAAGAGATACTTAAATTCTACCTTGTGAAAGCAGGGCCCAACTTTCCCTTCAAGGCTCTCCGGCAGATCCGGACGGCTCAGGTACAAGTCCTCTTTGCCTTTCTTGGCAACAACTATTGCAGTTTCAGCTTGTCCGGAAGACTCGGACTCAAACCTGACCTCCTCGGTGGAGTCTTCCATCCTCTCCTCCATTACTGTTGGGGGAGCTTCTGCAGAAACAGCCCGGGGAGGGATGAAGCTTGGCACAGCTGATCCTCCGGACTGGCGGCTCGTTGTATGTTTCTGAGTTCTCACCTCAATTTGAGCTTCTGAGGTCGAAGTTTCCTTAGGAGGTAGTGGACTGCTAGCCTCCGGACCAACCGGCCTCTCCCGGAGGGTTCTAACAGTTGTCCCGGACCCTGACTCACTGGTATTTTTTGAGGAGAGTCCCTTAACCAGTCTACTTGGTCTTTTCATGATCAGCTTGTCTGGAGAATGATCGGAGTCGGACCCCGTAGCAATAAAAGTGGTTTTCTTCCTAACACTGGTAACAGCGACCCCCGGTTCGACAATGGGGATTGATTCTTGGACTGATGAGCCAGAAACTATTGGGGAGAGTGTTGATTGAAAGAGTTTTCTAGGTTTCGTACCTTTCGAAGACGACGAACCTCTATCAGATTCTTCGATTGAAGGGGCTGGTTTTTCAACAGGCGACGCTGGAAGCCCTGCCGCAAGTCTCTTCTCTTTTTCAACCCTTTGAGCTTTTTCTAGTTCTGAAAGATTGAGCCAGCCACCCTTGATTAGAGCTGTTCTTGCTGTGAACATAAAACAACTAAGGAAAATTTGAAGTTTTAGAGAGATGAAGTTTTGAGTGAAATGACAAAGTAAAAGTGAAAATGAAACTGTGAAAGACAAATGGAATTTATAGTAAATGTAAAAAAGAGTTTGATTCCTGGGAGAATCCGAAAAGTTGGGCAATGATTAAAAAACGGCGCTGACGTCATCAAAAGCATTTAAAGAAGTTACCTGTTCAATAAAGTGGTGCGATTTTCCAGATGAAAAAACGGCTGAAGTGACCAGCCAGGGTATGACACGTGTCCCACTACCTCTGACAAAGAACCGTTTGAAATTCATAACAGTTGGGCTGTCCGGGCCTATCTCAATTCTCTTCGAATTGGAAAACCACTTCTTCAATCGGACTGTTTTTCAGTTCTTTAAACAAGGACACTTGTTCAAATACCTAAAAAAGGGGCTCCTGATGAGTCCGAATTCGAAGAGCTCCCCGGAAGGGTAGTCCAAAGTAAAATCACCCCGTAAATTCGGACAGACTCCATGACTTCAGTTCGAACAGCACTGGTTGAACCGGACAGATGACTTTGAACACTGCAAACATAAGGCAGTTCGAACTATGACTAAAGTACTAAAAAACCTAATCACTATCTGACTAAGCTACCTACACATCTGCTTAAAACTCATGGGTCTTTAAATATGACCCGGGTCCATTAAACTTGACCCGAAAGCCCATAAGGGCCCAAATTTCACACTATAAATACCCAACCACCAGCATTAACTATGGGTAAGAAAAATTAACTGCTGCCAGGCTGCTTAATTCTCTCTCCACCCTTGAAACACTTTGAAACACCCTGAAATATCTTAAAACACCCTTAAGCACCACCACACCACCGTGAAACACCCTTACACCGCCTTAAAACACCACTCAAAATTACTAGCCTACCCTCAGGCTACTTTTATCCACACCAGGTCTTGTTAGAAGTTAAGCCAACGTTCACAGTATTCTTAAGATACCGAAGTATCTATTTCATTTCCTGCCGGTGTTCTTTCCCAGGACATCCCATGTACATGTTAATTACACTAACCGCATGTGAAATAGCAGGACGTGTGCATACCATAGCATACATGATACTACCAACTGCACTTGCATATGGAACCTTCAACATTTGTTCCAACTTAGCATCGTCTTTGGCCGCTCCTACTGCGGACAACTTGAAATGAATAGCAAATGGAATGTTAACTGCTTTAGCATCAAACATGTTGAATCGTTGTAACACTTTCTCAATATAGCTTCGTTGAGACAAGTGTAATGATCCTAAACTTCTGTTCCTGATAATCTCCAGACCAAGAATTTTCTTTGCTCTACCCAGATCCTTCATCTCAAACTTGGCACTAGACTGCTTCTTTAACTCCACAATAAGAAACAATAAGCATATCATCCACATACAACAACAAGTAAACATAAGAATCATCTGATATATTTTGATGATACACACAACTATCATATAGACTCCTCGTAAACCCTTTTGACACCATGAATGTATCAAAATTTTTGTACCATTGCCTAGGTGACTGTTTCAAATCATACATTGACTTTTTCCGCAGACAAACTTTGTCCTCCATATTAGGTTCGATAAATCTCTCTTATTGTCTCATGTAGATTTGATCCTCCAATTCACCATGTAGAAATGCAGTCTTCACATCCAACTGCTCAAGCTCTAAATCTTGCAAAACTACTATGACTAACAAAACTTGAATCGAATTATGCTTCACCACTAAACTTCATTGAATTTGATTCCTTCCCTTTGAGTAAAAGCCTTAGCGACCAGTCTTGCTTTGAATCGAGATACCTCAACCCCTGAATTACCTTTATTTTTCTTGAACACCCATTTACTGCCTACGATCTTTTGTCCTTTAGAAAAGTCAACAAGCTTCCATGTTTGATTCTTATGAAGAGATTAAATCTCTTCCCCCATAGCACCAATCCATCAATCTGCCCCTGAACTCGCTATAGCTTCTCTGTAGCTACTAGGTTCCTGCATCTCAACTTCTTCTACAACTAACAGGGCTATGCAGATAGATTCGCATACCTTTTTGGAAGTCTAATATCTCTTCTTTCGCTGCCAAATGTTATGTTATAAGGTTGTTGTTCTGGTTCAGGCGCATCATCATCACTATCATCTGATACTGACGCTTCACCTCCGTATTCTGGATCCACCTCAGAACCACATGAATTATTGGACCTACTAGGAACTTGGTGAGGGTAATTATCGCCTGAGGGTAGGCTTGTAATTTGTTTGGTTTAGTAGAAGTATGTGGGAGTTTAATATTTAGAGTAGAGTTTAGAGGGAGAATTAAGCAGTCTGGTTGTATTTAATTTTCATTACCCACATTTAATCCTGGTGGTTGGGTATTTATACCCTTACATTTGGGCCCTTATGGGCTTTCGGGTCATGTTTAATGGACCCGTGTCATGTTTAAAGACCCATGAGCTCTAAGTAGGAGAGCAAGTAGCTTAGTCAAGAAGTGTTTAGGTTTTTTAGTACTTTTGTCATAGTTCGAACAGTCCCATTAACTAAGTGTTCGAAGTGGTCTGTCCGGTCCGGAGGGCTAGGTCCGATCTATCCCTGTCCGGTGAGTAGTCAGAATTCAGACTGATCAGGAGCCCCTTTTTTAGGTGTTTGTTCAAATACCTTTGTCAAAAACCTGAAAAACAATCCGATGTCAGGGGTAGTTTTTCCCAGACAGGTCTTTCAACTTGGGCTATGGCTTTATCCGGACTGATAAAGCTTCATGAATACAAAACGGTTTTTGCCAGAGGTTGTGGGTCACGTGTCGCTTTCTGGTTGGTTGCTTCAGCCGTTTTTTCACCTTGAATTTCGAACCCACCTTCTTCGAAAAGCAACCTCTTAATCAAAGGTGGTGACATCAGCGCCGTCTTTAATCATTACCAATCTTTTCGAATTCTCCTAGGAATCAAACTTTTTTTTTCAGATTTACTATAAATTAAAACACTTTCTACTGTTTTACCATCTCTCTCAAGTTTACTCTGCAACTTCTTAAAACTTTCTCTCTCTAAAGCAAAAATTTGCCCAGATAGTTTATGTTGACAGCGAGGAACGCACTGATCAAAGGTGGGTGGCTCAACCTTTCTAAATTAGAAAAGGCGCAAAAGGTCGAAAGGGAAAGACGCATCGCAGCAGGACTACCCGTTTCGCCCATCGACAGACCAGTAACTTCAGCCACAGAGTCGGATCAAGGCTCTTCTTCCTCTAAAGGCACCAAGCCGAAAAGGTTATTCCAAACCAATCTCTCCCCCATTATCTAAGGTTTCTCGGTTCAAGAATCAGAACCTTTGGTTGAGCCAGGCGTTACTGTAACCAATTTCAAAAAACCCTCCCCCTTCATAGCTATGAGGTCAGATACTGAGCACTCCCCTCAAAAACTAGTTGACCAGAGAAGAGGCCGGTTAGTTAAAGGCCAGGCTTCTAAGAGAAGTCCTTCTAAATCGGGCACTAAAGACAGCAACACTGGGTCAGAAGTGCCCATCAGAGCCCCCAATGACAGACTGTCCGGTCCGGAGGGCACCAGTCTAAGTCTTCAAAGAGAAGCATCTGCACCAGAGCCCCAACCGGAGGCCAGAAGCCAAAAGAACACTGAGGCCCAGCAGTCTGGAGACCAGGCTGAGCCAGATTTGAACCCTCCTCCTACTACTACTCCTGAAAATCCTTCAACAATTATGGAGGAAGTAATGGAGGACTCTGTTGAAGAGGCTCCATTTGAGTCTGAGCCCTCCGGTCAGACCAGTAGTGCTATAGTTGCCAAAAAGGACAAAGGCAGAGAGAAATTGTGCTTGAGGCATCCGGATCTGCCGGAGAGTCTTGAAGGAAAGGTGGGGCCTTGTTTCCACAAAGTCAGCGTTAAGTACCTCCTCTCCTTGCAAAAGATCAACTACGCATTCATCCACACAACTGAGCTAGGACCCAGTTCCTGTTTGTTAGTGGTGCTTGGGAGAACGGAAAGAAGATCAAGTCCGGAGTGAACCCAAGCCTTCTCAGAAGAAGGTGGAGGAGTGACCGTAAGTCTCCTGCTTTATATTTTTGTCTTTTTTTTCTAGAGTTAGTTTAAACTAATTGGTCTTACTTTTGCCTTAGCAGAACTGCCCAAGGAATTCAGCGATTACCTGAAAACCGGGCAGGCTACTTGCACCAAGATCAATGCTTGGGATGCTGAGAGGTGGGGGAACCGGTTCCATGCTGCTTTTACCGGAGGCAACTTGGCAAGTTCTCACTTGTGGAACACCACTCAGCCTCCTCCGGATGTTGTGCTTAAAAGGACCCATGAACCAGATGGGACACTCTACTTGCCAGGCCGGGCCAAAGCCCCAAGCAAGATGAAGGGTAAAAAGAAAGGCAAGAAGGTGGTGGGTGGAGCTAACCCTGCTGAGGCGGAGGAGGATGCTCCAATAAATCCGGAGGGGCTAGTCCACAGCCAAATTGATGCTGCTCTCCTGGAAGTGGTGGAGCAGGAGACTGAAAGGCAAGAAGTGCACCCCCCAAAACCTCCAAGGGCTTCCAAAAGAAATCGTAAACAGGGAAGTGAAAGCAAAGACAGGGAGGCCAAGAGGAAGAAGACCTCTAAGGGTGACGAGCTTTCTCTCCGGGCTCCGGAGCCTCCTTCCCAAGCTGATCCTACTGACCCAACACAAGCGGAGGAGATACCGGGCGACTTCCATACCGATGAGGTCGAAGGGGGAGATCTCATCATTGATGGGGTAGACATCACCGGTGTTGGTGGGCTTGGTGAGTACTTCATCAATCTTCCCAGAGACGACTTTGCTGGGCCTTATCTTCCTCCGAGCACCTCAAATACAATCACTTTCAATAGTAAGACCTTTATTGTTTCAAGTGAAAGGGATGTCATAGCCCACTCTTTATTAATCAATGTTCAGCATGTACTTGCGTTGGAGAAACAAGTTCGGAATCAGGCAGACATTATCAAGGATCTTAAGTATGACCAAGAGAGGCTGTCCGATGACCTTCGCACTGCCACTTCAAACGCTGCCATTCTAAAGGAAGAAAACGAGGAGTTGAAGAGAAACCAAGAGGCAAGCACCACAAAAGTTACCACATTAGAGGACACCATCACAGAGCTTCGGGAGAAGCTGTCAGGACTGGAGAAAGATCTTGCCACCTTAAAGGGGGAATCCAAGGCCAAAGACCAAATCATCACCAACTTGACTAATGATAAAATTGCTCTTGAGAATACAGTGTCCAAGACTGCCGAGGAGAAAGCTACTTTGCTGAAGGATCAGGAGGCCAAGATCCAAGCCAAGATCGACGCTTATGCCAACAACGTGATCGACACCCAGGAGGAAATGTATGCCAAGGTGAGGTCTAACATGGTTCTACTCTTCCATGAGAAGTTTCCGAAGAGGAACCTAGAGGATCTATGGCTTCATGTAGAGGTTGAAGACCGTCCATATCACACGATGGCTGAAGGCGACCGGATTGGCTTCTCTAGTGCATCTTCATCTGATGCTGAAGAAAACATTAGGGAGAGCCCAGACGAAGAGACAGATGATCCCAAGGGGAAGAAGAAGATAGATGAAGCTGAGCCATCTTCAAAGGCTCGGGCTTAATTCACAAATTACTTTTTTTTGTTATCTAAACTAAAGTCCTTGGAAGGCCAAGGCACTCTTTTTTGTTAATGTGTCCGGTATTTGACCGGATAGGTCCTTCACTCTGGTTTGAAAGTCCTTGGAAGGCCAAGGCACTTAAGTTGTTTTATTTTAATGAATATCCTTGTTTTGCCCAATTCGTTTTAATGAATATCCTTGTTTTTCCCAATTCTCATCCTCTTACATAGTCTGTTCCAATTTTGATGGCTAGAGTTTAAATAGCCCTTAGTTATTTCATAGTGAGAATGTTTAAATTCTCCGACTAGAGTTTAAATAGCCCTTAGTTATTTCAGTGGGAGTGTTTAAATTCTCCGATGACGAATGTTTAAGTGGTCATCATTCTTTTATTTCAATCCGGATGGTGTGACAAAGGACGAAACTAAAACACTTCAGAAAATTTTTAAGAAGGCATCAGAAAAAGCCCGGACACCTCATTAAAACCTCTCTGTGCCACCAGGGAGGAAAGTGTATGCCCCCAAATATTTACATGGATGTTTAAACAAGTAAATATTTACACAAATGCTACTCCAAGTACATCCGGAGATGTTCAATATTCCAAGGGTGAGTCAAAACTCTTCCATCCTTGTCTTCTAGCCAATATGTTCCAGGTTTAAGCCTTTCAACAACCATATATGGTCCTTCCCAAGTCGGAGCCAATTTGCCGAACAATTTTTCTTTAGTGTGTAAGAAGACTTTCCTCAATACCTTATCCCTTGGTTGGAAATCTCTTCTTTTAACTCTGGAAGCAAATCTGCTCCTCATCAAACCCTGATAGTGTGCAACTCTAAGGTGAGCTTTAACTCGTCTTTCTTCTACCAGATCGAGCTGACCTCTGATTTCCACCTCATTAGCGTATTCGGAGAAGTTGTGAACACGAAACGATAGGAGAGTTGCTTCTATGGGAGCTACTGCATCCATCACATAGACCAAAGCTCTCCATTTTCTTATTGTCGAATTGTGGCCCATTGTCTGTTTTTATCTTTCGTGGGACACCAAATCTGCAACAGATATTGGATAGAATGAATTTTATGACAGCTTTTGACGTTGTTCCTGCTAGAGGGGCTGCTTCAATCCACTTCGAAAAGTAATCTATAGCAACAATTATAGTTCTGTGCCCTCCGGACGCCATAGGGAGTGGGCCCACTAAATCCAACCCCCATCGAGCAAAAGGAATAGGCTCAGAAATTGACTCTAAAGGAATAGCTGGGACATGAATCTCATTGCTGTACCTCTGGCATGGGTCACACCTTCTTACCAATTCCTTAGCATCTTTCATGATAGATGGCCAATAGTAACCGGCCAGTAAAACTCTCTTTGTTAAAGCCCTGAATCCAGAATGAGCTGATCCCTCACCATCATGCAATTCAGAGAGGACTACTTGAGACTCATCATCCCCCAAAAAACGCAGAAGAGGTTTACTGTAAGACTTTTTATACAAAACGTCTCTCAATATGATAAAACCACGAGCTTTGTGTTTCAATGTTCTTGCCAATGATTTATCCGGAGGCACGATACCATCGGAGAGGTATTGCAGGAGAGGAAACCTCCAGTCCTGAGGTTGTTTCATCTGTACTTCAAAAATTTCCTCTTCTTTACCCATATTAAGTTGAATAGAGGGGCTTTCCAGCACATGGATCCATGGGTATGACTCCGTGTACGCTATGGTTGCCAATGAGTCTGCTAACTCATTTTCTGTCCGGGGTATATGTTCATAAGTAACACTTTTAAACCTGAGTACTTCATTTTTAAGAAGGAGTAAATATTTTACAAGCTGCTCCTTTTTAGCCTCAGATTGACCTTGGGCATGGTGGATAAGAAGCTGAGAGTCACTTAGTAACCTGACCCTCTTAGCCCCACAAATGTAGGCTAACTTTAAGCCAGCTATAGTTGCTTCGTATTCGGACTCATTATTGGATGCCCTGAAAGCAAAACATATAGCTTGGTACATTTTGTCACCATATGGAGAAGTCAAACACACCCCGGCACCACATCCCATAGTGCTAGATCCACCATCTGTTCGGACGACCCATACCTTTTTATCTTTTATGTTAGTAGCCTGCTCCGAATCTCTGTCAGAGTGAAATTCAACCAAAAAATCAGCCACAGCTTGGGCCTTAACTACTGTTGGAGGAGCAAAATCTATGTCAAAATCTCCTAGCTCTACTGACCATTTTGTTATCTTGCTTGAAATATTTGCCTTTTGGAGGACGTTCTTCGAGGGAAAATAAGTCCGAACGATGATAGGATGAGCTTGGAAATAAGGCCTCATCTTTCTTGCAGCTATTACCAGGGCTAATGCTAATTTCTCGAGTTTCAAGTAACGCCTTTCTGCATCTATCAAACTTTTGCTAATGTAGTACACCGGATGGGGATAACTATCCACTTCTCTTACCAAGACAGCACTAATGGCACAACTTGAAACTGCCAAATATACGAAGAGTGTCTCCCCGTCAACTGGTTTAAACAAAGTTTTAGGGGAGGACAGGTGCTTCTTGATCTCATTAAAAGCCTCATCGCACTGTGAGGTCCAATCGAATCCCTTTGCACCCTTCAAGGTTTGAAAGAACGGGGCGCACCTGTCCGAAGACCTTGAGATAAATCTGTTTAAAGCAGCTAATCTCCCCGTTAGTCGTTGTACTTCTTTAACATTTCGAGGAGGCTCCATCTGGAATAGAGCATTAAGTTGGTCCGGATCGGGCTGTATCCCATGCTCACTTATAATATAGCCTAGAAACTTCCCGGACTGCACTCCGAACACACATTTTTCAGGGTTTAACTTTAAATTCACTTTTACCAAGTTGGCAAAAGTTTCTTGGAGGTCTGCCAAATGCAATTGCTCATCCAGAATCTTCACCATCATGTCATCGATGTATACTTCCATATTCCTTCCAATCTGATCAGCAAAAGCTTTGTTGACCAATCTCTGATAAGTAGCCCCAGCATTTTTCAACTCAAATGGCATTACCTTATAGTAATGAAGACCCCTGTCAGTGACAAATGTAGTATGCTCTTGATCCTTTGGATCTACCTGGATTTGATTGTATCCGGAGAAGGCATCCATAAAGGATAGTAGCTTGTTCCCAGAGGTGGAGTCTACTAACTGATCAATCTGAGGGACTGGATACAAATCTTTTGGGCAAGCTCTATTGAGATCTGTGAAGTCAATGCACACGCGCCACTTGCCATTTTTCTTTTTCACCAGAACCGGATTGGCAGTCCACAAAGGATATTGAGACTCCTTGATATGCCCCATCTTTGTGAGCCTGTCAACTTCTTGCACAATGACATCAGCCTTTTCCTTAGAAAAAGCTCTTCTCTTTTGAACCACTGGTGCTATGTCTTTCCGGACGGACAGGTGATGTGATATTACTTCTGCTGGAACCCCAGTAACATGAGCATTGCACCAAGAAAAAACGTGCTGATGATTCTTCAAAAACTTTAACATTTCATTTTTCAAAACGGGTGGCATCTTAGACCATATCTTGACACTTTTTCCTTCTTCTAAACAATGTGTCTCTATCTCTTCGACCGGTATCAACACTCCAGGGGTCTCTCTGGGGTCATCAATTTCACCCTCACCCCTAGAAAGCCCCTCAAACTGCTATTGCTCGTTGATACGAACTGCCCCCAGTGTCCGGGGAGCCAGAGCTGTAGCATAACATTCTCTTGCAACCTTTTGACTGCTCCAGACGACTCCCACATGTCCTTGAACAACATATTTCAAGAACTGGTGGACTGTTGAAGCCACTGCATGCATCCTAGAGAGCCAAGACCTCCCTAGAATAGCATTATAGCAAGTGGGACAATCCACCACGATAAAAAAGTATCCTGACCATTTTCTTGAAATGGCCCTTGCCCAATAGAACTTCTTCTTCGAACTCTCCGATCACATGTGCTGAGCTGCCGGTAAAGCCCACAATTGACCTGTCCGAACCCTGAATTACAGTTGGATTTTTCATTCTCCTGTACGTGGTTAAGAAAAGGATATTGGCTGAGCTTCCAGTATTCACTAGAATTCGTCTTATGTCATTGCCTCCAATAGATGCTCCTATGACAACAACATCTTCATGGGGGGCAACTATATCTCTTAAATCATCTTCATCGAAAACAATGAAGGGGAATGGATTTTGTGATTGATAGGAAGTCACGCCTCCTTCTAGTTGGGTGGCTAAAGTGTGTACATGCCTCTTCCTTGAAGAAGCAGTAGGAGCTGTCATAATATCCCCTCCGAAAATTGTAAGTGACTCAAAAAACTTAATGAGCCCGGAGACCGTCCTAGAACATTCCTCAATTGCACCTACTCTGTTTCGAGTTGGATCAGGATCCAAGTACTCAGATTCCACATCAAACCTCTCAATTATAACCATGGCTCCCTCCAGAGCAGCATTACTTGGACCAACCCGGTGAGTATTGTCAGGCCTGTTACCTCCTCTTCTTTTGACATAAGCCCCCAGTTTTCCCCTTTTTGATCAAGTTCTGAACCTCTTGCTTCAAAGCTATACAATCATCAGTGGTATGGCCAGTGTCATTGTGATACTGGCAGAAAGAGTTATTGCGATGCTCCTTAGGAGATTGCAGTGTGGCTGGTCTTCTATAGTGCACATCTTCCTTTGTTTTATCATAAATGGTGGCCACACTTTCTTTCAATTCTGCGAACCACTCCGGTTGAACCCAAGGCACTCTCTTGTTTCTGGATTGCTAACTCTGAGCAGGAGCAGCTGGTTGAGCCTGAGCTTTAGCCCTACCATGCCCCTGTCCGGTTTCCCTTGCCTTGTTCCCGGACTGATTCTGTTTGGGATTTGGTGCCACCGGGGCAGACCTCACTTGCCTGTGCACCCTTGTTTTCTTTGTTTCGTCTACGTTAATCTGTTTTCCAACCTGATTCAGCAACCCTCCCCAGGTCATGGCCTTCTTTTTTGTCACTGAATCAGCCAAATTGTCAGGGTTCAAGCCCTGTCTTAAGGATGCTATTGCCACTTGCTCGAAGCAATCAGCCAACCCATTCTGGGTGTTCACAAAACGACTTATATATTCTTTTAAGGACTCGTTTGGTTCCTGAGCACAATGGATTATTGTGTCTCCATTTCCCTTTATCTCTTTACTTCCAACGAACTGCCTTCGAAAGACCACCCAAAAAGTATCGAAATTCTTGATACAGCCTTGTGGTAGACTGTTATACCATTTCAGAGCACTCCCCGTAAAAGACTGGGAGAATGCTCTACAAAGTAGCTTATCATCGTCATCAAAGTTCATCATAAAGTTCTTGAATTGCTCTAAATGGTTGTCCGGATCAGTACTGCCATCGTACTTTTCTATTTTGGTGCTGTCAAACCTCTTAGGGAGGTTTACGGACAAAATTTTGGAAGATAATGGAGATTGCCTCCAATTTCTACCATGACTGAACACAGTATCCTCATTGGGAGTTGCAAAGATACCTGGCTCATCGTGAAAAGCGAAAGGATCCGTCAGCATCCGGTCCACATGCCTCCGGCTATGAGATGACCCTTTACATATATTCCTCTTCATCTTTCCATGCCTATCTCTTTTTCTGCAATATTTTTTAATCTTCTTTTGCTTCTTTTTAGTTCGACCCTCATCGCTGCTAGAGGATAAGGATTCTTCAACGCCCTTATCGTCCAAAGACCTATCAGAAGATTCTGAGCTTGAGTCAGAGCTCTCCACTGGCTTAGACCGGTGAGACTTTTTGGAGCTGGCATGAGTCTTTTTGGTACTCACATGAGTCTTTGAAGGCTCATGCTCTCTGGGGTTATCGGTGTGATGGGCAACTGATGCTTTGGATTTTTCTTTCATGCCCATCCTAGCCTTTTTTTCCCTCAGAGCCTCTATTTCACCCTTCAGCCTATCGCGCTCTTCGATGGTGTATTCATCGTTTTCACCCACCACTTCGAGCAGAGCTGGTGGTACTTCTGGGGCGTCTGGATTCATTCGGACTGACTTTTCTTGCTGGTTTTGAATGCTTGATTCAGGCACCTTCTCCTCCCATTGTGGTCGTCAATTTGGTGAGGGTAATTATCGCCTGAGGGTAGGCTTGTAATTTGTTTGGTGTTTAGTAGAAGTATGTGGGAGTTTAATATTTAGAGTAGAGTTTAGAGGGAAAATTAAGCAGCCTGGTTGTATTTAATTTTCATTACCCACATTTAATGCAGGTGGTTGGGTATTTATACGCTTACATTTGGGCCCTTATGGGATTTCGGGTCATGTTTAATGGACCCGGGTCATGTTTAAAGACCCATGAACCCTAAGTAGGAGAGCAAGTAGCTTAGTCAAGAAGTGTTTAGGTTTTTTAGTACTTTTGTCATAGTTCGAACAGTCCCATTAGCTAAGTGTTCGAAGTGGTCTGTCCGGTCCGGAGGGCTAGGTCCGATCTGTCCCTGTCCGGTGAGTAGTCAGAATTTAGAATCATCAGAACTGATTCTACTTCAAGCTCCACCTGTTTACTCACAACCGATCCTGATTCGACCATTTCTCCTACTTCCTTATGACTGTCTATCGAAGGAAACTCATTAAAAGTAACGTCCCTACTGATGAGAAAACCTGGAGACTTTGGAGAGATACACCATAACCTATATCCCTTCACTGCAGTAGCATATCCTAGAAATATGCACCTATTTGCCCTCGACTCAAGATTACCATCTCTCACATGAGCATACCGGTAGCGTCAAGCTACGAGATGGAACAGGTGGCTGAAAAATCAGAGAAAGAAGACGAACAATAGAAGATGGATAGCTCTAACCCTAGGTCAGAGTAGAAAAGACTTTAAAGAAAAATCAAATTTCTATTCAAAAAAGTCTGAGGCAAAACTAGGGTTTGAGAGCCTTTTATAGAAGTGCTCGAAACCCTAGCCCAAAATTACAGCTTTCTTCCTTATGCAATAAAACAAAGTCCAGCCCAATTTCAAAGCGATTGGAGGTGGTTAAGTATTTTAATAAAATCCAACAAAAATAGGAAAATGCCGAAAATTTACTAAAACAGCAAAACGAGGGTTTAAACGACTAAATTTAGGGCCTGGACTTCATAACTTTGTGATGCTTTCGAAAATCGTTGGGCTTCTCGATGCGTTCGATTTGAGTGGTCGCATCGCCTGATTCTGATATCTGGGCCCCAAATAAAGCCTGTTTCTGTATGTCCAAAAGGGCCATATAATCATAGGCTTGTGCAACTACATCATCATTCCCTTCTTCGGAATAATTCGCCCACGAATTCTCAGCTTCATCATCCTTAGCAGCAGCGGTAAATGGCACCAGGTGCTTCATGTTAAAAACGTTATGGGTCTTCATGTGGCTGGGTAGTTTCAACCTATATGCATTGGGATTAATCTTTTCAATAATTTCAAACAGACCCACCTTCCTTGCAGCCAACTTGTTGTACTTGTGTGCAGGATAGCGATCCCTGGTCAAAACAGCCCATACAAAGTCTCCCACTAAAAACTCCACCAGTCGGCGCTTCTTATCTGCGGGAATCTTGTACTTCTGTATTGTTTCCTCCAGGTATTTGCGGGTGTTCTCATGGATCTCCCATAGATCAGCAATGGTGTTCTCGACCTTAGTTGGAACTTTATCAAGCATTGGGAAAACTAAGTCCATAGGACCCCGTGGGTTATA
The DNA here is from genome assembly GCA_036936605.1 of Limnanthes douglasii subsp. nivea. Classification (NCBI taxonomy): domain Eukaryota; kingdom Viridiplantae; phylum Streptophyta; class Magnoliopsida; order Brassicales; family Limnanthaceae; genus Limnanthes; species Limnanthes douglasii. Next base: position 35,783,371 of record JAUPFV010000005.1, on the reverse strand, counting down.
ACCATAAACTACCATGAAGGGACTATACCCAGTACTGCGCTTGTGGTGCCTGTTGTAGGCGAACTCGACATGATAAAGGCGGGAATCCCATGCTTTCAAGTTCCCAGAGACCTCTGTACGTAACATGTTGCCTAACGTTCGATTAGTTACCTCGGTTTGGCCGTTTGTCTGCGGGTGATATGCGCTGCTAAAACTCAACTTCGTGTTTGTGAGGCGCCACAAACTCCTCCAAAAGTGCCCCACAAACCGCGCATTACGATCAGAAACGATATTCAATGGTAGACCATGTAAGCGGTAGACTTCACGAAAGTATAAATGAGCAACATTCACAGCATATGTGGTTTTCTTGCAGGCAATAAAGTGGGTCATCTTAGAAAACCTGTCAACCACTACAAAAATAGAATCGTTACCTCTCTGTGTTCTTGGTAGCCCAGAGATGAAATCCATGCTGATGTTTCGTCACGGTCCTTCCGGTATTGGAAGTGGTATGCATAGACCTGCGTTGGAGGATATAGCTTTTGCCACGTGGCAAACCCGACAACCAGCTACAAAACGGATAACATCTAGCCTTAAATGCGGCCAGAAGAACTGACTGGATACAGAGTGAAGGGTTTGATCTCTACCCCCATGCCCCTCATTGTGTCTCTCCTTTATAATCAGTAACCTCAAACTGCCCTCAGGAACACAAAGTAAATTACCTTTGAAGAGGTAACCGTTGCTCACTGCAAAATCTTTTCTCAAACCTGCGCTAACGTCCTCTAGAATAGGACCAAAATATGGATCGATAGCCAGCAAATCCTTCATCATCTCGAATCCCACAACTTCTCCTTCCATACGAATCATCATGCTGCGTCGGCTCAGTGCATCAGCTATGCGGTTAACTTTCCCCGAAGTATGCTTAATGGAAAAGGTAAATTGTTGAGTAAATGCTGCCCAACGTGCATGACGGGAAGAGAGTTTCTCCTGACTCTGCAGATGCTTTAAGGCATCATGATCGGTGTACAAGACAAAGTCATTGTAGGCCAATTAGGAACTCCAGTGCTTCAAAGCTCGTACAACTACATAGAACTCCTTGTCATAGGTGTTGTAGTTAAGTTTAGCTCCACTTAAGTTTTCGCTGAAGTATGCTACAGGGCGGCCTCGTTGGTTGAGTACAGCGCCAATTCCCAATCCAGATGCATCACAATGAAATTCAAATCCTGTAGAAAAGTCAGGTAAAACCAGAATCGGTGCAATGGTCAGTCTTACCTTGATTTCCTCAAACCTCTTAGCTGCTTCAGGGGTCCAGCAGAATGTCTTGCCCTTCATACACTCTGTAATATGAGCCATAACAGTGCTGAAGTTATGTATGAACCGTCTGTAAAAGGAGACCAATTCGTCAAAAAAAGCGGACTTCAGTGATGGAAGTAGGAATAGGTCAGTCTCGCACATCTACTACTTTCGACTGATCCACTGAAAGCCCATCTTTTGACACGACATACCCCAGGAAGATGACCGAATCCGTCATAAAACAACACTTATCGAGTCCTCCATAAAACTCTTCTCGTCTCAAAACAACCAACACCTCGCGTAAGTGCTAGAGATACAGCTCTTCCGTGGTACTATAGATAAGAATGTCATCACAGTACACAACAAGAAATTTTCCGATGAACGGGCGAAATACCTGGTTCATAACCCGCATGAACGTGCTAGGAGCGTTAGAAAGACCGAATGGCATTACCATCCTTTCAAACAGACCTTCTCGGGTCTTGAAGGCTGTTTTCCACTCTTCCCCCATACGAATACGAATCTGGTGATATCCTCTCTTCAAATCCAACTTTGTAAACATAGTAGCACCACTCAATTGATCCAGTAAATCATCAAGGCGAGGAATAGGAAACCGATACCTGATTGTAATTTTGTTGATAGCCCGACTAGCCACACACATTCTCATTGAGCCATCCTTCTTTGGTGTTAATAGTTGAGGAACCGCACAAGGACTAAGACTCTCCCGGATGTGGCCTTTCGTCAACAGTTCTTCCACCTGTCTGCGGAGCTTTTCATGCTCTTTTGGGCTCATCCGATAATGCGGTCAGTTTGGTAGGCTTGCACCCGGTACAAGGTCAATCTGGTGTTGGATATCTCTCAATGGAGGAAGACCTATAGGTAATGTATCGGGAAAGACAACAGAAAATTCTGCTAATAGCGTCCGAACTCGCTCAGGTATACCAGCAAATGGATGAGTACTAAATTCTTTAACCACCAAAAGATAGTAAAATCCCTGTTTCATGAGCATGTTCTATAAACGCCTTTCGAGCTAGAAAGTTCTTACCCGACTCCTTTGATACTGCAAGGGCAGGTTTTGGGGAAACCTCTTTAGTTGGCGTTAATATGAACCTGCCATTATTCCATATAAAACTGTAGTGGTTCCTCCTACCATCATTTGTGACACTTCTATCATATTGCGAGGGTCGGCCTAGCAACAAGTGACACACATCCATCCCAATGACATCGCACCATGCTTTATCCCTATAGTTACCAACATAGAAAGATACCAGACATCTTCTAGTGATATTTACCTCTCTACCTTTGTTTAACCAGGCAAGCTTGTAGGGGTTTGGGTGGTCTTCTGTTTTCAGGGCCAGTTTCTGGACAGCTTCTTCAGAGATAACATTTTCGCAGCTCCATGAATCAATAATAAATTTGCATACCTTTCCCCCAATAGTACAAGTCGATTGGAAAATATTGTTCCATAGCCAATCATCCCCATCACTTTCGGCTTTCGGCGTCAGACAGATACGCCTTAAAACCAATGTCTGACCAATATCTCCTCCTGTAACCTGGTCCTCTGGAACCTCATCAACAACATCCTCTGGTTCTTCATCAAACCGTAAGTCACCCTCCCGGTAAAAATCAGCAGTGTCAGCGAACAGACCCCTCGATTGTTGTGGCTGTTGTTTTAATTTTGGACACTATAAAGCAACGTGCCCTAGTTCATGACAATGGTAGCACCGAACCTGTGAGGAAGTAACTGTGCGACTAGGGACCTGCAAATTAGCACTTGTACGCATAGGAGAAACAGTTGGTACTCCTGGGTTAGGGCTTGGAACTGTCCTTTTGGGGATTGCTGATGGAGTTGTTCTGGTAGTATCTCCTCCATAAGGCCTTCGTGAAAGGGCTTTCTCCAAATACAGTGCGCACTGATGTGCTTCAGACACATTTACAGGGTCGAACATGTTCAGCTGGTCCTGAAACTGTTGTCGCAACCCTCTTATATAGCCCAAAATTACAGCTTTTTTCCTTATGCAATAAAACAAAACCCAACCCAATTTCAAAGTGATTGGCAGTGGTTAAGTATGTTAATAAAATCCAACAAAAATAAGAAAATGCAGAAAATATACTAAAACAGCAAAACGAGGGTTTAAACGACTAAATTTAGGGCCTGGACTTCATAACTTTGTGATGTTTTCGAAAATCGTTGGGCTTCTCGATGCGTTCGATTTGAGTGGTCGCATCGCCTAATTTTGATATCTGGGCCCCAAATAAAGCTTGTTTCCATTTGTGCAACTACATCACATACACAGAACAACCGAACCCCTCAAATGTTCATAATCAGCCGACGATAGAGACCAAATCTCAAAAGGAGTTTTACAATCAATAGCCGTTGATGGAGACCGATTCACCAAGTAACACGCTGTATTGATAGCTTCAGCCCAAAAATCCTTTCCCACACCGAAATGCGAGAGCATACTTCGTGCCTTGTCACAAAGTGTTTTGTTCATTCTTTCTGCGACTCCATTCTGTTGTGGTGTTCTAGAACAAGTGTGATGGCTCATTATTCCCTCAGCTTCGCAGAACTCGTTGAATTCATGATTGCAATATTCTAACCCATTATCTGTCCTAAGACGTTTGATTTTTCTTCATGTTCGCTTCTCAATTATCGTCTTCTATTCGACAAAGGTTGAATATGTCTCATCTTTCAATTTCAAAAAGTAAACCCACACCATCCTTGAATAATCATCAATCAAACTCATGTAGTATCTGGCTCCGCTCTTGGATGGAATTCTGTTTGGACCCTAAAGATCTGAGTGAATGTAGTCCACTGTCCTTTTAGTCTTTCTTACAGCCGATTTGCTGAATTTGACTCTAGTTTGTTTACCAAACGCACAGTGCTCACAAAATCCCAATGATTCTGCTTTATACCCTTTCAACAAATCTTTCTTTCCCAAAACAGCTAATCCTCTGTCACTCATGTGACCAAGACACCATTGTCGCAACTTGGTTTCTTCCATGCGCAAGCAGCAACCTTCTCACCACTAATCTCGCGAAGCACATTGTCTTTCACACTCATTAAAATCCATCACAAATCCCTTTCTTAAAGATCTTGTTTATTCTCTTCTTTCATCTCTTCTGGTAACTTATTCTCCACAACCTTCCATAGCCCTTGTGGTACCAATGAATATTTCAGTTTAATCTTCCACAACGTAAAGCTGGATCCCCCATCAAATTTTTCAATCATGTATTTTGTTGTTGTAGACGCCATTGTGAAACCCCTTAATTGCAAAAGCCATAATTTCACCACGTGGCTCTGATACCAACAATTAGGAATATGGGTATCGCATATTCCGTCTCCGTATAAAAGTGCGGATGACCCAATCTCAACACTAGTATGATATTGTCCGCTTTGGCACCTAAAGGCCCGCACGGCTTTGCTTTTGCTCCACTTCCAAAAGGCCTCATACTAGTTGAGGTATGATCATAGTTATATACCACTCATCCTTCCCATGTTTAACCGATGTGAGATGTGGGATTTTGGTCGCCACCCTAACACTTTTGTACTTCCAACATGGCCAACTCAGATTCCAACACCCTCTTGGTAATCCTTCGGCTTCGAAGCTGCTTGTTTATGAGAATCTTGGAGGGAACACATAAGTGAAACTTGTAAATATATTTTATTTTAAACTAAATTTTGCAGTAGAACCTGATTTTGTTGATAATCAAGATAGTTACTATTCTCCATAAAACATATCCCGTTTTCCTGTATACAGTGTAAATATTGTAAAAATTTCTGACTAGCATGGTTATATATAATTTTTTTTTATAGAAAACAGTACAATAGAAACATGATTTTTATAATCGTAACATAAAATTCGTTCGGAAATTGAATGAAAGGTCGTCGGTATACTTACACGGGTATTGTATGTTAAATAAAGAGTAGACAAAGAGAAAACGTAAAAGTGGTTGGGTTTTTATTATTTAGAAAGCTTAAGAATTACATAGAGCGTACGCTTATATTTATAGATAGGATAAAGAGCTAATGGACTTAGTCTTTATATCTCTAACACATTCTCTCTAATGGACTTAGTCTTTATAACTCTAACACCTTCTCTCAAACTCACAACGCAAGAGTAATAAGCATTGAGAGAGTTTGTTACAAAGAAAACGAAACCACGCTGTTGATTGAGCCTTCGTAAAAATATCAACAACCTGCAAAGCTGATGGAACATATTGAAGCGAGATGGTGTTGATCTGAAGATGATGTCGAGTGAAGTGGCAATCTATTTCAATGTGCTTCATCCTCTCATGAAAAACTGAATTTTTTGCCATCTGCATTGCACTTTAGTTGTAACAATGTAAGGAAGTGGTTTTAGTAACGTTAACCCTCATATCTGCAAGAAGTCATCGTAACCAAACAATCTTACATGTGGTCACAGACATAGCACTTTAGTTGTAACAATGTAAGGAAGTGGTTTCTTGCTTTTCCACGAGATTAATGAATCTCCAATAAAAATACATTAACCAATGGACGAATGAAGGAGCAGTAACAAACTGACTAACCACACAAACATCATAAGCTATATCTGGTCAAGTAACTGTAAGATATACCAAGCTACCTACTAGAGTTCGATATAGAGTTGGGTCTGACAAAGGAACACCATCAGTCGAAGAATACCGAGCATTGGTTTCAAGAGATGGTATCTACCGTCTTGTTCTCAGAAAATCACGCTCACTCAAATAAATCAAATATATATTTTGTCTCAAAGAAAATATAACCTTTTGGAGAGTGAGCCACCTCAATACCTAAAAAATAACGTAATATTCACAAATTCTTCATCGCAATACGCTGAGCCAAATCATGTTTTAGTGCCTCAATAATATCAATATCATCACTTGTAATGACTATATCATCTACATATAGAGATAAAGTAATTCATCATGCACTCGTACATTTGATAAACAAGTCCTAATCATGATTACTAGCAAGGAAATCAAGTGAAATAATAACCCTAGAGAATTTTTCAAACCAAGCACGAAGTGCTCATTTGAGACCATATAAAGCTTTCCTAAGTTGAAAAAATTCACATGGTTGGTGAGCAACACCTAGAGGAGGAGTCATGTAAACCTCCTCATGAAGATCACCATTCAAAAACGCATTTTTGACATATAGTTCGAAGATCTTTCACTGGCGAACGGATGCAACCGCAATAAGAGTACGAAGTGTCGTCATTTTTGCAACTGGAGAAAATGTCTCATCATAATCTATACCATAAGAAGAAGAAGCAGAAGTAGAAGAATAATGAAAAAGAGAACAAGAACGAGAAAGAGAACAAGAAAGAGACCGAGAACGAGAAAGAGAACAAGAAAGAGAATAAGAATGAGAAGGAGAAGGAGAAGGATAATGAAAAGTAGAACGAGAAGGAGAAGGTGAATTAGAAGAAAAATCAGAACAACAAGAAGAAAAATAAGAAGAAGAAGAATTAGAATCTTACTCCAACCCAAGATACAAACCCTCGTCTACCAAAATTCGTTACTTGCGTCAGAAAATATGTCCCTCATTCTCTCGTTGAACGTTGCAAGTATTATCATATTGGTTTCAACATGTATCTCCCACCCAACTGGTAATCTTAAAACACAACGATTGTTGAATGCTTATGTAGGTGAATTATTATTTTTCTTACCACGGTCATTTATTGGTCGTTTCTTAACCCAATGTCATCGCTCATACTCATCAACTCTGTCCAACATTGAGGTTCTCCAACTTTAAATGAAACTTCAAATTGAGGAAAATATTTCTAACTTATACTTTAAACTTTTTTTACTAATACTAACATATTTTCTTCCGAAATATCATGTAAAGTTCATATAATTCCATCATATTCACCAAAAGACACTTTTCATATAAAGACATGGTCATCTTTAATCAAACTTCGCACCCACCTATTCAATTCAATAAAAGATCGATAAATTTGCAAAAACAAGTCAATATTCGAGAAAGTGATCGTGATTTATGGAAAAAAAATAAGGTCCCCAACGGTTAAAGAAAATATAGTGTTTACAGTCGACGAGAAAACAAATGTACACTAAAATTGAAAAATAAAACAACTTACAAACAACGAATACAAGACAAAATAAATAAACTCAAGCTTAAAGTCGAGACTACTAGAAAAATTAAAGAAGTCATCCAAACGAATTAAGAAATAATTAATTGTACAAGTTTTGGAAGAAGCTAAAGAAATGATATACGAACGATGTTTAATGATTTTTAAACAGTAAGTTGATTATAAAAAAAGAAAAACATTCCTAAAGTCATACTACATCTACCTTTTTCCTGAAGATTATAAAAACTTATGCCACAAAACCACCTACAACATCGATTCTCAAAAGGCTAGTATTTCTTTGAAGACAAATAATTCTTTACATGAAATATACGGTAAAAACTAAGATGAAGCCAAAAATAACGAAAGTAAAACTCCAATTATTCATCTTGACCATACTGTTTACAATCAAAATAAAACACTAGGATACTCCTCGTCGAACTCTCCTCTTCATAAAAGTCTTACCTTTTTATGAAATACTTTATAACACTTCGTTTGCTTGGAACTTTTATAGGCTAGCATTCAGTTGTTACTTTATATTTTTTTTATCTCATTGGAACTCTTTGCCATCTAATATCCGACTGGTACTATATCATTCTTGTCTTCTTAAAACTCTTTGTCATCTTGCATTTGATTATTTTAGTTTCATATCAATCCCTTCATATTGATATTCTTGATAATATATATATATATATATCATATTTCTATATTACATTCGTTATTTGTGTAAACACTTCGAAAACCATCATTAATAATAACTTTTTTTAACAAACATATTTTTATAATTCTTGTTTATCTGTTGGTTTTTTAAATTAAATTTTTTTACCATCTTTAAAAAATAATCTTTTGGATCATATTGTTAGAACTCTCCATTTCACCGATGTTTTTTTCTTGTATATACCAATCTATCTTAAGAATCTCGAAAGCATGTTTCTTTGATAAGTATCTTGTATATGTTTCTTCATTATCATCATTTGTTGTATAATATTATAATCTATCACTTTAGAAAACTAGTGTGGCTTTGTACATTAATCAAAATAGCATTATCATCATATTCTTAAGTTATTTCTTATTTAATTTTTTTAAAACTAAAAATATACATATGGCCACTCTTTTAGAATTTGTTTTGCAATATGTTTCATTCATAATGGGTCTCGTGGTATCTCATTAATAATCGCGCCAGGAAAAAGAGTACACTAAGCAAATGTTATATTTCAAATTTATAAAGTTTCAAATTACGAGTCTTCAAAAAGTATTTTAATGTATTTCATTTGGCTTAAATCGCTGATTTGTCCTTCGACTATCACGTTTTCTGCCATTTAGTCCCTCGACAAAAAAATCACGGGTGAGGATCCCTTGACTATAAAAAATCTATAATTTCAGTTCCTGCGCATGGTTTTTGTCCTGGTGCTGCCACGTGTCACCATAATTAAATGGTTTTTGTTTCATAGATAGTCCCTCGACTTTTAATTCCACTTTTACCTTTTGAATTTAATATTTTTTAATATTTTTTATTTTTTTTATTGTTCTAAAAATAGAGTATCACAAAATTTGCGATACTTTGTTCTATGCTTCTTCTCCTTTTCTCTTTTCATGTTTTTGTCTAACATTTTCCCCTTCTCGTCTTTTTCTTGCTTCTTCTTCTTCCCCTCTCTTTTTATCGTTTCTTAATCTGCTTAATCCCCGAAAAATATGATTTATTTAATAAGGCGTTTACTTTACAGAAACATAATCTGTTTTTTAGGAACGTAATCCGTCGAAATGAACAAATCTGTAACTGTACTCATGATAGGACAATATAATCCGAGTTAACATAGAATTGATTAGTGGTTAGAAAATAAACTGAGAATGGTTTTTAAGCTATATCTTATCTTTTGTAAACATAGGATTTGGCAAAATACAAGAAAACAATAAATCCTAGCGAACTAATAGCAGCAACTAGCCAATAAAAGCAATCAAGATGGGCTCGATTCAAATTACTCACAAACTAGCTAATACCTTCGTTCCTACCGGTACCTTTATCAATTGTGGAAACAAGAAAGCTACTTAAAAAGCTTCCAAGTCCAATAACACTAAGATAAAGTGACAGACCAACACTCCTTAGCTTGTTCGGAACCTGGTTATAGAAAAATTCTTGCATGCCAACAATAACTGCAACATCGGCCAAACCAAACAACAGATTTTGAAGGACCAACCACCATACAGACATTGGAATTGCAATGTCTAGTAAATCAAGCAGACCATATTTTTCTGCATTCTGAAGCCTTTTTGTCTCAACTAAAGCTGCGATTACCATTGTGATAATCGATAACACCATCCCCTATTCTTTGAAGCGTGGATATACCGTAAGATGTTTTTGTGATATACCGGTGGCTTCTCATAGACTTCAAAATACAGTAGATGAAAAGATCAACAATCTAATAAGGACTGGTTTCAAGTTTCCCACAATCAAAACTAGCTTTCTTCATCAAAAGCCATGAAGTACGTATTAGTTTTAGTGGTTAGAAAGGTGAGACTGAACCGCAAATAATGTGCTTACAACAGCACTTCGATTCCTTGCCTCCTTTCTAATTTTGAAGATGTTTACCGTTCGAGTTTCTAGCATTCATGTAGTCTTTCTTTTAGAAAAAAAAACAAAAAACAAGAAGAAAAAGAAAACAGAGTATAGAAAATTTTGATATACTCTATTTTGAGAAAAAAAATATTAAAAAAAATATTAATTTCAAATGGTAAAAGTGGAATTAAAAGTCGAGCGATTATCAACGAAACAAAAACCATTTAACTATGGTGACACGTGGCAGCACAAGGACAAAAACCACGTGCGGGGACTGAAATTACAGATTTTTAATAATTGTCAATGGACTAAATGGGAGAAGACGTGATAGTCAAGGGACGAAGCAGCGATTTAAGCCTATTTTATTTCATAATTGTCAGTCTGTAAGAACTTTAATGCCCCATAGATATTATCTTGAAAAGTTCATCCCAATTGGGAGCCAACTTCGTGATATTTTTAACCCTCGTTCCTTGGAATACTTTTCTTAGTCCATATCTCATTCTTGAAAAAAATTTAGCCTTAACTTTGTGTTGTAACGGGTCTACATCAAACTCGTGTAATACTCTGCTCTAACATGAGCTTGATCTCGTTGTTCCTCTATCAAATCAATATTTATGTGTTTTTCCAGTCATTATGATTTGAGCAATAATGATGAATTTGATGATTAGGAATCACAATTTATGCTGGAATAAGGGTTTCCATCCCATACACCATAGCAAATGGTGTTTTATTTGTTGCAGTTTTATGAGTTGTTCTATATGCCTACAAAACTTAGTTAAGAAAACCCATCCACTTTATCTTAGCTAATTAAAGCTTTATATTTATCTCACGCAAGATAGTTCATTTTGTAACCTCTATTTTTCCATTTTCTTGTGGATATATAAAGTAGAAAAATGTTGATTTATCCCATATTTCTTAAAAAAAAATTATTACCATGTCATTTTGAAATTATGTGTCGTTATTTATCATTAACACCCTCGAAATTCCATAAAAACTTAAAATTTTAGACCGTAGAAATTCACAAATTCTTGAACAATGTCTTCACCAACCTTTTTGCCTCAACCCACTTGGTGAAATAACCAATGGCTACAAGAACCTCCTACCAAACACCAGATCAATACCCCATATATCAAACAACCATGGAAAATGATTATAAGCCATTACTTCACTATGAATATTATTTGTATTGGCAAAACGTTGATAAGGATCGCAATATTCAACAATTTATTTTGCATCGGCTGTAAGCATCGGCGAATAAAACTCTACTAAGAGAAAAATTCGTATCAGACCTCTAAACTCACAATGTATTGATGTTTCTCCCTCGTACAAATATCTTTAAACAAACATAACTTTCTTTTTGCCCATATATCTTAGCCATGGTCGTGTAGAACTTTTATGATAACAATTTCCATCGAGGATGATATATATTACAATACGTAACTGCAAAGTTCGAGTTTGCGATCTTTCCAACAGTAAAACTTCATCATTCAAGAAAAGCATATATTCCTTTCTCCAACTTTTATCATCTTTAACAAACAAAATCTATTTTTTTTAACATTTCCCGAAACTGATGGTATTTCATGCATTATTATTAAAGGATTGTCCTCCACATAACCAATTTTTGCTAACACGTCTACTTTTTTATTTTCTAAATGTGGAACTTGCTCATATGTGACATTCTCTAAACCTTTTTTCCTTTACTAAACTGCTTTCAAGTATTTTCTCTTGTTTTCTTGCATTGTTTCAAAATTTAGCCGAATAATCGACGACCAATTGATATATCTTGATTTAAACGAAGGACTTTTGCTCCAAAAATACGAACTAATCTCATATAGCTAACAATGTTTCATATTTTGGTTTGTTATTTGTAGTAAGGAATTAAGCTTAATAGTTTGTTTAATTTCATCTGGCCCTAAAATTGTTTAAGCAAAACTTACTTTACTAAAATTTAAAATTGAAGCCCTATCAGCTCGAACAACCTATTCTTGATCATTTGAATCAATTTTCATCGCTTCACCCTCCTCAATTTCAGCTCCAACTTTTTAAAATGTATTGATATATTTCACCAATGTTTATGCTTTTATTATTTTTCAAAGGGAAATATTTTCGAACAATGATTATATGAGCTTGAAAATATGATCATATTTTCCTTGTTGATACAACTAAATTGAAATCCAAATTCTCCATGTTTAAATATATGGTTTCTGCATCAACCAACTTCTGACTCACATAGAAATTTTGTTTCTGATTTCCAAGAAAATCTCTTAGCTCCTCTCAAAATGTTGACAAACAAATGATATTTATCTGATGCTCTTGAGATAAACCTTGAATGCTTCTAGTCGGCCTATTAATTTTTTAACCTCCTTAAAAGAATTAGGTGGAGACATCGTCAATAAAGGTTTTAACTGACTCGGGTTGGCTTCAATCCCTCTTTTACGTATCACTAAACCAATAACCTTTTTTGACTTTACCTTGAATGAAAACTTTAATGGATTAAACTTTAGATTATATTTTCTCAAATTCAACAATACTACCACGTAGATTGCTTGTTTTAGTACTTTTGATTATTATATCATCTATACAATCTTTCATATCATTGCCCAACTGTTTAGCCAAAATACGATTATAAACCTTTGATACGTCATTCAAATATTTTTTTAAAAATAAACGACATTACCTTATAACAATATAACATTTTTTTTGTCAAAAAATGGCACTTCATCACACGGATGAATCTTAATTTGATCATACCTTGAATAAGAATCCATGAAAGACAAATACTCATGACCAACTATTACATCCATAATTTGATCTATTCTAGGCAAAGAAAACGCATATTTCGGACAAGCTTTATTAAGTTCAATAAGTTCGACACAGATTCTTCATCGACCAAAATTTCATTTTAACTAGCACCGGGTTCGCCAACAACTTCAGATATTTTGACTCTTTGATGTGCTTCACCTTCACCAATCTATCAACTTCTTTTAAAATTGTCTTTTATTTTTTAACTAAAAAAACATTTCTTCTCGCAGATTGGTCTCATTTTGTTATCAACGGCTAACTCGTGATAGATGATAGACCTGCTTACGCCAGTCACATCGTATATATTCCACAGAAAAATATCAACATTCTTTTCCAAACAATCTTTTATTGCAGGTGCATCCCCTGAAGACCCATGTGACTTCCATGAAGCAACATTCTCACGATCCAATGACAAAGAATTTTAATTCCTAACTACTATTTGTCTCTCTTAGACCATCGTAATTCATCCATTTATCACATATTTAACACACTGATAATAGGATGGTGCCACTGGTTCCATTCTATCAAGCTAAGGTCATCCTAAAATTGCGTTGTCACCGTTGCAAGCATTAACTATCATGAATTAAATGGTAACAGTATTTTTTGTTACTTATATTCCAACATATACTGATAGATCAACATTTCTAACACAATTAATTGATCTCCCGGTAAAATATACAAAATTTCTGTCATTTTTCTTAAAATGTGCGACATATATCATTTGATCAGAATTTGCATTGTAAAATACATTATGCGAGCTTTCAATAGCAACCATATCACCCTTCTCACATTCATTCCAACAATCATAAGAGTCGCCAACAAAATGTCTTCATGAGGTGTAATCAATCCTCTTAACTCATCATCAACAAATGAAAACGTTAAAGCATGGTTTATGTGAAAATGTAAGGAGGATTCATCACTCAGATGGACTTTTAAATATTTTATGTATCTATTCTATAACAAACTTGGTGTTCTTGACAATGTATTTTTCCCAAAAAGCATACACAGTATTATTGTTGTTTATCATTTTATGTTACTTTAGCCTTTTTTTCATTTTCTCTTCCTCATTTTCCAAATTAAACTTAATATGTATTATCAATCGATTATTGAATCTCGTCTTTTAATCTACATCGGAATTAAAATCAATAAAAAATATAAAAAAAACGAAATCTAATATGTATCAAACATATCTATTTTTAGTTAAATTAACCAATAAAAAAAATTAAAAAAATATATATATTTAATAATCCCATCTACTATTTTTAATATTATACTATACATGGTCAAAGACATTTTTGTCACTATACTCGTCTGATTTGCTCAGTAAACTCACCATATCGATAGTTTTGTATTATCTATCGGATTGTCAATTTTAAGATATGTGAATTTGAAAAACTAAACATGTTGACCACGTGAACGGAGAAACAGAAACAAATGAAGCCAGTAAAAAGAATGTCACAATGGTGGATACCACTTTTTGAGGTTACACACTGTGTGAAATGTAAGGTCTATATGATTTAAAACACATAAAATTCAACCTAAACTTTCAAAGGGTGTGACTGTGATTTATATGATCACTAATGATCAAAAGTTATGTTTGACTTAACTGTGTAGTAAACTTCCACAATAGAAGGTCAACCTATACTACAAAACTGAAATTTCAATTGTTTTTCCTTAAATATAGATATGTTTGACCTAACTATATAGTAAACTTCCCTACAAAACTGAAAATTCAATTGTTTTCATTTAAATGTAAATTAAAAGAAATGATCGGTGGTGATTGAAATATGATTTTGTATTGTCGGAAGTACTATGAAGAAATAATTAGGAGCAAGAATGTATAGCTATCTAACACAAAATGTCAAAAGGAAAAAAAGATTGATTTGTTGCCGTAATTCAACAAAAAAAAAACCACAATAATTATATTAGAATTTATAATTCTAAAATTTTAAAAAAATTAAATTATTTTTACACAAAAAGCTTAAACAACTTGATGTACCATCTTACCCAATAACATGGAGGAAGATGGTAACGTTTAAATGATTTTTTTTTAATTGTCGCAATAAATATGAAATATTGTTGTTTTGAAGAGCGATGTTCTTTTAACAAAATATGTTTCGGATAATATTTACTTTCATAGAGTTTTGATAAAGTTTATAACTTACCAATCGAGTTGAAAGGATGAAAGTAAATAATTCATAGTTCTTTTTAAATATTTAGTTCTAAATTTTTTTTTATGTATCAAATTTTCGTTCATATGGTAATTAATTTCTAGTCATTTGTGATAAAACTCACGAGATTTGTTATATTCAGAAATAACTTCCATCAAATGTCTAAAATATTAGATACCGAAATAATTTATTTTGTAAACGTATTCAATATTTATCTCAAGTCTTTACTTTTCCACCTAGAATTCTTTGAAGGTTCTGTAAGTTTTGTTTATGTTAACTATTTTTTAACAATAAAAAAGTTAGTGTTATGTCAGCGGAGATATCGATAACTATTTCTAAGGTCATGAACCAAACCCTAGATTGTTTTGACCGTTTCAACAGAACAAACTTTAACTGTTGACAGACCACATTGACGTTTTTGTTGATTGTATTGAAATTTTAATACCTCCCAAATTACAGATCGGATAAGCTTCTGGAGCCTACCAATAATGATATTAGTGAGATTATTAAGAAGAGACCCAAGTGAAAAGAAATGATCTTATATGTCGCGGACATATCTTCAACGATTGTTCGATTTATTTACCAAGAAGACTTCAATGCACAAAATATGGAACGCTATTGTGAAGAAGTACAAAACCGAAAAAGAAAGTAAAAAACATTAACTAATATCTCACTATTTTTATTGTAATTTTGTTGATGGAAAATCACTTATCATATAAATACATGAGTTACAATTATAGAAAATAAGCTTGTGCTTGTAAAGATAATACTCCGTGATATTTTTTAAGTATGAGAAATTATAGTAAAACGATACATCACAAGTTCAAAAAATATAGTTTGGAGAAAATCTAAAAATTGAATCACAAACAAGAGATGCAGAAGAAGAATCCAAGATAGGATCTTCTAAGAGAGTGAATGCAATAAAACATAAACACAAGAAGGAGAAAATTAAAGTCATTTGCCACAAAAAATAAGACTACCTTGAAGAATCGATATAGAAATTATTTTGTCTGTGGAAAAATAGGTCATCTGACGTGTAATTACAACCTTGAGAAAAGGTTAGAGTATAAATATATAGAGGAAAATATAGTAATAATGGTGATAAATATAAATAGTACTACGGACGAGACATCCGTGTGATGATACATGACATTCGGCGCATGTTTCACATGTTAAATCTTTATTCAAAACAATGGACGAGAGCAATAACACGAAAGAGATGCAAATGGGTAACATAACCAAATCCAAGATGGAAGGGAGTGATATTATTGAGTTAGTATTTACGAGCATTAAACGGATAACTCTTACAAATACATTGTATGTTCTGGAAATGAAAAATAAATTAGTTTACGCTCATTTATTGGCTAAAACCCAAATTTGGTCCATATTTAAATCCTAAAATGTTGTTTTTCTAAGGGTGGGACATTCATCGAAAATTGGTATTTTTATAACAACATGGTGAAACTATATCCCAATGATTATTTTATTAATTAAGTGAAAATATACTTACTAGTGCTCTAGTAATGATTATTTATTGTGATATGATAGATTGTACATATATATCATATCATGATTAATAGACTTGTAATAATCGTACTTAAAAATTATGATATGTGGTCGTATAAAAATGTGAATTGTGTGTTAGAAAAAGCTTATAAGTTCATAGAAAGGTGTATAAAATTATTCGATTGTAGTCGCACTGATATATGTGAGTCAAAGAATATTTTGACTCCTGAAGTAAGAATATAAAACTTTCATACATGAATAATCTAGATATACTTATGCCTACTTGCTTAAACATAAATTTGAGGCATCTAACATGTTTAAGATATTGAAAGTAGAAGCTGAAAATCAATTAGACACTAAAATTAAAATCTTATATAGTGATAGAGGTGTATGATGTCGCAATACAATTTTCTAGGTTTTGTAAAAAATATTGGATAATCTATCAATGTGGCGCTTTTTATACATCTCAACAAATGGAATGTTTGAACACAAAAATATAATTTTAACTAAGATGACCAATGCATAAAAGTTTATTTTAAGTTCTCTATTAATTTGTGAGGTGAATTTATTTTATCTGCATATGGTATTATTAATTATATTCCTTTAAATATAACTATAATCTTTCTACATGAGTTATAAAATTGATAGAAACCAAATATTAGATATTTTAAAATGTGAGAGTGCTTAACATTTTTCAAAAGAACAAATCTAAAAAACTGCAAAATGTGTATTTATTAGGTATACGACTTATAACAATTCTTAAAACTATTAGAATTAGAGTATAATATTGTGTTTGACTCTACAAAAGTTGAATTCTTTAAATCCAATGTATTTAATGATAATATGACTCACACCATTGTGAGAATTGGGGAGAAGACTTCACAAGAAGAACCTTTGGTTCAAGAGGAACCGTGTGAACTCCAAGAGTTAAAACGAGAAAATATATAAAAGTTTTGGGATACGATGAGCTAAATTTTCAAAGGATTAACTCTACTCGATACAATGAATTTGTGAAGAAATTATACGGAAATTTCTGGTGGTACTTTATTTAGAAGACGACTTAAATCTTACAAGAAAATCATATCATTTCGTGATTCTAAATTTCGACAAGAGGCCACAAATGAGGAATGGATTCAATTTTTTTAAACCGTACTCGAGACTTGAGTTATTTACATTTGGATTCAAGATAAATTGATTGTAAGTGGATATTCTGGAAGAAATTCTATATAAATGGTACCATACAAACGTTTAAGGCAAGATTGGTAACCAAAGATGCTAGACCTTCGAGCATAAGAATTATTTTTATAATTTTTAATATACAAACTAACGATTCATTGAATGCGTGTAAAAATAAATTATTTAATAAAGGTCTCGATCATGAGGTCTACATGAAACATCTCGAAGGTTTGTAACTCTCGAAAATGAGGCAAAAATATGAATGGATGTTAAGTCATTATATGGTCTTAAACACGCACGTGAGAACTATAATTGAAATTTGATCATACGATTATATCCAATAAGTTTGACACAATACGGGGAACAATTGTTTATACACTAAGGTTCGTAGTTACATAGAGGTCATTAGCGTGTATACATAAATAATTTATTATATGAGTAATAAAATACAAAGTATTAGAGAAACGTTTACGTCTTATATTTTTAAGATGAAAATATCTTGAAAATATAAATATTATTATACAAATAAAATTATTAAAAAAATAGGAAAGATTTTGCCTCAAATGAATCATATTATATTGAAAAGATACTTGATAAATATAAACATCTCAAAATTCAAAGAAACATATACATAATTTGATCTTAGTTTAACACTTGGAAATAATAATGGACGAGCAATGGCTCGGTTAATATGATAGTGTGGTAGGAAGTTTGATGTATTTAGCTTTATGCACTACGATAACTATTTTATTTGTGGTGAGTAAATTAAGTCAAATTACTAGTAATCCAAATACGAAAGATTGAAATATTATTGGGGAATTATTTAATACTTGAAGAATACTAAAAATATATGTCTAATATGTTTTATTTTTTTCTCGGGGACTTGATGAATACACATATGTAAGTTAGATCACAAGTCTAGCCGATAAAATATCAACTGTTTTATGTGTGTTCACTTTTGCATGAGGTGTTGTTTTTTGGGAATCAAAGAAACATACGTATATATCTCATTTTGGGCTAAGTGTTAAATTTTGCATGAGGTGTTGTTTCTTCGGAATGAAAAAAACAGACATGTATATCACATTCAACTATAAAGTACGATTTCGTGGTATTGGTCGCAATAAAAATCATGTTGATTGGTTGAAAGATAATTCAAATACATTGTGATAGTCAATCAACTCTGGATAGAGCCTAAAGTTGCTCTATAATTGGATTCTAGATATCAAAGTTTACAACATGAGTATACTAATCATATCGGTCTTTTACGTATTTGTTTAGTATGAACTTGGAAGGTCTGATATCAAACTATTGGCTCGAGAATATGTAAAAAAAAATTACGGAGGGAACACGCAGCCCCTACTCAACAAAGGCGCACAGGGTAAACCATCAGTCTAACGCAATAGTCTGCAAGCCAACACCAGAAGGTGAACCACACAAGATGACAAGCTCAAACCAAAAAAGTGTTTGTAGAAGGGGTCGAACGCATGACTTTTTGGTCACGAGCTGATCAATTCCACCAACTTGGCTACCCCTTTCGGGACAAGAATTCGTAAACTCTGCATATAAGGATATATGGGTGATATCACCTTAAGAACAAATATTTGTTTCAATGAGGCGATGATAAATGTACACTCATATAGAAATTCTGAAATATTGATTAAATAAAATGATCAATATCAATCCTGGATATGAGTTCCGACCGTCAGAATAACCTCGTATCGCATGAGTGAACTAGGTGCGAGAGTAAATGAACGTCCAAAAAATGTAGCAAAACAAATTCAGATTTTTAGAAAAAAAAACAAGGTTCGATATCAAAATCTAAAAAAATAAATCCAAAATCTGATATATCATGTAATTATTGCGGTAAAATTTTTGTCTATTACGGCTACGTGTAAGTTACAAATCATTTTAGCCGTAAGATTTGGCTTGGCTCGTGAAAACTTTAATCCCAAAATGTTTCTCATATGAAAAGAATAATGGTCACCAATCATTGGCTTACCACGACGAGCTTCGTTTTTTTTCTGCAGTAAGTACGAACATTGTTTCAAAAGGATTATATTTTTCCAAAACAATATCTTACCCGTGGCATATCTTTTCTAGAGTTTTGATAAATCCATAAACTACGGTTGTAATAGATAAATATACATAATTTATTAGTTTTTTAAATATTAACACTATTATTTTTTTCATTTATTACGTGATTCCCGTATTCTAGTTACTTATATCAGAAATCACAAATTTTATTATATTTCAAAATATGTATTACCAAATTATTTTAAAAAAAATGAAATATTAATATATTTAATACGTTATAAAAAAATTGGTTTTTTCGGCGATCCTCCACAGAAGATTCTCGACTATTGTGCACGTATTGACATAGGAGTGGTTTATCATTTTCATGTAAAGTAAATTTCCAAATCGAGCTAGCCCTTAGACACGAGTGGAAAGGCTGACTGATTCAACATCCGTACGTTCGATACATAGGTAGAAAGTGCTTACAGAGTATGGATAAACAAACACAATTATAAATTTATACTTTTATTTTTCCACAAACGTGTGGAATGTTTCCTCGAAACTTCAAAATTTTCTCCTTTCACACCCACACATAAAAATAAGCACCAACTTTAATCCCAGAGATACGGGCACATAAATACAACACCAAAACTTCAAAAACACAAATCAAAATGGAAAAGACTCTCTTCCCAGGTTTTCGATTCTACCCGGTAGAAGAAGAACTATTCACATTTTATCTATACAACAAGTTACAAGATAAAAGACAAGACATGCACCGTGTCATTCCGGTCGTCAATGTTTTCGATATGGAGCCTTGGGATCTTCCAAGTACGTACGTCCATGACTTTTTGGCCGATGTATCATTTTTTCTTTTATAGCCAAAATAAGTTTGCTTTAAGTATCATGAAAAACTTCAATAATCAAATAGTTTTTGGATGGTATAGGGTATGCAGGAGAACGATGTCAAGGAGACAGTGAGCAGTGGTTTTTCTTCGCACCAATGCAAGAGAGAGAACTTCGAGGAGGGAGACCCAACCGGACTACAGCTTCAGGGTACTGGAAGGCCACCGGGACGCCTACAAAAGTTTACTCTTCGGATAACCGTGCAATTGGAATGAAGAAAACTATGGTTTTCTATAAAGGGAAAGCACCTACTGGGAGAAAAACTAAATGGAAGATGAATGAGTACAAAGCCATGGAAATCTTCGATCCAATGACCGAAAACATTACAGTGAGTTAGCTTAAATATTATTGGGAATATGAATACCACATATTCCATCTCCGTATATAAGTATAAACGATCCTATCTCACAAGTTTTGTACTCAAAAGATCATCACACGGTTTTGTTTTGCTTTTTGTCCACGCTAAAAAGAACGTAGGCTTTTACCCTAACAAATATATACCATCAAGCAATTGTTTAGTACTATTAGTTACTAGGAGATGATATTTGAGTTTGGTATAGTAATAAATTGTATTGCTCTTGATCTTAAATGTTATATATATATATATAAAACGAGAGAGGCCAACTTACCTGACGCAAAAGTAATCTCTACCAAGTCAACATTTGTCTTTTTCCTTAGAAATATATGTAGCTACATGCATCTATTCATTGTCTGACTATCTACTAAATGCAGTCATGGCATAAGTTCAGGGTTTGTCGTGTCTACGTGACATCAGGCAGCGACCGAGCATTTGATAGACGGCCGTTGGAAGTTATATCAAGAGAAGCAAACATTCCGGCTGGAAATCCAATTGCAGGAAGCTCGTCAGAAACTTTGTATTCAGGTGGCCATCGCCGGCTAGAAGAGAATAACATCCAGATTGTTGATGATCTACAGCAGTCTCAGTGCGGATGGGAACAATTCTATTGAACTTAAATTGTAACGTGTAATACTATAAGTCTATTCTTAATGAGAACAGCTATACGCATAGTTATTCCTTTTCTTTCTACGTAAGTGTTTTTTGCCTATGTTACAAAACTTATGTATGATTTGTTTGTTTGGTGGTGAAAGACTAATAAAAGGACATACTATTTATTCTATTGGAACTTGTTGGCTATAATTAGGTATGAAATTTTAATATAGTATTATCCTGTATTTTTAATATAATTGATAAAAGCATAGTTTTTTAATATAATTGATAAAAGCAGAGTTTGTTGGTCCATTTATATTTTTGTTAGAGAGGTAAAGTTTCGATGATAGCATGATTTGATGTTTTTGAATCGGTCAAAAAGTAAGCAGATAAACATTGGGAAGCACAATGTATGTTTTGAAAAAACAATGTGGTGGTGGGCAGAAGTGTCAAACGGGTTGAACCAGCACCAACCCGGTTTAAATCAGAACCACGGGTTGCAGTCCTGCCGGGTTGCAGTCCTGCCGGGTTGCTGTCCTGCTGGATTGCAGTCCTGCCGGGTTGCTCCTTATGCGGTCTTGGCGGGTTGCGGTCCTGCCAGGTTACAGTCCTAATGGGCCAGTTTCACAGTTAAACCGCCAGTTCAAACCACCAGACGAACCATTTAAGCACCGTTTACCAGTTCAAACCATCAACCAAACCATTTAACCATTTAAGAACCGTTTATCAGAATATTTTATAATGTTATTTAAAATTAATTTGTAAGTGTTTAATTGAATCTAATTTCAATAATTGAGTTAATTATTCTATTTCATGTATTTTAATTTAAATATGTTATTATTTTAATCGAAATTTTATAATCATCAATTACATTCTAAAAAAATAATTGTAATTTGATTTTGATACGTTTTGTTTTCTAATTATATTTATGTATTTAAAATATTTTATTTAATATTATGTAGATATTAAATAAAATAAGTACATCTACTTGTATTTCGATTACAAATTTACATTTGAAGTATAAATTTAATATTTGAAGTATTTAATTTTTGAAGTATAAATTTAAAGTTTTAAAAATTGTATAAATTTGGATTATGTTCCAATTGCATAAACACATGTAATTTGGTTGTGAAATAAATTCAAAAATACCAAATGTGTTTCAATTAACTATCTGTAATTTGGTTCCTAAAAAGAAATTATATTATGATGGCATAATTAAATATATTTATTTAGGAGATTAACATCATCAACAATATAAACTATCTATTATGTTCCAAATTAACTTGTTAATAATATAAAATTTCTTTCAATAAACTAGAAAAAAAGGAAGGGTTTATAATATAAAATTTCTTTCATTAATCTAGAGAATTTAATATATATTTTTTTCATAAAAGTACTAAAATTATTAAAAAACTAATAGTTCGAAAAATCTATTTATAGATTTTTTTTTAAAATAATAGTTCGAATTTCCTATTTAAATAAATTTTTTTAATTTTTTTTTAAATATTAGTGCGCGAAATCCTATATATAAAGTTTTGATTATTTTTAATAGTTTAAAGTGCTTACATTTTAGAAAAAATTAAATTTTTTATAAAAAAAATATATATTTTTAAAAAAATCAGTCACGGATGACGTCAGCAAGTGACGTCATCCGTGACGTCATCAAGCGGACCATCCGGCCAATCATCTGGATGGTCCGCGCCAACGGCTAGTTCAAACGAACTAGCCGTTGGATGAACCGGGGCATCCGGATCGATATCCGGATGGTCCGATTTGCCTGTCCGGGCGTCCGGGTGAAACCGTCCGGATGCCCCGGACCGTGTGCCCGGACCATCCGGACGCCCATCCGGATGGTCCGGACGAAAAAAAAAACCGGTTTTTTCAAAAAAAAAATATGGGTCTCCCCTATAAATAGAGGAGACCCCAACCCCAACTCCAACCTCA
This sequence comes from Limnanthes douglasii subsp. nivea, assembly GCA_036936605.1. Classification (NCBI taxonomy): domain Eukaryota; kingdom Viridiplantae; phylum Streptophyta; class Magnoliopsida; order Brassicales; family Limnanthaceae; genus Limnanthes; species Limnanthes douglasii. The sequence continues at coordinate 35,759,998 of JAUPFV010000005.1, read as the reverse complement.
CACACTCTCTAAATCTACTATAAACTCTCTAAATCTCTCAACTTCTTCTAGATTTTGTTATTAAGCTTAACTTTTGTATTTTACATATCGTACTTTTGTTTTCGAAATAGTTAGATTTTTTTTTCGAAAAAAAATTGTTATTAGTTTGTATTAGTTATTATTTGTGCTTATTTCCTATTTCCAATGCCGTCTTGTGGCTTCAACAACAGGTTAGCACAAGCAACTCCGAAAACTGATTTTTCGGAATTTTCTTCTTTTATGATGTCTCCTCCACCCGAGAGGGATCCGATCACACGACGCATCAAATGTGCCACTGAACCTACGAATATGAGTAAGACTCCCAAACAAAATTTTAGTTTGAAAATTTCTGATAAGGAGAGGCGAAACTTCAAACTTGTTAGTGAAACTTCAAACTTGTTAGTACTACACGTACGACTGTTAGTAAGACCGCCAACCCAAATTTTAGTTCTAAAATGGTCGACAAGGTGACACGAAGTGTCAAACACCCAACTATAACCAAGACTAAGAGTAAGACCGTTGTTCCTAAACAAAGTCTTAGTACGAAGACGAAGATGGTCGATTTGATTGCTGCTGCGTTAAGTAAGGTTAATCGTGAGACTCGAGGACAAGTTTTGGGAGATCCATTACAAATTGCAGCTACTGTTGAGAAATTTTTGCGACTTAAAAAAGTGGTTAGCGACAAGACACTAAAAAATGTATTTTAGCAATTATAATATTAAATATTTTAATATAACTTGTAATATTTTAGGATTTGTAATATTAAATATTTTAATATGACTTGTAATATTTTAGCATTTGTAATATTAAATATTTTAATATGACTTGTAATATTTTAGCATGATAAAATATGATTTTGGTTTAAAAATAATAAATAACACTTGTTATATTTAAAACCAAATCACAATAATAAAATTCAAAATGTAATATTAAAATTACAACAATATAACTTAAAAATAATAAATAACACTTGTAATATTTAAAACCAAATCACAATAATAAAATTCAAAATGTAATATTAAAATTATAACAATATAACTTAAAAATAATAAATAACACTTGTAATATTTAAAACCAAATCACAATAATAAAATTCAAAATGTAATATTATAATTACAACCATATAACTTAAAAATAATAAATAACACTTGTAATATTTAAAAACAAATCATAGTAATAAAATTCAAAATGTAATATTAAAATTATAACCATAAATTTTGTAATTTTTTAACAGGATAAGATATAGTTTTGGTTTGTAATATTAAAATCAACACTACTAATATTAAATCTAAAAACATAATAATAATATTGAAAATGTGATAATAACATAAGTAATATTTAAAATTTTGGACTATATAATAATTGCAACACTTAAAATATTAATAACCAACACTTAAAATATTTTAATCTCAATATTTTTTAAATATAACATTTTGGTTATAAAATAAATAAAATCAGCATAATATTTACCAATAAACCGCCGTTTTTTTACAAATAAACCGTGGTTTCGCAGTCCTGCCAGGTTGCAGTCCTGTTGGGTTGCAGTCCTGCCGGGTTGCAGTTCTGCCAGGTTGCGGTCCTGCCAGGTTGCTACTTATGCAGTCCTGGCGGGTTGCGGTCCTGCCGGGTTGCGGTCCTGGCGGGTTGCGGTCGTGCCAGGTTGCAGTCCTAATGGGCCAGTTTCGCAGGTAAACCGCCAGTTCTTAAGCAGGTTGTCAGCTTTGAACCGTGGTTCCTGAACCATTAGACACCTCTAATGGTGGGTACGAAACGGAGAGAATTATGATATATAATATAATACTGGGAAAATGGTATGACAACCTGAAGTAACCAAACAAGAGGATAACGTTACCGCGAAAATATACCATAATAACGGTTGGAAATCTCTAATAAAGATTGCCGTGATAAGCGAAGGATTCTGGATCCTAGTAGGATATAGACTACCAGAACTTGATTGGTTTGTTATCAAAATTTTATTCGAAGATTTACATTTTTTATAAGAAGTATGATATCATTTATAAAAAAAACAAAAGATAATATGACGCACATTGAATTACGTGTAACGATGACTAATAATAAGGAGAGATTTTAAAAGTTTTATTATGTCTACTATTGCGATCACAATTACGCAACTAGTGAATACATTCAATAAAAAATGAAATACAATGTTTAATCGACAATAGACGAATGATGATGAACAATACACCTCGTATGATTATATGTATTAATGATATATATAAAGTATTTTTATGCCATACTAGGAAGCTTTGATTGTCATTGTTGACATGGCGGGGTTAATATTAAGAAAGTATTTATTTACACGAATAGTAAAATGGGTATGAAAAGATGACTAGGGTTTTCTCTGTATAAAATAACTAACTCGAGTTTAGTAAGTTTCATAGTCCTTTCTACTTATTGTGTAGGAGAAATAGAACCATTTATTCATGTGGAGAAAACAATTAACACCTTGTTTATGGTATCCGCTAAGTTCTTATAATGTCATTCTAGGACGCGTATGGTTTCACAAGCTGGATTTTATGAGATCATCATTTCATTAGTGTGTCAAGTATATAGTGAGAGACTTACTAAGGGTCGTTCGGAGCAACTAGAGCTTAGCAATCAAATGTTATAGCATGTTCATCTACCCCCTTAGATATTATTTTGTAGCAACAAAAGAGTTCGTTAGAGAATCAACTACATGTGCATAACAATTCCCAACAGAACATAAATAAAAAGTGATTATTGATGCTAAAGAAACATATCATATTATTGAATCTTTAAATGATAATGTTGAATTAGAATTGGATGATGAAAAATTGTTAAATAGAATTTCAGTTGGACGAGCAGTTCGAAGACAAGTTATGTAAATATCTAAATTTGATTCCTCATGTTTTTGCATGAATTATTTTTTTATGTCACATGGGTTAATAACTTCATTATCTGCCACCATTGTAGCATTGACATGATACTTATGGGATAAAATCAATGAGATTTTCCACAGACAAAGCCGGATTTATTCTGAAAGAGGTAGATCGACTACTAAAAGTGGGACTTGTAAAGGAGTCCAAATATCCAACTTGTATAGCCAACCCAGATTTGGTTTAGGAAAAACTGAACAATGAATGATGTGTGTCATTTTTACTGATTTGAATTATGTCTGCTTAAAATATACTTTTCTTTTACCTCAAATTGATCAATTAGTTGACGCAACGGTTGAGTATGAGCTATTATTGTTTATGGATGTCTACTTTGTTTATAATCAAATAAAGATAAATCCCGATGATCAACAGAGCACCACACGGAGCGAGGTGCGTATTGTTTACAAAGAAATATTTTTTGGCTTAAAGAATGCAATGGTTATTTACCAGTGGTTTATCAACTGTATTATGGCTAAACAGTTGGGGAATAATATATAAGAATTCATTAACAACATGATTGGTAATATTAATACGATGTGTTACATATATCAGGACTACCTACGACATTCACTAATCCCCGAGAGTATAACTTGAAATTGAATCCATTATAATATTTTTTCTAGAGTATGAAGAGGAAAATGTTAAGTTATCTGGTTAGTAAGTGAGGTATTGAGGCTTACCCCAAGCAACCAAAATCATTCATGGCTATGATTCAAACCAAATATATTAAGGAAGTACAACAATTGACGCGATGCTTAACATATTTATCAAGATTTATCTCATAGGCTACATATAAGGTCATATTTTCTTTGATATTTTGAAATGAGCAAAAATATTTCACGAGGATAAAATATGTACAAAAGTTTTTGACAATCTTAAATAGTAGTTAACTGCAAGTTCAATTTTATGATGTCTATAAAAGGAATTATTTTACAATATTTACGGGATGGTATTTTATGAGGGTTGTGATTCTCTACAAGCAAGTCAATATGAAATAAAAAGGATAATCAATACCCAAAATTGCTCCAATTCTAAACGATACACCATAATTCATTTTTTTGTCATTAAATATTACTTCATTCTCATTTTTTTCTTAAATAATCTTAAGCATATACTTTAACTAGAATAAGAAAACTACATATTGACAAACATCCTCGTATAAAATTGAATAAACTCTTTTTCTACAAACACATTTGTGGAATATCTACAACCATTATCCATATGACTTTAAGTCAACCCAACAATCTATGAGATCTAAGACCAAGAAATAACAGCATATTACTTTAATTCAAATCAAATGGTACATCAATCAAATGCCACACATTCGATGGCATAAAAGCTAACGGATAAAATTACTAGTAATTAGTCAAACAAACAATCTATAAGATCAAATACCGCACCTATGAAGTCATAAAGACCTAGAGGAAAATTTATGTATATAAATCAAGCCAATGATTAACAATAATGAGGGTCATATACATTAAACCATGAAGGTTGAGTGACAAAAGCACTAATAAAATGACTTTAAAGAAAGCTAATAGTTTACGAGACCATTGAACATTCGAGCACGGGTATAAAGAATGGATGTTCATTGCTCATGCCAATAAATTATATATGTATAAACATACAAATTATAAAAGAGTCATTTTTGCAACAATTGTTTTATCAATATTATTACCAACATATATAAGAAAATATATACATCAAAACAAGTGTAAAGAATAAACAAGAGAGCATACACTCAAATTAAAATTTATTTGAAGTATCTTGTCCAAGTCATATGTGATAGACGTAAAAGTGACTAAGTTTTAGAAAGGTTTTAAGATGTTTTTATGCATCAACTTGTCTCCCTTATATAGAGAAAAGTATAAAAAAAATTATACATATGATACGGTATTGACTATTATCATAATTATGAAATACTGTAACATTCTGATATATTTGTGTATATGTGCTAGGAATAGTAAAAATATAACTGCCAAGGTCTTTAAGATTGTTGTAACTGACTTGCAGTTGAATCTGAGTCATACGATTGACTAGGTGACCATTGGGAATTGATTATTATCAACCAATAGACCATCAACCAGAAGATGTCAGGCTAGACTTTCAACACGAGCGATGATTAGGTGTCGGTAGTCTGGTAGGCTATTGGTGAGAAGGCACCGGCAATGCAGGTGATATTTGATCTTATCACTAGCCCCACTAGTCCTTGTGAAAGAATATATGATGGATTATCTTAGTGATGTTCTATATTTTTTATCACTTTTTATTTATATATGTTTGTTTATACTTGTTAAGTGCCTTCAATGATATTCTTGGTTGATATAAAATGTGTATTTGAAAAATATATCAAGCTGTATAGTAACCTTATTTGCTCGAACTCGTAAGAGTTTTTTATTACCTTGGTAGATTGGATTTTTACTATATGCGGACTAATTTTAAAGATGTATCTAGATTTAATATGTGTTTACCATGTTCTAACCTACGTTAAAAATTTATATCGGCCGAAAACCTCCATTGTGGATAAAAAAAAGTTTATTTTACTAGGAGGAAAAAAGTACTGATACAGGTAACATGTTGTTAGAGTTTTAAATGCTATCTTGGAGTTGTTTGCGTTATTGATTTGGCTTCATAAATATTTTTGAAATTAAAATTTCTTTGTATTTCTTATGGGTATGATACAATAGCCTTATTGTCTTTATTGAAGAATAAAGGAATGAATATTATTAGTGAGATGTAGAAATGTGTGCGCTCATATGGACGACCTCAGTAGCCCCCTAGTTTTTGTTGAATAATGAGGGAAGGGCTATCTAATAGTGGCTTCTGATTGTAACTTTAAGATGAGAAGTATATCACGAATGAAGGATAAATAAGTATTATAGCTTGCTTGTTTGCCCGAGGTTAAAAACTCTTTATTGGATTGGAGGAAACTAATGTGGTTTAATGGATTTATGATGTAATTTATATGAAATATTTATTCTTGGTGAGATGTGTGTTGGTAAAAATGAATAAATGACCTATGAGGAAATGTTACACGTTTGATGAGAGGGTTAGGTTTGTTGCAATAAGTGGCGAACAAATGAGGTTATCGTGTGACACGCAATTCTCTTAGGCGCTTTAGATTATGTGATATTATCCATCATATATTTTTAATCTTGTCCATTGATCTTTCGTAATTATATATCATTACATTAAATTAAATCAAGGGTTAACTTCACATCACCGTAGACTATATAAAAGATTAGCCTTTAGCTGGTCTTATTTTGAAGCTTTCCCCTGTTTTTAAATTTTTTTGAGAGCATCATACTTCTTGGTCTTTCTTCTCATTGCTTCTTGCTTATGAGCATCTTTCTATTGAGCCTTCAAATATTTTGGATGTCTATCATTCTAGTAGTAATTTCGCTAATGAAATTTCATTGTCAAATCTTTGTCAATGACTGTCAGTAAATATGAACAATCAAAATTATCCACAAGAAACCCCTTGAACGGATGGGAAGACGGTGCATAAGAGAAGGATAATGGTGGTTACACCGATTGTCGCTGAGGTGAAAATATAGGTATGGAGTGAGCTTGAACCTAACCAAGTGAGAGTGATAATGTCACAGTCATATGAGTATGTGGATGAAGTGAAATATGCACAAAAACTGGTATACTTGTGTATACATGCAAAAGTTACTATACGCTTCCCCGAGAAGAGTGATAATCATTTTGACAGGGTGTAGAAGGAAGTTGTATTCTTTATTTATATGTTGATCATGGTATTCGCAATGCAATTACTCTCTTACCAACTGGTTTTGAGCACTTGGATGGTGTTATTTTCCAATTTAATCACGTGGGTTCATCAATTTAATAAGTTAGATTTTTACATATTCTAGCGGTGAACAAAGTTTTGAGGCTGGAAAATGAATCATATTTCCATACTGTCACTGATACTTTATGAAAATTTTGGACGACATTTTAAATTTTAACAAAATATCGAAGAATCATTGTTTGAATGTATTTGGTGGGTGGGAATATGATAAGTTGGAGATGACTTGTCCTCATATATGGCAGTCTAAGTTTATGATTAAACTTACAAGCATTCTTATTTTGTTTGTATCTAAACTGTGATTAAGGACTATATTTTGATGGATTAATTAATGTTTGTAGTTGTGAATCATGATTATAAGATTTTGTTTGCGAGTTTTATGTTATTTCATACGTTGATAATGTCTTATGTTGAAGAGTTTTCCAAGAAATTCATGAAATTTATTCTCTCGAGTTCATTTGTAAAGGCGCGTGAGGATTGTGTAAGTTCTTATCCGCGTAAAGATTTGAATATTTGTGATTTAAGTTCAAAAATTGAGTAAGTCAATCAGTTTTTGAAGTGGATGTGAGCAAAGAGGAATCACATATATCCAAAGGGAAGGAAAGTTGGAGTCCAAGAAAAAGTTTGCACTCAAGCGGTGCTTAGCATGATGTGTTGGTGCCGACAACGCATTAGAAGAAGATGAAAAATAGTGACTCTCAGTGTGATGAAGCAGGCCATTTTGCTGAGGGGAAGAAAAAAGTTGCATAATGCAATGTTGATGATTCGTCATAGCCTACTGCTGAGAAAGTCGTGCCCAAAAAGTTTATTATGGTTGTGATAGATTTGTCTACATGGTTTCAGTAGCTGCTACTGAATCGTTAAGTGAGGGTGTATGTGGCGTAGAATTAAATTAACAATCAGTGTCATGCGTTTTAAATAAACATTAGAACATAAGGGGCTTGGCCAAGGATAGATCCCATCTGAAGGAGTCGATGGCCATTTGGATTTCTAATCTATAGAGAGATAGAGGAATGATTTTACCCCACTTAAAAATTTGTCTATTAACTTTGATGAAATGAAGAAAATTTTTGCAGTAGACGTTGAGCGAAGCTTGATATGCAGTACAGGGTTGATGCAAAAATAAGAAGGGAGTGCATTGTTTCTACCAAAGCCAAGGGACATAAAATGGTTATGGTGATTGCTTCGTCTCCTCGCCTACCATTCGTAGTGTTGGTATGAGCACTCACGAGAGGTTAACGGTTTGTGAGGTTCATTAAATAGCATAAGATAGAATCGAGGGAGCCAATGTGGATAGTGACATATTGGAATCCCTTAGTCATATCCTTGATCTTACACCTGGCGACCAAACTCAAAAGTTAGATAGCTTGTCATAAGATGTCTGTGAAGAGCGAGACATTGAGTAAGTAAGGCATGAAAAGTTTTGGTGGCAACAGATGCTTGTGGCGGTAGTTCTATGTTATCCGAACAGCCTACGATAGGCGTAGCAAACTTAAGATCAAGGCCTGGATGTTGGGAAGCAATCTAGAAAATTCCAAATTATGGGACCAACTAACGTAGCAAGGAAAGTAAGCGAGGTAATGACGCATTGAAAGAATTCTGTTTATATATGACTCACACATTCTAAAGGCGGGTTCCACGTGACGTTCCAGTTTTGATATGGCACTGCGGCAAACAAAACTGGTTCTTAAAGTAATGACAAGAACTTTGTTGTCGAAGTGTAGGTTTTATTGTTATCTTCTATATTGGCTTAGTATGATTGATTTTTATTTTGTTTTTTGAGTAATTTGTTCCACATATTTCTTTCATTTGTCAATGATTTTCATATAGAGCCAAACATAAAGGGGTTGCAAGTGAATGCATTATTGAAAATGATTGTCGCTCTATATCATGTGCCAATTGATACTAAAAAACTTGAGAATGGGAGGCAGGTGAATAAATTCGTTAGTATCCATCGGCTCAAGATATACAGATATGGATACACAAATATTGGATCATGAGTTTGAGATAGACCGTTGGAGAGAGAACTAGAGAATGATCAGTTGGTACACTCTCTAATGTAGGAAACTTTTAATAGTCGTCTCGAAATTGCTAATGTCCAGGGATCCCAGTTGGAGGATTTGAAGGTCAAGCTCCATAATGTATAGTCGATGATAATTGTGGAGTAATCTAGAAGTTTGATAGAATGAATGGACCTTCAAAGAAATTCTGATGTCTTAAACGTTGAGAATTCTTTTCTAAAGGAGAGGACGGTGGATATAATTAAAAAACAGAAGGTGGTAGTCATTGAGCATGCTGAATTTGCCACCCATACAGCCCAGACATCTTTATTTCATGATTTATAAATTGATTACCATAGTATTGATCTAAAGAAATATTGGGCTTGACTGTTAACTGAATAACAACATTATGGGGCTTTAGCTAATAATCTAGAAGGGACTGTTAATGGATGGTGAAGATGATAGTTGTGTGCATAAGAACTAGCCTGAGATATTAGGTGTTGTCCATGAAACTCCGGATGAAGAATCTTTTTCTTTTTGTATGATGGTTGATGGTTGTTATTTTTGTGCAACCAAATCCTCGTATGAGGCAAATGAATTTGTTGTCATCCATTTTTGGGTGTTTCGTCGAACTAAGTCGTTTTTGGTATTTTATATATATTGCTGCTTATTCTCATTTTTGAATGTATGTTAATTTATCATCTCCATACCTATAATGTGTTAGAAATCACACAACTCTCTTTGTGAACATTTTTTTTTGTTGGTTGTAACTCATGAGATAAACCGTCTTTGAGAAATTTGAAATTTGCTGATGCTTGTGAACATTTAGTGACGTAGACGACTTTACATAATTGATTCACCACAGTTACAATAACCTCTAAATTTTCAATAGAAAATGACCTTATGTTTTGAATTGTCGTCTAAACATTTGGATTTATTGACAATATATGACATTTAATGTCTCATGGTACATCTACTACAATTCAAAAAATATTTATTTCACCTTTGTTTTAAAACATTTACCTTAAGATCGCATGATAAATAGTAAGGCCTTCAATGATAATGCTAGTGCTTATTATTTTGTTGTATTATCCCCTATTCAATTAGAACGTTCTCTCTAGATCGCATGATAAATAGTATAGCCTTCAATTACAATAATGTTTCATATTTTATTTTACCTATGAGCTTCGCATCATGAACCTATAAATCCTACTATAATTCTATCATAATTTCGGTAAGTTGGTGGTTTATTCATTCTGTCAAGTATGCTTTTAAATATTATATTGGCATAGTTTTTTATGTCTATCATAACCTTGTTAACTTATATTCCAACAATAGAGGCCTTTAATAATACAACATCAGAGGTCTACCTTGGTAAAAATGAACTAAGGTCTGTACATGGTGTTGCTTCTTAAGCTCGAATACATATATTTTTCTTGGAGGAGTGGGTTACACCAGAGGATGATTTAATCTCAGTTTTTTTTAAAGTTCATGTTGGTGTGGATAATAATCGCCTAAGGGTAGGCTAGTAATTTTAGGTGGAGTTTCAAGGTGGTGTAAGGGTGTTTAACGGTGGTGTAAGGGTGTTTAACGGTGGTGAGAGAATTAAGCAGCTTGGTAGCAGTTAAGTTTCATTATTCATAGTTAATGCTGGTGGTTGGGTATTTATAGTATGATGTTTGGGCCCTTATGGGCTTTCGAGTCATGTTTAATGGACCCGGGTCATGTTTAAAGACCCATGAGTTCTAAGCAGGAGGGCAGGTAGCTTAGTCAGGAAGTGTTTAGGTTTTTTAGTACTTTAGTCATAGTTCAAACAACCTTAAGTTTACAGTGTTCGAAGTGGTCTGTCCGGTCCGAATGATCTGTCCGATTTATGTGCTTGTAGCCTGTCCGGTATTCGGAGAGACTTAGGCTGATTTGCCCTTCCGGGGAGCATGCTGAATTCGGACTCATCAGGAGCCCCTTTTTTAGATATTTAAACAAGTGTCCTTGTCAAAAAACTGAAAAACAGTCCGATTGCATGAAGTGGTTCTTAATCCGGGCAGAGTTGTGGGTATACTCGGACAGATTCAAACGTTACGAATTCCAAAAGATTTTTGTCAGAGTTAGTGGGACACGTGTCGCTTTCTGATTGGTCACTCCAGCCGTTTTTCACCTTGAATTTCGCACCACCTTCTTGAACAAGTAACCTCTTTAATTGCCAATAGTGACATCAGCGCCGTCTTTTAATCATTACCCAACTTTTCGGATTCTCCTAGGAATCAACTCCTTTTTCTTCAAATCTACTATAAATTCACATTCATTTTTCACTATTTTACTGTCTCTCTCAAATTTTACTCTGCAATTTCACCCAGAGCTTTATCTCTCTAGAACAAAAACTTCCTTGGCTGTTTTATGTTTACAGCAAGAACAGCATTGATCAAAGGCGGTTGGCTCAACCTTTCGGAGTTGGAGAAAGCACAAAGGGTCGAGAAGGAAAAACGACTGGCAGCAGGGCTACCATCGTCGCATGTTGAGAAACCAGCCTCCTCTGTTGCAGAATCTGATAGAGGCTCATCCTCTTCAAAAGGTACCAAGCCCAGAAAGCTCTTTCAATCCACCCTTTCTCCCATAGTATCGGGTTCCTCAGTTCAGGAGTCAATACCTGCTGTTGAACCAGGAGTTACCGCTACAAGTGTTAGGAAAAAATCATCTTTTATTGCCATGGGGTCTGACTTTGACCACTCTCCGGAGAAATTAGTCATCAAAAGGCCAAGCCGGTTAGTCAAGGGGCTAACCTCTAAAAATACTCCCTCAAAATCGGGGACAAAGAATAGTGACTCTGGGTCTGGAGTGCCCTTTAGAGCTCCCCGGGAGAGGCTGTCCGGTCCGGAGGCCAGCAGCCCGGCACCCCTCAAAGAATCTTCTGCCTCAGAAACTCAACTCGAGGTGAGAAGTCAGATAAATACGGGCAGGCAACAGTCCGGAGGGCAGGCTATGCCAAGCATTAATCTTCCCCGAACCACTTCCACAGAAGTCCCTCCAACAATTATGGAGGAGAGAATGGAGGACTCTACTGAAGAGGTTCCCTTTGAGTCCGAGTCCTCCGGACAGGCTGATACCACTGCTGCTGTTGCCAAAAAGGGCAAAGAGAATATGTACCTAAGGCGCCCGGACCTGCCGGAGTGCCTTGAGGGGAGAGTGGGGCCGTGCTTCCACAAGGTCGAGTTTAAGTACCTTTTGGCCTTGCATAAGACCAAGTATGCATTCATCCATACCTCTGATCTGGGTAGAATGCGCACCAAATGGGGGATCCCTGAAAACGTGAAGATAAGGATCCTCATTGATCCGGAGACCCCAATGGATTGTAAACGAAACGAGATAGTCTTCTTTACGGAGCTATTTAACTGGGGGCTCAGGTTCCCACTAGACCCGGAGATTGTGCGCTATTTCCACCTGGTCAAGCTCTGCCCAACACAGCTAAGCCCCAATGGTTGGTTCACCTTAATGTCATGTATCATGGCATCTAGATTATCAGGGATCCCTCTTCCTATGGAAGAGTTCGCTGCAGTGGCCAACCTGTGCAAGCATCATCAGTTCCCCTTCTACCATTTCAACATGGGGAATGATCTCAAAGTTGTTGATGATCTCCTGGAGTCGGAGAGCAAATGGAGGAGCCAATTCTTGTTTGTCAGTGGCTCATGGGAAAACGACAAGAAAATCAAGGCCGGAGAGAATCCAAGCCTTCTCAGGAGCATATGGAGGAGTGACCGTAAGTTTTTTACTTTAAGTTTCTGTTCGAATCTCTCTTTTCTTCTTTTTTTTTAAGTTAAGTTTGTACTAACCAATTTCTCTTTTGTTTTAACAGAGCTGCCAAAGGAGTTCGGGGACTACCTGAAGGTCGGACAGACTACCTGTGGCAAAATCAATGCATGGTAAGAAAGCAGATGAGGGCGAGCCATCTTCAAAGGCTCAACCTTAATTTATAATTTATTCTGTTTATCTTTTATTCAAATTAAAGTCCTTGGAAGGCCAAGGCACTCTTTTTGTGACGGTGTCCGTATTATTCGGACAGACTTTTTGTGCTGTATCCTAACTTGTTCAAAAGTCCTTGGAAGGCCAAGGCAATTTTAAGTTTGTTGAATGAATGTTTCTATTTTGTTCAACCATCATCTTCTTTTATTATTTGTTTTTGTTTAAATAGCTGGAGTTTAAGTAGCTTTATTGCATTGTGAGAGTATTAAAACTCTTCGGCTAGAATTTAAATAGCCCCTAGATCTTTCAGTCCGGGTAGTATGACAAGGGATAGAATTCTGAAAATACTTTAAAAAATTTGAAGAAGGCATCAAATTTCATTGAAGGCTCTCTGTGCCACCGAAGAGGGGAAGGTATGCCCCCAAATATTTACATGGATGTTTAAACAAGTAAATATTTACACATGTGTTATTCCAAATACATTTGAAGGTGCTCAATATTCCAAGGGTGAGTTAAAACCCTGCCATCTTTGTCTTCCAACCAATAAGTCCTAGGCTTGATTCTTTCAACCACAGTATACGGACCCTCCCATGTTGGGGCCAGCTTTCCGAAGAGCTTTTCCTTAGTATGCAAGAAGACCTTCCTTAATATTCTGTCCCCTGGTTGGAAATATATTCTTTTAACTTTAGAAGCAAACCTGATTCTCATCAAGCCCTGATAGTGTGCCACCCTCAGGCAGGATTTAACCCGTCTTTCTTCTATTAAATCAAGTTGATTTCTGACGGCCATCTCATTAGCATGTCCGGAGAAGTTATGAACGCGAAAGGAAGGGAGTGTCTTCTCTATGGGGGCTACTGCATCCATCCCATAGACCAAGGCAAAGGGAGACTCTTGTGTTGCAGCCCCGGGCGTTGTCCGGTAGGCCCACAACACCTCTTGTAGATAACTAGGCCACTTCCCAGCAGCCCCTTCTAGATTCTTCCTTAAACCGGACAGTATAGTTCTATTAGCCACTTCAACTTGCCCATTGGCTTGTGGGTGGAAAGGTGAAGAAAAGCAATGCTGTATACCCCTTGAGGCACAGAAGCTTTCCATTTCTCTATTGTCAAACTGTGGCCCATTGTCTGTTGTTATCTTCTGTGGGACACCGAATCTGCAACATATGTTGGACAAAATGAATTTTATGACAGCCTTCGATGTTGTCCCTGCCAAGGGAGCTGCTTCTATCCACTTTGAGATGTAGTCAATAGCCACAATTATAGTCTTACGCCCTCCGGACGCCACAGGGAGAGGCCCAACCAAGTCCAATCCCCATCGAGCAAAATGGATGGGCTCAGAAATTGACTCCAAGGGAATGGCTGGTACATGAATTTCATTGCTGTACCTCTCGCATGGGTCACACCTTCTTACCAGCTCCTTAGCATCTTTCATGATTGATGGCCAATAGTATCCGGAGAGTAATACTCTTCTTGTTAAAGCTCTGAATCCACAATGGGCTGATCCCCCACCATCATGCAATTCGGAGAGGACCATTTGTGACTCATTATTCCCTAAACAGCGTAGGAGAGGTTTACTATAGGATTTTTTTTACAACACTTCTCTCAACATAATGAAACCACGAGCCTTGTGTTTCAATGTTCTGGCTTGTGACTTATCTGAGGGCATAATACCATCGGACAGATATTGTATGAGATGAGATCTCCAGTCTTGAGGCCGGCTCACTTGTATTTCAAAAATCTCCTCTTTCCCATCCTCACTGAGTTGAATAGAAGGGCTTTCAAGCACGTGGATCCATGGGTAGGACTCCATTTATGTTATTGTTGCCAATGAGTCTGCTAGCTCATTTTCTGCCCGGGGAATATGCTCACAGACAACAGCTATAAACTTTAACGCTTCATTTTTGAGGAGGAGTAAATATTTTACCAACTGCTCCTTCCTAGCCTCAGATTGGCCTAAGGCATGGTGGACAAGTAACTGGGAGTCACTCAGAAGCTTGACCCTTTTAGCCCCACAGATGTGGGCCAATTTCAACCCAGCTATAGCTGCTTCGTATTCGGACTCGTTATTAGACGCCCTGAAAGAAAAACAAATAGCTTGGTACATGTTGTCCCCATATGGGGAAGTGAGACATATTCCTGCCCCACATCCCATGGTGCTAGACCCTCCGTCTGTTCGGACAATCCACACTTTCTTGTCTTTTGAATCAGTAGGTTGCTCTGAATCCCTATCGGAGTGGAATTCAACCAGAAAATCAGCCACAACTTGGGCTTTTACTGCTGTTCGGGGGGCAAAATCTATAACGAAGTCCCCCAACTCCACTGACCACTTCGTCATTCTGCTTGAAATGTCTGCTTTTTGAAGGACATTCTTTAAAGCGAAAGATGTCCGGACGATGATAGGATGAGCCTGGAAGTAAGGCCTCATTTTTCTTGTAGCTATCACCAGAGCTAATGCTAGTTTTTCGAGTTTCAAGTAACGCCTCTCAGCATCGATCAAGCTTTTCCTGATGTAGTACACTGGGTAGGGACAACCATCGACCTCTCTTACCAACACAGCACTGATGGCACAACTTGAAACGGTCATATACACAATAAGAGTCTCCCCGTCAACTGGTTTGAACAAAGTTTTAGGAGAGGAGAGATGTTTCTTGATTTCATTGAATGCCTCACCACACTGCAGGGTCCATTCGAACCCTTTTGCACCCTTCAAAGTTGGAAAGAATGGAGCACACCTGTCCGAAGACCTGGAGATGAATCTGTTCAAGGGGCTAATCTCCTTGTTAATCGTTGTACTTCTTTAATGTTTCGAGGAGGCTCCATATGGAATAAGGCATTTAGTTGGTCCGGGTCGGGCTGTATTCCATGCTCACTTATGATATACCCTAAGAACTTCCCGGATTGCACTCCGAATACACACTTTTCAGGGTTTAGTTTTAAATTCACTTTTGCCAAGTTGGCAAAAGTTTCCTGGAGATCGGACAAGTGCAACTGCTCATCTACGCTTTTTACCATCATATCGTCAATGTAAACCTCCATATTTCTTCCAATTGGATCAGCAAATGCCTTGTTGACTAATCTTTGATAAGTAGCCCCAGCATTTTTCAAGCCAAAAGGCATCACCTTGTAGCAATGTAGACCCCTATCAGTGACAAACGTAGTATGTTCTTGATCTTTTGGATCTACTTGGATCTGATTGTACCCGGAGAAGGCATCCGTGAAGGAGAGCAGTTTGTTATCAGAAGTAGAGTCTACTAACTGATCTATCCGGGGAACCGGATACAAATCTTTTGGGCAAGCTCTATTAAGATCTGTGAGGTCAATGCACATGCGCCACTTGCCATTTTTCTTCTTTACCAGGACAGGATTCACAGTCCACAAAGGATATTGAGATTCTTTAATATGCCCCATCTTTGTGAGTCTGTCAACCTCTTGTACTATGACATCAGCCTTTTCTTTCGAGAAAGCTCTTCTCTTTTGAACCACTGGTGACACATCTCTTCGGACAGATAGTTGATGGGATATCACCTCTGATGGAACTCCAGTAACATCAGCATTGCACCAAGCAAAAACGTGCTGATGGTCTTTAAAAAATTTCAACATCTCTTGTTTCAATATTGGTGGCATCTTGGACCCTATCTTGATACTTTTGCCTTCTTCCAAACAGTGTGTTTCAACCTCTTCAATTGGGATCAACACTCCGGGGGTCTCCCTGGGGTCATCAATCTCACCCTCACCCCCAGAAAGGCCCTCAAACTGATATTGATCATTTATTCAGACTGTCCCCCAGCGTTCGTGGAGCCAAGGCAGTGGCATAGCATTCTCTTGCAACCTTTTGGCTGCTCCGGACAACCCCAACCTGTCCCTGAACAGCATACTTTAAACACTGATGGACTGTTGAAGCCACTGCATGCATCCTAGAGAGCCAAGATCTCCCTAGAATAGCATTATAGCAAGTGGGACAATCCACCACGATGAAGAGTATTCTAACCATTTTCTTGAAAGGGCCCCTGCCCAATAACACTTCTTCTTCAAACTCTCTGATCACATCGGCTGAGCTGCCCGTGAAACCCACGATCGATCTGTCTGACTTTTGAATCACAGCTGGATTTTTCATTTTCTTGTAAGTGGTTAGGAAAAGGATATTGGCAAAGCTTCTAGTATCCACCAGAATTCGCCTTATCTCATTGCCCCCTATAGATGCTCCTATGACAACAACATCCTCATGAGGGCCAGCAATATCTCTCAAATCATCCTCATCGAAGACTATGAATGGGAATGAGTTTGGTGATTGATAAGATGTCATGCCTCCTTCTAGCTGGGAGGCTAAATTATGAACATGCCTCTTTCTTGAAGAAGCAGTAGGAGCAGTCATTGTGTCCCCTCCGAAAATCGTCAGTGACTCGAAGAATTTAACGAGCCCGGAGGCCGTCCTAGAAAACTCCTCTATAGCACCCACCCTATTTCGTGTTGGATCAGGATCCAAGTATTCAGATTCCACATCAAACCTTTCAACTATTACCATGGCCCCCTCCGGGGCAGCATTACTCGGACCAACCCGGTGAGTGTTGTCAGGCCTGTTGCCTCCTCTTCTTTTAATGTATGCACCCAACTTTCCCCTTTCAATCAAGTTTTGAACCTCTTGTTTCAACGCTATGCAATCATCAGTGGTATGGACAATATCATTGTGGTATTGGCAAAAGGAGTTGTTACGATGCTCTCTGGGAGACTGCAAGGTTTCCGGTCTCCGGTAGTGTACCTCATCTTTTGTTTTATCGAAAATGGTGGCCATGCTTTCTTTAAGTTCTGCGAACCACTCAGGTTGGACCCATGGCCCTCTTTTGTTTCTGGATTGTTGACTTTGAGCAGGAGCAGCTGGCTGAGACTGAGCTTTTGCCCTACCATGCCCCTGTCCGGTTTCTCTGGCTTTGTTCCCGGACTGGTTTTGATTTGGAGTTGGTGCCACCGGGGTGGATCTCACCTGTCTGTACACCCTGGTTTTCTTTGTTTCATCAACGTTTATTTGCTTGCCAACCTGATTTAGTAATCCCCCCCAGGTCATGGCCTTCTTTCTGGTCACCGAATCAGCCAGGTTGCATGGGTTCAAGCCTTGTCTTAGGGATGCTATTGCCACATGTTCGAATCAATCAGCCAACACATTCTTTGTGTTCACAAAACGACTTATATACTCCTTCAATGACTCATTTGGCTCCTGGGCACAATGGATTATTGTGTCTCCATTGCCCTTCAGCTCCTTACTCCCCACAAACTGCCTTCGAAAGGCTACCCAAAACGTATCAAAATCTTTAATACAACCCTGAGGCAGGCTGTTGTACCATTTCAGAGCACTCCCCGTAAAGGATTGGGAGAATGCCCTACAAAGTAGTTTATCATCATCAAAGTTCATCATGAAGTTCTTGAATTTCTCCAGATGATTGTCCGGATCAGTACTGCCATCGTACTTTTCCATCTTAGTACTGTCAAACCTCTTGGGGAGGTTTCCGGACAAGATTTTAGAAGACAGTGGAGACTGCCTCCAATTCCTTCCACGACTGAACACGGTATCCTCATTAGGAGTTGCAAAGATACCTGGCTCATCGTGGAAAGCAAAGGGATCCATCAGCATCTTGTCCGTATACCTCCGGTGGTGAGATGACCCCTTTCCAATATGCCTTTTCATTCTTCCATGGTGATCTCTTTTTCTCGAATATTTCTTAACCTTCTTTTGCTTTTTCTTGGTTCGACCCGCATCACTGCTAGAGGACAAGGATTTTTCATTTCCCTCACTATCCGAAGAGCTGCCCGAAGATTCTGAACTTGAGTCAGAGCTCTCCACAGGCTTGGACCGGTGAGACTTTTTAGAACTAGCATGTGTCTTTTTGGTACTCACATGAGTTTTCGAAGCGTCAGGTTCTCTAGGGTTGTCGGTGTGATGAACAACCGATGCCTTGGATTTTTCTTTCACGCCCATTTTGGCCTTTTCAGCCCTCAGAGCTTCTATCTCAAGCTTTAACCTGTCACGCTCTTGGACAGTATACTCATCGTTTTCTTCCACCACTTCGAGCAAAGCTGGTGGAAGCTCTGGATTATCCGGATTCATTCGGACAGAATTTCTTGGCAGGTTTTGAATGCTTGATTCAGGCATCTCTCTCCTCCCACTGTGGTCGCCAATTTGGTGTGGATAATAATTGCCTAAGGGTAGGCTAGTAATTTTAGGTGGAGTTTCAAGGTGGTGTAAGGGTGTTTAACGGTGGTGTAAGGGTGTTTAACGGTGGTGAGAGAATTAAGCAGCTTGGTAGCAGTTAAGTTTCATTATTCATAGTTAATGCTGGTGGTTGGGTATTTATAGTATGATGTTTGGGCCCTTATGGGCTTTCGGGTCATGTTTAAAGACCCATGAGTTCTAAGCAGGAGGGCAGGTAGCTTAGTCAGGAAGTGTTTAGGTTTTTTAGTACTTTAGTCATAGTTCGAACAGCCTTAAGTTTACAGTGTTCGAAGTGGTCTGTTCGGTCCGAATGATCTGTCCGATTTATGTGCTTGTAGCCTGTCCGGTATTCGGAGAGACTTAGGCTGATTTGCCCTTCCGGAGAGCATGCTGAATTTGGACTCATCACATGTAACCTTCCTTCTAGGGTTTGGCCAATACTTCAAAGAAATCTTGAATGATTATGGCTTGCTCTACCTTTGGTAGTACTTTCAATACCTCAATCCTTCTCTCCTCAGTTTTAGGATCGGGTTTACCTTAATTTGACTTTCAAATCCCTGTTCTTATAAACTCAATTAACTTCTCATCTTAAATAAAAGTTTGGATCTCCCCTCTTAAAACCTTGTAGTCTCAAGTTTAGTATCTGAAGTTGTTATGATGCCTACAAAACGTATTTGCACTTTTGTTTTTCTTTAAGTTGAATAATCGGAAACGGCTTGTAAAAATGCACGAAATCTTTAACTATCTGATAAATCATAAATATTTTTTATATTAACTCATTTAGTTATTATTGATGAGTCCGGATTCCGTCACCTCTTCGGACAGGGTCAGTTCGGACAATATCTACCTAACCGGACAGGGGCAGTTCGGACACCATCATCCATTGGACTGTTCAAACAGAACTAAAGTATTTAAAAACATAATCACTTCTTGACTAAGCTGCCTGCTCTCCTACTTAGAACTTATGGGTCCTTAAACTTGACCCGGGTCCATTAAACACGACCCGAAAGCCCATAAGGCCCAAATATAAGGGTATAAATACCCAACCACCAACATTAAATGAGGGTAATGAAAATTAAATACAACCAGGGTGCGTAATTCTCCCTCTACACTCTACCCAAATATTAAATACTCACAAACTTCCACACAACTCAAAACAAAAATTACAAACTTACCCTCAGACAAAAATAAACCACACCAAATTGGCGACCACAGTGGGAGGCGATGGTGCCTGAATCAAGCATTCGAAACCATTAGAAAAAATCAGTCTGAATGAATCCGGACGCCCCTAAAGTACCACCAGCTTTGCTTGAAGTGGTGGGTGAGAATGATGAATATACCATCGAGGAGCGTGATAGATTAAAGGGCGAGATAGAAGCTCTGAGGGCAAAGAAGGCAAAGATGGGCATGGAAGAGAAGTCAAAGGCATCAGTTTCTCATCATACCGACAACCCTAGAGAGCATGAGCCTTCGAAGACTCATGTGAGTAGCAAGAAGACTCATGCTAGCTCCAAAAAGTCTCACCGGTCTAAGCCAGTGGAGAGTTCTGACTCAGACTCAGAATCTTCTGGTAGCTCCTCGGACGAGGATCGAGTTGAAGAGTCCTTATCCTCTAGCAGTGATGAGGGCCGATCTAAAAAGAAGCAAAAATTGATTAAAAAGAGATAGACATGGGAAATTAAAGAGGAATCTAGGCAAAGGATCATCTCACAGCCGGAGGCATGTAGACCGGATGCTGGTGGATCCTTTTGTCTTCCACGATAAACCAGGTATCTTTGCGACTCCCAATGAGGATACTGTTTTTAGTCATGGGCGGAATTAGAGACAATCTTCATTATCTTCCAAGATTCTGTCCGGAAACCTCCCTAAGAGGTTTGATAGCGCAAAAATGGAGAAATACGATGGCAGTAAAGATCCGGATAACCACTTGGAACAATTTAAAAACTTCATGATGAATTTCGATGATGACGACAAGTTGCTATGTAGAGCATTCTCCCAATCCTTTACGGGGAGTGCTCTGAAGTGGTATAACAGCCTACCACAAGGCTGCATCAGAAATTTTGATACCTTTTGGGTGGCATTTCGAAGGAAATTTGTTGGGGGTAAGAAGTTGAAGGGAAATAGGGACACAATAATTCATTGTGCCCAAAAACCAAACGAATCACTGAAAGAATACATAAGTTGTTTTGTAAATACCGAAAACGGGTTGGCTGATTGCTTCGAGCAGGTAGCAATAGCGTCTTTAAGGCAGGGCTTAAACCCTGGAAATTTAGCTGATTCAGTGACCAAAAAGAAAGCCATGACTTGGGGAGGTCTACTGAATCAGGTTGGAAAGCAAATCAAAGTTGATGAAATAAAGAAAACTAGGGTGCACAGGCAGGTGAGTTCTGCCCCGGTTGCACCCAACCCCAACCAAAATCAGTCCGGGAACAAGGCAAGGGAGACCAGACAAGGACATAACAGAGCTAAAGCTCAATCTCAGCCAGCTGCGCCTGCCCAGGGTCAACAATCTAGAAATAAGAGAGGGCCTTGGGTTCAAACGGAGTGGTTTGCAGAGTTAAAATAAAGTGAAGCCATCATTTATGACAAAACAAAGGAAGAAGTACACTATAGAAGGCCGGCTACACTGCAATCTCCTAGGGAACATCGTAACAATTCCTTCTGTCAGTACCATAATGATACTGGCCATACCCCTGCTGATTTTATTGCTTTGAAACAAGAAGTTCAGAATTTAATTGAAAGAGGAAAGTTTGGGGCATATGTCAAAAGAAGAGGAGGAAATAGGCCTGATAATGCTCATCGGGTTGGTCTGAGCAATGCTGCTCCGGAGGGAGCTATGGTTACAATCGAAAGATTCGATGTAGAGTCAGAGTACTTGGATCCTGATCCAACTCGAAATAGATTGGGTGCTATTGAGGAACGTTGTAAAACAGTCTCCGGGCTTATTAAGTTTTTTGAGTCACTCACAATTTTCGGAGGGGATACTATGACAGCTCATACTGCTTCTTCGAGGAAGAGGCACGTTCATACTTTAGCCACCCAGCTGGAAGGAGGCATGACTTCCTATGAATCACAAATTCCATTTCCTTTCATTGTTTTTGATGATGATGACTTGAGGGATATAGTTGGCCCTCATGAAGATGTTGTTGTCATAAGAGCATCCATTGGGGGCAATGACATAAGACAAATCTTGGTGGATACTGGGAGTTCAGCCAATATCCTATTTTTAACCTCTTACAAAAAGATGAAAAATCCAGCCGTAATCCAGCGTTCGGACAGGTCAATTGTGGGCTTCACTGGAAGCTCAGCATATGTGATCCGGGAGTTCGAAGAGGAAGTTTTGTTGGGCAAGGGCCCTTTTAAGAAGATGGTTAGAATACTGTTTATTGTGGTGGATTGTCCCACTTGTTATAATGCTATTCTAGGGAGGTCTTGGCTCTCTATGATGCATGCAGTGGCCTCCACAATCCACCAATGTTTGAAATATGCTGTTCAAGGACAAGTGGGAGTTGTTCGGAGCAGCCAAAAGATTGCAAGAGAATGTTATGCCTCAGCACTGGCTCCACGGGCATTGGGGGCAGTTCGTACCAATGAATAATAGCAGTTTGAGGGGCTTTCTGGGGGTGAGGGTGAAATTGATGACCCCAGAGAGACCCCTGGAGTGTTGATACCGGTTGAAAAAGTTGAAACACATTCTTTGGAAGAAGGAAAAGTGTTAAGATAGGCTCCAAAATGTCATCCGAACTGAAGAATAAAATGTTGAAGTTTCTAAAAGACCATCAGCATGTTTTTTCTTGGTGCAATGCTGATGTTACCGGAGTTCCAGGCGATATTATATAACATCACCTATCCATTCGGAAAGACATAGCACTTGTGGTACAAAAGAGAAAGGTTTTTTCCGAGGAAAAAGCTGATATTATTGTTCAAGAAGTTGACAGGCTCACTAAAATGGGGCATATAAAGGAGTCTCAGTATCCTTTATGGACAGCTAATCCGGTCTTGGTGAAAAAGAAGAATGGAAAGTGGCGTATGTGCATTGATTTCACAGATCTCAATAGGGCTTGCCCAAAATATTTATACTCAGTTCCCCGGATTGATCAGCTGGTGGATTCCACTTCTGGGAATAAGCTACTGTCTTTCATGGATGCCTTCTCCGGGTACAATCAGATTCAAGTAGATCCGAAGGATCAGGAGCATACCACATTTGTCACTGATAGGGGTCTTCATTGCTACAAGGTGATGCCATTTGGGTTGAAAAAATGCTGGGGATACTCATCAGAGATTGGTGAACAAAGCCTTTGCTGATCAAATTGGAAGAAATATGGAAGTATACATTGATGACATGATGGTAAAAAGTATGGATGAACAACTACACATGGCAGACCTCCAAGAAACTTTTGCTAACTTAATAAAAGTAAATTTGAAACTAAATCCAGAAAAGTGTGTGTTCGGAGTGCAGTCCGGGAAATTCCTAGGTTATATAATAAGTGAGTAAGGGATACAGCCCGATTCGGATCAGCTTAATGCTTTATTCCAAATGGAGCCTCCTCGGAATATTAAAGAAGTACAACGATTGACGGGGAGGTTGGCTGCTTTAAATCGATTCATCTCAAGGTCTTCGGACAGATGTGCCCCGTTTTTTCAAACTTTAAAGGGTGCAAAGGAATTTGACTGGACTTCACAGTGTGATGAGGCCTTCAATGAGATTAAGAAACATCTGTCCTCCCCCAAGACTTTATTTAAACCTGTTGATGGAGAGACGCTCTTCATATACTTGGCAGTTTCCAGTTGTGCCATCAGTGTTGTATTGGTAAGAGAGGTGGATAATTACCCCCATCCGGTGTACTACATCAGCAAAAGCTTGATAGGTGCATAAAAACGCTATTTAAAGCTCGAAAAATTAGCATTAGCCTTGGTAATTGCTGCAAGGAAGATGAGGCCTTTCTTTCAGGCTCATCCTATTATCGTCCGAACATCGTTTCCCTTGAAGAATGTTCTTCAAAATGTAGACATTTCAAGTAGAATGACTAAGTGGTCAGTGGAGTTGGGGGACTTCGATATTGATTTTTCTCCTCGAACAGCAATCAAAGCCCAAGCTGTGGCTGATTTTTTGGTTGAATTCCACTCTGATAGGGATATGGAGCAAACTACTGAGATGAAAGATAAAAAGGTCTGGATCGTCCGGACAGATGGTGGATCAAGTACTATGGGATGTGGTGCAGGGGTATG
Organism: Limnanthes douglasii subsp. nivea; assembly: GCA_036936605.1. NCBI lineage: Eukaryota > Viridiplantae > Streptophyta > Magnoliopsida > Brassicales > Limnanthaceae > Limnanthes > Limnanthes douglasii. The sequence goes on along the minus strand of JAUPFV010000005.1, from coordinate 35,735,870 downwards.
CTTGACCTCTCCGTATGGTGACAAAATGTATCAGGCTATATGCTTCGCTTTTAGGGCTTCTAACAATGAGTCCGAATATGAAGCTGCTATAGCTGGTTTGAAGTTGGCTTCCATTTGTGGAGCCAAAAGGGTCAAGTTAATGAGCGATTTCCAGCTTCTTATCCATTATGCACAGGGTCAATCCGAAGCTAAAAAGGAGCAACTAGTGAAGTACTTACATCTTCTTAAAAATGAGGCACTTAAGTTCAAAAGCATCATTTATGAGCACATACCCCGAACAGAAAATGAACTAGCAGATTCCTTAGCAACCATAGCCTATACTGAGTCATATCCATGGATCCATGTGTTGGAGTGCCCTTCCATTCAACTCAGTGTGGGTAAAGAGGAAGAAATTTTCGATGTACAGATGAAACAACCTCAAGATTAGAGATTTCCTCTCCTATAGTATCTCTCTGATGGCATCTTGCCTCTGGATAAATCATTAGCAAGAAAATTGAAGCACAAGGCTCGTGGTTTTATCATACTAAGAGATATTCTGTATAAAAAGTCTTATAGTAAAACTCTTTTGCGATGTTTGGGGGATGATGAGTCTCAAATTGTCCTCTCCGAATTACATGATGGTGAGGGATCAGCTCATTGTGGATTCAGGGCTCTAACGAGGAGAGTTTTACTGGTTGGCTATTATTGGCCCTCTATAATGCAAGATGCTAAGGAGCTGGTGAGAAGGTGTGACCCATGCCAGAGATATAGCAATGAATTCATGTCCCAGCCATCCCTTTAGAGTCAATTTCTGAGCCTATACCTTTTGCACGATGGGGATTGGATTTGGTGGGACCTCTTCCTATGGCATCCGGAGGACGCAGGACAATAATTGTTGCAATTGATTATTTTTCGAAGTGGATTGAAGCAGCCCCGTTGGCAGGTACAACATCAAAAGCTGTCATAAAATTTATTTTATCCAATATCTGTTGCAGATTTGGTGTTCCACAGAAGATAACGACAGACAATGGGCCACAGTTCGACAACAAGGAAATGGAGAGTTTCTGTGCCTCTAGGGGTATACAACATTGTTTCTCTTCACCTTTCCACCCACAAGCAAACGGTCAAGTTGAAGTGGCTAACAGAACTATATTGTCCGGTTTGAAGAAAAATTTAGAAGGGGCTGCTGGAAAATGGCCTAGTTATTTACAAGAGGTTTTGTGGGCCTACCGGACCACTCCTGGGGCTGCAACACAATAGTCACATTTTGCCTTGGTCTATAGGATGGATGCCATAGCTCCCATAGAGGCAACTCTCCCTTCCTTTCGAGTTCACAATTTCTCCAAACACGCTAACGAAGTGACAATTAGGGGTCAGCTTGACCTAATAGAAGTAAGACAAGTTAAGGCTCACCTTAAAGCTGCACACTATCAGGGTTTGATGAGAAGCAGGTTTGCTTCCAGAGTTAAAAGAAGAGATTTTCAGCCGGGGGACAAGGTGTTAAGGAAAGTCTTCTTACACACTAAAGAGAAGCTGCTCGGCAAACTAGCCCAAACTTGGGAAGGACCTTATATGGTCATTGAAAGGCTTAAACCTAGAACATACTGGCTAGAAGACAATGATGGAAGGGTTTTGAATCACCCTTGGATTATTGAACATCTCCGGATGTACTTAGATTAGAAGCGGTGTAAATATTTACTTGTTTAGAAATCCATGTAAATATTTGGGGGCATACTCTTACCTACCCTGGTGGCGCGGGGAGGTTTGAATGAGGTGTCCGGGCTTTTTATAAAATTTGATGCCTTCTTAAAAATTCGAAGTGTTCTTACTTTGTTTTTTGTCACACCATTCGGATTGAATTAAAGAAATGATGACTACTTAAACATTTGTCATCGGATAATTTAAACACTCTCGCTTTAGAATATTTATGAAATAACTAAGGGCTGTTTAAACACTAGCCACCAAAATTAAAACAAACTATGAAAGAATGCAAGAGTTGTGCAAGACAAAGATATTCATTGAAATAACCCAAGTTCCTTGACCTTCCAAGGACTTTAAAATTGTCACACAAAAGAAAAGATCTATTCGGTCAAATGCCGGACACAATTACAAAAATGCATTGGCCTTCCAAGGACTTTAGTTCAAACAAAGTAAAAGGTGAAAAGATAATTCATAATCTAAGACTGAGCCTTTAAGGATAGCTCAGCCTCACTTGTCTTCTTCTTCTTGGGATCGTCCTTCTCTTCATGTGGGCTCTCCCCGGTGTTTTCTTCTTCGTCAGAGGAGGAAGCACTGGAATAATCATGGAAGTCTCCATCAGCCATGGTGTGGAAGGGAAGGTCTTCGTACTCTACATGAAACCACAAATATCCCAGGTTCCTCTTCGAGAACTTCTCATGAAAGAGCAAGACCATGTCCGACCTCACTTTAGCATACATTTGCTCTTGAGTATCTATTACATTGTTGGCATAAGCATCGATCTTGGCCTGAAGTTTGGCCTCTTGCTCCCTTAGCAGACTTGATTTCTCCTCTACAGCCTTGGACACTGAGTTCTCAAGCGCAATCTTGTCATTTGTGAAGTTATGGATGACTTGGTCCTTGGCCTTCGCCTCCTCTTTCGAAGAGGTGAGATCTTTCTCTTATCCGGACAGCTTCTCCCGGAGGTCTTTGACATTATCTTCTAAAGTGGCAACCTTTGTGGTCCACCCCTCTTGGCTCTTCTTTAGCTCCTCGTTTTCTCCTTTCAAAACCTCAGCGTTTTGGGTGGTAGTGAGGAGATCGTTGGACAGTTTTTCCTTGTCAGAGTTAAGGGAGGTAATGATTACTGCCTGACCTCGTACTTGCTTCTCTAGGACCAACACTGGCTGAACACTACTCAGTATGGAGTGAGTTATAGCTTCACGTTCACTTGAAACAGTGAAAGTTTTACCATTAAAAGTAACAGTGTTCGAAGTGCTTGGAGGGAAGTAAGTCCCAACAAAGTCGTCTCTGGGAAGGTTTGCAAAATAATCACCAAGTCCATCAAGACCTGTGATGTCAACACCATCAATGCTGAGGTCTCCTCCTCCAACCTCGTTGGTTTGAAAGTCACCAGGGATCTCTTCTGCTCTTGTTGGATCAGTAGGGTCAACAGGAGGGAAGGGCTCTGTAGGCCGGAGAGAAAGTTTATCAGCCCTGGAGGTCTTTTTCTTCTTGGCCTCCCTGTCCTTGCTTTCTGCTCCCTGTTTTCGGTCTCTCTTAGGAACCCTTGGGGGTTTTGGGGATTTATCCTCTTCCCTAGCACTTTCATGCTCTACCACTTCTAGCAGAGCAGCATCGATCTGGCTTGGGGCTGGCCCCTCTGGGTTTGTTGGAGCAGCCTCCACCACCTCGGCAGGGTTAGCCTCACCTGCAGCCTTCTTACCTTTCCCTTTCTTACCTTTCATTTTACTTGGGGCATTGGCTCGACCTGGAAATTATAGTGACCCGTCCGGTTCGTGTGTTCTCTTGAGGACTACATCCGGAGGGGGTGGAGTGGTGAGTTCTTCTCAGGTCAAGTCCCTCCGGCCAGTAGTGTTCCAGAGATGAGACCTTGCAAGATTTCCTCCGGTAAAGGCGTTATGGAAACGGTTCCCCCACTTCTCAGCAGCCCAAGTGTTGATCCTGGTACAAGTGGTCTGCCCGGCCTTTAAATAGTCATTGAAGTCTTTGGGCAGCTCTGTCAAGAAAAAAGACAAGACTAGTCAGTTTAAACAAATTCGGTAAAAGTAAAAATAAGAATGTAAGGTAGGATCCTTACGATCACTTCTCCATCTGCTGGTGAGGAGACTCGGGTTGGCTCCAGCTTTGATCTTCCTCCCATTCTCCCAAGTGCCACTTACGAACAAGAACTGAGTCCTCCAGTTTCTCTCCGACTCAAGCAGGCCATCCACTGCTTTGTAGTTATCCCCCATGTTGAAGTGATAAAAGGGGATATGAGGGTTTCTGCAGAGACCGACCACAGCAGCGAATTCCTCCATTGGGAGAGGAATTCCGGAGAGCCTGGAGGCCATGATACAGGCCATGAGAGTATACCAGGCGTTAGGGCTCAGATGGCTTCGACAAAGCTTGATGAGATGGAGGTACCTAACTATCTCTGGATCCAAGGGAAACCTTAGCCCCCAGTTAAAGAGCTCAGTAAAGATGACTACTTCACTAAGTTTGCAGTCCATTGGGGTTTCAGGGTCTATTGGGATCCTTATTTTCACATTCTCCAGAATCCCCCACTTCGTTCGCATCCGACCCAGTTCGGTTGTGTGGATAAAGGCATAATTAATTTTTTGCAAGGCAAGTAAATATTTGACATTGACCTTGTGGAAACAAGGTCCAACTTTTCCCTTTAGGACCTCTGGAAAATCTGGATGCATGAGGCATAGTTTTTCTTTGCCTTTATCATTTTTGGCAGCAGCAGCATCACTAGTCTGTCCGGAGGGTTCGGACTCGAATGGAGCCTCTTCGATAGAATCCTCCATTATTTCCTTCATTACCGAGGAAGGGTTTTCAGTGTCTTTGTGAGGGGGGAGTTTGGAGTTGGTTCAGTCTGACCTCCGGACTGTTGAGCTTCAATACTCTCCTGGACTCTGGCCTCCGGCTGGGGCTCTGATGTGGTGGTTTCTTTTCGGGGGCTTGAGCTAGTGGCATCCGGTCCGGACAGCCTGTCCTTGGGTATTTTTATGGGTGCCTCTGACCCTGTATTGATATCCTTGGCCCTTGATTTCGAAGGGGTGCCTTTGGAATCCTGCCCTTTAACCAGCTGGCCTCTTCTTCGATCGACCAGTTTGTTGGGAGAGGTATCTGCATCTAACCCCATGGCTATAAATAGGGAAGGCTTTTTGAAGCTAGTAACTGTTAACCATGGTTCAACAGTGGGTTCTGATTCTTGAACCGATGAACCTGAGATAATAGGAGAAATATTGGTTTGAAACAATCTCCTCGATTTGACACTTTTTGTTGAGGAGGAACCCTGGTCAGGCTCTGTGTTTGAGGTTACTGGTTTGTCGATGGGGGAGGTAGGTAAGCCTGCTGCAATGCGCCTTTCCCTTTCAACTTTTTGTGTCTTTTCTAATTCTGATAGATTGAGCCACCCGCCTCTGATTAAAGCGTTCCTAGCCGTGAACATAAACAACCAAAATGAAAAACTTGTGTTTGAGAGAGAAAGCTCTGAAAATTAGCAAAGTGAATATGAAGATGATGGTAAAACAGTGGAAAAGTGTTTAATTTATAGTAAACCCTAAAAAAGGTGCTTTGATTCCTAGGAGAATTCGAAAAGATTTGCAATGATTAAGAAACGGCGCTGATGTCATCTTCATTTAATGAAGAGGTTTCTTTTCAGAGAAGGTGGGAGCGAAATTCAAGGTGAAAAAACGCCTGAAATAACGAACCAGAAAGAGACACGTGTCCCACGAACTTTGGCAAAAAACCGTTTAGATTCAAAGAACGTTTTTCAGTCCGGATAAAACTATAACACAATTCGAAGGACTTGTCCGGATGTAACTGTCACTAGCAACAGACTGTTTTTTAGGTCTTGCCAAAGGTTTTATGAACGCCACCTAAAAAAGGGGCTACTGATGAGTCCGGATTCCGTCACCTCTTCGGACAGGGTTAGTTCGGACAACGTCTACCTAACCGTACAGGGGCAGTTCGGACACCATCATCCATTGGACTGTTCGAACAGAACTAAAGTATTTAAAAACATAATCACTTCTTTACTAAGCTGCCTGCTCTCCTACTTAGAACTTATGGGTCCTTAAACTTGACCCGGGTCCATTAAACACGACTCGAAAGCCCATAAGGCCCAAATATAAGGGTATAAATACCCAACCACCAACATTAAATGAGGGTAATGAAAATTAAATACAACCAGTCTGCTTAATTCTCGCTCTACACTCTACCCAAATATTAAATACTCACAAACTTCCACACAACTCAAAACAAAAATTACAAACTTACCCTCAGACAAAAATAAACCACACCAATTATCAATTTTTGTACCCTTTTATTTTCTTTGTGGGAACCCCCTCGGCCACACTTGTCCCTTTAGTCGTTCTGAAACTTGGTTTAGTGTTTCTCTTTTGGGGGAGGTAGGTTAAGGCCTTGAAGGTGCATGGGTGGTCAGACTAAATTTAGCGATCATTTGGGGATTATAAGCTTACTAGCTATGGGTTGGGGTTAGCGGATAGACTAGCATTTTCAGTATTACAGCTGGAATCTGTCGATTACATCTGACAGGCATAAGAATAGTTTCATCCACCTTGATTTGTAGCTCTAACTCGGCTATTAGTACTGACAAAATTTGCTGCCTAAAAAAGCGCATGTTAGTGCCTCATTATAACACTTGAGGCAATTCTTTGTTTCCAAAAACTGTCGAGTAGAATCTATTCGGCTTTCATTCAGATCCTGTTTACAATACTTATATAATGCCTATCTCTTTTAATAATCTTACTTCCAAATAATCGGTACCTAAAATTGATGATAACTCTTTAGAAATTGAGACTTAGCCGCAAAGTATTGGGTTAAAATGGTTATAGAACTTCCCTTTAAGGTCATAGAGAAATCTTTGCATAACAAATGATCATCCTGACCGAAGTTAAGCATTATATTTCTAAATTTTTCAATATATTGATCATGGTCTCCTGATTCATCATACTTTTCAATCTTATATTTTTTAAACCTGTGGGTTATCTCTAAGCCAAGATATCTAGTGCCAGAGGGGACCTAATAATACTAGGTCCCGGTAGGTAAGAATGATTATCGTTTCGTTTTAGATGTTGGACTGAATCCTGGTATCCCTCTGGATATAACCTATTATGAATAAGATAATATAAGTTTAAATAATAAAGAGTTTCACATGCGTTCAAATAATAAGATCAAAAATTTATAAACTTCACCCCAAACTGGGTAAGTCCCTGGAGAATAGGGTTAAAATATAGGTTGAACATGCTACAAAAAGAGAGGATGAGCTGGTTGTTGTTGAGCTTAAACATGCGGTTGTACGTGCTACTGCAGGGGACACAATTTGATACTGGGTTGGCCCATAGGTCAAACCTGAGGTGACATTATAGAAGACCGTATCTAGCAGGCTCTCATAACCATAGAATTTCTTATTTACTATTGAAGCCTCGACATTATAACATTTTTCATAGTCGATAGAAAAATTGTAGTAACAAATGATTTTCTCAATGTTTTTAAAAATATAAGGCGGGTTTGAGACGGTTTGATACCTAACACCTATAATAGTAATAGGTTGGTTTGATGAAGTGTTTATTCGAAATGTAAACAATTTTAAGCCAGTTAATTAATGCAGATTTTTCTTATACGCAGCTGTCCTGACTGTCTTCTCAACCTTTTTATATAAGTTCTTTCCACTGATGGTTCTGGAAAAATATTCTTTGGATATTGGTCTTTTCCTAAAGACGACGAGACAAATAATGTTCGGTTAAGTTCAAACCTTAAAAATAGATCAAAGCTAACATCACACAAATATTTATAATATTATAGATATGTTTTAGAAAAAATTATTATATCAATGATTATTATACTAGTCATTTAGCTCTCTCAAAAATGATAAATACTTTATTTATAATTATAGAATATGCTTTTAAAACATAAAATCCAATTATAAAAAATCATTTATGAATAAATAGCTTTCCTAGCTTTTTAAACTCGTACATTGATTCAATTAAAACTTTACGTATTATTTATCATTCAAGATATAATTAAATTAAATTTTAAATGCACAGTATATTAGTGAATAAGTGTGGATTTATTTTCGTTTAATATATTTAAAAATACATAATATGTATTATATATTTTTTGTACATTCATGGGTTGTATAACAAAAATCAATTTATCTTTATGTTTTTAACTTATTTGTTAAAATTAATTGAATTTTATTTTTTATTAATAAATATAAAAAATATATAAATTCCAATTACAAATTCTAATAATTTACAAGTATTAAAAACGTATCCTAATTATATTTAAGTAAAAAAATGTTACGATGACCAAAACAATAGTAAATGATATTCCTACTTTACAAATATTTATGAGAAATATTTTTTTCAATAAATTAACCAAATAAATTAACCAAATTACTATAGACTCCATTATATTTATAATAAAGATTTGAATATAAAATCGAATACTAAAAGAATTCAAGTACAAATAGCATGCTGAATTGACTGAAAATAATAATTGAAGTATGAGTTTGGTATATATAATACCCAAACTATTTTAAAATTACAATATATATATATATATATATATTAGTTAAAATTGAGATGATATTTTACTAAAAGAAAGATAGAAAAGTTCTTCGATCTATGGCACAAACAACCATAGACAAGCCATTGACAAGAACTAGAAAGAAAAACAATCGTTAAGTAGCAATTGAAAGCGAGAAATCAAAAATGCGAGACTCCTTCTCAAAATCAGAACTCATCTTCAACCAAATCTTATCTTCTATCAAATCTTCATTGAATATCTTTCACATAATCCTTAGCAAAGGGGCCAAGATTTCAAAATGCAAGGATTCAGCTGGAATTAAGGTACGAAAATCATGAATTCATGTCATTCTTATAGATTAGGATCCCTTCTTAAGTACCTTGTACCCAAAACCCTCAAGGAAAGAGATGGCCTTGAGGTAATTAGGTGCATGGTCCTGGTTAAAATCCATGACTTGATTGAATTTTAATGTTTTCTTAGCAATCTCGTTCGCCACTTCATTTTGTTCCCCAAAAATATTAATTAGAGACATCTTATAATAGATACGTTTACATCAACAACAGATGATTGGATTAAGAAACCGGGGCGTTCTTTCACGAAAAATCATTTCAGTTAGAAGATTAGAATCCATTTTGATATCGAGATTAATGATCCCTTTAGACTGACATCGAATCAAACCGCCGGGAAAAGCTCTACACTCAGCCACAATAGGGGAATTCTTACCATAGAGACGGTCGTAGCCAAAGATAATGTTGCAATTACAATCCCTGACTAAACCACCTCCACTCGATTCATTAAATATATTATAAGCTCCATGAGTGTTAAGTTTGTATCTATTAAATTCGGGATTGACCCAACGAAGAGATAGAGATACCCTAGGTTTGTTGATGGCCCAATATTATTGTAGTTACCCCAATGCTTTCTCTTGAGAAGGTTGTCTCTGTCTAATACAGAAAGAATGTAAATTACATGATCAATCATAGCTTTAGTATTGATGGACTGGTCATTGTGCTTTCTTTTGTTCCTGGAGAACCAAATCATTCATGCTATAATATGAGGTAGAATAGACATTAGGTGAACGACCTTATTTGAATACCAGTATCAAGACCTTACTAGATAAGTAAATGTCATGTTTCTAGTGATATAAATATTGAATAAGTTAGCAAAATATATCCAGACATTCCAGACATTCTGACAATTTACGAAAACGTGATTTATAGTTTATGTATTTTTACAGAGCTGGCATCTTGAAGCTAACTGGAATTTTTTATTTTTCAGAACAGTATCAATTGGCAGCCATCCATGGAGAATTCTTCATAAGAGGAATGAGCATTTACGGGGAGTGACTGAATTCCATGATTTCTTGAAAAGGTTAGAACAATTACCTCTTTTCCCCCGATAAATTCCTATGTAAATTTAGAATTGAATTGACCAACTAAAAATAGGGTCCAACTAAGAGTGTAAGGGTTATTGCTGAGAGTTACTTTCAAATATTTATAATGTCAAAATAAGTAACAGAGCCTTCCAGATTATCCATGTTCCGAAATCAATTGTCCTAAACTTCTCTCACATCAGTTCTTTCATAATCATTATTGTCATCACCCTCATTAAAATAGATAAATGGTTGAGGAGAATACTATATATCTAACCAGAAGCCCACTATGACAATGCCCGTATGCCATATAATGAATTTTTTAGCACTAGCTATGTATTTCCTTAGTCTAATCTAGACTTTGGTGCTTCTAATAGGTTTGGGACTTGTGATAGGATGATGATCCTTACAATAAATTGAGAAAACCATTTTAGCCCAAAGAGATTTTTGGGTTCTGAATATCAGCCATAGATTATGGGAGAAAACCTCTTGAAGTTCTTCAATACCCCTTACATTTATTCCATCATCCTCATAAGTTTTACAGACATTAGCCCACGTTGTCCATTTGATAGTACTCTTGTTTTATTTAGAGCCCCGTAGGAAGTTATTGTAGAGTTCTCAATCCTTTTAATGACAAATTTAGGAATAATGGTGTTTTGGGTAATGTAAGTATGGTAAGTAGATAGAATTTACTGAATTAAGATGAGTCAGAATGATCTTGGGAAGATTCAACTATTATAACATTTTTTGATTCCAACCTTGAATTTACTTCTTGATCTTTAACAATAATAGAATTGAGACGATGATTTTGATTAACTGCATGATAGGATGATGGCTTAGATTCTGAAGAAGTCTGAGGATTGCTAGAGGGATTGGCTTTCTTACATATTTTTTCATTATGGCCAAGATGAAAACAATGGCTACAATAGTCAGGGTGCAAATCATATACCAAATCTTGCCAAAAACTAGCTTCTTGACCAACGCATATCTATAGTTTCTTAGGGAGAGGTTTAGAAACACCCATTTCAACCCAGATTCCGCAGTAGTTATGCTTTGCACGATTCTTAGGAGGGACCCAAACACTCAAAGGAAAGTCGAGGCTCTTTGTTATTTCAACTATAGTGTTTTCATGAAATATGTATTGATTTCTGGAAAGTTAGGTAGATTAACATAAACATGGGTAATAGGATTTTCACGACTAGGGGTAAAAAAAGGCCCCCGTTTTAGGATTCTCATAGTTTTATTACTAACAGCCCATACATTCATGCGCCATAATCTACTCAAGTCTTTCTTCAGATCAAATTCAATAAATATATGTCTGAAATCTAACTGTATGATATTGAAATGACCCTTAAACCTGAAACTTCCAAGAAATCCTTTTATGGATTCCATACTGGGTGTTCTAGTTGCAAACTTTCCCACAATTGTAGGCTTAGATATACCCAGAAGTTTCTCTTTGTCTTTACGATCGACGGATTGGTCAGATTTACGGAAAATTGAGACATATCATGATATAATCCTTGGGTTTTAGGTTTAAAACAGTCAGCAAAAGACTTCATATGATTTCAATAGCCATAGCATTCTGGAATATTGAGTCTCTCTTTTTGTTTGTTGTTGTTATAAATATTGGATGGTTTCTAATATTTGTAGTATTTCTGTTTTTGAATGAAGATGAGATTTATTCATGAAGAAACTTGAGTTACAGCATTGCTCTATTTTATGATGTAACAAGGGGAATTCCAAATCAAGATCAATGACAGTGTTACTCAGAAAAATAGTCTTACTATATGAAAGGATTTCACCTTCTTCCATCAACACATCAAGCAGCATTATTCAGTGGAAGAATCACACAGAAGAATTCACATTACTGAAGATGGAGATCTTGATTTTCTTGAAGAAACTTTGTTTTTCCATAACTACTTGATGGAACTTCATCGAAAATTACAATATTTTTAAACAAAACAGATTTTTAAAATAAATTAATTTTAAAACAAGTTATTTTATAACTATAAACTAATATGAACTTTTTTTAAAATTATAGGTATTTGAATTTGTGACCCTATATTTATACAAATATCGTATTCATTTTAGATATATTTATTAATAACAATATTATTATTTTATTAAAATATATTAATGTTTTCTATAATAAAAAATAACATTTTCCACGCAATAACTTAGCATCGCTTGAAGTAACCAAAATTGCGTCAGTTCTAACATGTCCTTTGGATATGAATTGCACGAGCATGGATGATGATAAGTGCGTATGGCTTTTAATGTTTATCTTTCCCGAGCAAGAGCCGCCGTGAAATAGAAGACATAAAGTCCGATAGAAGGACAAACAAGACATACTTCGGATTAAGACATGGCTCCTAAAAAGTGATTACACGTAACTAGAATTCACTAATTTAAAGGTCAAGAAAGCGAAGTTTTTCTCACCTTGCGACATGAATTATTTAAAATCAACCGAGAAAAGATCCTTTATTAATAATTTTTGTTACTATATATATAAACGGGTATTAGGTAAAAAATTAAATCACTCAGGTAAGTAATGATAGATCGCTAATATAACTAAACACTCTATCTGTCGCAAAATATAATTAGTTTTAGAAAATAATTTTTGTCCACAATTTTCGCATATCAATATAAAATTTAATATTATTTATTATATTTTATTAATTAGATTTATTATTGTATTTTTTATTTTTAAAAATTACTACATTTTTTTTAAAAAGTGATCGAGGAGTATGTTGTTGTGTGATTGACCGAAATTCTCCTAACCATGAAAATATATACTGCAAAACTGTTTTTTTATCATCATTATTCAGTAGCAAATAGTGAAATACCCGTTATATTATCGATTTTTTAAATATCAATTTTAATTATTTGAATTATTGATTATTTTTATTATTTATTTTATAATATATAATTGATGAAAAAATTAAAAGAAAAATTTAAAAAAATAGACATAGGATATCAAGTGATAGATAAAAGAGACTTATGGTATCATAATATTTATGACGAGTTAATATTAATGAAATAAATATTCAATAGAGAAAAATTATGAAAGGTTGTTAAAGATGAGAAAGAAAAGTATCTATAAAACAACTGAAATTACGAGTTATAACGTATTGTATCAATAGATCAAAATAATTTAAAAATAAAAATAATGACAACAAAAGAGAAAGTAAAATATATCTAGAGAAATAATAAGCTTAAAAAATGGTGAACGATGGTGATAAAATATAATTGTATAAACTGAGGAGGTCAGAGAAGTGAAAATAAATGAGCTAATAAGAAAGTATAGATAAAAACGAACAAAGTCATGAGCAAAAAGGAAGAAAAGCTTTAATTTGACTAAAAAGATAAAGAGATTAGTTGTCCATATTTCTAATTCATTATTTAATATTATTCAAATACCTTAAATAATTATAGGGTGATTTTTTCATATTTCTAACTATTTTTGTCATGAATGAGTGTCGCGTACGTTTTAAATACGTATTATTCATCATTTTATTGTAGGACTTATAGAACCTATAAGCATGGGTGTAACTCTTCATTCAAGACTAATTGAATTCTAGTGAGAGAAATTAATATAGTGTTTTCATTTTCTAAATCGTGCGTAGTTTAGCCGTTTTTATCATTAATAGTCATTTTAACATGGCTTTCTCTCATCAAACTTCACGTCATTTGTGAGAAATTTTGAAAATATTAACCCAAATCAATGGCATTGACTCACTTTGAGTAGATAAAGGTTTTTTCTCGTGGACAAACTATACTTAGATCTTCATTTGTGATTCCAAGAAATTCTAGCATTGTTTCACCAATTTACGGTACTAAAGAAGTAATAGGTAATATCGTTACCTTATGAGCATCTCAACAATAATCAATTAAAAATAAAAGCAATGTTTTTTTTTTATATATGCTTTGGAGATAGAAATGAATAATTGCGACCAAAACAATATAATTTAAAATGTTGCAACTTTAAAGATATAAAGAATGAATAGTAAGAATGGAATAAGTCTTTAAGATGTTATAATTGTTAAAGGAAATAATAATGCCTATATACAATGATAACTAATTTGATCTATGTATTAATGGAAATATAACTCTAAATTATGAAAATAGAGTAAAAAAACGTGTTAATAATAACAAAGATAAGTGTTGTAGTTAAAAAAAATTTAATGAATATTTATGAAAGTAAATGAAAGAGTTGCAACAACTTCTAACAAAATACGAAATAAAGTTAACTACCAACCTCTTTGAATGATGATTGCTCCAAGTAATGAAAGATTTTTATATATTTATCATAATGATCATGATCATGTGACTAGGGAATTCAAAGATTGGTTAATAATTGAGAATAAGAAGTTTGAAAAAAAATATATATGAAATAATCCCAATGAATATAAATGTGATAAACAAATTATGTGTTCTATATTTAGAGGTGATACTTTATTAAGAGTTTCATAACCATCTTAAAACGTCATATGAAAGGTTTGGAAGCATATCTAGTAGATGAAGCACTGAAGCATGTAAATAAGTGTTTTATACCGTTAATAGTTTTTTATGATGACAACCTAAGATGTTTAATCATCCCTCATGAAAACGATTTGTTGACTATAGTAATTGTTAGGGTAACACTTAAGAGATCTATACTTGATACATAAATTTCGGCTAATGTTTTGTATAGTAATAGTTATGAAAGAATGGTTGAAATAACTCCATATGAAAGATTTGAACAAAATGTGGTGAGTTTTTTTGGAAGATCAACATTTTGTGCTGGTGAAGTGGAATTCCTTGTAGCTTTAGAATATTTTCAAAATGAAATCACTGGTTTGTTCATGATATTGAATGCACCTAGTTCGTACATTGTTGTTCTAGGTCATCTATGGTTGCATAAATTTGAGGTAGTTGCTTCATTTTATCATCAATATGTAAAATATAATTTTGCAAAACCAAGTGTGAGTTATTATAGGGAATCAAATATTATCAAAAGATCGTTATTCAGTGTCGCTTTTACTTCAAATAATATTTGGTGTAGATAACTTATGATTGAAGGGTATTTACAGTAATTTGGATGGTTATGTAGTAATCATAGAAAGATAATTAAGGTGCTTACTTTTAGTTTGTAGAGAGGAAAATATTCCAACCCTTTTAAATGCTAATTTTGAGTATTTATAGATTAATGATAGGTACATGAGCCAATTGGGTCAGGTCATGGATTCGGGTCAGTTTTTAGGCTTTGGAGGCCCAATATTAAGTGAAGTAGTGACTCAGCTTACTATACTAGACACACATCTTACTTGGCATTGTTTTTATTATAAGTCTAAAATACACTCTAAGAGAAATCAAAACCACTTTACTCTTTGGACCTCCAATAGAATCTGACCCTATCATCTAGTGTCATTAGCTCTTTCAAAAGCTTATGGGATAGCTAAACATATTTCGACCAACTATGAATCGTATCAGATGAATTTTCTTAAAATAAATTACCATTCAAAAGTTGCAACTTTTAGATCAGTTACTTTTAGAGATACTTGTCAAATTCTGATTGGACCCACAAACTTATTTTGTTCTAAGTAAAACCACCCAATCAAAGGAGAGAAACGGTTATACTCCTTTGTAGTCCCCTAGCTACTCTGTCGACTCCCATTCCTTAGTAGGATACTTAAGTGTTTTCAACCTTTATAAGAAATTCCTTTCTTTTTTAATGTTGCTAACTTAAGAACGGAAAGGTAGTCATTTTTAACTTTCATGAGAGAAAAAACAGTTTACTTAAGTTTTTAGACGATGTTCTTCCTTCTTTTTCAGTTTTATCAAGTGTTAATTACGTTTCCCAACGCTTTCTAGGGTTCGTATGTTTACAACCAAGAATACTATTACTAAAGAATGTTGGCTTAGTTTATCTTAGTTAGAATAATGAGAAAGGAATATTAAGGTTGTTGTTAGGTTACTTGCTTCTTCAAGTGGAATGGTTGTAACTCAATCTATAGATTATGATGAATTTTTTCCATATAATAAACATTGACTTTCTTTTTATCCTAGCTTGAAAACGCAATCATTCATATCTCCCACTCATTCTCCACAATCAGTTAAGTCATCCCAACACAGAGAGTTCACTAGTCGAAGAACTCCTTCAACATTTATCGCCATGGGATCAGATGTTGGTGAAAGTACCTCACACCGAGTCACGAGGCTTTCTAAAGCAAAAAAACAAGCCTTCTACTTCGGATAAATCAACTGAAAGTATAGTGGATTAACCCAATATTTTTTGTGATCCCCCCGCACAAGCTCCGATCATGAAGGGAGAAGACAATGTAACTGAACTTCTATTAGGGTTGGTCATAACAGAAAATCTTTAAACTGCAACAACCGAGCTTCCTCTAATTGATGAAGAAAATTCGAGTGTTTATTTGGTGAACCTTTGGAAGAGATACCACAAGTGATGGACTATAATGTGGAAGACAATGATGAAGGTACCCTTTTAGAGACATCTGGTCAGATTGGGGATACTCAGCGTGTAACACGAAAAAAGGAAGCAAGGCTGCCATAACCGAATTCGAACCACTTCTTGAGTCCCTCGTTGGAAGAGTTGGGCCCAACTTATCAAGGTGAGTGTCAAGTATCTTTTGGCTTTACAAAAAATATCATATGTTTATTTCACGAATCCGAACGAACTGGTAGGGATTCATAAAAATGGGGATTTCTTGAATGAGTCAAGATCAAGTGATCAAAGGATATTTATCTTTGATTTTGTATTACTTTTATACTAATTTAATTGTTAGTTTTAATTAATTATGAATAAAAATACTCTCGTTTGGTTATTTTTTATTTATTACTAAAGTATGAGCAAAATGAGCAAAAAAAAGTTAAGATTGCACAGACAAGCTATAATTAAAGAAGAAGATAAAAGCCAATGACTTGAAGATAATTAAAGAAAGAATAAAAGAAAGAAGGACCAAAGTTAAGAAATTAGTTGAAATTCACGATCTAAATATTTTATTTTCCTAAGACTATATTATAATATATTTATTGCTTAATTTAAAAGAATAATATATTTTTTTATTTGCTAAAAATTATAATTTTATTTTTAGGATAATAAAATATTCGGTTTTCTATAGTAAATTATAATATTCTATTATATAGCTTAATAAAATATTTAGGAGATTATGGTTAATAAAAAGTCATAACTTTTCCTATAAATAAAAACCCCAACATTAAACAAATGGTAGATCTAGATGGTCATCAACAAAATAACCTACTTTTATTATCCTTTGATTTTCTTTTCTTTTCTTTTCTTTTATTGTTAAAATTTGAACAAGATTAGCATGAGCTAATTCTTTTGTTCTAGGGTTTAAAACCTTTGTATATATATTTGTTAATGATTGATTTTTAATTTTAATTTCTTATTTATATTTTTTTTAGTATTATTATTGAATGTAATGCCTTCAATTACTTACAGGTTCAATTGATTGATGTTAGATCTAGGTTGAGACTGAGAGGTAAAATCTATTTCTGAAATATAATAATATCATTGGGTTGAATGAGTAGTGCGCTACGACCATGATCCAGTGAAGTCTGAACTAGGTTCTTAGGTTGCATGATCCAATTGTAGGAGGTAGAGGACTATAGATATATATCAACCATATGAATTGGTTAGTTGTCTGGGATCAAGAGATGATCACAACACTTTGCAAGAGAACTTATTAAAAGAAGATATGTTTACATTTGATTTAATTAATTATTTGAAGTTCTTGATAAAATATATATGCATATTTTAAAACTCTATAATTATTTTAATATATATATATATATATATATATAAATTTAATAAATGGTTTTTTTTATTTTATTTTATTTTGCAAACACCAACTCTTGATCTTTGGATCTTAATTTAATATTTACTTTTTTGTTTCTAATTAATATATTTTTATATTAGATTGTAGATTTAAAAAAAAAGATTTATTCTCTTGGGTTCAATATCTTGAGTCTTAAAATACTCATAAAAGTATAACATAAATTGTACACTTGCAATTAGCCTACCATGTTTTTGGCGTCGTTGGGGGAGGCAATCTAATTTTGTTTAGATCTATTTTTTATATATTAATTTAATTACTATTTATTTTTTAAGAATATGTGAAAAAGCCTTCTTTGTTTGGATCCGGAAATTGAAAAAACTTTTCATCCACGAAGAATAGAACTGCAAAAATCTAAAACAATGGACAGTGAAAGAGTAATACAATACAGACTTGTTGCTTGAAGAATCATTGACTATGTTAATCCCACACTAACGGGATTCACTCCAAGCATGGTGAGACCAATAGTGGATACAACACATTTTGAGATCAAACCGGTGTTGATTAATATGATTCAGAACAATATGTTGTTGGGGACTTAGAACAGTGCCCAAACACACATCTAACCAATTTTATGAAGCTCTACGATACATGTAAATACACCAATGTTCCAGGTGATGCAATACGTTTGAGGTTGTTCCCGTTTTCACTAAAGGGTAAAGCCAAATATTGGCTTCAATCGCTACCGTTTAGTTCTATCACAACTTGGGACCAACTGGCTCAACTATTCTTATCTAAGTACTTTTCACCAGTGAAGCGGGAAAAATTCCAAAACGATATCAGCAATTACGCTCAACGAAACGATGAGTCGATGTATGACTCATTGGAACGATATAAAGAATTGTTGTGCATATATCCTTACCATGGTATCTCGACTTGGATGATAGTCTAAACGTTTTACAATGGACTATTAAGGCATAATAAATTGATGATTGATGTTGCAAGTGGAGGGTCTCTAATGAACAAGACGCCTAATGAATCATTCAAATTATTCAAGTTGTTGTCTACTAACAACTACGCATCTGATGAAAATAAAAAGTCTGGAATTTATGCAATAAACAATGAGACTGTCATGCAAGCGAAGATAGCAGCGTTAGAGTAACAGATGAACCAACTGGCATTGAATTTGGCTGCAGTATTAGACATCACAGAATCTGGAGATGTCATGTATGTGAGTAATTATCAGCATGGGCATAAACCTAATTATTCTAATAATTATGAGAGAGATAGAAGGCGAAGTCCAAACTTTTCTTCAAAGAACAACGAGAACATTTGGAAACATAAAGACTTGGAGAATTTAGAAAAGAAAGCAACCTTTGAAGAGAATGTGACCAGGTATGTTGAATCATCAAATAACCGCTTTGAGAAGAATGAATCAAACATGAAAAATATCGAAGTATCAATTCAACATCATGATGTAAGCTAGAAAAACTTAGAGGTTCAATTATGACAACTACACTCAATGATGACATCTAGAATTGAAGAAACTTGGTCAGCAATACAGAAAATAACCCAAAACAAGTTTATGCAATCACGTTGAGAACGGGGAGACAAATAGGTCTTACAAATCGAGGAAAAATACATGAAATCATACCTGATATGGACGATCCACTTGACAGAATGGACAATACACCTAGTAGTGTAGCGTTGCCAACACATAGTGTACTTGATCGTAGAAGAAAAGATAGCAGCATTGTAGGTTTTTGAGCTGATTTTGAAGCTTATCTAAGCAGTAAAAAGCTTGACAAAATTGCAGGTTTTAGGGCTGATTTTGGGGTTGATCGGAACAGCAAAAATATTGACGCAATTGCAGGTTTTAGGGCTGATTCTGGGGCTGACCGGAACATAAATTTAATGGACAAAACTGCAGGTTTTGGGGTTTATCGCAGCAACAACGATGACACACCTGACAGCCCAAATGGCAGCAAAGGTCTAGGAGCTGATCGCAACATACTTGTTCAAAGCAGAATCATACATGGATGTGGCAATAGCAGACCTGCATCAGACTTTGATCACACTAAAGTGCAGTCCAGAATGATCTTCAAATGTCAAGATATGCATCACAAGTTCCCTACCCATGTCAGAAGAAGAAACAAAAATCTAACGATAAATATTCTAAAATTTTCGAACTTTTTTGCAACTTAGAGGTTAATATTCCCTTTTCAGAGTTGGTGAAACAGATTTCTAAATACACAAAGTTTCTCAAAAACATCATTTCTCACAAAATAAAATTTTAGGACTTTGAGACAGTTGTGTTGACAAATTTTTAAATTACCACCAAAGCTAAAGGATCATAGAGTTATACTATTCCTTGGAAAGTTGATAATTTAGCATTTGATAAATTTTTATGTGACTTAGATGGTAGTATCAACTTAATGCCTCTTTCTATATGTAAGAAATAAGAAATCAGTGAACTAAAGGGTACTAATATCTTATTACAGTTAGCAGATAGGTCTCTTGCATATCATAAGGGCATATTAGAGATGTTTTGATTAAGGTTGATAAATTTGTCTTTCCTACCGATTTTACAATTTTAGACATGGAAGAAGATAGATTTATACCCCTCATTCTAGGGCGACATTTCTTCTCTACCGCTAGGACTGTGATCGATGTTGAGGTTGGAAAAATAATTTTAGCAGTAGGGGATGAGCACGTAGATTTTATCATATTGGATGCTTTGAAGCTTCCTAAGGATGATAATGCTTGTTTGATTGATGTGGTAAAGGAATCCAATGATGAATGCATGCATAAAATATTTCATAATCTTAGTTTAGACAATTTATTAGTAGAAGATGTACTAGATGAAACATGGATTAAAAATAAACACGTTATACATTGTAATAAAAAAAATATCTCATTTGATTCACGGGATGTACTGACTTCGAAGTTAAAAGATAAATCATATAAAGCTGAAACGTCTAAGTTAAAGTCGAAACCTACACTCACGTTCACTGAGTGTCTATTTGAATGAACCTAACAATTGTCTTCTGATTACTAATTTGTCATCAAGTAATGCAAATCAAGAGGAATTGTTGAAGGTGCTGAGACAACTTAAGAAAGCTATAGGTTTGACTATAACCGAGAAACATTAGATCAACCCTTCAAATCACCACATTAAAGTTTTGACGGAGGAAGTCTACAACTCACTCATGAGTTATCATAAGTGGCTAAATCCAACCAAGAATAAATAGTGAGTTGTAGATACTAATCGTGCTCTAAATTGGGATAGATGTCGTTTCAGGGAAGATGATGGAATTGTTTTAGGACATCGTATTCTAGAGAAGGGGGTTTGTCCGACGAATGTAGACCAACTAAATTGTTGCTATTATCAAGAAGTAGTTAATGATGATCGGATGTCAACTACTTTTCATGTTCCACATTGAGAAACACGATAGGTCGAGCTATTGACTTAAAACGAAACGTTAAATGGGAGGCAACCCAATGTAAGTTTTTCTTTCAATTTTTTTATTTTTATATTGTTATTTTTGCCAAAAAAATTACAAATGTTTTTTTAAAAATGATGAATATTAGTTTTTTGAAAAAACATTAATCATAACAAACAAAAGTTAATTTTTATTTATTTTTTATTTTTACCTTTTTATTCTATTTTTTGGGCGTGTTGACCATCTATTTTTAGATTTTGTTTTGGTGTTCCCGTCACTTGCTCTTTTATTTACTTTTGTTTTACTTGTCCTTTGGCGGAACCGACTAACTTCTACAATTCAAACTCCAATATCGCAAATTTTAGCCCCCAATACGTTTATCATGTACCATTGTTCCTTAATATATATATATGTTCGTAATATTGGAGACAATATTAGATTTAAGTGTGGGGTAGTGAAAAATTGTTGAGTAAAAATATCACACACACAAATATTTTTTGATTATTTAATACGGTTTATTATATATTTTAGGACCTCACATATTGACTCAAACTTTTGAAATGACTTTTAGGTTGAAAGAACTAATAATTGCATGTTTAGATTTTCATTGGATTAGGTCTTTAGATCTTTCTTTGTCTAGAAATTATTAAAATTAATTATATTACAAATTTACTTTGAGTTTTTTTCCTTACATGGAAATCAATTTACTAATATAATAAATATTTTCTAAAAAAACAGTTTTCATTGTAAAAACAATTATATAAAAAACATTATATTATTTATTAAATAATGAGGCTGCATAATTCTTTGCTGAGTGACCCGGTCTCCTTATAATCTATCTGAGATGCGCGTACAAAAGAAAAAGATTTATGTTAATTCTCAAATGTGGCTTGTCTAGTTTTTTAGTTTAATTAATTTGAGTTACTAAGTCCTTAGGGGTGCTTCATCACCTAATGCTCATAACCAACTGGTAGGATGTCATTGATTTAAAGCTCGTAAAATAAATTAATTAGAAAACTTAACTAGATATTGCACAAGTCACATGTAAATATATATATATATATATATATATCATTCATTTTCTAAGTTTATATGTCCTACGGAGCTTTATCACCTAATAACTTAAGCCTACTGGTTTGGGATTCATTCACTGTGACATAGAAAAAGAAATTATATTTATAGAAAACTAAAAGCGAAAAAAAATAGTTAAAAAAATACAACTGACAAATGTTAAAAATAAAATTGATATTATTTTAATTTGTTAATGAATTTTTTAAAAAAGAATATTCAAGTAAATAGTATATAATGAAAGTTTAATTTTTTTTTAAGCATGTGGAGGATTCTTTAGATTTATTCAAAGTTTTTTTTTCGGAGGGAACCTGCCGCTACTCAGAGTGCAATGAGTGCGCACAGGGTAAACCCTTAGTGTGACGCAATAGCCTGCAAACCAACGCGAGAAGGTAAACCACACAATGTGACAGGCTCAGCCAAGAAAGCGTATGTAGAGGGACTCGAACTCATGACCTTTGATCACGAGCATATCTTACTCAACCAACTCGGCTACCCTGTTGGGGGCAATTTATTCAAAGTTCTATCTATAACATGTAGTTAGAAATTTTTCACTTGATTCATTAACTTGTTCTGAAATTAAGAAATTTGGTCTTAATTAATACCATAGGATAATATCATCTTATCATACTTTAAATTGTGATATTTTATTTTTGTTCGGGACTAGCAAATTAATAAGTATGAGGTAATATGATCAAATAATGTCTATTTTTTATTTTATATTGCTTTTATACTAATTTAATTGTTGCTTTTAATTAATTGTGAATAAAAATACTCAATTTATTAGTAAAATTTGAGCAAAATAAGCAAAATGAGTTAATATTGCACATAGAAGCTATAATTAAAGAAGAAGATAAAGCTAAAGACTTGAAGATAATTAGAGAAAGAATAAAAGAAAGAAAAACCAAAGATAAGAAATTAAATGAAAATGACTATCTAAATATTTTAGTTTTCTAAGAATAAATTATAATATATTTATTACTTAATTTAAAATAATAGTAATTTTACTTAATTATGATAGTTATAATTCTTTTATTTTATTTGATAAAAAATATGATTTTATTTTTAGGAACATAAAATATTTGGTCTTCTATAGTAAATTATAACATTCTATTAGAAGAATAAATTAATTCTTATTGAGATGTGGTTTATTTTTAAGAGATTGTGGTTAATAAAACGTCCAAAACTCTTCCTATAAATAAAAACCCTAGCTTATCAAACAAATGGTAGATATAGATGGTCGAAAACACAAAAGCCTATTTTTCTTTTCTTTTTCTCTCATTTTATTTACTTTCTTTTATTGTTAAAACTGTTAACAGGATGAGGATGAGCTAGTCCTTTTGTTTTTGGGGTTAAAACCTCTTTATATATATATATTTTTGTTAAATATTGATTTTTAATTTTAATTTATTATTTATATAAATTGTTTAGTATTATTTTTTAATGCAATGGCCTTTAATTACTTTCGGGTTCAATCTATTTATGTTAGATATAGAGACTAAGAGGTAATATTTATTTCTGAAATATAATAATACCACTAGGTTGAATGAGTAGTGCGTTACGACCATCACCCAGTGAAGTTTGAACTAGGTTCTTAGGTTGCATGACACAATTGTAGGAGATAGGGGACTAGATATATAACCAGCCTATACCAAAGATTAGTTGTGTGAGATCGAGAGATGACCATAACACTTTGTAAGAGAACCTGACTTTTAATAAAAAGATATGTTTAGATTTGATCTAACTAATTATTTGAAGTTCTTAATAAAATATATATGCATGTTTTAAAACTCTAGAATTGTTTTATATATATTTTTAAATTTAATTAATTGTTTTTTTTTATTTTGCAAACACCAACTCTTGATCTTTGGATCTCAATTTAATATTTACTTTTTTGTTTCTAATTAGTATATTTTTATATTAGATTGTAGATTTAAAAAACGATTTATTCCCTTGGGTTCGATATCTTGAGTCTTAACATACTCATAAAACTACAACGGAAATCGTGCACTTGCGATTTTCCTACCATCAGGCTACCCCAACATGGAGATACTCCGATGGATAGTAAGGCTGGAGAATTAGTAGTTTATACCGGCGTACTCAACTGGGGTCTTCGGTTTCCCTTAGATTTATAAATAGTGAGATATTTCTAGTTGGTGAAGTTATGCCTGAGTCATTAAGCCCTAATGCCTAGTTTACATTGTTAGCTAGCATCATAGCTTCCAAGCTTTCCAAAGTTCTGATGCCTATGGAACAACTAGTTGTTGTAGTTGGTTTTTCTCGTAATGGTTATATCTCATTGCACTATTTTAATATGAGGAATGACTATAAGGTGGTAGATGATCTTCTAGAAGCAGACAAGCTTTGGAAGACTCATTTCTTTTTTGTTAGCAGTGCTTGGGAAAATGGTAAAAATATTACCTTTAAATGAAATTCGAGCATGCTCATGAGATACTGGAAGAGCTCACGTAAGTGTTTAAATATTTCTTCATTTCCATAGTTTGATGGTATTATTTCTTACTTCATATTCATTTTATTCTAGTATTCTTGAATCCCTTTGCACAACATTTGGAGGATGGGAAATAATTTAAGAAGTTGAAGCAATAGGCCAACGAGAACTGGTCAAATGAGTTTCACAATTACTTCACCCGGGAAATTTGGTGAGAGCTCATCTATGGAGGACAAATCTGATCCATGAACTTTCATGGAAATAGTTTACCACTCGTCCCCGTGAGGTAGCTGAGGGGAAACCTGATGAAATCGATGCAACTTTGTTAGAAGGTGTTTCAGTTTGCGTCGAAGAGACTGAAATGCCATCGGAATCTCATGTCACCAAGAATAAAAAAGGACAAAAGATGAGTAAATAAGGTAGCGACAAGAGAGAAAAGAAGAAGAATAAATATGTTTGGCTTATTTGGAGATTATCCTTTGACCAGAAGTTCCTCCTTCAATCCCTCCCATCGAGGTTCCTCCTTCAACCACTCACATCGACGTTACTCCTCAAACAACTGCAGAATCCAATCCTCCTTCTTTACTGGTTCCTACAGATAATAGGCCAGCTTTTAGAGGTGGTGATCAGATAGAAGACTTAGGGAACTCTAATTTTGAAGACTTCGAGCATGCTTTCCCTGAATCCACCAGCCACACAAATGTCGTGATGTATTACGGAGTTTTCTTCAAAGTTCCCAAGGAGAATAAAGAATTAGGGTATGTTATTTTGGGTTATGTAAGGCCAATTATTGATCTAGAGAGACAAGTGAGGGATCCGATTAAAAACATCAGTTCTCTTCGGGATGAGAATCAGAGTGTAAAGAATTTTTTCGAGACAGAGAAGGGCAAGGTTGAAAATCAGGATAAAGAAATAAAGGCTAACAATGAAGAGTTAGTTCGATTAAAATCTGATCATGATATGCTTCAATCTGACTACAAATATTTCCAGTCATCCACTTCAAAGAAATTAATTCCTTTAAAAACCAGCAAATTGAGGACAAGTCTACCATAAAGAGGTAACCGTGAAATCACCTCTCTCAAGGAAAAGATTGCTCAAGAGGTAGCTGATGGTTAAGATGCTTATGCTGAAAAAGTGATAAATTCTATGCAATAGAGGGATGAATCGATAAAATCGGATATGGTGTTGTTGTTCCATAAGAGGTTTCCCATATTAACTCTCAAGGATCTGTGGGGACATGTGCCAGTTGATTAGATTTATTTTCATAACTTGCCACTTGCAGACAAGTTTAGTCTCTCTGATGGATCAGATGAAGATGATTCCAAAGAAGAGGACTCTAATGGTAAAAGTCCAAAGGATAAAACTGAGCGAAAGACAAATGGGAATGAGCCCTAAGGTCATCATATTTTAATGTATCATTTTTGTAAGCCCTGGATGTGTGCAAATCATTTTGTTATTTTTTGATAGGATAAGTTTGTGGAAGTATTTGTATTGGCCAAGGCATTTTGTAACTCTTTCATCGGATTTTATTTAGCTTTGAGTGACTCATGGTAATTTTATTTTATCTTATATCCTTATTAATCCGACCATGATTAAATGTTCTGTATTCAAAGGTCATTAATACTTCGAATAAATGTGTCATTCGAAAGTGATGTAAACTTAATATACTTGGGACTAAACAAACCATTCGAAGGTAATCCATTTAAATGCAATTTAACTTAGTCCAACCCAGTCATTCAAGGGAAATTTAATTATCATACTAGGCCATTCGAAGTTAATCCATTCGAAGGCAATAAACAAACAATTCAAAGGTAATCCATTTGAAGGAAATTTAACTTTGTCCAACCCAACCATTCGGAGGTAATCCATTTGAAGGAAATAAGCAAACCATTCGAAGATAATCCATTTGAAGGCAGTAAAACTTATCAAAACACATTTCTTAAAGGCAAAATATTTTAGATTAAAAACGATTCGGACACCTCATTAAAACCTCTCGCGCCACCAGGGTAGGAAATAGTATGCCCCTCTAATATTTACATTGAACTAAAACAAGTTAAATCTTTTACAATATAAGTTTATTCTTGATATGACCTCGGGTTCTTAGCATTCCATGGGTGCTTTACAAGATTTGCATCTTGATCGAGTAGCCTGTACGTTCCTTGTTTAATCTTTTCATAGGCGGTGTACGGTTCTTCCCAGTTCGGAGCCAGTTTCCCAAACTTATTTTCTTTAGTATGTAGAAACATTTTTCTCAAAACTTTGTCTCCTACTTCGAAGTCTCTCCTTCAAACTTTAGACGCATGCCTACTTCTCATCAAGCCTTGATAGTGAACGATTCTCAAATGAGTTTTATCCTTATTTCCTCATTCAGATCCAATCGATCCCTTACTACAATCTCATTATTCTCTTCGGAATAATTTTGAATCCTGAAAGACGGAAAAGTAGCTTTTATTGGTTCATACCTACATTTATTCCATAAACTAAAGACGCATACCTACATCTATTCTATAAACTAAATAAAATGGAAATTCTTGAGTAGCTGTGTGGGGAGTCGTTAGGTAGGCCCATAATAATTTGGCCATTTGCATGATGCACCCTCCAAGTTCTTATTCAGACCCATTAGAATCGTTCGATTTGCTACCTCAACTTGTCCATTGGCTTAATAATGAAAATGAGAAGAGAAACAATGATTAATTCCTCTCGATGTATATAATACCTCCATGTCTTTATTTTTTAAGACCGTTGTTTGTAGTAATACGTCTAGGAAAGTCAAACTACAATAGATGTTGGGAGAATAAATTTTATCACAGATGTGGAAGTTGTCCCGAATAGTGGTGCAGTTTCTACCCACTTGGAAAAATAATCGAAAGCCAAGATGATAGTAAGACATCCCCCAAAAGCCATCGAAAGTGGTCCAACTAAATCAAGGCTTCATCTATCAAAATGTACCACTTCGGATATAAACTCCATGGAAACTACCGGTACATGGATTGCATTTCAATACCTTTAGAAAGGGTCGCATCTTTTAGCCAAGTCTTTAGAATCTGCCATAATTGAAGACCAATAATACCCTATTAATAAGACCCTTCTAGTTAAAGCCTTATAGCCATAACGTGTCAACCCTTCCCCATCATGTAGTTCTGATAAAACAGTTCAGGATTCTTCAAATCCGAGGCAACGCAACAAAGGCTTGGTAAACGGTTTTTTATATAGAAAAAAACCCTTCTGAAAACCAAAATGTGTTTTGAATTTTAGCTTTTTGGCAGAAGTTTTATCCTCAGATAAAACTCCGTTCGTGATAAAATCTTGGATGTCGTACCTCCAATCTTGAGAAGCTATGGAAGATACTTGAAATTTCTCTTCCATATCAACCTCTATATCAAAACTTCTGATTATGGAAGGACATTATTGTACAAAGATCCAAGGGTACGCTTCGGAGTAGGCTATAGTGGCTATAGATTCAGCCATTGAATTTTCTGATCTTGACACATGTTCATACTTAACATACTTAAAACTGGTTGAGACTTATATTAGCACTTTTAAGTATTTCACCAAATGATATTTCTTGGTTTTAGATTGTCCTCATGAATAATTAACTGTGAATCTCTCAATAATCGGATCCTTTTGGCACCACATATTTGAGCCAATCTTAACCCGACTATTACTGCCTCATATTCTGATTTATTGTTGGATGTTTTAAAACTAAAATGTATTGTTTGGTAGATTGAATCCTTGAAGGGAGAAATAAGGAAAATCTCAGCACCATATTATATTGTATTAGATCGACCATCAGTTCGAACCACTTATTCATTCTTAGGCTTACTGACTCGTACTTCCTTATGAGGTCTTTTTGAATGAAATTCAACTAGCAAATCAGCCACACCTTGAGTTTTGATTGCAGTTTGAGGTGTAAAATCCATATCATAATCCCCCAACTCAACTGACCAATTAGTCATTCAATCTGATATATCTGATTTTTGTAACACATTCTTCAGAAGAAAAGTGGTTTGAACTGTGATGGAGTGTGCTTGAAATATGGCCTCATTTTTATGGCCGCTATTACTAATTCCAAAGTTAGTTGTTCCAACTTTTGGTATCTTTTCTCAGCTTCCAATAAGTTCTTACTAATATATTAAACATGGTGGGGATAATTATCAACTTCTCGTACTAATATTGCACTCACAACGTAATCTGACACTACTACGTACATATAAAGTCTTTCTTCAACAATAGGTTTGAATAAAGTTTTGAGTGAAGATAGGTGTCGCTCGATTTCGAGGAATGCTTTGTCACAATTTGGGGACCAATTGAAGTCTTTTGCATTTCTCAAGATTTGGAAAACTGGGCACATTTATCCGATGACCTCAAAATAAACTTGTTTAATGCTACTAATCTCCCAGTCAATGTCAAAACTTCTTTAGTAGTCTGAGGAGGATCCATGACTAATAAAGCATTCAATTGGTCTGGGTCAGCTTGGATTCCACTCTCACTTAAATTAGCCCAAAACTTTACCAGATCAGACACTTAAATTACATTTTTCACGAATTAATTTCAGGTTGACGACTTCTAGGTTAGAAAACGTTTCTTGGAGGTCAGATATGTGATCCTCCTCTCTAGGGATTTTAAACATCATGTCATCAATATAAACTCTTACATTTTTTTCCAATTTGTTTGGCAAACTCCTTATTAACCAATCGCTAGTAAGTAGCTCCAGCATTATTCAACCAAAAAATCATAATTTTGTACCAATGGAGCCCC
The DNA here is from genome assembly GCA_036936605.1 of Limnanthes douglasii subsp. nivea. Classification (NCBI taxonomy): domain Eukaryota; kingdom Viridiplantae; phylum Streptophyta; class Magnoliopsida; order Brassicales; family Limnanthaceae; genus Limnanthes; species Limnanthes douglasii. Next base: position 35,706,761 of record JAUPFV010000005.1, on the reverse strand, counting down.
ATATCAGTGATGAATGTACTGTGATCCTGATCGTTCGGATCCATCTGTATCTGAATATACCTGACAAAATCCTCCATAAAGGATATTAACTTATTCCTAAATATGGAATCCACCAACTGATCTATCCGGAGCATAGGAAAAGAATCCTTGGGACAAGCTCTAATAAGATCTGTAAAATCAATAAACATACACTTCTTCAACTATGGCTTTTATTTTTGAAAGGATACTAGGATTATTTAATGTGCCCCCATCTTAGTTAACCGATCCACTTCTTGAACTATGGCTTTTGATTTTTCTTTAGAAAAAACTCTCATTCTTTGAACCACCAGACCCGCATAGGATCTTACCCATAGTTTGTGGTGGATAACAGTTGTTGGTACTCTAGTCACATCCTCACTGCACTAAGCAAACACATGTAAACTCTTAGATAAAAAGAATAATAATTTTCCTTCAATTATAATGGTAGTTTGGCTCTGATCCTGATGTTTTTCCTTTCTACCAAATGATGAACTTCAATCTCTTCAATTGGGGTAACATCATTAGGAGTCTCTATTGGATCATCTATTTTATTCAATTCCATAGAACATTCTACTAATAGATATTCTCTCCCAGTTCCTACTGTTACTAGTGATTTTGGAGAAAGAGACTAGTGACACAATATTCCTTGCCACCTTTTGGTTGTTGCAGACCACCCCTACTTGATTTACAACATCATATTTTAAACATTGGTGAACACTGTATCTTATTAAGTGCATTCTAGATAACCAAAATCTGTCAAATATTGCTTTGTAAGATGATGGACAATCAACTACTAAAAACAAAACCCTTACAATTTTCTTGAATATCATTTTTTTCTAACAAGGCCTCACCTTCAAATTTTCTAATTACCTTAGCAGATTTGCTAGTAAACCCCACTATGGTTCTATTGACTGTTGAATAACCGAAGGATTTTTTTGTTTGTATATAGGCAGATAAAAATAAATTAAGCCAAACTACCCGTGTCAATAAATATCCTTCGTATTTTAGTGCCTTCAATTGATGCTTCTATTACCATATCATCTTTATGAGGGCCCGCAATTTCTCTTAGGACATCCTTGTCAAACATGATGAAATGAGAAGGGCCTTGATAGAGGTGTGTAGACATTTTTCCTTCTAACTAGGTAGTCAAACTGTTCAAATGTCTTTTTCCTGGAGCAGCTTGATGGCGCAGTTACAATATCTCCCCCAACAATAGGTAAAGATGCAAAGTAGTGGCATAGATCAGATACTTTCTATGTTATTTTTGTTATCACATTAACTTGATTCTGATCCGGATCAAGTTCTAAATACTCTGAATGCACATCGAATTATTCCATAATTACCATAGTATTTTCTTGTTTAGAAGCTTCCGTATTTTGTCTTTGAACATTTGGTGACGTAACTTGGGTTGTGCTTGAACTAGGCTGGGCACGGGTGTTAGTGTGTCTATTACCCCCTTTTGTTTTCACAAAAGCAGACAATTTCCCATTTCTAATCAATATATGCACCTCTTGTTTCAGGGCAATGAAATTTTTAGTATCATGGCCCACGTCATTGTGGTACCTATAAAAGCATGTGTTTCGATTTTATTTTGGGATCGAATCGGCGCTGGCCTTCGTAATTGCACAGAATTATTGATTCCATCATAGATGTGGCTATATTTTCAACTAATTCTGCAAACCATTCAGGTTGAGCCCACTGATTCCCCTTTGGTCTAAACTGTTGGCCCTGATTTGACTGACTATGTTTAGGCCGATGAGATCTTTGGCCCGGATTCCTTAGGATGATTGTTGACCATAACTTGAGACTGGGTACTAACTTGTGGAATAGAAGTTGTGGGAACATATTTATGTTGACGAGGTAATATTTACTTATTAATTTCTTACATTGTGATTTGCTTTCCGGCATGGTTCAATAATCCTCCCCAAGTAATTGCTTTCTTATGTAACTGAATCAACCAAATTTCCTGGCATTAACCAATGTCTTAGAGAAGCGATAACTACATGCTCAAAACAATCAGACAGTCCATCCTTAGTGTTCACAAAATGTCTTATCTAATCCTTTAAGGATTCATTTGGTTATTGTGCGCAATGAATTACGGTGTCACCGTTTCTTTTGAGCTCTTTACTATCCATAAACTTCCTTCGGAATGATATCCAAAACATGTCAAAAAATTTAATGGACCCTTGTGGCAATCTGTTATACCATTTCGAGGCACTTTCTTTAAGATTCTGAGAAAATATTCTGCACAACAACTTATCATCATCATTAAATTCATTATAAAAATTTTAAACTACTCGAGATGATTATTAGATCTTGGCTTCCATTATATTTCTCCATCTTCGATCTATCAAACTGCCTATGTAGATGTCCGAAAATAGTTTTTGAAAACAACGGTGACTGCCTTTAATTATATCATTCGCTAAACATATTCCCCTCATCAGAAGTGGCAAAGATACCCGGTTTGATTGGACAGCGAACTGATGACTTATCAAATAATCAATATTATGGTCAGCCAACCGTTTAACCTTGCCTTGATAACCTTTCTTTTTTCCTTTGCCCTTTCTATTCATTTTCTTCCCCGATGAATCCTTTTTATCTTTTTTTAGCATGTTTCTTAGTTAAATTTATTTCTTCTTCTTACGACCGTGGTCACTACTTGATGAGGGGGAATAAGAAATATTTGAATCTGATTTTTTGGTTGAGTTTCCAACAGAATCCGATGTGCTTGACAACTGTTTAGCGTGAAATTCTTTTTTTGTTCCTTTACAATATTTTGGAACTGATCACTCTTATCTTGTTTGTGATTGTTATCCGGTCAATCGGGCCTGAGATATCCTAATGGATTCATCCCACTTAACTCTTTTTTAGCATGCCTTTGGGCTTTCAGAGTTTCAATCTCTGCTCGCAGTAGATCACGTTCTTCTTACATGAAAAATATTTCTTATGTACTATGATTTGCATGAGACATGTTAGCATGCTCATTATTACCTCTTATTCTTTCATTCTCAAGTGGGGGATCATTTTTCATGTCGGGATCCATGCCTCAAAGAAATCTGAAGCATGATTTCCAAGTCGGGTTTTGAATATCGCTATTTGGGCACCTCACGCTTCCACTGTGGTCGTCAATTTGGTTAGATAATTCTCGATTAAAGGGTTTTGGCAGTAATTTGGAAGGTTAGGTATTAATCATAGAAATATTATTAAGGTGCTTGATTTTAATGTGTAGAGAGAGAAATTTTCCAACCCTCTTAAATGCGGTACTTTTGAGTATTTATAAATTAATGTTAGGTACATTAGCCAATTGGGTCAGGACATGGATTTGGGTCAGTTTGGTAGACTTTAGAGGCCCAAGATTAAGTGAATTAAGCACTCATCTTACTTTACTAGACACACAACTTACTTTGCAATGTTTTTATTATAAGTCTAAATGCCCTCTAAGAGAAATCAGAGCCACTTTAATATTTGGACCTCCAATAGAATCCAACCATATTAATATTATACCACAAAAATGACATAATCAATTAGAGGTTTAACAATTAGTACAAGATGTTGAACCTTTAGTGGAATTTCAAAAATAAAAGTTGATAACCCACGAGAAGTGTTACTGTTAGCTGGAGTTTTATATATTACAGTTGATGTAGATATTGGTAATGGAAAAATAACAAAAGTTGGAATTCATTTAAATTTATAATTTAAAGATGAACTTGTCAATTTTTAAAATTGAATGTTGATGTATTTTCATGTAGTATTGATGATGTTATTGAAGTTAGTTTAACAATTATATATTATGAACTAGTTATTGATATAAGCTTTAACAAAAGACAAATGCGATTGTAAAAGAGGTTGAAATAATACTTAAAATAGTTCATATGAGGGAGCCTAAGTACCCAACGTGGGTAGAAAATCTCGTCCACGTAAAAAATAAAAATGACTGTGAAGAATGTATGTAAACGTTACAGATCTAAATAGAGCTTGTCCTAAGGATTCTTTTCATTTTTCTCATATGTATAAGTTCGTTGATTCCATAGCAAGATAAATTTTATTAACAATTGTGGATGCTTATTCAAGGTATAATCATACCATGATTATACATCATTCATGATTGAAAGAGGGTTATATTATTAAAAGGTGATGTCGTCTAGGTTAAAAACTATTGGGTCAACATACCAGATGTCCGTTAAATATATTTTTGTAAATATTAGGTAAACATATGGAGACTTATATTGATGATATGATATAAAGAGTAATAACAAGGCTATACATATAATGGCACTACCTGAAACAAGTTGATAACCCTCAAAAATGTAATTTGAAATTGAACCCTTTGAAGTGTTCTTTTAGTGTACGAGTTGAAAATAATTTAGGATGTATGATTAGTAAGAGAGGTATTGATATTGACCATGTTCAGCTAAAAGCATTGTTGAATATGTCTCCATCTAAATCTATTAAAATGTGCAAAAATTAGCAGATCGTCTACCAACTTTTTTATGTTTTATATGTAGAATGTCATATAGAACTCATATATCTCTGAATTTTTAAAATATGTGAAAAACTTAAGTGAAATGAAGAATGTAGTAAATTTTTTGACAAGCTAAAACAATATTTGACTTCTGCATAAATTGTATCTACATTAGTATAAAGGGAACCTTTGTACCTATACTTGTCACTTTTAAATTTTGTTGTAAGTATTATGCTGACGAGTGAATATGACGGGGTTGAATAACCAAAATCTATATTTGAAAAAGATATCATTAGGTTTTGTTCTAGCTGCAAGAAAAATATGCATGTATTTCCAAAGTCATGTTATCATATTGTGTACTTATTTTCCTCTAAAAATGTTTTACAGAAGTTGAATAACTTGGGTTCACCTAACACGTTTCTCTATAAAGCTTGGAAAATATTAGATTTAGTATGAACCATATATAGAAATTCAAGCACACGTTTTGTCAGGTTTTATTAATGAATTTTGGGAAGAAAGATCAACCGATGAAGAAGAAACATTAGAAGAAATTTTGCAAAAAGATTTATAGTGGGTTGTACGAGCAGATTGGACGTCTCCATCAACTGGTGGAAGACCTGAAATTATTTAATAAACTCAATGTGGAGAATAAATTTGGTAATCCATTTAGTTTGGGTTTGTGGTTTCTAATAATGAAGCTAGTTATAAAGTAATTTTAGCATGAATGAAATTGGCTTGTATTTGTGAAACACAAAACATTTGGTTAATTTTTTATTTTAACATAGTAGTTAACCAAGTTAAAGAGTTACATAAGACAACACAAGAAAATATAAGGGGTTATTTTGATGTATTAACATAATTGGAGAAACAATTTGATAATATGGTATACAAGTAAGTTACACGTAAAATAATGTTAATGCAAATTTGTTTGCTAATTTTGGTTGTTTAAAAGAAAGTCCTTTGGTAATTGTATAAGAACATCCTTCTAGTGAAATATGGGTAAAAATTGAAGTATTATAATGTAATTTTGATAATGATTGCCTTCAAGAATATTTGTTATGTTTAAAGGATCAAAGATTAGTTACAGACCAATAAGGACAAAAAATGATGTATTTTGTTAATGAAGTGTCTTGTAACAAAATACAACTAAAGCTTTATTAAAATGTTTAGATAGAGAGAAAGCTTTCTTCATTTTAATATAATTGAATGAAGGATTTGCGGGGATTCATTATGGGTAAAAAGGTTGATAACACGTTTTATTTTAGTAGGATATTGATGGCAACGATATGAGAGATAGAACGGATAGCTACAAAACATAATAAAGAAGAAGAAGAAACAGAGAATAAATAAACCCTAACCCTAGCTTTATCGAGTTCTTGATTTCCAGCCATTAATGGTCGTTGTGCTTCTTTTTCCATGTAATTAAACCCTCTCCCAGACATGGAAGAAGGCAAAATCAACTCCCCTAATACCTATTTCAATTCCACAAGATCTTTTCATGGTAACATTTCCATGTTCGAAACTGAATTCTTCTGCTCAAGAAATAAAATCAAGTTCAATCTCTGAGACTTGATCCACCAAGAAATGAAATCCCTCCCTTCTCAATGACAATCGACATGGCTAATGTCAAATATAACCTTACATTTGAAAAATCAAACATAATAGATGATCCAATTAGGGAACCAGTAGTCCCAAAGTTCTTCTCTCGATCTTACGTCGAAACTCTGAAACTAAGAACTGAGGAATTTCATCATAGGAACGTATCAATCAATTACAAGATTGACCATTCAATTATCAATTTCGAACCTAAGGATAAATACTTTCTACATATTTGTCAAAGCACACACTAATTGGGAAGTTTGTTACTGGCAAACCTCCTATGGATACCATTAAATCTTTTATGGGTAAATTCAAACTTTCTAGGAATTATAGCCTTTATGTCTGGGATTATAGACATGTCTGTATCGAATTCGACATACAAGAAGACCTCAAGAAAATATGGCATAGATATATTTGGGTAATGGGTAGTAAAAATATGAGGCTATTGAAGTGAACGTCTCACTTCAACCCTAATCAAGAATGCCCAATTACTCGAGTCTGGGTAACTCTCCCAAACCTTCCAGAATTTATGTATAATGAAGCTACAATTGGTAAACCTTTAGGCTCTCTTCTAAAAATCTGGGTTCCATCAAATAATAGAGAAAGGCATAATTGATGTAGATTCTGGGTAGAAATCGACATATCCAAACCATTAATCTAGAAACTTTGGAAAATTTGGTGAATAAGAAGGCTACTGGTTAAATGTAATTTATAATGCTCAGCCTAGCAGCTATAGTACATGTTTCCATATTGGGCACTCTAAAATAGAATGCAAGAAAGGCTCAATCACACAAAAAAATGAATCCTTAAACCAACTACCTACTAATCCTAATGTAGATTATGAATATACTTCAAAGTTGAAATCTATCATAGTTAACATAGCTGACTTTAGCATTCAAAACGAGAACTGCACTGTTAATACTGTTTATGTTGAGAAAACTATTGTAAAGTCTAACCTCGATCACTTTGTTCTTGGGAAAACTCAAGAACCTGTAAAATCTCAAGATCTCTCTACAAGAACAAAATATTGAAACTCCAACCTGATGGCTAATGATTATGAAATAATTAGGGTTTTACTCACAATTGATAGAAGAATTTTATTTGAAGATCAGCTCCCTCCTAATGAATCCTCATATCCAACTAAATAAATTGTTGGAAGTCTCCTTGGTACTCCTACAAACAAAAAGGAAAAAAAAGGAAAGTGAGTTCAGGAAGGTTGGAACGAAGAAAAACAAGAAGCCTAAAAGCTGGAACCATAATGGTCCCTTTTTATCCAAATTAAATTGTTAAACCCTCTTCATCCATCAAATGAAAATCTCCATTTTAAACTGTAATGTGAGTGGGCTGGGAAACAAAGAAAAATGAGGAGATTAAAATCCCTAAAAAGTCTGTAAAACCAAGCTTTGTGGCAATCTAAGAGCCTATGATTCACCTTTATAACCTTTAATTGGTCTCAAATAAATAGAATTTTAATTATTTCACTGGGAACGTTAGCAATAAGATCTGGGTAATGTGGCATCAAGATTTTAAAGTGAAGATTCTCTTCAATGAAGAGCATCTCTTACAAATAAACATTCACTACCCTTCCCTTAACAAAAAATTCAGAGCCATTGTTGTATACGCTAAATGCAGTAGAGAGCTCAGAATGACTCTCTGGGACAGCCTAAGACCCTTAGATGATCCCTCTAAAGAATGGATCATTTTTTGTGACTTTAATGCCACTACAAATCCCAATGAGCAGCTTTCGTGTACCTCGATTTGCTCCATAAGTATTGAGATTTCAAAAATGATATCATGGACTGTAAACTCCTTGATGTTGGTTACTCTAGTCCAAGATTCACCTGGTCTAATGGAAGGAAATAGATCGCCTGGATAGAGTGCTCTACAACTCTCTTTGGCTGAATTATTTTGACAACACCTCTGTTTTTCATCTAGCTAAAAACTTCTTTGATCATTGCCCTATTATTATCACTATCTCTTCCAATTCAGAAAAAATTAAATCCTCATTTAAGTTTGTTAATATGTGAGTGATGCATCCAGGATTCCTTGATCTAGTTGAGAAAAGATGGGCTGGGGACATGTTAGGGAGCCCTCTCCAAAAGTTCTGGTATAAGCTCAAAATGCTTAAATCTGACCTTAGATCATGGAAAAAAAAGTCTTTAGGAATGTTTTAGATGATATTAAGCAATTTGAAGAGGAAATAAATTCCAGGGAAGCAACCTATCAAATTTCTAACTCTCCTAATGACAAAGCTCTACTGGATAAGTGATACTCGCCTCATCTTACTTTTTAGGGAAGAAGTCTACTGGGAACTGAAAGCTCCCTCTATGTGGTTGAAGGACAATGATAGAAACACAACAGTCTACCATAATTTTGTTAAAAACAGGCCAAGAAAAACAGAATCAACCCTATATGGGACGAGACTATGTGGCTTGAATCCTAGGAAGCTATCACCAATTATGTTATGGATTATTTTCAGTCTCTTTTGACTGACTCTTCTAGTGTCAATGCTATTGATGACCTAAAAGATCTTATTCTTAATCTATTTAAAGATGAAATTCTAAGCTAATGATCATTCATAATTCTAATGAAATCTCTGTTATGATTAACTCCCTTAATTTTATTTGTGTTGCAAGGGCTGATGGATTCAATGGAAAATTTTACAAAACTTTTGTTGGAATATCATCTCTAAGGATCTTTGTGAAGCCATCCTTGATATTTTCAAAGGATGCTTGATTTCTAATGGTATTCAATCTACTTCTATTTGTCTAATTCCCAAGATCTCCAATCATAATTCCTTGAAAGAATTCATACTCATAAGCCTAACTACAATACTAAGTAGAATCATATCAAAGATCATCAACTATAGATTGGCTGAAATTCTACATAACCTAATCTCTCAAGAATGGGGTGCCTTTGTCAGAGGCAAAAGTATTCAAGAAATCATTATTATTGCCCAAGAACTAAGCCATGATCTTAACTCAAAAACCATGGGGAGTAACGTTATCCTAAAGATCGACATGGCCAAAGCCTTCGATAGGCTTAACCACGGGTTTGTCTTTACAATATTGTATTTCTTTGGGTTTAACACTAATTTTCTATCTTTGGTAAACAATTGTATCAGCAATGTTCATTCATCCATTATCGTAAATGGTGAAATGAACGGATACTTCAATACTACCCAGGGTTTGAGGCAAGGAGATCTACTGTCTCCAAGCCTTTTCATTTTGGCATAGAAGTATCTCATAAAGGGCATCAAGAAATTAACTGAAGAAAACATGAATTTAAGATACAATTCTAGAGGAGATCTTATCAAACCGTGTCTTTCCTTTGCTGAAGATTTCAAGATTGCAATGGTTCAGTCTCTTCTATTCTCCAGATCAATAATATTATGTCCCACTATCAAAGAGTTTATGGTCAGTTTATCAACAATGACAAATTAAAGATTATTGTTTCTAACAATATGCTTATTCAGAGAGTTCAAAATTTAGAGAAATTGTTGGGAGTTAAGCACAAAATTATGTCATTCAAGTACTTGGGTTCCATTATCAACTCATCAACCACAATTAGTAACTTTTAAGACTTGATTTCCAAGATAAGAAATAAAATTTATGATTAGGATTTGGCTTTACTCTTCTTTGGTGGAAGACTAACGTTGATCCAGTCTATCCTGTTTGTATATCCCAATTACATGATTCAGCATACTACTCTTCCAAATACTGTCATATCTAGAATAGAGAAAATTTTCAATAAATTTTTGTGAGAAATAAAGAGAACAATCAAACTATCACCTGGTCAAAGTGGGATCGCTTATGCAAACCTTACGAAGAAGGGAGCCTAAATGTAAGGAAGCTAGAGGAATCTCAGGAAATCTATTCTTTCAAACTCTGGTTCATTTTCAGAACCCATGATTCCTTATGGGCAAAGCTGATGATGTCAATTTACAGCAGAAATGCCCATCCTATTCTAGTTCCTTCCCCAACTAGAAAATCCAAGTCTTGGACTGGAATCACAAACATAAAGGATAAGGCTAAAAAGTTTATTTTCCGGAATCCTGGTTTGGGCATCATTGATTTCTGGCTAGATAGTTGGTGCTCCAAGAAACCTTTTATTCACTTCAATGAGCCTGATGATAAAATTTGGATGTGGAATGTTGAAAGAGTTAAAGTTAATTAGATTATGGGTCAATGGAGAATGGAACCTTGACGATCTAAATCACTCTGCTACTCTCTCTGAAGTCTAAAAAATTAGGAAGTTTTCCCTTTACCATAATCAGATACAATCAACTGGTCTCTCTCTCTCTCCTGATGGATCTTTTAACTCAAAAATTATGTGGAATTCTATCAGAACAAAGGGTAATAAATCCAATCTCTTTAAGAAGACATCAAACTCTGTCACACCCTGAAAATATTCATTCTTCTTATGGAGAGCCCTTTTTAACTGGATTCCTTCTGACTCCTCTCTTCAAATGAAGCATTTTCATCTAACCTTAAAGTGTCAATTCTGCAACAACTCGGAATTGACAAACCCTATTCTTGTTCAATATACTTAATCCTTGGAAATCTGGAATTTTTTCAGCTCTAACTTCAAGATTCACATTTTAACCAATATGATATTTTTCCATCTCATCAGATCTTGGTATTGGTCTACCTCCAAAGATTGTGACATAAGAACTATTCAGCCCTCAATTATATCCTGGGTAATTTGGGCTTCCCATAACAAAAAGAAGCACTAAAATCAGAATCGCAACATTAAGTTCATGATTGACCAGGTAATCTTCATTCTTTCTGGTCTAGACAAAGCTAATCTGCTTAAGAATACTCACTTGAGTATGGACTATAAGGCTGCTATCAGTTTGGGTTGTATGAATCATCTTTCTAGCTCCAGAGTCCTCTTATTTCTCAAATGGAATAACCATAAAAATAATTGTTTCAAGCTTAACACTGACGGTGCTTGTAACATCTTTGGAGAGGCCAGTGGTGGGGGCCTTATTCAAGACCATAATGGCAGCATTATCCTGGATTTTGGTAGAATCTACGGCAAAAACCTTCCAAATGTCGTTGTGCACAGTCCTGTTGGATGGTCTGCAAATTTGTCATTCTGTAAACATCTCTAATCTAGACATAAAAATCGCCTCCAAAATCTTAGTAGAATTACTTCTTCATGGAAAAACCACATGGTACTTATAACCCATCATCATCTACTGCAGGAAGCTAATTCACTTTTCAATGACCATCCTTCGGGAACAGAACAAAACGGCTTATTGGATTTCGAAATAAACCCTTAAAGAAAAGAAAAAGATGAACTTCACTATTGCTCACACTGAATCCTCTCAGAACAATTACCTTACTCGGGAGTTTGGAAACTGTATCCTTCAGATTTAGCCCTTAATGTTAATCGGCAAGCTTGGCTCCGCTATTCAATGGTTAAGTTGGATTCGCATCTCCTTGGATCTCTGATCCTCCAGTCGATTGTTGGTCATATCAAGCTGAAGATCTCATGGTTCTCTCTTCTCCTTCCTGGAATTCATCTCTCGATCTCTTCGACTTCTACCACAACGGCAATTCAAAATCAGACGTATCCCTAAGTCTTTTGGGATTCCCTACTCTCACTTCTTTCAATAAAAGCAATTTAACGGTAAAGAAAAAAAAGTAGAGGTCCTAAAAGGACGCTATTAAATGGAAACTTGAAAAAAAAATCATAATTTCCTTTTTACTTTCTCTTCCATCTTACATAAAAGATCCCAATTTCTACTACTTTCAATTGTGTCTACATGCCTTTTGGCCCGTGGCCATTGGAACCTTTTACCAAGACGTCGTTTCCGATAGTCCAATCTGATGGATTTTAATCCTCCTGTATTGTGTGAATATAGGATTATCTGTTTCTTTAGAATGTAGGATTGCGTTAAAAAATGAAACAGAGACAACAAAGTTTATGTGAAAAGGTTAATTCATTTCACTAACATAATATCTTATATATTACATTGTAGAATAACTGAAATATAAACGGAATAAAACGGCTTCAAACTGCTTGATCCTATCTATCAAAGCCGTGTTTGGAGTTTCTGTTTTTCCGAAATAGCGACTACATAATTTAATCTTACATTTCTCTCCCTCAATTTTGTAGTCACTCGATCATCCATCTTCAAATCTGACTTCTCATTTAACATAAGTATCGAAGTTTATCTCCGTTGCAAGCAACGTAGCTTCTTCCTCCACTTGCTGAATTAAGTGAACTTTGTTTTCTGTCTTGTACCCACAATTTACAGCAAAATGACCATATTTATGGCAGTTGTAACATCTGACCTTTTTTATGTCAAAGGTGGAACCATGTTTCTTATGTCTCTCACCTTCCTTGCTGGAATTATTTTTGCCTCGACCCTTTTCCATGTCTCGGCCTCCTCCATTTCCTGGGCCTCTTTCTCTGTTACTCGGACTGCCTTGATCCCTGTTTTGCATATCTGTCTTCGCGTACAAGATTTTTTTAACACCTTTCTTTTCTTCAAACTTTGTCATCTTATCTTCAAAGGCTTTTAAAGAGCCTATGATTTCTTCTAGAGACTTTGAGGAGATATCACCAAACTTTTCAATAGTTGTGGCTACTGACATAAATTTTCATGACACCGATCTTAGCAATTTTTCGATGACATAACTGTTGTCAACGTTTGCTCCAAGAGACCTTATCTTACCGACTATCATGGTCATCTTTCTGGTATACTCATCAACAGATTCATTCTCAACCATGTCCATGCTGTCTAGTTCTCTTCTTAACGCTTGAGTTCTAACTTTAATAGCACGATCTGCTCCAACATGAGTCTCTTTCAACGCATCCCACACTCCTTTTGCGGTGTCTTTATCCAGAATTTGATATAACGTCTCTTCATTCAATCCTTGGTAGAGAACAGCGAGTGCAAGTTGGTATGTTTGTGTGTTAACCATTGACACCACTGCTTCCCAAACTCCCTGGATGCGCATGAAAATTTTCATCTGCATAGCCCATACTTGGTAGTTTGTATCAGACAGTTTCGGGTACTGGAATGATAGAGATTTTTCCCTCGAGACAGATCTACCTCCAGAAACTCCTGTATGCATGCCTCCACTGCCCCTGACCACACTGGCGTAACTATCATCCCGTCCTGGCGTATGCGACATTGCGGCTCTGATACCAATTGATGGATTTTAATCCTCCTGTATTATGTGAATATAGGATTATCTGTTTCTTTAGAATGTAGGATTGTTAAAAAATGAAACAGAGACAACAAAGTTTACGTGAAAGGGTTAATTCATTTCACTAACATAATATCTTATATATTACATTGTAGAATAACTGAAATCTAAACAGAATAAAATGGCTTCAAACTGCTTGATCCTATCTATCAAAGCCGTGTTTTAGCGTTTCTGTTTTTCCGAAATAGCGACTACATAATTTAATCTTACACAATCTGTGGCAGGAAATCCCTTGGCTTCGTGTCCGTTTGCAGAAGCATGGCTCCTCATGCCTGCTAGTCCCGTTTTCAACTAAACCCTATTTTTCTAGCTTTTTGCTTACTGGTAGGGCCTTCATTGCCTCTCCTGGCACCGCCCCCTTAGCCCAGTTAATTATCGAATCTTGCTTTCTGCCATGTTACTATGTTCTTGAAACGTGGGGGACATATTCTCCACAAGGTGTGACTGTCAATCACCTATCGGTTAAGGAGCATCATTGCCTTGGTGGTGATAGTAAGTCTCCCATTAGCGTGCGTCATACCCAGCGGTTTCCAACCCTGGAAGTGCTGCCCCTGATGGACCTTACTAAGATAAGTCAAACCTCGGTGGCTACTTCCATCTCTTCTCTAGGTGACCCAGCTTCTTTCCACCAGAAAGTTATGGTTCTGTCGACAACCAAGAAAGTTTTCAAATTCTAGGATGCATTGGCTCCTCATTCTGTGATGGTCTTTAAACGGCTGGATATTAATTCCCCCTTCTCGAATCTCGCATGCGACCTCCGAGGTAGTTGGCGATAGATTTGGTTTTTCCGTTTCTGTGTCTCTAATTTTTCTCAAGACATCTCTTAACTTCAGCCTTAGGGTTTCATGGCTCGCGATGGTTGGTGTAAATTATAGTCCCTGTAATCAAACAAAAATACAGACAACACAAGACAGACTTAAGAAATGAAAGTATACTTGAAATGAAACTGTTTTACCACACTTTAAATATTACTAGAACTTTGTTTAATAGACTAATACATAACAGTTAGCCGATCTTATCTAAATAACTGACCTAATAACTTATAATAACCGTGTTCAATATTATCTAACATTTTCTCTCTTAAGATTGAACACAATTGTTGTTTTTCTACTTGATCATCTGCACACCACTCTTTTCTCTCATCTCCAGGAACTTCTTCCTTGATAGCGACTTTGTGAGAATATCAGCACGTTGATCTTCTGTGCAAACATGTTGGATTGCAATCATTCCTGATTCAATACGGTCTCTAATTTAGTGGAATCGAGTATCAATGTGCTTGCGTCTCTCATGGTGGACTGAATTCTTGCTCAATGCGATTGTGGACTGATTATCTATCTTTAGAACCACTTGATTAACCTTCTTTTTTAATAAATTTGCCAGCAATCGTCCCAGCCACACTCCTTGACATGTTGTTGCACAGGCAGCGATATATTCTACTTCACATGAAGATAACGCAACAACCGTTTTGTTTTTGTGAACACCAACTAACCGGGTTTAACCCAAGAAAGAATATTACCCCTGTAGTGCTCTTCCGATCATCAACATCACTGGCTAGATCACTGTCAGAGTAACCTAACAGCTCCAAACTTCCTTTCTTTTTCTCATAAACGCAACCGAGATTTAAAGTTCCTTTTACGTACCGTAATATATGCTTTACTGCAACCATGTGCTCCGTTGTGGGCTTCTCCATGTATCTACTCACCATGCCGACAGAGAATGCTAAATCTGGGCGCGTATGCAGTAGATACCTTAAGCTGCCAACAATGCTTCGGTATAGGGTTGTGTCTACTGGTGGACTTGTGCTTTTCTTGCTCAGTTGAAGACGAGGTTCCATCGAAATTTGTGAAGGGTTACAATCTTTCATGCCGCATTTTTCTAACACCTTTGTTGCATATGCGGACTGGTTGAGTGTGATCTTCTTAGAACTTTGACAGACTTCAATCCCCAAATAGTAGCTTAGTAAACCAAGATCACTCGTACTAAAAATCTTTTTCATCTGAGATTTAAACTTGTTTATATCTTGTATGCTCTCTCCAGTGATGACTAGATCATCCACATAAACTCCAACTATCAAATTCCCTTTTCCTTGGCTTCCTTTGTACACAGCATGCTCGAATGAACACCTCTCAAAACATAGTGTTTTCAATGACTTGTCGAGTTTTGAATTCCAAACTCTAGGTGCTTGTCGCAATCCATACAATTGTCGTGTGCAGTTTTAATACCTTGTGCTCTTCTCTTTTTTCTTCAAAACTTGGCGGTTGAGTAACGTACACTTCTTCTTCCAACTCCCCGTTGAGGAAGGCTGACTTTACATCCATATGATGCACCTCCCATCCATGGTGTGCTGCGATAGAAATCAGAAAATATACCGTCTCTAGCCGAGCAACAGGGGCAAAAACTTCATCAAAATCTACACATTGTCGTTGAATGTACCCTTTAAACCAATAGGTTTGTGGCTGTCAGGTAATGGAACGAGCTTCCAAGTTTCATTTTCTCGAATAGAAGAAATTTCTTCCTCCATTGCTCTTCTCCAATTCGGATAAGCCTTGGCTTCTTCAAGAGTTGAAGGCTCATGAGTCCCGAATACTCCAATTCTATTGGGAAGGTTTCATCGTAAAGTTCTTTGATGTCACGCTTACCCCGTGGTCCTTCGGATGAACTCTCATCAAGTGTCGAGGGTTGTAGTTTTTCAGTTGATACTGAATCTTCAAACGTTGCTGCTGGAGTATATGGTGAATTCAAAACAGATGTTTTGGATCTTGTGTTTATCACTGGTGTAGCATGCTGATTTCGGTTACCGTTTATTTCGTGTTTCGGTTGTGGGAAATCTATGCCGAAATCGTTGACACCTTCTTTATCTTGGAGATTTTTTGTATCAGATGTGCTTGTTATGGTAAAGTAAGGTGCGGCAAAAATGTTCCCTTTTTTCGTTACTGGAAATTTGCTCCACTCCCACTTTTTCTCCTCTTCGAACACGACGTCTCGTGTTACGACTACTCGTTTTGACTTCGGATCAAACATCCGATAGCCTTTTGTATTCGAATCATAACCAATAAACACCATCTGCTTGCTTCGGCCTGCAAGTTTTGAAAGGTGAGTTGTAACATCTTTTACATGTCCGACGCATCCAAAGATACGAAAATGATCAACACTTAGCTTGCGGTTATAATATGCTTCATAGGGAGTTTTGTCGAAAATGTTTTTTGTTGGGGCTCGATTTAGGAGATACACGGCAGTTGATACCGCTTCCCCCCAAAATTCGTCTAGGATTTCCATGCTTTTCAACAAGCTCCTTGTCATGCCAACCACAGTCTGATTTCTTTGTTCAACAACTCCATTCAGATGAGGAGAATACGGTGCCGATAGATAATGCTTAATTCACCACCACGATCAGTGCGCAGAGCTTTTAACTTACTGTTTTTCTTTATTTCTGCTGCAACTTTCACCTTTTTAAATACCACAAATGCTTCGTCTTTGTTTCGGATCAGTACCTGCCACATAAATCTTGTACAATCATCAACCAACAGTAGGAAATAACAGTTACCTCCGTGTGTGGTAGGAGTTATTGGCCCGCACAAATCTCCATGCCACAGATAAAGCGGTGCTTTTGCTCAGAATTTTGCCACTGCTGGAAATGGGTTTCGATGTTATTTTCCAATCAAACGACCATCACAGATGCGGTCCTTATGCTCGATTATGGGCGAACCGTGGACCATCTGTTTCTGACTTAGAAGCTTCAAGGCTTGAAAGTTCACATGCCCGTACCTTGCATGACATCTCCATGCATTTTCTTTGTTCCTTATCATAAAACATTCGGGTAGGCTTGGTGCTATATTAAATTCATACAGCCTGTTGCTTGACCTGTTCACTTTTGCTAATAGCCTTTGTGATCTGTCAAAAATACTCATAACACCTCTTTCAGCCATAACCTTACATCCGTTTTCATCAAGCTGACCAATGCTTATAATATTACTTTTCAACATCGGAATGTAATAGACATTAGTAAGTATTTTGATGCTCACCTGTGAAGTCTTCAAACAAAACCAAACCTCTTCCTTGTATTTCTAATGCCGAACCATCACCAAATTTGACTCCCTTTAATAGCACTGTCAATTTCAGCAAATTTTTCGATACAACCGGTCACGTGATTACTTGCGCCCGAATCTAAATACCAAGTCTTCTCTCGGGTGTTTTTAAACTTTGGCACTACCTTTTCTTCGTGCAGTAACACTTGCTTGTTTTTTACCTCATGGCTGAGAAGACGAGTTTCGGCCATCAACAGTGTCGGTTCATCTTCGGTTTGCATTGTAACAAGGTTGGCTCTTTCTCTTCGGTTTGGTTTGAGACATTCTTTTGCAAAGTGACCATAATCATTGCAGTTGAAACACTTGATCCTGGATTTGTCGAAGTTACGTGGCTTTCGGTCTTCGTTATGACATTCACCATTTCCCCGACCTTTACCATAACCACGCCTACGACCACGTCCTCTCCCATGACGTCCTTCTCTATGGTTACTGCTGGAACCTTCATATCTCTTTCCCTTTGGGATTCTTGCGTCTGACTCGACATGGGTATAGAGTAACTGATCTCCACTGTCTCTTGAGTTCAATCGTCCTTTAATCCCTTCTTCAAAGGTTCTGAGGCGACCGATTGCTTCTGAGACCGACATGTTCTCACAATCGCCAAACTGCTCAATCGTTCCGATAATATGGAGAAATTTATCGGGAACAGCACTAAACAGTTTTTCAACAACTTTTCTTTCGTCGAGTGTTGTCCCGAGTGAGCGGATCTCGCCTACTAGCGTAGTAAGCTTCATTGCAAAGCCATTTATCGTCTCTGAGTCCTCCATCTGTAACTTATTAAATTGACGTTTCAATACATGTATGCGTGCCTTCTTGACACGATTGCCATCATCACATCATCACATCATCTGGCATGGCTTGAGAAATGGCTACCATGGCACCTTGATATTTGTCGACTTCTGTGTCTTCACCTTCGATCACTGACCATACTCCTAGCGAACGCAAGATTATCTTCATCTTGACAGCCCATATGTCGTAGTTCGTTTCGCTTAACGTTGGATATTGGATCGGTATTGAGGCTCCTCTTGTCGTCGATTTGAAGACTGTAACTGCTTTTGATTATTCTCCATCGATGTCATCCATTTCTTTGGCAACACATGCTCTGAAACCAAATGAAAATTATGGTCCCTGTAATCAAACAAAAATGCAGACAACACAAGACAGACTTAAGAAATGAAAGTATACTTGAAATGGAACTGTTTCACCACCCTTTAAATATTACTAGAACTTTGTTTAAATAGACTAATACATAACAGTTAGCCGATCTTATCTAAATAACTGACTTAATAACTTATAATTACCGTGTTCAATATTATCTAACAGTTGGGTGGTTTTTGAATGTTGGCCGGAAGGATCTCGGAAAGGACTCACCGTCTTTCTTCATCCATCACTATTTCTCTCCTTTCATGCTCTCGATCGATGTCTTGAAGCCTCAGTACACCGATGTTGAGTGTGATCCTTCTTTTGATAACAATCATGCGGCTTCAGACAGCCGGAGTGGTGCTCATACCGTCGTTGTAGTGCTGAGTCCTCCCGTAGACCCCAGTTATCACATACAAGGTAAGTTTTCGATCTCTTTATCGTGTTTTGTGGCCTTCACTGTTATCGGGGGCTTTAATGTTAAGTGAGCGAGAAATTGACAATGGTTGCTCCTATGATGTTGAAATCCATAATCTCCATTTGAGCTATCACTGCCAGAGTAAGGATTTGGGCCTTCTTGTCGGATCCAAGTTACTAAAAAATGGCTTTTGTATGTCTTTTTTTATAAAGAATTCATGTTCCCTTTCTTTTTTTCTTTTTTCCTTTTTTTTTCTTTTTCTTCTTTTTTTTTCTTTTTTTCGGAGGGAACCCGCAGCCGCTACTCAGAGTGCAATGAGTGTGCACAGGGTAAACCATCAGTCTGACGCGATAGCCTGCAAACCAACGCCAGAAGGTAAACCACATAAAGTGACAGACTCAGCCGAGAAAGTGTATGTAGAGGGACTCGAACTCATGATCTTTTAGTCATAAGAATGCCATACTCAACCAACTCGGCTACCCCCTTGGGGGCCATGTTCCCTTTCTTATTAAACGATAAAAGGGGTATGACCGTAGGTCTTTGGACATTTTCTCCAATTTTACACCCAATTTTTATTAGTGTCAGTTTTTTTAGTTTCGAGTGTTAAAAAAATGTTTTGATTTTTTTTTTAAGAAATTATCTTCCAACTTTCATTTAATTATAGAACTCTCTTTAATGTCCAAAAAGCATAAATTCACCCACATCACAAAACGACCTATTTTACTAACTTGATCCAAAAAATTACTATGATTTGCATTAATTATATCTTAAATTCCCTCAAATCACAAAAAAACCTTGTACTACTACGAGTTGTGTTTTGATTTTGGTAATTAGGGAATGGAGGTTGCGGATGGATCCGAGGAAGCTTTCAGCATTGGTTAAGTGGATCAAGAAGACTGGAAAGGATAACGGCCTGCTTATCAACATAAAACGTCGCGATAATGTAAAGAGTAGAAAGAATCCTCGGATATTTTCTCAATGCGAGAGGTCGGGAAAGTATACTCCGACGGTGGTCGAACAAAATCGTAAAAGAAATTCGACGGGAGTAAAAAAAAATATTGTCCATTCTAGCTAAAGGCATCGTTGGTAAAACCGGATCAATGGAAGTTAGAAATTGTTTGTGGAATTCACAACCATGAGAGTTTGAAATAGTTTAACGGTCATTCATACGCATGAACGAAAATGAGATGGAATTTGTAGAACGGTCAGCCTATATCGTAACATGCCCTAGAGAGATATTGAACGGTGTTAAGAAGTTGAATGAAGATAATGTTTCTTCCATGCGCACTAACTACAACGTTAAGCAGAAAAACTGGGGTTTGACGAAGGGGGTCGGTCACAGCTGCATAATCTGTTAGGAGATCGTAAGAGGCATAATTATTATGAATGGCATAAATTTCGTGAAGACGAGGGGAATTCATTACTCATATATTTTTTGCGCATCTAGTTAGTGTTGATTTGTTACAGATATTTCCAATACTGTTGATCATGGATAGCACCACTAAGATCATAAGATATTGGATGTCGTTGTTTAAGATCGTATGAGTGACATCTAATGGTTTGACATACTGTGCTGCTTTTGATTTTAAGTCTGGAGATAAATTAAACAACTTTAAATGGGTAATAGAAAGTTTACAATCGTTGATTGTTGCTCACAGGATTCAAGAACCGTCCGTGATTTTGACAGACAAAGATTTAGCGTTGATGAACATCGTAGATGTAGTCTTCCCAAAGACAACGCACATGTTATGCAGTTGGCACATAAACCAAAACGTTCAGGGTATGCAATGAAGTATTTCTTTGACAAAAAAGATCATGCAAAGTTTGTGTATGCTTGGAAAAAGATAGTGTACACGCCATCAAAAATTGAATTCGATCACGCTAGGATTGAGATGTAGTTTGACTACAAAGAATATCATCTTGCAATCAAATACACTAAGAAGTCTTGGCTTGAAAAATACACTAATAAATTCGTTGTTTGGAAAACAAACAAGTTCATGCATTTGGGACATTTCAAGACAAACTCGGCCGAGAGCGCTCATTTTAACTTGAAGTGTTACCTACGAATGAGAAAACTTAACTTTGAGTTATTTTAGGCGAGGGTGAATTTATTTTTCAAAATCCAACAGTCTGCAATTCGATCTTCTTTCGAACACGAGTCGTTACATAGCATATCATAAATTTGCAGACAAAAGTTTTTACAAAATTTGAGATAAGGTTTCCCACTCAACGTTAGAACTCTTTCTTACTGAATTAGAAAGTTTACAAGATTGCGAAAAAATCGCTATCTGAGATGGGGTGAATGTTAAACACAATACAACCAATGATGTTTGCATATGTTCGATAAGATCTACACACGGTATATCATGTTGTCACCAGATTCATAAGTGGTGTAATAATGGAAAAGTTGCACCTTTAGAAGCGTTTCACGACCATGTGCTCGTACGGATCGAAGACGACCTATAAAATAAAAAAATATATAACATTTAATTATAAAAAATATGATTAGTGAAAGATAAATTACTTATATAATTGGTCACTTACGTCATTCTCCTTCTGATCCGAAAAAAAGTGAATGTATCATGGATTTTGGGTGGATGTTCGATCCTATAATCATCTTAGGTAGCCACCTGACAATCCTCGGATGCCTTAAACGTAGTATGGGTTCTCTGGGGAATTCAATGTGGAGGATTGATCATATATCTAGAAGTCTAGCATGGCAAAAAATTCGTATAAGTTATAATTTTAAGCTTTTGAAACATCCCCGAAAGCACGGAATATAAAGGTCGATGTACTAGTCTCCCATGTTATGTCCCACAAACCTGAATCCATGTTATCCAACCCATACAGGTAGTCATCCTTCACTCTCTTTTAACTAGTATCTGCAAATATGGTGCACCCAAATAAGAACATTAAGTATGCTCGTGATATCTGACGGACAATATCATCGTCAATCTGCTCAAGGTAGTGGCTCTTGGAAAATGTCTCACACAACCATTTTATCTTCAACCTAACACTTCTAGTAGACTCCAGTTATGCGCGGATCTCTTCGACAGAGAGTTCCAACATACTCGCATAATATCCAAAATCCTCTTTGCATGAGGTCGTAACCACATCCAGAGTCCTACCAATTACAGGGAGACCTGTAATGCAGCTAACATCATCTAAGATGATGGTCATCTCCCAAAAGCTAAAGTGAAAATTATTGGTCTCGTGATGTCAACGCCAAACAAATACCTTATTTAGTATAAAATGAGTGAAGTGCTAAGGTAGATGAGCAATGAGTGCTCTGAAAGGAGTACGATATAAGTGATGTTGCACCTCTGGTTGGGCGCTCAAGTCCCACATATGTAGCATATTATAATGTGTATGTACGCGTAAAGAACTACACTATTGTAAATAAACAGTAAGTAAGAACACATATGAAAGTAAAACTTAACTAACAAAAACGTATAATAACTTGATACTTACCTGGATGACGAATATATGGAACGTCTCGTGATCCTTGTAGTCAGGGAAGAGCAATATCTTATTTCATCTCAAAAATGCAAACAACTTTATTTGTGCATCTGTATGGATGGCATCAACCTCCTCTGCATCCAAGATATCAGGCTCGGGGTCATTAATAGCATCCATCATAATGTTAACTGATGGTGGTGGTGTTGATGTATGTGTTGGGGTCGGTAAACAATGATCGGATGGTGGCGGTGATGTATCCACTTCAGATGATCGATGTACTGTAGGTGATCGTACAGGTGGTGTGTCACGCCTTGATGAGCCCCGAGCAGCCTCGTCAACTTTTTTCTTAAAAGTTTTTTAATTCGTTTGCCATTTGTGAATGCGGCGCCATGACCGCTCGTTATGTTCATCCTCTAACTGATTCTTCTTCGACTTTCATTCACGTTTTTTTCTTCTTCAGAACATTATACATTTTGCGTTATCTTGTAAGCACTTTAAACTAATCATTCGTCATACCATATAGTTAGAATTTAAACATTTTTGAAATCTAAATGTTTACAAAATAGTATTCAATAATCCCCCCCCCCAATGATTGAGTGTATCATCACTTATATAGGTCTCACAATATCTTTCTCCATTTCTGCTATTTATGGATTTGATGATGCCTCAAATCGTGTTATGTTTTAGAATAACCTTTTAAGTTTTTATCTTTTAATGGCTCATTGTTTTGGGCGATTTCAACACCATTTGTAAACCATATAACTGAACCTGAAATTTAGACCTTTGGAATTCCTCAATTAATGATTTTAACTATTTTTTTACCATTGCCAGCTTTTCAATCTCAGTTCAGTCCTCTTGGTTGAATAAATAAGCTAATAACCCTATACATTCCAAATTAGACAGGTATTCATCAGTAGTCAATAAAATGATATATTCCATAGTTCTTTTGCGCATTATGGTTTTACATGTGCCTCTAGCCATACTTAAATTTCCCTTTTCCTTAATATCCCTTATTACACCGTCAAACGATCATTTTGCTGCTTCAACATATGGAAATCTCATCATGATTACAATTCCAATATTTGCACTAGCTGAAACCTCCATGTTAACGGTTCAAATGTATGAATTATCCCCGCTAAACTTAATCATCTCCAACCAGTTTTTTCCATTCTCAACAAAAAACAATTTAGTAATCTAGTGAAAGGCCCTCTCCCGCCAAAATTTTCATCTTCCAGTCTATCAAAACTTGGCAGTTGCCCCCAAAACTCCTCGCTCGTTGAAGCATAAATAAATACTTCCAAATTCTCATTTTTGTTAGTAAAATAAAAGTGACAAACATAAATCCTGTGAAACTTGGATCAAACTAGGTGACCACAATTCAAAATCCTTCAACAATAGTATATAGTCTTGTATCATCAATTATAAAATCAATTTCATGAATGATAATCTCAGCAACCCTTGTACCTCTTCTTATGGCGTTACAAAAATCTTTGCCAACCACTTCTCCAACCTTCTCGGGAAAAAATACTCTCTTATTATGTTGGCCTAAATCGTACTAACAATCTTATTACCACCAAATTCAACCCATTTGGATAAAACCAATATGATCCAACCTATTTCCAAAATCATGATATTATAAGCGCATTTTGATACAGCAATAACAAAGCTTTTGGTGTAGGAAGCTTCAGTTTTAGTTTATTCAAATCATTGTGGTCAATCACATGTAACAACCATTGTAAATTTATCCCATCACTTCCTCAAAAACCATATGGACTCGAATTGGAATAAAACTTAAATCGCCATCATTCATAAAACGAACAACTCTTCTTCACCTCTAATTTTAGACCCATAATGTTGCAAAGTTATTTATAGAGTAATCTAGTAAAATGTTTCCAATCAAATTAACGAGTCTTTTCCCTCACAAATCAACTCTTCATAATTTAGCTTTATTCTGAGACGTAACATCTCATATAACATCCTTTTGTCTCATAAACTCTTTTGTGGTTACAACATGAACAAAAAATGTCCAACGGTCGCTCTGAAAACCGATCTCATGAAAGCTTTTGATAATATATGTTAGCGCCTTCTCATTGATGTTTTCATCTCCATGGATTTTCTTCATTGAATAATATCTTGGATCATTCAATGTATATACACCTCTTCTTATTCAGTAAAAATCAACATCAACTCATTCGACATCTTCAAAGATAAAAGAGGCCTCCAACGAGGAGATCCTCTCTCTCTTTGCACATCGTTATGTAAATCATCATTAGTATAATGAAATATAAGAGGCGTGACCCCTCTATCAAGTTTCAATTGAAGTATTCTACTCTCATAATCATTACTTTTTAATTAATCGGTGATCTTCTAGTTTTTAATTGGGTTGATATAGATTTCATTACACTGAATAAAGAGATCCTCGAGGAATTTTCCTCTCTCTTAGGCCTTGAGATTAACCCTTGGAAAAGCCAAATCTTCCTTGCGGACGTTAGTGAAAACCTTCGTCAAAACATAACTACCATCATGGCCTTCGAAATGAGCACCACTCATGTATGTTATTTAAGTGTCCCTTTGACCACTAGTCTATCTTATAATGACTATTAAATCTCTTTTATAAGTTATTTATCGTATAAACTCATAGACTTTCAAAAAATTATCTTACGCATGGAGGCTCCGGTTGATTAAAGTCTTCCTATTTATTATCCAAGTTTATTGATCATCTATATTCATTCTACTCGTTAGGGTCTTAAATAACCACTTCCAACTGCTTCGCTGCTTCCTATAGTCGCACCTTAACATGAAAATTTTGGATGTTGAAGTAGCTCGGACTGAAGTTACCTTACCCACACAAGAGGGCGGCCTTGGTACTATAGACCTTAATGTCTGGAATCGGGAAGCCATCTTTAAGAAACTTTGGTCCATATTGACTTGCAAATACTCTTTGATATATTGTGATTGAATTTATTCTGAGAAAGTAAAAAAACTTTTGGATGTATTTTGATATGGTAAAAAAAATTAGAACCTCACCACTTGTTCCTAACCTAGTTTGTAGTGGATGAGAATTCTTAACATTAGATCTATTGCTGGCAACTTATACAAATTTGAATGGGGAACAACAATTTTTTGCTCTCTGGTATGATCCTTGGATATTCTCTACTTTCTTAGTTAACCGTTATGGTCCTAGTATTATACATTATTCTAGAATGAACAACAACAATAAAATCAACAATATCATTTCTAACAATGAATGAAACTGGCTCGTTCTATTTACTCTGGTAACATATCTCATCACTCGTATGTTTAAGAAATTGGAAATAATATTAGTTTACTCCCCGCTCTTTTGAACATAGATAATATTAAAATTTGGCTTCACAACCCGAATAGTAAGATCTTTAATATTAACAACACGTATTATGTTATTCAATTTGTGGCTTCTCGAAACAACTAAGTCAACCTTATTTTGAACAAGTTCAATATTCTCAAATACTTCTTTATTGTTTGGCTGGCCATTATGTCATATGCGATAACCTCTTTAGATCTATTAATCACATATTTATTGTGTGCCCCTTCTCTCGGCTCATCTAGGTGGCCTTAAGTGCTAAGAGTGGGTTCTTTTTTTCAGCCATCGATGGACCCTCTTGTCTACAAACTACCAGCTACTGGATCTTTACTCGTTCGGGTTATAGTCATATTTGGCGTTATGAGTTCTACGTTATGATTTATCATATTTGGAAAGAAAAGAACACGTGAATCTTCACATATACTTATTCCCTCATGTCGGTGATTTTGCATTGCATTTTCTCCGGCCTCCACTATAGATTCCATGTCATAAAGGCTAAATGGCCAGTTGCACTAGTAATAACGATACTCTTTCGTTTGCAGGTTTTGTGTTTAAAGTTGGTTTTATATTTTACATATGCTCTATAATAGTCGTTGGCGTCTTTTATTCCTCTCTTTCTATCAAAAT
The DNA here is from genome assembly GCA_036936605.1 of Limnanthes douglasii subsp. nivea. Lineage (NCBI taxonomy): Eukaryota > Viridiplantae > Streptophyta > Magnoliopsida > Brassicales > Limnanthaceae > Limnanthes > Limnanthes douglasii. The sequence goes on along the minus strand of JAUPFV010000005.1, from coordinate 35,680,390 downwards.
CTTGTATGTTTTTTCCTTAATCAGATATACCTAGAATTCACGTTAAGGTCGCTTTTCTTTCCTTGATACTCCACCTGTTTGGGGGCTCACGACTTTGGATGTTTTTCTTATCGGTTTTTCTTTATTTGACGCTTGTTATAACACATGTTATATTATATTATATTTGTTGCGAATTTGACTTCTTTTTTCTATAAAATGCGTGATGGAGTTATATTTTAGGACATTTATTTGTAAAGGAATGCCCCAAAGTGTTTCTAACAAGACATATTTTCATTAATTTATAGTTTTTTATACCAAAAACAATTGGTCATATGTTTTACAGGAGGTATTATGTGAATATAGGACGATCCCATAAACTACTACTAATTAGACTCTATTTTCTTTGGTTTATGGTATGGAAGACGTTTTTCCAACACAAATTATGATTTCAAGCATATAGTTCACTTTTATTCCTTATAAACAAATGCCAATGAAAAATAAATAGTTATTTATTTGATAGAAGAGCGTCAGATTCATGCACAACTATGAGTAAAGTATTATGGATTCGTGAAAATTAGATTTGATTCAAAATTGAAAGGAGTGAGTTTTAAGGAAGAGGATTGGGCGTTAAGAAATGTTTTTCATTGATCAAAAGACAAAAAAAATGTTGGTAAATTTACAGGTAACTGGTTGCTCTATTTAAGATACAAACCTCCATTATAATCAGGCTATTGTACTTAGTTTTCGTCATTTGGTGGCGCATGTGAGGTTTTAAATGAGACATCCAGTGAGTCGTTATTATACAAAAAAATGGCATATATATATATTGACGAGTAAGTCAAAACTTCACGATATTTTAAAAAAAAATAAACAATACTAATAAAAAATTTGGTAAGCTAAGCATTAATAAAACAAATATATAAAATGCACAACATAACGAAGTTGATAAGTTACAAAATAAAAAACATAAAATAAAAATAATGCAAAATACTTTCATCATGGAACCATCACGATTAGAGAATATTGGTAAGAAAAAATAATTATATTCACATTTGATAATAAATTTAAAAGTTGATTTATAAATTGCTAAGAAAATAATAATAAATATGAGTTAAATTATACATTGATAGTATTGGAAATACATAAATAAATAAAAAGTTAATGATAATGACGAAGATGTTATGCTCAGATAAAACCAAGACAAATATATGAAAATTATACATTATTTCTGAAGTATAAAGCAAGTTGAATGCGAACGAGACTATAATCCAAGCCGATGATCTTCTAAAGTCAAGTGGTCATGCAAGAGATCGTAAATGTCAGGACTATATCTCAATTAGTGACCATGACTATAAGTCAAGCCATTAATCGTTTATGGTCAATCCAGCCATTAATCGTTTACGGTGATACAATCACGTAATAGTTCGTAATTGTCTAAACTACATTTCAATAAAGCAATCATGGTTATAAGCCAAATCATTTATCTGTTTAAATCAAGTGTTTACATAAAAGACAGTAAATGATCATATTATATATCAAGTATAGAATATGGTCACAAACCAAGCTAATAATGTTTGCAAATCAAGAAGTGACGCAAAAACAACCATAAAAGTTAGATGATAAAATATCAATCATAATTTAGTATTTTATTAAAGATATTGAAAGAAAGTATATAATAAGATATAAATGATAGCAAAAACAATTAAAAGTAAATTAATACCACGAGTTTTTTTTGTGTTAAAAAACATTAAATAATTGAAAAATAAAGGTTCATACAAGGATCTGGGTCATTCCCCTCCAATTACTTCTACAAACGACTTAAAGTAGTCTTTTGATATAATAGGAAATAACATAAACTAAACGATCGAGACGGGATAAAAAGGGAGGGCTCGTCCGTGACAAGTAGACCAGTGAGTAGCTCAGTCAGCTAGACATCCGCATCAGCATCCGCAAAAGAACCGTCCGTCAAAGGAGTGTCAGGTCACGAGCTGTATGCTACATAGGATCCCTGCAAACAAAAGAGGATTATTAATAATAATATTAGTAAGTCCAGCCAGTCTTGGTTCCTTGGAATCGAAACCGAAGATCTGAGAAAATTCGGTGGGAGACCAAAGAGGTGGGGACCGGAGGGGAACCAAAGGTTCTCTGGTTCCTCTCCTTCCAAACGTGGTAGATTACCGCGGCAAAGAAGGAGTGCCAAATTGAGAGGTTTCGAGATGGAGACCAATTTGACGCTTCACAAACCCAAGACTGCCAACAAGAAGCGAGAATGGGGAAACCTAATCTAGAACTTGCGTTTGCCCAAATGCTCTGAGTGAAAGTACAATCATAGAGTAGATGAGGGTTAGTTTCATTATCAGAGCTGCAAAGCATACAATGTGTTGGGATATGGTAATCCCAACTGAGCAGCTTGTCTTTGGTGACAAGCTTGCCCGAAATAGCGAGCCAGAGAATGAAAGAATGTCGTGGAATATTGAATTTGTTCCAAACTAACCCTGCCCACCCTACTTTAGGATGGGACACTCGGATAGCATGATACGTGTTATTGATGGAGAATTTAGGACACCCTTCTTTAGCATTCCAGAAGGGGATATCAACAGATGATATGTTGGGGGGAGGGAGAGAGCAAATGAGGTTTTGGATCTCCTGTAGACTGGCTCGAATTCGAGAGTTTGCAGTTCTGATCTTGGACGGCCAGCTCCAGTTTCCATTGGTAATTATATCCGCAACCTTGAGATTTCTCCCAAGTCTGGAATCCTTGATGATACTTTCGCCATAATGGGAGGCTAGGGACGTAGGGATGAGCCAAGCATCGTACCAGAATGAGTTACCCTCGCCATTTCTAATTGTTATCCTGCATAAATTACAAGCCAAGGGACGAAGGCGAAGAATTTTCCGCCAAATCCAAGAAGGAGAAGATCCCATCGGGAGGTTCCAAAAAATTTTATTTTTTATTTTTTCTGTTTTTATCCAGCAACTCCAAATGGACTGAGAGTTGTTACTTACTATTGACCAAAGGTGTTTTAGGACAGCCGCCTGATTCCAGATTTTGAGGTCTAGAATCCCAAGGCCTCCCTCCACAGTGGGCAAAGTTACCGTATTCCAAGCAACTTTAGCACCATGGATTTTCATAGTCGAGCCAGACCAAAGAAAACGGCGAAGGTACTGAGTCAGTTCTTTTAAAATCCTCGAGGGGAGGATGAAAATGGACGACCGGTAAACCTGACCGGAGAAAAGAACAGACTTAATGAGTTGAAGTATACCAGCATAAGAGAGATGATTTGTGGTCCACGATTCAATTCTAGAAGTAATTTTATGGATGAGTGGACGACAATCTGAATGAGTAAGACGACTAGTGATTAGGGGAACCCCTAAATATTTAACATGAAGGGATCCTTCCGGGAAATTCAGAATATTGCTGAGCTCTATACGAAGAGGCTCATCAATACCAGAGAAGAAGATGTGACTTTTGAAGGGGTTTACTTTTAGTCCAGAGAGAGTATAAAACTCATCGAGGCCTTTTTTAATGAGCTGAAGAGAGTTCACATCTCCATGGAAGAAAATCATAAGATCATCAGCAAAACATAGATTGATGATTTTGAGTTTTTGACATTTCCAATGAAAACGAAAATTACTATTTGTACTTTTCTCCTTAAGGATGCTGGAGAGAACCTGCATGACTAGGACAAAGAGAAAGGGGGAAAGTGGGTCCCCTGCCTGAGGCCTTTTCGACCTTTAAAGTTGCCATAAGGATCTCCATTAATATTTATGGAGTAGGAAGGAGAAGAAATACAAGTGATGATCCAGGTGATCATTTTAACAGGGAATTGCATGGCGACAAGTATGTCTAGAATGAGATGCCATCTGATATTGTCAAAAGCTTTCATTAAGTCAATTTTAAGCGCGACTTTTTTGTCCGTAGCATTGGAGTGATAACCCTTCAAGAGTTCTTGGGAGAGAAGGATATTATCAGAAATATTTCTCCCATTGACAAAAGCCGATTGGGAGTTATCAATCAGGTAAGGAAGAGAATCATTAATACGGTTAGTTAAGATCTTGGATATGATCTTGTAGCTAACATTACAAAGCGCTATAGGGCGAAAATCAGAAGGTTTTGAAGGAGAATCTATTTTAGGAATGAGGGCAATAGAGGTAGAGCTTTAGGAGGCTGCCAAAGAATTAGAATGAAAGAAATCAAGGACATCGTTACAGATGTCATTTTCAACAATACTCCAATTTGATTTGAAGAAACAAGAATTGAAACCATCGGGGCCCGAAGCTTTGTTACTGTCAATATTGAATAAAGCCGATTTTATTTCCTCACGAGTGATCTCACAAGTCATAGAATCTGAGTCTGAAGTGGTAACTTTAGAGGTAAGAAGAGAAGATATAGTCTCAAGGCCACGGTATCCATCAGAATGCCTGGCCCCTAATGAGTTCTCAAAGAATTTCACAAAGACTTTTGAGACACTAGCAGGAGTAGAGACTGTTACTCCATTCTCATTACAGATAGAGATGATCTTATTTCGAAAGAGGCGAGACTTAATGCTATTGTGGAAGAATTTTGTGTTTTTGTCTCCCAGCTTGATCCAATTCTCTCTGGATTTTTGTTTAAGAAACGATTCCTCAGCTCTGCTAAGAAAGATATATGAAGTGGATGCTTCACACTCTTCAAAGACCAAAGAAGGATTGAGAGGATCTCTAGGAAGATTGGATTGAGCTTGAAAAAGTTTTTCCTGGGCATTATTTACACGGGATCCAATATCACTAAATTCTTTACGATTAAGACCGATAAGGTCAGTCTGAAGGTGACTCAACTTTCCAGAGACTAGATTCATCCCGGTGGAAGTAGCTGGGCTATTCCAACTGGATTTAACGATCTCTTGGAAAAGCGGGTGAGATTGCCACATGTTGAAAAATTTGAAAGGTTTTTTGCGTTTGGGGCGTGGGAACCCAAGGTTAAGCAAGATAGTTCTGTGATCAGAAGAGCAAAGAAAACCATAGTACGCATAAGACATAGGGAAGATATCATCCCATACAGGATTTACAAGAACTCTATCAAGCTTTGATAAGATCGGGTTATTAGGCTGTTTATTAATCCAGGTAAATTGAAAACCAGTGGATCGAAGATCACTGAGGTCACAATTGAAACAACGGCTATTAAAGTCCTCAATAGCAGCAGTCCAGTTATCAGAGGATCCCACACGCTCATTGGGGTGACGGATGGCGTTGAAATCCCCAAGTAAAACCCAAGGAATACTATTATTTACCATGGAAATGGTAGACAAGTCTTTCCAAAGGGGAGTTCTATCTACGGCGTCATTAAAAGCATAAATAGCAGTGAATCTAAAGGTAGTATTATAGTTGTGACACTTAGCTATGGTGTGGATAATAATTTCATGAGGGTAGGCTGGTAATTTCAGTTGGTGTTTTATGGTGGTGTGTGGGTATTAAGTGTTTAGAGTAGAGAGTAGAGAGATAATTAAGCAGCTTGGCAGCAGTTAATTCTCATTACCCACAGTTAATGCAGGTGGTTGGGTATTTATACCCTGATGTTTGGGCCCTTATGGGCTTTCGGGTCATGTTTAATGGACCCGGGTCATGTTCAAAGACCCATGAGCTCTAAGTAGGAGAGCAAGTACTTTAGTCAAGAAGTGTTTAGGTTTTTTAGTACTTTTGTCATAGTTCGAACAGTCCTATGGTCATAGTGTTCAAAATGATCTGTCCGGTTTGTGTGATATGTCCGGTCCTGAGGCCTTGGACCGATCTGTCCTTGTCCGGGGAGCGTGCAGAATTCGGACTCATCAGGAGCCCCTTTTTTAGGTGTTTGTGCAAGTATCCTTGCCAAAGACCTGAAAAACAGTCCGATGTCAGAGGTAGTTTTAATCCGGACAGGTCTATGGGTTTATCCGGACAGATAAAGCTTTACGAATTCAAAACGGTTTTTGCCAGAGTTCGTGGGACACGTATCGCTCTCTGATTGGTTGCTTCAGCCGTTTTTTCACCTTGAATCTCGAACCCACCTTCTTCGAAAAGCAACCTCTTTAATTACAGGTGGTGATATCAGCGCCGTCTTTTAATCATTGCCAAACTTTTCGAATTCTCTTAGGAATCAACTGCTTTTTCAGATTTACTATAAATACAAATTCATTTCTACTGTTTTACCATCTCCTTCAAACTTACTTCTGTAAAAAACTCTCAAAGATTTCTCTCTCTAAAGCAAAAAAACTTAGTTCAATAGTTTATGTTTACAGCGAGGAACGCTCTTGTCTTTTACAGCGAGGAACGCTCTTGTCAAAGGCGGGTGGCTCAACCTTTCTGAGTTAGAGAAGGCTCAAAAAGTCGAAAGAGAGAGACGGATTGCTGCAGGGTTACCTGCCTCACCTGTTGATAGACCTATCACTTCTGCATCTGAGTCAGATCGTGGCTCGTCCTCTTCCAAAGGTACCAAGCCTAGAAAACTATTTCAAACCACTCTCTCCCCCATAATCTCTGGTTCCTCAGTTCAGGAATCGGTGCCTACTGTCGAGCCAGGAGTCACAGCCACTAGCCTTAGAAAACCTTCTCCCTTTCTTGCAATGGGATCAAACACGGAGCGCTCTCCTGAGAAGCTGGTTGATAAGAGGAAAGGCCGGCTGGTTAAAGGCCAAGGAACCAGAAACACCCCCTCAAGATCGGGGGCAAAAGATAGCACCACCGGATCAGAGGTGCCAATTAGAGCTCCTAAGGACAGGCTGTCCGGACCGGAGGGCTCCAATCCAAACCTTCAACCAGAAACTTCTGCTCCAAACACTTTACCGGAGAGCAGAAGTCAAAGGGGCACTGAGGCCCATCAGTCCGGAGATAAGGCTGAATCAAATTTGAACCCTCCCCCCACTACAGCTGCTGAAATCCCTTCAACGATCATGGAGGAAGTGATGGAGGACTCTGTTGAAGAGGCCCCGTTTGAGTCTGAGCCCTCCGGTCAGACTAGCAAAGAGATAGTTGCCAAGAAGGACAAGGGAAAAGAAAAGTTGTACTTGAGGCATCCGGATCTTCCGGAGAGCCTAGAGGGAAAAGTAGGGCCTTGTTTTCACAAGGTCAGCGTTAACTATCTTCTCTCCCTACAAAAAATCAACTATGCGTTCATCCACACTGCTGAGTTGGGCAGGATGCGTTCAAAATGGGGTATTCCAGAAAATGTAAAGATCAGGATCCCTATACATCCGGAGACCCCCATGGATTGCAAGTTAAGTGAGGTGGTTATGTTCACGGAGCTGTTCAACTGGAGGCTCAGGCTCCCACTAGACCCAGAGATTGTCAGATATTTCCATCTGATCAAACTCTGTCCGAGCCAGCTGAGCCCCAACGCTTGGTATACCCTTATGTCATGTATCATGGCATCAAGGCTGTCCGGGATCCCTATGCCCATGGAGGAGTTTGCTGCAGTGGCTAGCCTGTGTAGAAACCACCACATCCCCTTCTACCACTTTAACATGGGGGATAACTTCAAGGCGGTGGATGATTTGCTGGAGGCAGAGAGGAATTGGAGGACCCAGTTCCTGTTCGTCAGTGGTGCCTTAGAAAATGGCAAGAAGATAAAAGCCGGAGAGAACCCAAGCCTCCTCAGAAGCAGGTGGAGGAGTGACCGTAAGCATCTTGCCTTTATATTTTTGTCTCACTTGTCTTTTCTTTTTGGATCTAGTTTATACTAATTTGTCTTACTTTTGTTTTAGCAGAACTGCCCAAGGAGTTTAGTGACCACTTGAAAGTCGGGCAGGTCACGTGTAGCAAAATTAATGCATGGGCTGCTGAGAACTGGGGGAACCGACTCCATGACGCTTTCACCAGTGGAAATTTGGCAAGGTCTCACCTGTGGAACACCACAGGTCGGAGAGACTTGACCTGGGAGGAGCTCACCACCCAACCTTCTCCAGATGTTGTGCTCAAGAGGACCCATGAACCAGATGGGACACTCGTCCTGCCAGGCCGGGCCAAAGCCCCGAGCAAGATGAAAGGCAAGAAGAAGAAGGGAAAAAGGGTGATGGGCGATGCCAACCCTGCTGATGCTGAGAAGGATGCTCCAACAGTCCCGGAGGGGCCAGCCCAGAGCCAAATCAATGCTGCTCTCTTGCAAGTAGTGGAGCAAGAGACTGAGAGGCAGGAAACGAATCTCCCAAAACCTCCAAGGGTTTCCAAGAGAAATCGCAAACAGGGAAGCGAAGGTGCAGACCGGGAGGCGAAGAAGAAAAAGACTTCTAAGGGAAACAAGCTTTCTCTCCGAGCTCCGGAGCCTTCTTTCCAAGTTGAGCCTTCTGACCCAACGCACGCCGAAAAGATTCTGGGGGACTTTCACACTGATGAGGTTGAGGGAGGAGATCCCAACATTGATGGAGTGGAAATCACCGGTCTTGGTGAGCTTGGTGAATACTTCCTCAACCTCCCCAGAGATGACTTTGCAGGGCCTTACATTCCTCCGAGCAGCTCCAACACGGTCAATTTTAACGGTAAGACTTTTATTATCTCTAGTGAAAAGGATACCATAGCCCACTCCTTGTTAAGCAATGTGCAGTCGGTACTTACGTTAGAGAGACAAGTCCGGGGTCAGGCAGACATCATTAAAGACCTTAAGTCTGAGAAGGAAAAGCTGTCCGAAGACCTTGGCACTGCCACCTCCAATGCTGCCATGTTGAAAGAAGAAAACGAGGAGTTGAAGAGAAGCCAAAAGACAAGAACCACCAAAGTCACCACTTTAGAGGAAACCATCAAAGACCTCTAGGAGAAACTGTCCGGTCTGGAAAAATACCTTGCTACCTCGAAGGGAGAAACCAAGGCAAAGGACAAAGTCATTACCAACTTAACCACTGATAAGATTGCTCTTGAGAATGCAGTGTCCAAGGCTGCCGAGGAGAAAAATACTTTGTTACAGGAGCAAGAGGCCAAGATCCAAGCCAAGATCAATGCTTATGCCAACCAGATGATCAAAAGTGAAAAGCAACTGCTTGAGAAGGTGAGGTCTGACATGGTTCTACTCTTCCATGAAAAGTTTCCGAAGAAGAACCTAGGGGACTTATGGCTTTACGTTGAGCCTGAAGACCTCCCATACCACACGATGGCCGAAGGCGACGGGTATGGCTACTCCAGTGACTCCTCGGGTGATGAAGAACACACTGGGGAGAGCCCAGATGAGGAGAAAGACGATCCTAAAGGCAAGAGGGTGGATGAAGGGAGAGATGACCCTAAAGGCAAGAAGGTAGATGAAGGTAAGCCATCTTCAAAGGCTCAACCTTAACTTATGATCCACTTTATTTATTTTCTATCCAGACTAAAGTCCTTGGAAGGCCAAGGAAATTTCAAGTTATTAATTTCAATGAATATTTCTGTTCTGTACAACTATCATCTTCTTTCATTGCTTGTTCTAATTTTGATAGCCAGAGTTTAAGTAGCCTTTAGTTGTTGCATTGTGAGAGTGTTTAAGCTCTCCGGCTAGAGTTTAAATAGCCCTTAGTTATCTCAATCCGGATAGTATGACAAGGGACAAAACTTTAAAAATACTTAGAAAATTTTTAAGAAGGCATCAAAATTTATTTAACAGCTCGGACACCTCATTAAAAACTCTCCGTGCCACCAGGGAGGAAAGAGTATGCCCCCAAATATTTACATGGATGTTCAAACAAGTAAATATTTACACAAGTGCTATTCCAAGTACATCCGGAGATGCTCGATATTCCAAGGATGTGTTAGAACTCTGCCATCTTTGTCTTCCAACCAATAAGTTCCAGGCTTAATTCTTTCAACAACCATATACGGACCCTCCCAAGTTGGGGCCAACTTTCCGAATAGATTTTCTTTAGTGTGTAAGAAGACCTTCCTTAATACTTTGTCCCCTGGTTGGAAATCTCTTCTTTTAACTTTGGAAGCAAACCTGCTTCTCATCAAGCCTTGATAGTGTGTAACTCGAAGGTGAGCTTTAACTCGTCTTTCTTCTATCAAATCAAGTTGACCTCTGATTGCCACCTCGTTAGCGTGTTCGGAGAAGTTGTGAACACGAAAGGAGGGGAAAGTTGCCTCTATGGGAGCTAATGCATCCATCCCATAGACCAAAGCAAAGGGTGACTCTTGTGTTGCAGCCCCAGGTGTTGTCCGGTAGGCCCACAAGACCTCTTGTAGATAACTAGGCCACTTCCCAGCAGCCCCTTCCAAATTCTTCTTTAAACCGGACAATATAGTTCTGTTAGCCACTTCAACTTGCCCATTTGTTTGTGGGTGGAAAGGTGAAGAAAAACAATGTTGTATACCCCTTGAGGCGCAGAAACTTTTCATTTCCCTATTGTCGAACTGTGGCCCATTGTCTGTTGTTATTTTTTGTGGGACACCAAATCTGCAACAGATGTTGGATATAATGAATTTTATAACAGCTTTTGATGTTGTCCCTGCTAGGGGGGCTGCTTCTATCCACTTCAAAAATTAATCTATGCCACAATTATAGTTTTGCGTCCTCCGGACGCCACAGGGAGAGGCCCCACTAAATCCAATCCCCATCGAGCAAAAGGAATGGCCTCAGAAATTGATTCTAAAGGAATGGCTGGTACATGAATTTCATTGTTGTACCTCTGGCATGGGTCACACCTTCTTACCAATTCCTTAGCATCTTTCATAATTGATGGCCAATAGTAACCGGAGAGTAAAACCCTTCTTGTTAAAGCTCTAAACCCATAATGGGCTGATCCCTCACCATCATGCAATTCGGAGAGGACCACTTGTGATTCTTCATCCCCAAATAGCGCAGGAGAGGTTTACTATAGGACTTTTGTACAACACTTCTCTCAATATGATGAAACCACGAGCCTTATGTTTCAATGTTCTGGCTAGTGACTTATCCGGAGGCACGACACCATCGGAGAGATATTGCATGAGAGGAAACCTCCAGTTTTGAGGTTGTTTCACTTGTACTTCAAAAATTTCCTCTTCTTTACCCTTACTAAGTTGAATGGAGGGGCTTTCGAGCACATGGATCCATGGATATGACTCTGTATATGCTATGGTTGCCAATGAGTCTGCTAGCTCATTTTCTGTCCGGGGAATGTGCTCATAGACAACACCTTTAAACTTAAGTGCTTCATTTTTTAGGAGGAGTAAATACTTCGCAAGTTGCTCCTTCTTAGCCTCAGATTGGCCTTGGGCATGGTGGATAAGTAGTTGGGAGTCGCTTAGCAGTTTGACCCTCTTAGCCCCACAGATGTAGGCTAACTTTAACCCAGCTATAGCTGCTTCGTATTCGGACTCGTTATTAGATGCCCTAAAAGCAAAACAAATAGCTTGGTACATTTTGTCTCCATACGGGGAAGTCAAACACACCCCTGCACCACACCCCATAGTGCTAGATCCACCATCTGTTCGGAAGACCCATACATTTTTATCTTTTATGTCAGTAGTTTGCTCTGAATCCCTGTCGGAGTGGAATTCAACCAAAAAGTCTGCCACGGCTTGGGCCTTGACTGCTGTTCGGGGAGCAAAATCTATGTCGAAGTCCCCCAATTCTACTCACCACTTAGTCATCCTGCTTGAAATGTCTGCCTTTTGGAGGACATTCTTCAGAGGGAAAGAAGTCCGGACGAAGATGGGATGAGCCTGGAAATAAGGCCTCATCTTCCTGGCAGCTATTACCAAGGCCAATGCTAACTTTTCGAGTTTCAAGTAACGCCTTTCTGCATCTACCAAACTTTTGCTGATGTAGTATACTGGATGGGGATGACCACCGACCTCTCTTATCAACACAGCACTGATGGCATAACTTGAAACTGCCAAATATACGAAGAGGGTCTCCCCATCAACTGGTTTAAACAAAGTCTTGGGAGAGGACAGGTGCTTCTTGATCTCATTAAAAGCCTCATCACACTGCGGGGTCCAATCGAATCCTTTTGCACCCTTCAAAGTTTGAAAGAAAGGTGCACACCTATCCGAAGACCTTGAGATAAATCTGTTTAAGGCAGCTAACCTCCCCGTTAACCGATGTACTTCTTTAATGTTTCGAGGAGGTTCCATTTGGAAAAGAGCATTTAGCTGGTCTGGATCGGGCTATATTTCATGCTCACTTATGATATAGCCTAGAAACTTCCCGGACTGCACTCCGAACACACACTTTTCTAGGTTTAATTTCAAATTCACTTTTACCAAGTTGGCAAAAGTTTCTTGGAGATCGGACAAGTGCAAATGCTCATCTACACTCTTCACCATCATGTCATCAATGTACACTTCCATATTTCTTCCAATTTGATCAGCAAATGCCTTGTTGACTAACCTCTGATAAGTAGCCCCAGCATTTTTCAAACCAAATGGCATTACTTTGTAGCAATGAAGACCTCTGTCAGTGAAAAATGTGGTATGCTCTTGATCCTTTGGATTGAAGAGAGGGTAGTGCATTGGCATTTCCATTGCCCACAATACAATAGCTTCTGGAATGAAGAGGGGGTGGTGCAGTGGCATATCCACTGGCCACAATCGAGCAACTCCAGGATTGAAGCATGACTCAGGAAGAACCAGAGCCTCCATTCAAGTAAGTGTTTAGGAGTTGCATCCTGGCAGCCACAGGCTTGGGATCTCGCAAATTCTCCTTCAAACATGGAGGATTCATGGAAGAAGGAAGATATATAATGTTACCGTTGGATAAAATTTTGAAAGAGATGAAAGAGCATTATAGAAAGATTAAACATTACGAATTTAATACCACGAGTTATAGTAAACACTTTTGGTAATTAAATATAGTGAAATAACGAAATTAAATAAAAACAATTGTTATAGATGAAATGTCTTTGTTAAAATTAAAGTAGTAAATCTAAACCTAGTGAACTTTATATATATTGATGGGGTAGCTAATATAAGTTGGAATTATAAAAAATAAAATTAAGAGATAAAGGGAGAGCAAGCGATTCATAAGAGTAAAGGTAAGTAAACAAACAAATATTTAAAGAAAATACAAAAAAGTGTTAATAAGATAACAATGGAACGATATTCGGCAACATTAAGCGAAACACGCAAAAGTATACAAAGTATAGGTCTTATAAGACCAAAACCTTGGTTCATGGAGAAGTGACGAGTAATTAAACTTTTTTTACCGTACCGATTTCTTCATGCCTTGTAAGTGACTTCAGTAGAAGAATTAATCTTAGTACTAATATTATATACGATATGCATATTATTGTCATCATTGGTAGTTTCAGTGGAATTATCATTTGTACAAGTGAATTCTTGTTCATCTTCTCGAAAGAAATTATCATTAGCGATATCATCTTGTTTTTCTGAAGATACTTTTTTTGATGACACCGGATATTCCTCGATAGAGAATAAGTTTTTATTAGGTTTTAACTTTTGGTTTGGTTTATTTTGGACTGGAGGTAATTTTGTAAAGTGTTTTGTGAAGTTTTTTAAGTATTAAGTGTTTGGTGTATAAAGTAGTGAGATAATTGAGCAGTTTGGTTGTATTAAATGTTCATTACCCTCATTAATGAAAGTGGGTTGGGGTATTTATACCCTTAATTAAGGACTCATGGGCTTACGGATCAAGTTAGTAAAACCAGGTCAAGTTTAAGAACCCGTTAATCTTTTAAGTAGATTAGCACATAGCTTAGTCAAAAAGGTGTTTTACTATTGTCATGTCTGGATTATTTAGTGGCAAGTTATTGTTCGAATTACCCCTGTCTCAATTATGCAGTGGGTTGTGTCTGAATATTCCAAACTCATCAGTAGCCCTTTTTTTAGGCCTTGTCAAATGTCTTTGGTATGGCTTATCTGACTTGCATATGCGGTTCATATCATGCAGTTTGCTTTTAACATCAACTCGGTTCAAAATTTGTGAGGACTAGTTTCTTTTTCCAGAATTCTAAGAGTTTTCTTCTTGGGTCGTGGGACACGTGTCGATGTCTGGTTCGATCTACCAGTCGTTATTTTTCCTAGACCGGTGCGCCTACTAAGTCTAGAAAGTCACCTAGGCCTTTAATTCTTCACACGTTTGCGCAGCCTTTAATCATTGCCAAACCCTCTTCAACTTCTCCTAGGTAACATTTACTTTTTTACTGTTATATAAATTCTCTTTCACTATTTCATTGTCTTCGTCACTCAAAGCTTTTCTAGAGAGATTTTCATTCTTACCTTCAACTTGTTCTTGAGAGGTTTTATGTTCACAGCTAGAAACGCACTAGTTAAAGGCAGCTGGTTAAATCTATCAGAGTTAGAAAGAGAAAAAAAGGTAGAACGAGAGAATTGCATTGTTGTCGGCCTCTCAGTTTCTCCAAATGAGAAATCCAGTGAACCGACTCAGGAAGCCGATCAAGGGTCATTTTCATCTAAAAATCCTAGGCCCAAACAGTTATTCAAACCAAGCCTTTCACCCATTCCCTCAGGCTCTTCTGTTTAAGAGTCTCAACCTTCTGTTGTTAAAGAAAAAGTTGTTTCGAGTATCAAAAAACCTTCCCCTTTCATAGCCACGGGTTCTGACACTGAGAAGTCTTCGGAGAAGATAACCCCTTGTCGGACGACTCGTCTAACTAAAACTCAATCTACTACTTCACTTCTAAATCCCTTCGGACCTGAGGCATCCAAATCAACCTCAAGGGACAAGCCCTTCGGATTGGAGGCATCTAAAGTAGCCCCAAGGGCCAAGCCCTCCGGATCCCAACCTCAACCAGACACCAGGCCTTCAGAGGCAATAGGTACTCAACAATCCGAACAACCTACGTTACCGGAAACTGACTCCGCATCCATCCAAGGCAACTGACAAACCTTCCACAATAATGGAAGAAGTAATGGAAGATAGTATTGAGGAGGCTCCCTTTGAAACTGAGGCATCAGGTCAAACGGGGGATGTTGGTTCTGACAAGAATGGAAAAAGCAAAGTCAAGGTCTGTTTGACTCATCCGGAGCTTCCGGAGTGCCTAGAGAGCAAGGTAGGCCCTTGCTTAAAAAATGTTAGTGTCAAATACTTGTTGGCTCTACAAAATATAAACTAAATCTACACCCACACTGTTGAGCTGGGCCGGAGCCGGACAAAATGGGGGATTTCAGAGTCAGTGAAGGTAAGGATACATATCACTCCGGAGACTCCTATGGACTGCAAGCTTAACGAGGTGGTATTTTTCACCGAAGTGCTAAATTGGGGACTTCGGTTTCCATTGGACCCAGAAATCGTCAGGTACTTCTACCTAGTTAAACTCTGCCCAAGCCAGCTAAGCCCAAATTCCTGGTATTCTCTGCTTGCTTGCATAATGGCATCAAGGTTGTCAAAAATCACACTCATAATGGAGCAGTTTTTTGTTGTGGCAAGCTTATGCAAGAATGATCAGATTTCATTCTACCATCACAATATGGGGAACAACTTCAGAATGGTAGATGACTTGTTGGAGTCTGAAAAGAACTGGAGGACACAGTTTTTGTTTGTCAGTGGGACATGGGAGAATGGTAGGAAGATCAAGGCCAACACCAACCCTAGCATGCTGACTAGCAGGTGGAAAAGTACTAGTGAGTTTCTTTCTTATCTTTATTTCTCATGTTTTTCTCCCTCTTGAATTACAAGTGCTTCCATTCTGATTAATTTATTACTCATTTTTCAGTCCTGCCGAAGAAGTTCACTGGACACCTAAAGGAGGGGCAAAAAACCTGTGCAAAGCTTAACGCATGGGTTGCGGAGTATTGGGGGAATGCCTTCCACAACTGCTTCACCTTGGGAAATTTTGTGAGGTCTCATCTGTGGAACACCACAGGTCTGAGGGACCTCTCATGGGAAGAGCTAACTACACTGCCTCCTCCTGGTGTAATTCTCAAATGAACAGAGGCCAAGGATGGTAAATTGGTCTTACCTTCCAGAGCAAAAGCTCCCAGCAAGATGAAGAACAAGAAGAAGAAAGCTGCAACATAGCTGGTTCAAGCAGCCACAGAGGGGATTGGTTCGGGGAACCAAGAGGGAATTGACGCTGCCTTGCTCAAAGTAGTAGAGGCTAAAACAGTAAGGGAGGTGGGAGAGTCGCAGAACCCACCCAAGCCTCCCAAGAAGGACAGGAGAAGAAAGGCCAACAGTGATGAGAAAGCTACTAAGAAGAAGAAAGTCACCTTGGGAGAAGAAATAATTCTTCGTCATTCGGAGACTCTGCCTCCACCAGCCCCTGTTGATCCCACCTTACAAGAAAAATCCTAACAGTTCTATAATCCAGAGAGGTTGTTGGGGGAGGGAATGAAGAAGTGGACATCAGTGCCATTTAGGGCATTGATTTATACTTCAATCATTCTGAGAATAATGATTTTGCAGGTCTCTACCACCCCTCCAGCTTGCCAACATGGTGACTTTCAATGGTAAGTCTTTCTCCATCTCCAGAGAGCAAGATGTTCTGAGCCATTCCCTCCTTGGTCACATCTAGCCAGTACTTGACTTGGAGAGACAGGTGAAAAGTCAGACCACACTCATCAATTCCCTGACCTTTGACAAGGAATCTCAATCAACCAGCCTCCTCAATGCCAATCAGAGTATAGAATAACTGAAGAAGGAGATAAAGGCATTGAGGAAGGACAAGGAAGATTCATCAACCAAGTTGGCCACTTCGGATACTGTCAGAACTAAGCTCCAAAATAAGTACTCCGGCTTGGAAAAAGACCTCACAACATTAAACGATGACATGAAGACCAAAGATGGTGCCATCCAAACCCTATCCGATGAGAAGACTTCGTTAGAAGGTACTGCGTCGAATATGGCCAGAAAGAGAAAGAGGATTTGGTGAAGCAGCAGGAGCAAGCTATTCAGGTAGGTATTGATAAATATATCAATGAAGTGATAGATTCCCTAGAGAAAAGATATGATGAAGTCAGGTCTGACATGGTGCTGCTCTTCCATGAGACTTTTCTGAAGAGGACCATTGGTCCTTTATGGAAATATGTGGAATATGATGACATCCCATTTCATACTCTAGCAGATGGTAATAAGTGTAACTACTCTAGCAAAATCGATTCCACTACTAATGACGAAAAGGGAACTGGTGAGACTTCGAGTGTTGAACTCAGAAGTCCCACGAAAGGTGGTGGTGGCGAAGGAACATCCGAATGGAACAAGCCTTGAGGTTTAATCATATATTTTGTTTTTTTTTAACAATTAAAGTCCTTGGATGGCCAAGGCATGTTTTGTAATGGTATTCGGTCAGAGTCCAGATATGTCTTTCAAACATCTAAAGTCCTTGGATGGCCAAGGCATGTTTTGTTTTTCCTGTTCGTTTAAAGTTCGGATAAGTTTATTTATCAATTATTCCTTTATTTAACACTTTCTTTCCTTTAAATTTTAATGTCTAATGTTTAAATAGCCCCTAGTATTTCATAAGCATTATAGTGAGAGTGTTTAATATCTTTAATGACATGTATTTAATGGTCATCACTCAACCAGGTTTATCCGATCTACTAAAGATCCAAAGTGTTGAACCAGTGATTTGTACTTGAATTGAATTGTAATAAAACCACGCCGGATATTTTAAAAGGGCATCACATTTTATTGAATGAAAAAACCGGACACCTCATTGAAACCTCCCCGCGCCACCAGGGTAGGAAAGAGTATGCCCTCTAATATTTACATTGATATTTAACAAGTAAATATTTACACATAACTTTTTTTTCTAAATATAACCTGAGATGTTCAATATTCAATGGGTGCTTCAAAACCCTTCCTTATTTTTCCTGAAGCCTATATGTCCCGGGCTTAAGTTTTTCAGAGACCTCATAGGAGCCTTCCCAGTTTGGAGCCAGCTTACCGAACTGCTTCACCTTGGTGTTTAAGAAAACGTTTCTCAATACTTTATCTCCTAGTTGAAAATCTCTTCTCTTGACCTTGGAAGCAAACCTGCTCCTCATCAAGCCTTGGTAGTGGGTTGTTCTCAAGTGAGATTTAACCCTTCTTTCTTCTATTAAGTCCAACTGATTTCTAATTACTATCTCATTAGCTTGTTCGGAATAGTTATAGACCCTGTATGATGGTAGAGTAGATTCTATGGGGGTAATGGCATCTATCCCATACACCAAAGCAAAAGGAGATTCTTTTGTAGCAGCCCGATGAGTAGTTCGGTATGTCCAAAACACTTCTTGCAGATAGCTTGGCCACTTCCCTACAGCTTCTTCTAGATTATTTTTTAACCCGAAAAAAATGGTCTTGTTGGCAACTTCAACCTGAAAGTTTGCTTATGGATGGAAAGGAGAAGAAAAACAGTGTTGAATGCCTCTAGATGCAAAAAAATTCTCCATATTCTTGTTATCAAGTTGTGGTCCATTGTATGTGGTAATCTTTTGAGGAATCCAAAATCTGCAACATATATTGGATAGGATAAATTTAATAACAGCCTTCAAAGTGGTTCCTGCCAAAGGATTTTCCGCTATCCATTTCAAGAAGTAATCAATAGCAACTATAATAGTTATGCACCCTCTGAACGCCATTGTCAGAGGCCCAACTAAATCCAATCCCCAACTCGAAAAAGGTATTGGCTCAAAGATAGACTACATAGGTACTGCTAGCACATGAATTTTGTTATCATACCTTTGACATGGATCACACTTCTTTACCATTTCTTTAGCATCTGCCATTATGGATGGCCAATAGTGCACAGCCAACAATACCTTCCGGGTTAGTGGCTTGTACCCACAATAGGCTGATCCTTCTCCATCATGTAGTTCAGATAAAACGACTTGAGATTCTTCAACCCCCAAGCAACGCAGGAGAGGTCTACTGAAAGAGTTTTTATAGAGAACTTCCCTTATGATAAAATAAAACCACGAAGCCTGTGTTTAATTTTTCTTGCCATAGCTTTATCCGGAGGAAAAACCCCATAAGAAATGTATTGAAGAAGGCAAAATCTCCAATCTTTATATTGAACCACCTGTATACTCAAGCTTTCATCATCTTCCTTGTTTTGATTTGATTGTATGGATGGGAATTCTTGTATATGAATCCAAGGGTAGGACTCAGAATATGCTATGGTTGCCAATGAATCTGCCAGTGTATTTTCTGACCTAGGAATATGCTCATAACAAACACTTTTGAAGTTTGTTGCCACATCTTTCAGGATGAGTAAGTATTTGATCAGTTGTTCATTCTTGGCCTCAGACTGACCTTGAACATGATGAATGAGAAGTTGGGAGTCACTCATCAACCTAACCCTTTTAGCTCCACATAGGAAAGCTAATTTAAGACCAGTTATAGCCGCTTCATATTCGGACTCATTGTTAGAGGCTCTGAATCCAAAGCATATAGCCTGGTACATTTTATCACCATACGGAGAGGTTAGGCAAATTTCAGCTACACAACCCATTGTACTTCATCCACCATCAGTTTGGACTACCTACTCTTTATTTGTTTTTCTTCTGAAGTTTGTTTAGAGCTCCTGTCCGAATGGAACTCTATCAGGAAATCAGCCACTGAATGAGCTTTAATAGCAGTTCGTGGGGCAAAATGAATATCATAATCACCCAACTCTACTGACCACTTGGTCATCCTGCTTGATATGTCTGCCTTCTGAAGAGCATTTTTCAACGGGAAAGATGTCCGGACAATGATAGAATGAGACTCTTCTGAAGAACAATGATACAATCACCCAACCATCATTCATCTATGTATACCTTCATATTTCTGCCAATCTTGGTAGCGAATGTTTTGTTCACCAACCTATGATAAGTAGCCCCAGCATTTTTTAACCCAAAAGGCATCACCTTGTAACAATGGAGACCTCTATCTGTTATAAAGGTATTATGATCTTGGTCCTTCAGATCCACCTGTATCTGGTTGTACCTAGAGAAGGCATCCATGAAATACAACAACTTGTTTCTAGACGTTGAGTCTGCCAACTGATCTATCTGGGGGACTGGATAAAGATCTTTTGGGCAAGCCCTGCTGAGGTCAATAAAATCAATACACATATGCCATTTCCTGTTCTTTTTCTTGACCAACACCGGATTGGCAGTCTATAAAGGATACTGGGATTCCTTTATGTGCCTCATCATGGTAAGCCGATCAACTTCTTGGACTATTACATCATTTTTCTCCTTAGAGAAAGCTCTCATTTTCTACACAACAGGTGTAACATCACTCCGGATGGAAAGCTTGTGTGAGATAACGCTTGCAGGTACTCCGGTCACATCACCATTGCACCAAGCAAAAACATGTTGATTATTTGATAAAAGAACAACAATTTCTTTTTCAACTCTGGCGCCATTTCGGAGCCAGCCTTGACACTTCTACCATCTGCCAGGGAGTGGGTTTCAACCTCTTCAACCGGTATTATAACACTAGGAGCCTCTCTAGGGTCATCAATCTCTCCCTCTCCCTCGGAAGGCCCCAGTAACTGTTAATATTCATTAACCCGAACTGCTCCCAAAATTTTAAGAGCAAGTGTAGTTGCATAGCACTCCCTTGCTATCTTTTAACTACTTCGGACAATACCACTTGCCTTTGAACTGCATACTTCAAACACTGGTAGACCGTTGAGGCTACAACATGCATTCTAGAGCCATGACCTTCCAAAGATTGCACTATAGCATGTGGGGAAATCTACGAAAACAAATAACACCCTGACTGGCTTTTTAAAAGGCCCCTTGCCCCAACAACACCTCTTCCTCAAACTCCCTAATTACATCTGCAAAGCTCTATGTGAAGCCCACAATGGCTGTTTGACCGTTGAATAACGTCCGAATTTTTCATCTGCTTGTAGGAGCTCAAAAATAGGATGTTTTCCCAACTGCATGTGTCTATCATAATTCATCGGATATCATTGCACCCAATAAATGCTCCTATCACCATAGCATCCTCATGAGGCCCAAAAATATTTCTTAAATCATCCTCATAAAAAACTATAAATAGAAAAGGGGTTTGGCATTGATAAGAAGACATGCCCACTTCCAACTAATTAGCCAGATTATGAATATTCCTTTTTCTTGATGAAGGAGTGGGCGTTGTCATGGTATCTCTTCCAAAGATGGTGAGTGACTCGTAGAAACTGATCAGTCCGGACACCATCTTGGTCGGCTATGTTATGATCCCCACTTTATTCCGAGTTGGATCGGGATCCAAATACTCAAAATCAACATCAAATCTTTCAAAGATCACCATTGCCCTTTCTTGGGCAGATGTTCCCACATTGTTTGTAGGACCTGTCTGAGGAGCATTGGCAGGCATGTTTCCACTTCTTCTTTTGACATAAGCTCCCAGTTTGCCTCTTTCAATAAGATTTTGCACTTCTTGGTTCAAAGCTATGCAGTCTTGAGTAATATGGCTTATATCATTATGATATTGGCAAAAACAAGTATTTCGACTCTCTCTAAGAGACTACAGTGCTGCTGGTTTCCGGAAATGAACTTCCTCCTTGATCTTATCACATATTGTGGCTACATTCTCTTTTAATTCTGCAAACCACTCTGGTTGAACCCAAGGACCTCTTTTACTCCTTGATTGCTGGCTCTGAGATTGATTCTGGTTGGACTGAGTCTATTTAGCCCTGTTGGACCCTTGTCCAGTCTCCTTAGCCTTATATCTGGACTAGTTTTGAGCTGTTGTGGTGGACCTCACTTGACGGTGCACCCTGCTTTTCTTGGTTTCATCCACATTAATTTTCTTTCCCATCTGATTTAATAGTCTACCCCAAGTCATGGCTTTCTTCCTGGTCAACGAATTGGCCAGATTCCCAGGGTTCAATCCTTATCTCAAGGAAGCAATTGCCACCTGTTCGAAGCAATCTGCTAACCCGTTCTTGGTATTCACGAACCGGCTTATGTATTCCTTTAAGGACTCATTTGGCTCTTGGGCACAATGGATAATAGTATCTTCATTGCCCTTCACCTCCTTACTTCCCACAAATTGCCTCAGGAAGGCACCCAGAATGTATCCCCTAGGATAAGCTGTTATACCACTTAAGAGAACTTCCTGTAAAAGATTAGGAGAAGGCTATACATAAAAGTTTGTCATCATCATAGAAATTCATCTTGAATTTCTTGAACTGCTTCAGATGGTTGTCCGGATCCTTACTTCTATCATACTTCTCCATTTTGGAGCTGTCAAACCTTTTGGGTAGGTTTTCGGACAGTATTTTGGCAGACAAAGGTGACTGTCTCCAATTCCTATTACGACTGAAGACTGTGTCTTCATTAGGCATTGCAAAAATACCTGGCTCAGTTTGAAAAGCAAAAGGATCGATCAACAAGTGATCAACATGTATGTGGTTGTGGTTGTGAGACGATCGTTTGCCCAGATGTCTTTTAAGCCTCCCATCCCTATCTCTCTTTCTTGAATATTTTTAACTAGTTTATGTTTATTTCTGGAC
Organism: Limnanthes douglasii subsp. nivea; assembly: GCA_036936605.1. Taxonomy (NCBI): domain Eukaryota; kingdom Viridiplantae; phylum Streptophyta; class Magnoliopsida; order Brassicales; family Limnanthaceae; genus Limnanthes; species Limnanthes douglasii. The sequence goes on along the minus strand of JAUPFV010000005.1, from coordinate 35,658,107 downwards.
CTTTCTTTATCATTTCTTGATTACAAAGACTCCTCAAGCTCAGCCTCGTTCGAAGAGCTCCTGGAGGACTCAGGGAGCCTCAAGGAACCTCAAGGCCAACACTTGAAATACCCCCACGAAAACGAACAAGAGTCGATGTCACTCGGATGACGAAGCAACATCTTGAGGCCATTCCAAAAATAAATTTTCCAAAAGAGGAGGACAAAGGCCAAACAATTTCCAAAGAGAAAAAAACTCCCATTATCGAGGGGTATTTAACTGCTACTGCTTCTCCGATCTCTGAAGAGAATATTACTACTGGAAATATTAATAAAGAAGTATCCCATTCTGATGTTCCTCAAACCGTTAAGGAAAACATTACTATTGTGGGTCTCCTCGAAAGTACATATGAGGTTGTTGGATCTTTAATTGGAAATAATTACTCTTCTTCAAAGAAAAAGAATAAATCAAAAGTAGATATCCCATTGCCCCCGGAAATCGAGGCCTTAGTGGGAAATAATCTCAAATTCGTCGGAAAAATGAATCTATTGACTTTACATAAAATCCAATATAAATACTTCGATCCGTCTGAGGAAGAATTATTAAGACTTCGATGGGGGATTCCTTCATCAATCTCCATTCGCTTTCCCACGATCGGAGAAACTCCACTATCAGTTAAGGATAATGAACTGATATTTTAACACTGAGATAATGAATTGGGGACTCCGTTATCCGTTGGACCTCTTCTTTGTATAGTATTTTTCCAAGATTGACATATGTCCTACCCATGCCGATCCTAACATGTGGTTCACCCTTATGGTCTGCATCACGGCCTCCAGGATTTAGAGGAATCGATTGGAATTTCTGGCTTGGCGAAAAATCCATATTTCCCATTCTACTCTCTTACGTTCGGACGTGATCAGAAGGTGGTTAAAAATCTGCTTGAAGGGGATAAAAAATGGAAACAACACTTCCTCTTTTTCTCAGGGCTTTGGGAGACAGGATACGAGGTCACTACCAGTAACCCTCATAAACTTTCACTTACATGGACAAATAAAGGTATGTCTTTCTTCCAATTGTACTGCAAAAAAATTCCTTGTTTTTCTTTACTAGTTTTTATACTTCTTTTACATATAAACAGCAATGGGATGTATATCCAAGCCTTATGCTGACTTTATCCCTCCCACAAAATATGTTTTTTCCGAACTGGGTATGTGGGCCAAGACCGCTTGGCTCAATAAATTTTGACTTTGCTTTACCCCCACGAATCTTGCTAAAAGCTGACTATGGACGTTTAATCCATCAGAAAGGCTATCATTAGAGGAACTCATGGTTCGGCCCTCGCAATAAGACATCTTAGATGGTGTTAGACAAGAAAGACGTGATCTTTTTTCCTCCAACAAGAGACAAGGCTAAAGTCATCTTGATAAGGAATCATATATCCTTTCAGAAATGGAAGAGACTTCTAAGAAAGCACAAAAAGAAACGAGCTCAATTAAGAGCTCAAATGCATGAAATGCTGATAAACTCAAAAAGTTTTCTACTCCCTCGAAAAAGAAGCTTCCCATTCAGACTTCTCCCAAGAAGAAGGTCCAAAGAAAATTCAACACTATCTCTGAGGATATCCCATAAGCTTCTGGTGACATTGGCTCCTTGGAAACCAAAAAGAATTACCAAGTCAACACTTCCCTAGAAAAAGTGACCATTGAGCCTAAACTCAATCCACTTCCACTGGCTAACATGAATTATCAAGATCTTTCAAAAAATATTCAACCAGCTAACTCCTCACGACTGAATAATTTTAAGGAGGGATCCCCTCACGACTGAATACTCATCTAACATAAGTTCTCTTTTTGTCTTCAAAGACTTCTCCATTCCTCTGTCTCTGTTGGGAAACAGATGTAGTATCTCAAGGATCGAAAGATTCTTTTCAAATATGAACTCTCAAAGGTTAAATCAGAACTCGAAGAGCTCAAACAACAACATTCAACCCTTGAACAACAAGCTGATGTGATCTTCGAAAAACTCGTTGCATCTGAACATTACGTCATGTTCCTCGAACAATATTGTCAAGATGAGAGGGATCTTTACGCACAACAAAATAACGCTAAAGAAAAGATCATTTAGCTTACAAGGACTCAAACATCTTAGCAACAGATGGTTTGAGTAAGTGCTTCAAAGATTTTGAAAGAGTTGTAAAAGAGAAACATGCCATTTTAATCAATGTTGAAAAATAGAAATACGATGTTGTGGAAAGTTATGCTGCAAAGTGTGTTGACAAATTAAATTCAAGGGATGCAACTGTTACGTGTGTGGTAATTCAAGAAATTCATTAACGTTATACTAATCTTAACTTGGGAAGTTTTTGAAAACATGTCCCTGCTAAATTTTGTCCTCTTGGGATATCACTGAGTGAAAGTGAAAGCGAAGAGTCAAAATCTGAAGATAGTGCTTCATCTGAATCTTCAGAGTAAAGAAGATCATAAAATTCCTCTTAAATTTCAAGGTTTTTTTTTCTAAAAGTCCTCTTAAATTTCGAGGCATATTTTCTCAAAAAATCCTCTTGAACTTTGAGCCATTTTTGTAAACGTTTTATTAATTCATATAATGTTATCTTTTGCTTATGCTTTCACAATGCTTCGAATAATTCAGAACAACATTGTTGGAAAACCTTATAAATCTAACAGTTTAAGTTGAAACCCAACTTTCATTAGGAAATGTAATAGTTGTAAACCAATTTTCATTGGAAGACCTCTTAGGCCTAAAATTTAATAGTTGTAGACCAAATTTCGTTGAAAGGCCTTCTAGGTCCAGTATTAGAATTTTAAAGGCAAAAACATGTATATATATATAAATCGGTTAAAATGGCACCTCGTTAAAATCTTCTTGTGCCTATGAGGGTAGGAAAGAGTGTGCCACTGATACGTTACACAATATATATATATATATATATATATTACATTCACTCTAAGTACAATATAAGATGCTCTATATTCCAATGGTGCTTAAGATTTTTTCCTTCTTTATCATTAATTTAATACGTTCCAGGCTTCACCTTCTCTATTACTTCATAGGGGCCTTCCCAATTAGGACCTAATTTCCCGAGGTTTTTTTCCTTGGTGTGAAGAAAAATCTTCCTTAACACTTTATCGCCCACCTTAAATTCTCTTCGTTTTAATTTGGAGGCATATTTGCTTCTCATCAGCGTTTTATAATGTAACGATTTAATTTGTGCTCGTCTTCTTTTTTCTTCAACCAAATCCAGCTCTACTATTTTGCTTATATCATTAAGCTCCTCGGAATATGTCATGACACGATAGGATGGAAAAACTGCTTCGGATGGTACTACAACATCCATCACATATACTAATGCAAATGGAGATTCTAACGTTGTTGTTTAAGGAGTTGTACGGTATGCCAAAGAAGTTCTTGCAAATAATCAGACTACTTTCGTGCCTTTCCTTCCAGATTGTTTTTGAACCCATCAAGAATTGTTCGATTAGTAACTTCTACTTTCTCATTTTCCTGTGGGTGGAAATGAGCTGAAAAACATTATTGTATCCCTCAAGAATTACAAAATTTCTTTAAATCTTTGTTGTCGAATTGAGGCCCATTATCTATAGTGATTTTCATTGGGACCCCAAAACGATAACAAATATTTGAAGTAATAAATTTTATTACAACTTTGGATTTTGTTCTTGCTAATGGTTCTGCCTCAACCCATTTAGAAAAGTAATATACCGCCACGATTATCGTCTGCCGCCCCCTGGAAGCCATTGGAAGAGGACCCACAAGATTAATACCTCATCGGTCAAACGACAATGATCATACTCTCGAGGGCAAATCGTGGCTTATGAATTATATTAGCAAACCTTTGACATGTATCACATTTTTTAACCAACTCTTTTGCATTGAACGCTATCGTGGGCCAATAATATCATGTCGAAAATACTTTTTTGGTTAATTATTTATACCCGCAATGTGCAGAACCTTATTCATCATGAAGATCTGATAATATTATTTGTGATCCAGTTTTACCCAAACATCAGAGCAAACGTCTACTCAAATATTTCTTATACAAGACGCCCCTAAGTATAATATACCCATGAGATTTGAAACGCGCTGTTTTAGATAATGACTTGTCGATTGGTAACTCATAATTCTTAAAAAACTTAATTATATTTTGCCTCCAATCTTCATTTTTCACAAATGGATACTTGAATACATTCATCAATAATCCCAATTATATGCTCTGAACTTATAATAACTGATGGATGTTATAACGTAATAATCTACAGGTATTTCTCTGAATATGAAATAGTGGCAAAAGACTCTGCCATAGAATTTTCCTCTCTTCGAACATGTTCGAGCTTATTTTTTTTAAGCTTAAAGATAAGTCTTTTAGCGCTTTCAAGTACTTTACTACATGGTCTTTTTGAGCCTCGGAATATCCAGATGCATGATTAACGAGGAGTTGTGAATCACTGAGTAGCTTAACTTTTTTGGCTCCACAAATTTGTGAAACCCTTAACCTTACTAAAGTTGCTTCATATTCTGCTTTATTATTTGTTGTTTTGAACCCAAATCGAATGCCTGAAACATTCATATTCCTTCCAGAGAAACCAACTGTATCCCAACTCCATTTCCAGACATGCTCGAACCTCCATTTGTTTGAGTTACACATTCAACCTTGAAACTATCCTTATCAACATCCATATTCGATCTCTTAAAATGAAACTCCACTCAAAACTATACCAGAGCTTGAGCTTTGATTGCATTTTTTGGTTCAAACTCAATATCAAAATCCCCTAACTCAACCGACCATTTAGTCATTCTCCCCAAAATATCAGGTCTTTGAAGCATAGTTTTTAATGAAAATGATGTTTGTACCGTAATAGTTAGAGCTTGGAAATATGGCCTCATTTTTCGAGAAGTAATCCAACTTTTCCAACTTTAAATATTGTTTTTATGCATTCAATAATCTTTTACTAATGTAATACACTAGCTTTCGAATATTATCTTCTTCTCGAATGAGCACGGCACTTACAGCATAATCTGAGACAGCTATGTAAACAAACAATCTCTCTCCTGGAAAAGGTTTAGTAAGAATTTTCGGTGAAGAAATGTACTCTTTAATCTGGTGGAAGGCCTCCGAACAATCTTTTGTCCAATTGAAATAATTTACATGTCTTAAAAATTGGAAAAAAAGGAGAGCATTTGTCCGAAGTGCGACATATAAATTTGTTTAGTGCTATCAATCTTCTCGTTAATATTAAAACTTCATTTATATTCTGAGGAGGAGTCATAGATATAAAGGCTTTTAACTGTAGTGGGTCAGCTTCAATTCTTTTCTCGCTTACTATTTATCCGAGGAATTTTCCTGATCGGGCCCCAAATGTGCACTTCTTTGGATTCAATTTTAAATTCACCCTTTTCAAATTGATAAAGATTTCTGTTAAATCACCAAAATAATTTTTATCCTTCGAACTTTTAACCAGTATATCATCAATATATACTTCAATGTTTCTCTCAATTTACGACTCGGAGGTCTTGTTCACTAGACGCTGATACCCAAATACCATTACTTTATATCAGTGGAAACCTCTTCCAGTGATAAATGAAGTGTTTTCCTCATCCCTCGGGTCCATCTTGATTTGATTATACCCTGCATAAGCATCCATGAAAGGAAAAAACTGGTTCGCTGATGTTGAATCTACCAATTGATCAATCCGTGGGATTGGAAAAGGATATTTTGCAGCCTGCAATGAATAGCAAGACTCTCGAATGTGTCCAACTCTAGTTAAACGTTCCACCTCTGCTATTATTGCCTCAGATTTTTCATGAGAGAAAGGTCTCATTTTCTGAATTATTGGTCTAACATTGTTCTTGATTGATAACTTATAACAAATAACTTTTGAGCGAACACCAGTTACATCTTCAGAACACTAAGCAAACATATCAAATTTAGAGGATAAAAAACCAATCAACCTTTGTTTTAAATCTTGAGATAACTTTGTTCCAATCTTCAAAACTTTTCATCCGTGATATATATGATCCTCATAATCTTTTTCAGGAACCAACAGACAGGGGGGCTCTTTTGGATCATCAAAAAGGGTTGGTTATGAGGAAGTCCTCGCTAGTTGTTATGCTTTTTCTAACTTGTTCCCTCGAATTTACTTGGAAGATAAAGCAATTCGATAACATTCTTTAGCCATTTTTTTGCTAATTCTAAATGTTCTAATACTATTCCCCACGACATACTTTAGACATTGATGTATTATGGAAATAATAGCATGCATCTTTGGCAACCATGACCTCCCAAAAATAACATTGTAAGATGTATGTGCATCTACGACGATAAATAGAATTTCAACCTCTATTCTAGAAAGGTCCCCGACCTAATTCAAACACACTTTCAAATTATCCAACCACTTCAGCAGTCACCCCTGTAAACCCTACAATAGTTCTATTAGATTGTCAGATAACATCCGGATCGATAATTTTCTTATAAGTGCTCATAAATAAAATGTTGGCAGAACTTCATATGTCAATTAGAATCCTTTGCACATGATCACTGACTTATTTTCTAAGGACAATTTCTTTCACCATGCTAACATTTTTTGTAGGAATCATTTCTTCCACCATTCTGTCGTAATGTCAAAACAGTCAATCTCCTCGAAAATGACCAGTGTAGTTTCTTCTTCCTTTGATTTTTCTTTAACCATCAGATTTTTGTGAGAATTATTCTTTACAAAATCTCTCAATTTTCCATTTTTAATTAACGCCTGAATTTCTTTCTTCAAAGCAATACATTCTTTTGTGTCATGGCCAACATCCTCATGATACTTGCAAAACCTACTGTTTTTATTTTCCCTTAAGGGTTGAATTGGGAAAGGTTTTCGAAATTGTACATGACTATGAGTTTTATCAAATATAATAGCCATGCACTCAGTTAGATCTGCAAAGTATTCTGGTCAAATCCATTTGTTAGATATTTGTCTAACCACTTGTTGTGTGCTATATGTTTGCTGATTTACCCTAGGCCTCGGAGGATATTATTTCACTGCTTTTGGTTGCACATTAATTCGAGGAGGTTGAGTGGTAGCAAGAGATCTTCAAAAGTGATTTTTCTCCAATTGATCACTAGATCCTATTTATGAAGCCTGAGTTTCTTCCACCAATATCCTTTTTCCAACTTGATCAAGAAGAACTCCACATGTCATTGCCTGATTTTCAGCCACAATGTCTTTTAATATTCTGGGGAGAAGCCTCATTCGATACACTGCTAAAGCTACACAATCTTTACAGTATTCCATATCAGTTTTTGCCTTCACAAAACGGTTGGTATAATTTTTTAGACTTTCTCCAACCTTTTATCTGCAATATATTATGGTGTCTCCATCAGCATAATTTTTTTTTGCTTCTCACAAAATGTTGACGGAAAACATTCCAGAACATATCAAAGTTCTTTATATAACCCTGCGGCAATTGATTATACCATTTTAAAGCAATTCCCTTAAAATTATGAGAGAAATCCTTGCACGACAACTTATCATCATCAAAATTAATCATGAAATTTTAAAATTGTTCAATATGACTGTCAAAATCTTGTGTCACATTGAATTTTTCCAGCTTATAAATGTCAATATGCTTTGGAAGATTGACATAAAGTATCTATGTGAACAAAGGAGAAAACCTCCAATTATGACCCGTTCTGTAAACATTAACTCTTGGACCCTCGTGAGCCATCGTATAAAGACCTTCCTCAGAATGAGCTGTGTATTGATTACTTACACGATATTCAAAATTTTGACTTCTTGATTGACTTTGAACATTCACAACGTTATCTTTCTTGATATGTTCCTCGTAAGCATAATTTTTCCCTTCCAAATCTTTAGTACGATAACTTAACTGATGCTCTTTTCTATGCCTCTTAGAATATTTCTTTCTGATATCCTTCTTTTTTGTGATACTCTCTTTCTGAAGAAGATTCACTGGATTCATAGAGTGAATAATCACTTGATTCAGAGGATTCATACATGTACCTTGGCTTTAAATTTTTCCTTGGAAAATAGCGATGATGCCTCTGATACCTGCCCTTCTTACTGATCCGATGATAGTGTTCAGGCTCATCTTTCCCATTCTCATTTTCTCTTCGGACTTCTGACCAAAAAAAATTAGAATCTATCGATGTGTCTCTCTCAGAATTCAACTTTTTGATTTCCTCAAATAACTCAATTCTCATAGCAACCAACATAGATTCTTCTAAAATTTCACTAGCATGTTGTTGATCGATTTCCATATTATTTTTTGCAGGGTTCTCTTCGAACTCTTTTCCAATTACCAAGTTAGTATCATGTCTAAATCTCCTTGGGATTCTATCTCTTTTTCTTTCAACATTTCAAATAGGTTTTGGAAGACGATACTGGGTACCAAATCATTCCCACAGACGACGCCAATTATCGTTCCAGAAATATTTGAAGGAGGTTTTTTAGTAGAATAATGTTTAGAGAACTAAATATGTTCTTCAGATTACTTAACCAATATTTTAGAGAGATAAATACGTATTTTTAGATAGAGAAAGTAAAAGTAATAATTCTCAATCATTTATCAATCACTAATTTCCAAGAAAATGGTGGTGCTTTTATTGGTACAAATAGTAGGCCCCGAAAGTCTAACAATTTACTAATTGTGGTCTTATCCTCAAGCCTATTTTTTGTTATAAATTGGTCATTTACATTACATAATTATCAATTTATCCTAATAAACTTTCTTTGTTAATAAAACACCCCTAAAATTTTTAGATTTTTAATATTCCCTTATCAATGAGTGAATAAGTTTTTTAGGTATATGAATGTTGAAGACCCAACTGAGTCTATAGTGGAAGGAGAGTTCATAGCAGAACCAAGTTATTGTTTTATAACTTTTAAAGTTTTTTTAATAAACTATCCAAATGATTAGTTCTTTATATATATATTTGAACATTGGTTTTAAGTAGTAGTACAATAGTAGCACTGATTGGATTGATAACAGTAAAATTGTTTATCATATTTTTGGATACACGTGTAATTCTTTTTCTTTTAGAAGTTGATTTATATTTGTTTTTGGATGAACCTTCATTATTGTCATCAACAAGGATTTTTTAGATAATTCATTTTTAACATAAATCGGTATATATTGAAACCAAATGCCACCAATATCAACACGACTAGGAAGTATTATTATTTTTTTCATTAGTAACAACACCAGTCTTAGCAATAAAAATAATTCAATCTTCATATATTTTTAGCTCGTCTAAGGCTCACTATTTTAAAATATGAAAGTTTTCCACGTTAAATATAGGGTAGTATTTGTCTTTTTAGATTTCAAATATAGTATGTGATAGTCTCTTTAGAGAGGGGTCTTCATGTTTGAATTCAGTTAAGTTTTAGGTGATAACAACATGAGTTATAAAACAATAGAATATCATTGTTAGAAATAAAAACTTATTTAAAATAGTATAATAATAAGTAAGAAGAGGTTAAAATAATTATAACTTAATGTTTCATTCACCGTTGAGTTGTCCAAATTATTTATGTGTAACCGACTCCCAATAACCATTGACATAAATGAATCTCATCTTCTAAAGTGATCTGATATAAATGAATCTCTTACTCAATGCTAGATAGTAGAAAGAGGTTTTGGATACTTTAAAAACTTTACATTGGTTGAGGATATCTTGAAAAATTATAAGAATTTTTATATATTATGAGTCAATTATGACAAAAAAATACAAAAAAAATAGAATAATTTAAGTATTAGAGGATGAAGAGAAAGTCCCCGCCCCCAGTTGATAAAATTATCAAAAATGCAAACTTCATGAATTACAATGTGATGTGGGAGTTTTTTTTTGTAAACGAATGACAACATATTCACAAATTCCTCATTTATATCGAATGTTACATATGGTTTATATCGTGTTGTATAGAACTTTCCAAGAAAGTAAGATCTACTTCAGAGCAATATATGGATGACATTTGTTTTCATTCTGATTGGATGATGAAATGGTGCTATGATTTAGAGTTTGAAAAATTAAAGCTTCCATGACAATTTCTTTGATTTACGTTGATTCATCCAAAGGTATTTTTCTTACGTGTTGGTTTATGTAGGAGAATATGATTCTTAAGAGGAGTTATTAGAAAGTAGAAGATTAGTAATAATTATTATTAGACGATTTGCTTGATTTGTTACTTAAATTTTCATATAGCCCACTTAGTTGGCCATTATAAATATCTGATTGTTAGATATATATATATATATGTTATATGAATAATGTAGATCTTCTAAGGATTGATAACTTTTACCCCGTCATAAATGTACTGATTAAATAAAATTAAATGTTAAAATTAAAATAATGAAAAACTATAAGGAGTATGAAGAGAACTGAAATACGATAAGAGAAAATATCATGGTAAAACAAACCGTTTAGTTTTCACTAATATTAGAGAGATAAAGTTTTAGAGAGAGTCTCATTATATTAGAAGAAGTAAAAAATATTATTGAAATAATAATTGGTTTTATATAGGATAGTAAAATAATGAGAGCCATTGAATTAAATGAGAAAGCAATGGTCTATAAGTGACATTGGTTTAAGAGTTGCATCACATATCATTTATCATAAATCTATAAATTTTAAATATAATACGACGAAACATTTTGGGTTATTGAATTCATGAATAATAAAAGAAATTTTTATCTCGAATTTAATATAGGTAGTTTTAAAATACTATATTTTTATTCAAGGAGTATGAAGGACTTGATAAGACTATATCTCGCTAGGGTGTGCCTTTACATACGAGGTAAGACAAGAATAACACGGACACTCTAATTTTAGATAATAGATTAATATGAAATGTTTATAGTATCAATATATTTATGACCAGTTAATATTGATGCACATGGAAATAAGTGTTCAATGCAAGAAACAAATATATAAAACAAACCAAACCAGATAGATCAAATTAATCTAAAGATAAAGGTAATTCTAATAAAATAAAAGACGAGATATATCTCAAAGAATAATAAGCTTAGACAACGGCCAATGATCGTAACGATATAATTGCATAAAATGACAATCTAAGAGAAGAAATACTGGATTAGCTCGTAAGAAAGTAGAAATAAAGAAACAAAAATGATGGGTGTAAAAAGAATGAAGGTTTTAATTCATCTTAAAAAGATATATTGTTTGTACTGTTTTAGGCCTCATAAGCCGTATAAATGGAAATGTAACTCTTCATCTGAGACTCATTGAATTGTAGCGAGAGAAAGTAATATATTGTTTCCATTCTCTAAACCTTTAGTAGTTTATTCATTTTTATCATTGACATTCACTTTGGTCAGGTTTTTCCCATAAAAATGTGTTGTTAGGTTTGTACCATTAGACGTTTTTGTCATAACTTATTTCATTTCAACGATTATTTTGGATGTGTTACAAGTTTTTAACTTACTCAACGACAACAGATTTTCAAACTTCATCCATATTTGTTATAAAATTGGTCATGATATTTCCAAACAAGGTGATTAGGATTGACGGGGAGACTTGTAAGATGATGTTGGACCATCGTCTCTCTTTTTATAATGGGATTATATTACATAAGTAATTGTTATTATACCCATAGAATGCTAATGCAGAAGGCGCTCTTGAGTAAATGAAGGATTCAAAACCAGTAAGAGTGGTTGTTAGTGATGAGTCCGGATAACTTAACCACTGCATACTGCGATTTCCGGACAAGGGAAATTCGGACACAAACTGCCCACTGAACTATCAGAACAGGACAAAAGTATAAAATGACTAAACACATTTTGACTAAGTTATGTGCTAATCACTTTATTAAGTCAATGGGTCCTTAAACTTGACCCAATTCCATAATTTGACCTGAAAGCCCATGGGTCCATAATTAAGGGTATAAATACCACAACTACTTTCATTAATGAGGGTAATGAACATTTAATACAACCAGACAGCTCAAATCTCTTACTACTAAACACCCAAACATCTAACACTCCCAAAAATTTCCAAAACGCTTGACAAAATTACCCTCAACATAAAATAAACCTCACCAAATTGGCAACCACAGTGAGAGGAGAAGGTGCCTGAATCTAGCATTCAAAACAAGAAAAAAAAACTTATTCGGATGGATCCGAACAAGCAAGAAATTCCACCACCTTTGGTGGAGGTGGTGGAGGGAAACAATGAATACACTACCAAAGAGCGAGATAAGTTGAAAGTTGAAATAGAAGCGTTGAGGGCCACTAGAAAGGCATAGATGGGTTTAAAGGAAAAGTCAAAGGCGTCAGCCATTCACCATACTGACAACCCAAGGGAGAATGACCTATCGGCAAAGACTCATTTGAGCATAAAAAAGACCCATGTCAGTTCCAAGAAGTCTCACCGGTCCAAGCCGGTGGAGAGCTCAGAATCTGAGTCCTCTAGTAGCTCTTCGAATGAGGATGAGCTTGATGAGTCCTTGTCATCAAGAAGCAATGAGGGGATGTCCAGGAAGAAACAAAAGCTAGTTAAAAAATATTCAAGAAAGAGAGATAGGCATGGAAGACTAAAGAGGCATCTGGGAAAAGGGTCGTCTCATAGCCACAGCCATAGTCACAGACTCACAGGAATGTGGACCAGCTGCTGATTGATCCCTTTGTTTTCCATGATGAGTTAGGTATTTTTGCAACACCTAATGAAGACAAAGTTTTTAGTCATAGTCGGAATTGGAGACAATCTCCATTGTCTGTCAAGATACTATCCGGAAACCTTCCTAACAGGTTTGACAATACTAAAATGGAGAAATATGATGGGAGCAAAGATCCGGACAACTATCTGGAACAGTTTAAAAAATTTATGATGAATTTTGATGACGATGACAAACTTCTATGTAGAGCCTTCTCCCGATCCTTTACGGGAAGTGCTCTGAAATGGTACAACAGCTTGCCACATGGTTGTATCAGAAACTTCGATATATTTTGGGTTGCCTTTCGAAGGCAGTTTGTGGGGAGTAAAGAGGTGAAGGGAAATGGAGCTACTATTATCTATTGTGCCCAAGAGCCAAATGAGTCACTAAAAGACTATATAAGTCGATTTGTAAATACCAAGAATGGGTTAGCTGATTGTTTTGAGCAAGTATAAATAGCTTCTTTGATTCAGTAACAAGGAAGAAGACCATGACTTGGGGCAGCTAGCTAAATCAGGTGGGCAAACAAATCAACGTGCATGAAACAAAGAAGACTAGGGTACACAGACAAGTAAGGTCTACCCCTGCTACTCCATACCAGAACGAATCTGGATACAAGGCCAAAGAAACCGGACAGGGGTCCAACAGGGCTAAACAGACTCAATCCCACCCAAATCCAGCTCAGAGCCAGCAGTCCAGAAATAAACGAGGACCTTGGGTCCAACCGGAGTGGTTTTCCGAGTTAAAGGAGAATGTGGCAACCATTTATGACAAAACTAAAGATGAAGTACATTTCCGGAAGCCGACAGCGCTTCAATCTCCTAGGGAAAGTCGTAATACTTGTTTTTGCCAGTATCATCATGATATTGGCCACAACACCGAAGACTGTATCACTTTGAAACAAGAGGTACAGAATCTTATTGAAAGGGGCAAGTTGGGAGCTTATGTAAAGAGAAGGAGTGGAAACAGGCCTGGCAATGCTCCCCGAACTAGCCCAACGAACAATGCACGAACATCAGCTTCGGAGGGTGCAATGGTGATCCATGAAAGTTTTGATATGGACTCAGAGTATTTGGATCCTGATCCAACCCGAAATAAAGTGGGGGTCATAACAGAACAAGCTAAGACGGTGTTCGGACTCATAAGCTTTTTTTAGTCACTTACTATATTTGGAGGGGACACTATGACTGCGCCAACTCCTTCTTTAAGGAAGAGGCATGTTCACACTCTAGTTACTCAGTTAGAGAGAGACATGTCTTCTTATCAGTCCCAAGTTCCTTTTTCTTTCATTATTTTTTAAGAGGATGATTTAAGAAATATAATTGGGCCTCATGAGGATGCTGTAGTGATAGGAGCTTCAATTGGGGAGCAACGAAATCAGGCGAATTCTGATTAACACTAGCAGCTCAGCCAATTTTCTCTTTTTAAGTTCTTATAAGCATATGAAGAATCCAGAAATGATTCAACGTTCGAACAGATCCATTGTGGGCTTCACAGGGAGCTATGCGGATGTAATCGGAGAATTTGAGCAGGAGGTATTGTTGGGCAAAGGCCCTTTCAAGAAGATGGTCAGGGTACTATTCGTTGTGGTAGATTGCCCCACATGCTACAATGCAGTCTTTGGGAGGTTCCGACTCTCTAGGATGCATGTTGCGGCTTTAACAGTCCACCAATGTTTGAATTATGCGGTGCAAGGGCAAGTGGGAGTTGTCCTGAGTAGTCAAAAGATAGCAAGGGAATGTTATGCAACTGCACTTGCTCCTAGAACTCTGGGGGCAGTCTAAATTAATGAAGATTAGCAACTGTTGGGGTCCTCTGGGGGTGAGGGTGAAATTAATGACCCCAGAGAGACCCCTGATGTTTTGATATCAATTGAAGTAGTTGAAACCCACTCTCTGGATGAAGGAAGAAGTGTAAAAGTTGGCTCCAAGATGGCTCCAGAATTGAAGGAAAGTTGTTATCCTTTTTTACAGGTCACCGGCATATTTTTGCTTGGTGCAATACTGATATGACCGGAGTACCTGCAAATGTTATATCACACAAGCTATCCATCCGGAAAGATGTTGCACCTGTTGTGCAAAAAATGAGAGTTTTTTCTAAGGAGAAAACTGATGTAATAATCCAAGAAGTTGACCGGATTACTAAGATGGGGCATATAAAGGAGTCTCAGTATCTTTTATGGACAACCAACCCAGTGCTAGTTAAGAAAAAGAAAGGGAAATGGCGTATGTGTATCGACTTTACTGACCTCAACAGAGCTTTCCCAAAAGATCTCTATCCAGTCCCCCGAATAAATCAGTTGGTGGAATCCACATCTGGAAACAAGCTATTATCGTTCATGGATGCGTTCTATGGGTATAACCAGATACAGGTGGATCTGAAGGACCAAGATCACACTACCTTTGTTACAGATATGGGTCTCCATCGTTACAAGGTGAT
This sequence comes from Limnanthes douglasii subsp. nivea, assembly GCA_036936605.1. Taxonomy (NCBI): domain Eukaryota; kingdom Viridiplantae; phylum Streptophyta; class Magnoliopsida; order Brassicales; family Limnanthaceae; genus Limnanthes; species Limnanthes douglasii. The sequence continues at coordinate 35,642,976 of JAUPFV010000005.1, read as the reverse complement.
GCCTTTTGGGTTGAAAAATGTTGGGGCTACTTATCAGAGGTTGGTGAACAAAGCATTTGCTGATCAAATTGGAAGAAATATGGAAGTATATATTGATGACATGATGGTTAAAAGTTTAAAAGAAGAGTTGCACCTAACTGATCTTCAAGAAACTTTTTCCAACTTGACAAAGGTTAATTTAAAATTGAATCCAGAAAAATGTGTGTTTGGGGTGCAGTCCGGAAAATTTTTGGGTTATGTAATAAGTGAAAAAGGGATACAACATAATCCGGACCAGCTCAATGCCCTGTTAAAAATTGAGCCACTTCGAAATATTAAAGAAGTACAAAGGTTGATAAGAAGATTGGCTGCTTTAAATCGTTTTATCTCAAGGTCTTCGGACAAATGTGCCACGTTTTTTCAGACCTTGAAAGGTGCTAAAGACTTTAACTGTTCTCCACAGTGCGGCCAGGCTTTTGATGAAATAAAAAAGCATTTGTCTTCTCCCAAAACCCTTTTTAATCTTGTTGACGGAGAAACACTTTATGTATATTTGGCTGTGTCAGAATGTGCTATAAGTGCAGTGCTGGTAAGAGAGGTGGACAATTATCCTCGTCCGGTGTACTACATCAGCAAGAGTCTGATGGATAATGAAAAGAGGTAGCTAAAGCTTGAAAAGCTGGCACTAGCTTTAGTAATTGCTGCCTGAAAAATGAGGCCATATTTTCAGTCTCATTCCATCATCGTCTGAACATCTTTTCCTTTGAAGAATGTTCTTCAGAAAGCAGACATATTAAGTTGAATGACCAAATGGTCAGTAGAATTGGGTGATTTTGACATTGATTTTTCCCCACAAACTGCAATTAAAGCTCAATTAGTTGTTGATTTCTTGGTACAGTTTCATTCGAACAGAAGTACTAAACAAGCTTCAAAAGAGAAAACTAAAAAAGAGTGGGTTGTCCGGACAGATGGTGGATCAAGCACAATGGGTTGTGGGGCTGGGATTTGTTTAACCTCTCCATATGGTGATAAATTATACCAGGCTACATGATTTTCTATCAGGGCATCTAACAATGAGCCTGAATATGAAGCAGCTATAGCTGGTCTTAAGTTAGCTTTTTTGTGTGGGGCTAAAAGAGTTAGATTGATGAGTGATTCTAAGCTTCTTATCCACCATGCTCAAGGTCAGTCCGAAGACAAAAAGGAGCAGTTGATCGAATACTTATTCATTCTTAAATAAAAAGCAACCAACTTCAAAAGTGTTTGCTATGAGCACATTCCTAGATCGGAAAACACGCTGGCAGACTCCTTAGCAACCATAGCATACTTTGAGTCCTACCCATGGATTCATGTACAATAATGCCCATCCATACAATCAAATCAGAACAAGGAAGAGGAGGAGAGCGTGAATGTACAAGTGGTTCAATCCAAAGATTGGAGATTTCTCATTCTTTAATACATCTCTGATGGAATTTTGACTCAGGAGAAGGCTATGGCAAGGAAAATGAAACACAAGGCTCGTGATTTCTTGATCATAAGAGAAATTCTTTATAAAAAGTTGTTCAACATACCTCTTCTGCATTGTTTGGGGCTAAAGAGTCCCAAATTGTTTTATTCGAACTACATGATGGAGAGGGATCAGCACACTGCAGCTATAGAGCTCTGACCCAGAGGGTTTTATTGGCCGGATACTATTGGCCGTCCATAATGGAATATGCTAAGAAATTGGTGAAAAAATGTGACCCATGTCAAAGGTATGGTAACGAAATTTATATCACAGCAGTTCCTATGGAGTCAATTTCTGAGCCAGTGCCTTTTGCTCGTTGGGGACTGGATTTAGTTGGGGCTCTACCAATGGCGTCTGGAGGATGCATGACTATTATCGTAGCCATTGATTATTTCTCAAAGTGGATAGAAGCAGCCCCCCTGGCAGGAACTACTTCGAAAGCAGTTATAAAATGTAACTTGTCTAACATTTGTTGCAGATTTGGGGTTCCACAAAAGATAACCACAGATAACGGGCCACAATTTGACAACAAGGATATGGAGAGTTTATGTGCCTCTAGAGACATTCAGCATTGTTTCTCTTCTCATTTCTACCCACAAGAAAATGGCCAAGTTGAAGTGGCAAACATGACCATTCTGTCCGGCTTAAAAAAGAATTTAGAAGGGGCAGCATGAAAGTGGCCAAGCTATTTGCAATAAGTGTTATGGGCATACCGGACTACTCCTAGGGCTGCTACTCAAGAATCTCCTTTTGCTTTGGTATATGGGATGGATTACATTACTCTTATAGAAGAAAACCTACCATCATACAGAGTCTGCAACTATTCCGAACAAGCTAATGAATTGGCAATTAAGAATCAGTTGGACTTAATCGATGAAATAAGGGTTAAGGCTCATCTTAGAACCACCCATCACCAAGGTTTGATGAGGAGCAGGTTTGCCTCCAAAATCAAGAGAAGGGACTTTCAATCAGGAGATAAAGTATTAAAAAAGGTTTTCTTGCACACTAAGGAAAAGCAGTTCGACAAACTGGCTCCGAACTGGGAAGGCCCTTATGAGGTCTCCGAAAAGCTTAAGCCTGGGACATATAGGCTTCAAGACAAAGATGGAAGAGTTTTGAAGCATCCATGGAATATTGAACACCTCAGGTTATATCTAGATGAAAGTTGTGTAAATATTTACTTGTTTAAAGTCAATGTAAATATTAGGGGGCATACTTTTTCCTACCCTGGTGGCGCAGGGATGTTTTAATGAGGTGTCTGGTTTTTTCAATAATATGATGCCTTCTTACAATATTTGACGTGGTTTGATTACAATTCTTTTCAAGTCTTCAATTTAGTTACAAATGATCTTGATAGATCGGATTAATCTCGTTGAATGATGACCATTAAACGCATGTCATCAGAGATATTAAACACTCTCACTTTAAATATTTTTGAAGTAAAGTAGGGCTCTTTGAACATTAGCCATTAAATTGAGAGAAAGTATGGAATAAGGAAAAATTTGATAGATAATCTTGTCCGGTTATGAACCGGATAACGTTGCCAAAATAAAAAAATGCTTTGGCCACCCAAGGACTTTGAGTATTGTGAAAGACTTATCCAGACTCAGTCCGGATACGATTATAAAAATGCCTTGGCAATCCAAGGACTTTAGTAGTTCACAAAATTAAGAAAACACAAAAGATAGTTAATAACCTCAGGGTTTGTTCCCTTCGGATGTTCTTGTTTCACCTCCTTTTTTGGGGCCTTTGAGTTCAGCGCTTGAACTCTCCCCGGTTCCTTCCTCTTCATCGGTGGTAGAATTAATTTAATTGGAGTAGTTCTTTTTATCACCATCTGTCATGGTATGGAATGGGATGTCTTCACACTCTACATATTTCCACAAGGGACCAAGCGTCCTCTTCGGAAACTTTTCATGGAAAAGCAGTACCATGACAGACTTCACTTTGGTATACCTTTTTTCCAAGGAATCTATCACCTTGTTGGTGTATTTATTAATGTTGGCCTGAATTTTCTGTTCCTGCTCTTTTTTCAAGTTTTCTTTCTCTTTGGTTGCCTTAGACACAACCTCTTCAAGGGAAGTCTTTTCGTCGGACAAGGTCTGAATGACACCATCTTTGGTCTTCATATCTTCCTTCAAGGTTGAGAGGTCTTTCTCCAAACCAGAACACTTAGCTTGAAGCTCAGTGTTAGCATTCTCTGAAGTAGCCAGCTTGGTTGACAAATCTTTCTTATCCTTCTTCAACACTTCAAGTTCTTTTTTCAACTCTTCTATAATTTAATTGGCATTAAGGAGATTGGTTGTCAGAGACTCCTTGTCTGTATTAAGAGTTTGGATAAGGGTGGACTGATTTTCACCTGCCTCTCCAGATCAAGTACTAGTTGAATATGACCTATAAGATAATTGGCCACCGTATCTTGGTCTTCAAAAATAGAAAAAGACTTACCATTGTAGGTCACCATGTTGGAAGATCCTGAAGGACGAAATGACCAGCAAAGTCATCTTTCTCTGAGTTGGTGAAGTAAAGATCGATGTCCTGAAGGGCTTTGATGTCGAGCCCTCCTCTGGTACCCTCTCCAAGTTTCAAATCTGTTGGAATTTTCTCTACCAAGGTGGGGTCGGAGGGAGCTGGTGGAGGAAGAAGATCCGAAGGGCAAAGAGTTATTTCTCCCCATAAGGTGACCTTTTTCTTCTTGGCAGCTCTTTCATCATTACTTTCCCCCCATTTATAATCTTTCTTGAGAGGCTTCGGTGGAGTTTCTAGTTTTTCTGCCTTCTTAAAAGTCTCATCTTCAACCACTCTGAGAAAGGAGGCATCGATTTCTTCTTGGTTTTCACCTCATGGATTCTCCAGGCCGGTCTCCTTGGTGGCAGCCTGAACTGCTTCTATAACAGTTCTCTTCTTCTCCCCTTCATCTTGCTGGGAGCCTTGGCTCTGGAAGGCAAAACCAGTTTACCATCTTTTTCCTCTGTCGTTTGAGGATGATAGGTGGCGGAGGGGTGTGGTCAATTCTTCCCATGTGAGATCTCTCCGGCCTTTAGTATTCCACAGATGAGATCTCACCATATTGTCGGCGGTAAAGTAGTTGTGGAAAGAATTCCCCCAACATTCTGCGGCCCATGCATTCAGTTTGGCACATGTAGTCTGCCCATCCTCTAGAAATCCGGTATACTCCTTCGGTAACACTGAAAAAGAAACAATGAGTAATTCAGTAGTGGAAGACTTGTAAAATGAAAAGGTAAAACATGAAAAGTAAAATTGAAGAGCTTACATGTGCTCTTCCACCTATTAGTAAGCATACTAGGGTTGGTCTTGGCCTTGATCTTTCTCCCATTTTCCCATGACCCACTAATGAATAAGAGTTGAGTTCTCCAATTCTTCTCCGACTCTAGCAAGTCGTCTACCATTTTGAAGCTGTTTCCCATATTATGGTAATAGAATGGGATTTGGTGATTCTTGCACAGACTTGCCACAGCGGCAAACTACTCCATAGGGAGAGGGATTTTGGACAGCCTTGATGCCATTATGCATGCAATGAGAGAGTATCAGGCGTCCAGACTCAGTTGGCTAGGGCAAAGCTTTATTAGGTGGAAGTACCTGACAAATCTGAGTCTAAGGGGAATCTGAGCCCCCAGTTGAACAGTTCAGTGTAGATGACCACTTCATTAAGTTTGCAGTCCATCGGAGTCTCCGGAGTGACAAGTATTCTCACCTTCACTGACTCTGGGATCCCCCACTTTGTCCGCATCCGGCCCAGCTCAACAGTATGAGTATAGAAATAATTTATATTCTGCATGGCCAACAAATATTTAACATTGACTTTCTGAAAGCAAGGCCCTACCTTGCCTTCCAAGTATTCCGGGAGATCCGGATAAGCCACACCAACCTTCACTTTTCATTTTCCTTTTCTATCAGAGGCAGCATCCCCAGTTTGCCCTGATGCTTCAGTTTCGAATGGGGCCTCTTCAATTCTGTCCTCCATCACTTCTTTCATTACTATGGAAGGTCTCTCAGTTTTAATGGATGGAATGGTGTTAGCTTTTGTCTCTACGATCTGTTTGGATGGATGAGCACCAGTGGTTTCCAAAGGCCTGGTGTCCGGTGGAGGCTTAGTTCTGGAGGGTGTCACTTGAGAGACTACTTTGGATGCCTCAGATCCAGAGGGCTTGTCTTGAGAGACTTTTTTAAACATCTCCGATCTGGAGGTTTTATCCTTGGATGTAGCTTTAGAAGTCTCCGATCTGGAGGGTTTATTTTTTTAAACAATGGCGTGGGCCTTCACCAAGCGAGTTGTCCGGCGTGGATTTGATTTTTCTGAATATTTTTCAATATTTGATCTTATGGCTATGAATGGGGAGGTTTTCTAACGCTCGATATTGCCTTTTCTTTGGTAGTGGAGGGTTGGGACTCCTGAACAGAGGAGCTTGATGGGATTGGAGAAAGTTTTGGTTTGAACAGGCGTTTGGGTTTTGGATTTCGGGTAGAAGATGATCTTTGATCAGCTTCTTGGGATGGTTTATCAGACTTTTCGCCTAAGGAAACCGGGAGACCAGCAACGATACGCCTCTCTCGTTCAACTTTCCTTGCTTTCTCTAACTCGGATAGGTCCAACCAGGCGTCTTTTACAAGAACGTTTCTAGCCGTGAACATAAAACTATCCAAGAACAATTTTGAAAGAAAGGGTGAAAAGCTCTGTAAAAGATTTGTTAAATGATGAAGATAATGAAACAGTGAAAAATAGATTATATATTAGTAGAAAAATGTAACTGATACCTAGGAGGAGACTGAGAGGTTTGTGCAATTATTGAAGACGGCGCTGATGTGGGAAAAATTAAATGCGTAGGTTACTTTTTAGGTTTAATGAGAGCGCTAATCTAGGTAAAAAACAGTTGGTAGGTCGAATCAGATTGCGACACGTGTCCCACGATCCAAAGAAAAACTCTTAAAATTCTGGGAAAAAATCAGTTCGGACAAACCTCAAGCTAGTTACACAAGCAAATCGGAAAATGTCGTTACTGACTAAGTAAATTTTTTAGTCCTGACAAAGATTTTTAACAAGGCCTAAAAAATGGGCTACTGATGAGTCCGGATAACTTAACCACTGCCTACTGCGATTTCCGGACAAGGGTAATTCGGACACAAACTGCCCACTGAACTATCTGAACATGACAAAAGTATAAAATGACTAAACACCTTTTGACTAAGATATGTGCTAATCAGCTTATTAAGTCAATGGGTCCTTAAAGTTGACATAGTTCCATAATTTGACCTGAAAGCCCATGGGTCCATAATTAAGGGTATAAATACCCTAACTATTTTCATTAATGAGGGTATATATACCCCAATTATTTTCATTAATGAGGGTAATGAATATTTAATACAACCAGACAGCTCAAATCTCTCACTACTAAACACCCAAACATTTAATACTCCCAAAACTTTCCAAAATGCTTGACAAAATTACCCTCAGCATAAAATAAACCTCACCAGTTAGTATAAAAATATGTTAGTACCTTTAATACTACCACATATGGGTGGGCTTCCGTGATTTTCTCCTTTTGTGAACCATCGATGTATAATAGCTTTTGGAATACTAATTTGAAACTTTAGCGTATTGATCGTTGAGAATTGTTATGTATTGAAATGTTATTACAATTGATGTGAATAATAATTGCCTGAGGGTAGGCTAGTAATTTCAAGTGGAGTTTCAAGGTGGTGTATGGGTGTTTAACGGTGGTGTGTGAGTGTTTAACGGTGGTGTGTGGGTGTTTAACGGTGGTGAGATAATTAAGCAGCTTGGTAGCAGTTAATGTTCATTATTCATAGTTAATGCTGGTGGTTGGGTATTTATAGTATGATGTTTGGGCCCTTATGGGCTTTCGGGTCATGTTTAATAGACTCGGGTCATGTTTAAAGACCCATGAGTTCTAAGCAGGAGGGCATGTAGCTTAGTCAGGAAGTGTTTAGGTTTTTTAGTACTTTAGTCATAGATCGAACAGCCTTAAGTTCACAGTGTTCGAAGTGATCTGTCCGGTCCGAATGATCTGTCCGATTTATGTAGCCTGTCCGGTATTCGGAGAGACTTAGGCTGATTTGCCCTTCCGGGGAGCCTGCTGAATTCAGACTCATCAACAATAACAAAAATAACTATAACTTAAACATTTGTATATTGTAGTTTGGATGTTTACAGTCGCATAAACCCAGTATTTATGTTGATGTTTTGATGTTTAGCTTGTACTCTAGTTGTGGTTAATTGCTAAAAACGTTTCGAGATTCTTCATTTTAATCGTTCGACTTATTTAATATGGCTAAAAATAAGGAATTATTTAGTTCAATATGAGTTGTTGTTTCGTATATTTGTTTTATTAATGAATTTATAGGTGCCCAATTAAGTGTGATGCCCATAGCATTCAAATATCATTGATGTCAAAATTTACAAATGACAAACTGGTAACCATTTAATATTTGACTTATCAAGTTTGAAATTTGTTTAATAGAAGATTAGTGACACGGTATCTATTTAGTTTTCGAGAAATGTGCAACAATAGGCCATAGCAAATTGTTTTCGACACTCTAAAATTTGTTCAGTGAATCTAACTGACTCAAGTGATTTAAACGATGTAAATTATGGAGAAGACATCCGTGAGCTTGAGAACTTGATTACGGGTATGCATTATCGGTATCGATGGATGTGAATCAACTGCTAGATTATCCTAGTAAAAATAATTAATATTACAAGGTTCAAAGTATCGAAGAAATTGTGGCGTAGACCATTCAAAAACCGGTCGAAGCCGAAGTTGAGGGTGATTCAATAGCTTTGGGATCGATCATTCGAAAAGAGGCATTGCATGCAGCAACAACTCTTCACAACTTTTTTGTTACAATACGAGACGACAATGTCCCAACTCTTAATTGCAATAAGGAGATTTAAAGATACAATCAATATAGATTTGAAGTTCAATAAAAAAACAAGTAACTATAGATATTTTTAATACAAATTAATTGAATTTGTCTAGTTCATTGGAATCTTTTTGCCATTATTAATTTATAATTTTGTTGGGACTAATATATATATATATTGAATTTAAAAAAATTATTATCTTATTATTTTTTCGTTTGAGGTCCAATTTTTGTGCATTTTTTGAATTAGAATTCGACAAATTATTAATTTTATCAAAATTATTAATTTTATCAAAATTATTAATTTATAAAATATTAATTTGTAATAAAGTTACTATATTTGAGATACTCCGTATAAAAGAAAAAAAATTAAACGTAATTTACAGAAAATATTAAGAATTATAAAAAAGAATGAATATATACTGGTATGAGTAAGTGATTTACTAGTTAATTTACAAATTTTATATAATATAGTTTTACTAGATCATATTCATCATGGGCATACGATTGAATGTATATTTGAACTTTTAATATTAAATTTCTAATAGCTATTAAGTTCTATCTAATAAGCCTTAAGAGACAGCTGCTGTTGAGTGTTGTATTTCTATTAAATACACCACCGTTACTTTGCAACTCCAGCGGTCGTGTAACACAGCCTTCCTCCGGCGTCATCACTTTGACTCCCTTTCTCCGGCCCAAACTAACCCTAATTTCACCTTCCTCTGCCACCGATCCTTAAATCGGACATATACGTATACTCTAACGGTAGATAAATGGAGATTATTTACGCAGTCGTAACGAGAGGCACGGTGGTGCTGGCTGAGTTCAGCGCGGTGACAGGGAATACCGGAGCGGTGGCGCGACGGATTCTTGAGAATCTTCCTTCGGATGCCGACTCCAGGCTCTGCTTCTCGCAGGACCGGTACATCTTCCACATCCTCAGATCTGATGGCCTAACTTTTCTTTGTATGGCTAAGGATACCTTTGGCAGTAAGAATCTTTTAACATTCTAAAATATCGATTTCTAGAGGGTTTTAGTGGATCGATTTTGTGCTTGATTCTGATTTTGTTGTAGGAAGAGTTCCGTTTTCGTATTTGGAGGATATTCACATGAGGTTTATGAAAAATTATGGTAAAGTTGCGCACTATGCGCCTGCATATGCTATGAACGATGAGTTTTCTAGGGTTTTGCATCAGCAGATGGAGTTTTACTCTAGTAGCCCTGGTGCGGATACGCTCAATCGTATCAGAGGAGAAGTTAATGAGGCAAGTTCCTTTTTGTTTCCTTCTGGTGCCTTCTTTTTTACCTTCTTTATCTGTATTCTGTAGTTTATGCTTTTGCTTAGTAATCCGCATCGGTTCTCCTGTTCTGGTTCGGCTTAAGTAGATTTTTTGATTTGTTTCTTGTTTGATTGACCAAGAACTTTAAGGGTTAGCATATGGTGACTTGGAACCATAGGCCAAGGTGATTGGACTAGACTGGAATAGGTGGCTATACATATGTAAGGGGTCGCCCATTGAAATACTTAGGAGATCCTAGAAGTAATTACATAATTTGTTATATAGTAGATAGTGTAGCAACGTTTTGGTCTGGAAGAGTGTAGTCAGAGCCGATGCATCACACTCAAAACCCTCTTCAAGCGATCAATATTATACCAAAATTCGATTGATAGTTGCATTTGGTTTATGTTTATTGTTAAATGTATGTATAGTTCCAGGAAACAGAAGTGATTGGTGTCCTCAGATAAGCAAACTCCTTAGATTTTGAGTGACTGACTTGACTTTAACACTATTGTAAAGAAGGAAGAGGGTTGAATATGGAGTTTAAGGATTAAGGTGTGACATAGTAGCCATATAGGTTTGACACTCTGCAACTTCATCAGCAGTGGTTACACTTGTTACACGCTCAAAATTGATCATGTACTAGTATGCAGATCATTATATTTAGTTATGACTTATGAGTGATAATGTTTCTCTCGTGTGCTCTTATGCACTCATCTTGTTTTAGCTAGTTGTTTGTTAGAAGACTAAGCTTTTCGTTGGCTCTAGTATATTGCTCATAATCTGCCTGGCATGTGTTTTCTCAGGTACGCACAATCATGGTGGAGAACATTGATAAAATACTTGAGAGAGGGGATAAGATTGAGCTTCTTGTGGATAAAACTGCTACTATGCAAGACGGTGCCTTTCATTTCAAAAAACAATCTAAACGCCTTCGTCGTGCTCTTTGGATGAAAAACGCTAAGCTCTTGTAAGTGCCTTCTACTTGTTCGTGCATCATACATATTGATTTCTTCTCAATAGATTTGTTAATACGAGATGGTCTAGGGTAGAAGCTTTGTGCTTTTTATTTTCTACCAGCAATTGAACATTACCTCTCTACATTCATTATTCATATATTTCCCTTGGATATACCAATTAAATGTTTTTATAAACTGATGTATTTGAAGTAAGAATTCAATCAAGCCCATAGTTGTTAGTATCACGATACGTATCGCTAATATAGTGATACGTATCTTAGTGTTTATTGCTGGGATCATATCATCGGACGATAATTATCTATATCGTATGATACAATATGTGTCGACTATAATCGTCCGATAAAATTGTCGGAGTCATATGTATCTGTGTTATGTAAAAACTGTTTAAAGTCAAAATTTAAATTTGTACACGTGTACTATTTTGAATTTATTTTAAACTGTTCTGTTCTGTTTAAATTTAAATTTATATATATTATATATGATACGATTCGCGATACACGGTACGGAAAGAATCAAAATCGATACACGATTTGACAACTATGATCAAGCCACATAGTATATTGCCTTCATCACTGGATTAGGTTACAGGTTGTCTTTAGTCCGATGGAAATTTGTTTCTGGTAAAATGTACGAGTTTAAGACTCAACTAGTCATTCATCAGCTTGTTCGTTTACTATTTCCCGTGCATCACCAAATCTTGGCATATGGCCAACAAAACTATTAGCATCATGTGACATAAAACTCTCTTAGACTGGTGTTTGAACAGTTAGAATTTTGTAGCTCTTTGATCTCTCATATAGCAATATCGATGTGACAGGGCCTTGTTGACATGCTTGATTGTTCTGTTGCTGTACATAATAATTGCTGCTTGTTGTGGAGGCATCACACTACCTTCCTGCAGATCTTGAGTGACTATGCTGGTTTCTGTTGAGTGAATTAATGTGAGAAAGAGCCAGCATGATCTCATGCTTAACATCATTTGCTGAATATGAAAGAGTGACGTATCTACGGCTGCAATCTACTAGAAAGAGCCATAGTAAACTGTCTTTGAGCTTTACTCTTCGTCCAAATCGTATGTGTCATGGCTTGCGCCTTCTTTGTTATTATTTTTATCTGTTTTCTGGTAGATGCATTTTGTTTGTGTTGTCAAGAGTCAAGAATCAGATCCTTTTTTCAGTTTTGCAGCAGTGCTACTGGCCTTTTCGGTTGTACGTTACAATCCTTTCTGTATATTATTGTGATTACAAATGTATCTCCATTCTCCTTTTGAAATATTCTTATATGCAGTCTTTACATGTAACCCGGCACTAATTTTATACTTAGATTTGATGCAGTGTGTTTTGAATTGCAAACAACTTTTAGCTATATAGGCTTATAAACTGGGGATTTTGGAATGAAGGTAGCTATGTTGCATTTATTTTATAGTCATAACTTCTTCCACATTTTTCTGGGAAAAATGTTTCTGTTGGTGAGATTAATACCTAGCACATATAGGGATCCCATTTAGCTATAATGAGATCCCTCCCAAAATCAGATTTTTTTTCTTTAATGTGAAATGTCCATTTTACCGTTCATTTATAAGACCATGTTTGTAATAAAAAAAATCAATTTTCTTTTACTTATTCCTTAAACTTTTTCTCTCTAAAAATTTTAAAAACACAAAAAATCGTGGATTTGAGTGATTTGAATGAAGATTTCAGCTGCAATATGGATGATTTTGCGTCGGAGGAGTCGTTGACGAACCATCTGGACACCCAAGATGAGGTAATTTTCGTGTTTTTTTAGTTTTAGTGTGAATATAGCGCTCGTAGTATTACAAATAGGACGAACTGCGAACCCAGTTAGCGCAGATGGGAATGTCAAAATAGGCCAAATCGTGCACTGGTTGTTTGCGGAAATGTCTAATGGACGAACCGCTAGTTCGCGATTTGGTCAAACATGCGCGCTGTCTGTTCGTCCATTAGGCATATACGCGAACGACCGGTACGCGATTTGGCCAAATACTCGCACTTAGTGTTCGCGATTTGGCCAAATACTCGTACTTGGTGTTCGCGATTTGGCCAAATACTCGCAGTTGGTGTTCGCGATTTAGACTTGTTATGCTATTTTTTTATGGATGCAAATTAGATGATCGGTTACAATTAAGTATGTTTTTATATAATTGCACTAATCACATTTGTAGGGACCGGATCAACCGCTATGCTCGATGGCCGATTACACGAAAGTGTTTAGTACGGACACCTTGTACACCAAACCCAATTTGATCGATTGGGTCGAGTCCGAAAGCATAAAACTATGATTCATTGTGTTACGTAGTAAAAACGACGACGGTAGCAAAAGTATGAAAACTCCTAGGATATATTTTAGGTGTGAGAGGCATGGGGTTTACAAACCTAACCCCAAACCAGGGTATGTTAAGAAGCGTCAAGAATGTTCATCGAAAAAATGCGGGTGTTTGTTCTATTTAAGAGGGAGTCCGGTCTTAGAGCTACCCGGTTATTGGAAATTGATAGTGCTAAACGGAAAACACAACCACGAACCGCTTTTGCATTTGGACGGTCACTCAAGAGCCGTTAGACTAAAAGTCGAAGAACAATTGTTCGTTCGTAGTCAAACGGAAGTCGGTTCTCGACCAAGAGAGATATACCGCGGTTTGAAGATTAAAGACCCGCAAAATGTATCAAGCATGCGCACGATATACATCATGCGGCAAAAACATGATTTGGTTGATAAAGCGGGCAAGACCCATATGCAATACTTGTTTTCTAAGTTAAAAGAACACGAGTACTATGTTTGGGAGCGAACTTGTGAAGCAACGGACGAGATCCTCGAGTTGTTTTTTGCACATCCTAAACGCATCGATTTCATGCGCACTTTTCCTCAAGTTCTTATAATGGATAGCACGTATAAGACTACAAGGTATAAGATGCCTTTACTAGAAATAGTTGGCCAAACTTCGACGAAGAAGACATTTTGTGTTGCTTTTGTTTTTTTGAGCTCCGAGATACAAGAGAACTACACTTGGGGATGGGGCGTTCCAAAGAAGGTGTTGACGAACAACAAGTGCACATTACCTAACATTATCGTCACTGATAGGGAGTTGACTTTAATAAATGTTATCGATGATATATTTCTGGACGCAACTCATATGCTATGCAAGTGACATATTGGTAGGAACATCAACTCTTACGCTAAGAAAGTTTTACCGAATAAGAAATTTCGAAGGAATTTTTTTTTGTACTTGAACACAAAAATATGGTAAATGGGTACCAAATAAAAACTATAACATGGTAAATGGGTACCAAATAAGACATTTGTAAGGATTTTTTTTTTACTTCAACACAAAATCATGGTAAATGGGTACCAAATAAAAACTACAACATGGTAAATGGAAATAGATAAAAACTAAAACAAGTTCAAACATTAACTTAAACAAACAAACAATACGAAAACTACAAGATGCAAACAATTAAAATGAATCATAATGCTCAATCGTCGAAGTCATATCCCAAGTTGTCGTCAGAGTCAATCTCTTCTTCCCTTTCAATAATCGTATTCTGAAGAAACGCTACCATATCCCTAGTGATGTAGTCTACCACCGTCATGTTCCAGACGGCGGCTGCTTCTTGTTTAATTTTAAATGGTAGAAACAACAAATGATCCATTGGTTTGCAAAAAATGTACCTCTGCTTGATTTGTTCACGGTTACGCACAACAAAACCTCTCGTGCCTAAACGGCCGTAGTTGTAGTACATCTTACACAAGACTAGCTCGAAAAACGCATCGCTAGTATCTTCCCCCAACTCTCGGCGGGCAAGTTTCACCGCCTCAAGCAAATGGTAGTCTTCATGAGGGGTAAACTCCATTGGTTAAACTGTTTATCTTTGAAGTGCTTAGCGTCTATTTATAGGCTCGTGGTTGTTTGGGCGGGAAATTTTAAAAGGCGGTAGTTTTTTGCTGGAATTTTTGTACGGGTCTCGTTATAGCGAGACACCTAATAATGGAAGTTCTGCTATAATGAGACCCCTATTATTGCACTGCAACATTTGCGTACTTTTGTAAGTATTATGTGTCGTAAAATCATTCATCAACTTGGATTACGTTATCCTTATCTTACAAGTGTCGTTTATTGATATGTCTACTTGGATTACGTAATCTGAAGCATAAAAGTGAGGTAGTAAAAATTATAACAAATATACAATTGCAAAAATGATTCCATGGACTGAGTTGGAAGATCAATATCTGATGAAAGCATCAATCGACGTTGGCAACACGAATCTGAAAGAGGAGCGTAAAACGTACTGGAGGCATTGCTCTGCCAGATGTACTTCCTATACGGAAGGGATAGTGTCCAGCCGCCAAAAATTTCAAGGCGTGTTGATGAGGTGAAAGCTAGGTGGTCAGTCCTAGTCACATTATGTCAACATCCAGTTTCTGGCCTCACCGAATTGGAACGTTGTGTTGCTTGTAATCAGTTCAACTGTCAAGTCACAGATTCTATAACAGAGGACCAGCTGGATTCGGTCTGTTCTAACATTATTGACATCCTGCTAGAGGAAATGCGTGACTACCAGGATGCAAAAGAAAAAATGAAGTTGATGAAATGGAACTGGCCTGATAGATAAACTCTAATTTGTACAAGTGGATCCTTATGTTAAAGTTCATGTTTCAGACTATGTTTTAGCATGTCTTTTAGTTTATGTTTGAGTTTTTTATTCGGTTTATGTTTGAGTTTATGTTTGAGTTTCTGATTCGGTTTATGTGTGAGTTTATGTTTGAGTTTCTGATTCGGTTTATGTTTGAGTTTCTGTTGGAGTTTGTGTTCTAAAAATGTTTGAGTTTGTGTTTCAGTTTATGTTTGAGTTTATGTTGCGGTTTGTGCACTTTGATGCTGTTTTTAAAGGTATAGTTTGAACAAATGTTTGAAAGTTATATCATTCAAATGTAACAAAATACCATAACACAAAATTGAAACTAGTCGTAAAGTACTTATTTTGTAACTTTCCCGATTCCAAAACTCAATATTATACATTACTCATTTTACTCGAATGATTTGAAATTTGTTTGAAAAAAAATCTTTAAAGAGGTCAAAAAACAACTTGGAAGTAGCTTAAAGTAGTGACAATTTTCACATTTTTCACATTCTTTTTAAAGTAGTGTCTTAAAACACATAAAAACATAAAAATATAAAAACATATAATAATCCTCCAAATAAAAAAAATCAACGAAAGCAACAACCGAAGTAAAACAAAAGATAGTAACAAATAATCGTCATAGTAGTCATATAATACAAATCCAGTCAATCACTCAAGCGGTACTGGTGCGCCAAAAGCGAACACTCGTGCATCTCATAACACATCTCCTCCAAAGTCATCTCGTCCGCTCTCGAATATCCATCAATCACGCGATCACATATGTCATACAGTTGTGCCTGATATGACATCGCACTCGGGGTCTCTGCA
The DNA here is from genome assembly GCA_036936605.1 of Limnanthes douglasii subsp. nivea. Classification (NCBI taxonomy): domain Eukaryota; kingdom Viridiplantae; phylum Streptophyta; class Magnoliopsida; order Brassicales; family Limnanthaceae; genus Limnanthes; species Limnanthes douglasii. The sequence continues at coordinate 35,626,864 of JAUPFV010000005.1, read as the reverse complement.
ACATGTGCACCAGATGGATCAACCAGACTAGGATCAAACACGGTGTACCATAGGTGGTCACGGATCCATACGTCGTACACAGAGGTCGTACTAGGACCACCTATAACATATGTGTCACCACGAATCCTCTGATCAAGAACGTGCGACCACCATGCGTTCCATGTAGCCTTATCCCACAGAAAGCGCATGTTAACATGATTCCTCCTGTCTGCTGGTAAAACATGTTGCAACACCAGTGGTATATCCTGAATGTGCCCAAGCTGTCGAGCAATCCAAAGTGGATAGTACGCCTCAACTATGTCAAACGCCTTTAGCGTGTGGTCAATCCAAGCCACATCGCTGAAAGGGAAATGCTCGCGTATCTTGCCATAAGGCATGAACGAAACCTACACCGTAAGTTAATAATGTTTGACCAACTTTAAGTAATAATAAAATAACGACTAATAAACAAATGTAAAAAATCATTGTAACTCACATGGTTCTCCCTCAACAAACCCAATAGTTGCCGGATGTTGATACGAGTCTCATCATCTGCACGATATGGTGAAGGTACGTATTGGCATATAGTAGGCATAGAAGGCTCGTAGAAAGTGTTGACCGTAGTCAAGAAGGGGGGAAGTGATCGTATATCCACGTCTCCAACATGGCAATAAAACCTGCAATCCCTAAAGTGGAGTGTATGGACGACTTTCCTAGATGGTGATACAGCTGAGCTAGTATATGCTGGCCCCAGTTGTATCTAACGAATGTCCTATAATGCTTTACAAATTGTAAGTAATCTAAAGATATATTGTTCCTCGTCTTGTTCATCAGAATACAATAACCCAACATGTGGAGTAGATAACCCCTAGTGGCACACTCTACGGTACCATCAGGAATGGTATCATCCATAAAATAGGGTTGCATGTATTGCTCATGTAAAAACTGTAAACGAACAGATCTAACACTACCCCCTGTTACGTGCTAACTCTGTCCTAAGTGCATCCTCGGGTATACCTAATGACCTAGAATACCATGCCAAACGCTGTCCATTATTAGGAAATGACTGAATCACAAAATCATCACCTGTGACCGGCAGATCAGTAATAGCGTGGACTTCGTCTAACATCACCGTCATCTCACCAAAACAGAAGTGAAAGTTGTTGGTCTCTAAATGCCACGTCTCAAGAAACGAATCTACCAGGTGTACGTTGGTACTCCAACACTCCAAGACATCGGTGAGGGGACCGAAGCAAGACATAATAACCTGACGTCTGACCCTCCCCTGCCCAGTAAGATCCCATACATGATGGGTACTGTACATCGCGTAGCACCGCGATGACCGACGAGCCTCGTGCAGTGTGTAGTCTGGGTAAATAGCAGGCACATGCGGATTGACCTTCTGAAAAAGTCGATCCAGCATCCCAATCGTACGGGATACATTAGGTGCTGGAGTGGCAGCGCTAGGCCTACGCCTTATAGACCGTGACCGTGAACATGAAACAACCTCCTCATACTCGCTATCACTGTCCGATCCTGAATTACGAACAGGTGTATGCTGTGTGCGAGGCATGCTGAAATACAAGAAATTAAATCACCGTGAATAGGGAATTAATTTTGGGGAATAAAATAGGCGAAGGTGGCAAATCAGACACAATCGCGCACTGAGAGTGCTCAATTTTGGCGAAATTGCAAACAGACATTTCGTAATTTCGCCATTGTTGTTTGCGCAAGATCGCGTGTGTCTTGCTCGCGATCTTGCACAAACAGCAACTCTAAACCCTAAGATTCAAATCGAACCCAAATCCTAAAAAACCCAACCAAATTCAACAAAACTGGTACCAAAACTCGATAATCACTAGACTAACACATATCTATAATTTGTTTTAAAAAAAACAATATTTAGATGAAAATTCGATTTTTCTAAAAAAAAACTAGAACTCTAAATATCACTAAAAATACCTAACTAAAATGTATAAAAATTACATCAATAAGTATAGGATTCATACCTTGACGTGTTTGTGAGTTCAGATTTGAGAAATGTTGAGTTTTTTTGGCCGATTTTGAGAGTTTTTTGTGTAGAGAAGAGAGAAAAGAGAATAGTTAGGCTGAAATGAAGCTTTTATATCAATGGTAAATTGGTCATTTTAGAGTCTCATTATAGCCAAATAAGATCTCTCTTTAACCTTGCCCCTAAAAAAATATAGATGAAATATTTCTGTATGTGTCATTGGTGCGTCCTATTGTTTTATGAGTGGCTAGAATGGTTCTTATCACACATGTGTTATTAGTATTTCGTGTTTCAAACGTGTTTGTCGTTGAAGTTTCTTGATTTTATATACTAATTTGGATAGTGGCAGCTGGCACGAGGATTCCTATCTATATTTATTTATTTTGGTAAATATAGCTAAGATTTTTTTGGTAATTTAAAATATGACAATTACTGTTCGATAGATGGTTTTACTTTTAATTTATATCAGAAAAGCTATATGTTTTTTAGTTATTTTATTTATTCACCCAAAAATTAGAAGTCATTTTATAAAGAGAAGAGTTCCTTTTTTTTAGTATTTTAGTTTTCTTATTTTTTTGACTAAAAACTATTATTTTGACTTGTAAATGTTCGAACAACTAATATGAAATTATCTATCGTTTCACTAACCGAGACAAACTTTACATTTTTATAAAAAAACTCATGCTTATATCATAACAAAAAATGAATAAAAAAAATGAATAGCTAGAACCAAAAATCTAAAATGTATAGAAATAACCTTGTTCATAAGGTTGAAACTTTAAACAAAATAATATTTAGAATCTATCATATTTAAAATTGTTGTCTTTTCATTTTGTAAACTTTTTATGAGTTGAATATCGGCGATGTGAAGCCTGACATTACTGATATGAAAGTGAAGTGTTATCAGTGATAAAATGTAAGTTCTAATTTATGCCTCATATTTTATCATCGGTCGTATAACCAGGTCTACGTCGTTGTCAGTGTGCAATCTTTTGCGTTAGTGGTGGCTGAATAAAGATTTAGTTTTTGCATTTTAAATCTTTTATTGTCGGTGTAACCATGCCTACACCGACAGAGTAATCAAACCTACAACACTAGTGGAATAGCCTCATGTCATGATTTAGTCGCTAATGATATATCGTCGGTGCGACGGGCGAGCACCGTCCGTGTAAGGGTCTGAAATATATTATAAACACTAGTTATTGGTTTTATGCGTATACTTTCGGTGTATAATTATATACCGTACGTGGGATACTCCACTGGCGGTGTAGAATTTATATACCGCTGGTGTGGTGCAACGTATCCATGTCGTCGGTTTAATATGTTCGTAGCAACAATATGAAACTTCAACCAATCTTTTCCCTCTATTTTTTACGGTGTCAATGTAATAGTTTGTCATTGTAGGAGAAGGTTGAGGATTTTAGTTTAGTGGGAGTGGATTTCAATGTTACAGATACTGACAGAGTACTTGAGGCTTGCTTTTCAATAATAGTGATTTGTTTACCATGAAAACCAACTATACGCAACAACAATTGGTCGATTTGGTTATGGTTACTACATAAGATAATATGTTCGTAGTTGTATTATGATGTCGTGACAATGCAAAAAGTAAGAAAACTCATTGATTATTTTTTGAATGCGAGAGATTCAGAACGTACACAAAGTAGGTAAACCCAAATGATCTTAAGAGGAAGTCTACGGGAACAAAAAAAACTGCGGATGCCTTTTCACGCTTAAAGATAAAAAGGGTAAATGCTGACTTATGGTCCTTAGAGATCGTATGCAGGGTTCACAATCATGACACTAGGAAATTTAGTGAAGGTCATCTGTACTTAGTACGCTTGTCCAAAAAAGAGTTAGAATTTGTAATTAGTTTAACCAAAATGGAATCCGTTCTCAGGAAATCTAGGCGGAGTTAAAAAGTTAAACCTTAAGAATTCGTCGTCTTTGCGCACTATATACAATTCTCAACCAAAAGAACGAAATATCAAGAAAGAAGGTCGCTCGCGGTTCCAATAATCATTTGGCGAACCAAAAATGTTAAATTATTACGAAAGACATAGATTTTGCAAAGACGAAAGGGGTATCATAAGTGAACTTTCGCACACCCGATTAGTTTGGATTTATTATGAACTTTTCCAAATATGCTTATAATTTATAACACCTACAAGGTAATAAGATACAATATACCATTATATGAGGTTGTATAAGCCACTTGTACCATGAAGACTCTTTGTATCAGATTTACATTTATGTCCGGGAAGAAAATTGGAAGTTACAAATGGGTATTAGAATTTACGCAATCGTTGATGGCAACTCACTTCATCGAACCACTGTCCATTGTTTTTACGGCTAGAGACTTAGTGTTGGTGAAGGCGGTTGAAGAAGTGTTTCCCTAATGCAAGCCACATGTTATGTCCATGATACATTGACATAAATATCATAGAGAAAGAATCATCAATGATAAATAAATCTTTTATGATTCTTTGAAGGTGTAGAGTAAAATGATGTTGTCAGATACAAAACTCTCGTTCAATAACTATCGGTCAGAAATGTTCCGTGAAAAGCAATTGAATACACTAAAACTTGGTTAGAGTCTTGCGCTGATTAGTTTATCATGTGAAAAACTAACAAGTCATTGCATTTAGGTAACCAAACCACTAACCGCGTGAAGAACGTTTATTCCACCCTCAAGAGTTCTCTTGGTACGAACAAATGTAACTTCAAATCATTTTGGTTGAAGGTGCATACTTTGGTCAAATTGCAACACAAATAATTAAAGCCTCATTTGAAAAGAGTTGAGTGTTATCCTTGATGAGTTCAGATCTTACAGTCATAGCAAATCCACTTATCCGAACAGGGGAAATTCGGACCATATCAAACTACTAAAAATCTGAACAGGACAAATGTATTGACTTTTGACTAAGATATTTGTTAATAAACTTAAAACTAATTGGTCTTTGAATTCGACCCGGTTTCACGACCCGACCCGGCAAGCCCATGGGTGAGTAATTAAGGTATAAATACCCCAACTACTCTCATTAATGAGGGTGATAAAAATTTAATACTTGTAAGCTGCTTAATTATCTCTCTACTCCTTATATTAAACACAAAACACCCCAAAATTAGTAAAACACTTTACCAATCTACCCTCAACCCAAAATAAACCAAACCAATCCTTACATAAATTCTTGTACAATTTGTACGACAAACTAAAAAATAACATCTCTTACTATGCTTTACACTCTTTTCCTTAGAAGTAGAATGTGCCCAAACAATGACAAATGTGTACGATATGGTTTAAATCGGTTTGGAGAGTATTTTAGTAATTTGATGATGGAGTAACAAATGTAAGATAAAATAGATAGAGATAATTGAGCTTCTATAGTTTGATATGGTTTAAATCAGTTCAGGGGGTATTTGAGTAATTTGATGGTAGAGTAATAAGTGTAAGATAACAGGTAAAAAAATAATTGAGTTGATATATTTAATGTTAACGGAGATAAAGTTTCAACCATTAAATGTTGTTTTTAGAGCTTTTATAGGCTAACTTTGGGTTAATGGGTTAAACGGGTCGGGTCACGGTTATCGAACAAGCTCAAAAACCGAAAACCGCATTGATCATCATTCATTAATATATTTCCCATAAAATAATAAGTAAAAAAGTATTAAATACATTAGCTCTCAGATAGCTAAGTCAAAAGGTAAAAGTGTAGTATATGCCTTAAGTAAGGATTAAACCTCGAAGAAATCCGACCCTTTCAAAGCAATCACGCCCAAATATTTCTGACCCCATCAGAGTACAATATGGATTGTGGTTGTGTTATACGAACTAAGAACGATATACCTTGTTCGCATGACATATTCGTATTTGTAAGTGCAAGTTTAGAGGTACCTTTAGAATTTTCCACGATCATTGGAAAAATATTATATATGGTTGTTTGTATTGATCTGGCGATGATCGATAAATTAAAAACTTTATAAAATCATATTTGTTGTCATGGAAACGAATGATGACCACGCATAGAGCATGTGTCCAATAAATGGTTTGCAATAGGCCATTCAGAAACATCTCCTTTTAAAACTTTGGATAAACTAAAACTGTATGGTCGTTTAGCTTCCAAACATAAGTTATCTATAACTGCATCTGCATGATTCACTAAATGAGACAAATCATATCACAAACACGTGCTAGATTTGAGAAAGCGAGTGCACAATCGCTAGGTAAATATTTAAAACTCCATCGGTCATTTTGCATAGAGGAAACATAACTCTGCCATGCATATTTTGGAAGATGAGAGGATTTCATACACAAAGGAGCGGAGTTCCTACACGCACAAATAGAACAATGCATTATAGTGGAACAGTAGATTGTAAGTCAAGCGTTATGATGTCGGCTAAAGAAACATTGGTAATCTGAACGGTTTCTAAAACAAATTCCTCATCTTGTATATATATTTTTTGTTTTTTATCCACGATGTTAAAGCTGATGGCCAATGCGGGTATCATCCAATAGCATTTGCATTCAACATACAACAATACATATGAAGGTTGACTAGTGATGCCATCTACAATAAGCTTATGGATTTCGCATTCGTTTACATAAATATATTTACTACTATGAATGATTTAATTCATATTGCGAAACGTCTAAAGTGCTCTAGCGATATGGATACAATGGAGAAATATGTGATAATACCCGAGATGAGAGTCGCGATCGCATCAATGTTTGACTGTATACTCTATTTTGTAAGACAGACGAGGATTATTAATGTTAGTTCCAGTTTTCTACCTTTAAGAGGTGCACCCCCGCTGATGTCAAACCGATAGAAATCATGTTGGTTGGGTCAATATAAGCCACTTTGTCAATGTAAATATTATTTCTAATAAAATATTTGATTAAATTGATAACATCTATTTGACTTTTATATTGTAATTTTGTGTGTGTTTTGTTTTGTAGCTTTCCATTGCGATTGACGCACCATGTGCAATGTTGCATTTATTGTTGCCTAAAATTGTGTTCAGTAAATACCAAAAATTGGGCATTATCAATTCATTCCTGTTACAAGAAATATAAAGAAAGTAAAAATAATAGTTTTGAAGTAACCAATTTAGCCATTTTCGTTTAATTTGCGTGATCTATTGTCAAAACTATTTGTCATTGTAATATATGTATTATTTCTCACACCCACGTAAACAAAATTGTATGTTATGAAGATTATAAGAACGATAAATTCGAAATGATAACATTAGATATAAATTAGTTAACATAATTACGAAGATTACATCATTCGTACGTAATACGTAATCCAAATACAAATGCAAGAAAATATATAAATTATTTCCATAGTTGACGTTGAAGGTGCGCTTGTATTAAAGGATAATTCTATTTATACTCGAAGCATTTTTTGAACAAATATTCCTCATATTCGCTGGTTCCATCAGAATTTGCGTAAACGACTTCGACGCAATTGTCTTCCATATCCGCTTTATCTTTAATTTCTTGCACCGCATAATCAATCAAACCTTTCGTAAAAAAGGCTTGAAATCTAATGCTGAAAACATCGTATGTTTCACGTTCAATTTAATAAGGGAGTGATGTAATCAGTATACTCTGAACCGTTCTCAAATAATCTAACCCAGCGACAAATTTTTCAGATCCGCGTTTTGGTGACATCATATAAGAGAAACACATTACTTCTATACCACGCATAAAGTACATTCAACATATAAATTCGTCAACAAAATCATGAATTTCTTTCAACTTCGTGCATTTTACGCAATCAATGACTTCTAAGAAATATGCATCTTCATGCACATTTCACTTTGTATCACCTATTTAGGGTGGTACGTATTTGCGATCAAATGTGAATTAATCTTATTATTGACTAGATTTATTTATAGAGGTTGGATGGTGGAAGTGAAACTCTATTTGGCAGGAAACCTTACTTGGCGTAAAAAAAATCATTATAATTTTTTTTATAGTAAGTGATAAGTATTCCTAATAATTAGCGGGATTTTTTGCACCATTGACAGTTTCGGTCTCTTAAAAAACTTAATTTCATTTTTCAAAACTAGGTCACTTCACTGAAGTTGTTAATTTTGAACGCTATCAGTGTGAAATTTCCAATCCAGTAGCGTAAATATTCCATTGATAGTGTGGGTGGCTTCTACCGCCGGTGTACGACAGTAAAATTGACTTTATTTTGTTTCAAAACTATAATACCACTATAAGTGGTGATTTTTTTTGCTGGTGAAGCATTACACCACCGTTATGGAATTTGCATACAGACATCGTGGATATTACACCGAGAGTGTGGGTGGTTGCCAACCGTGTTTGTCAGTTAAATTGACTTCAATTTCTATCAAAACCTTGGCATCTCATCGACAATGCAAAATATTTATGTTTGCGGTGGAAAATTACACTACCATGCCATTTCATAACTTGTGGTGTAACAACTCAATCAGCAATGTGAATTATTGCAACCTGTGATGAATATCAGGCAAAAAACACTTAATTTATTTTAATTTCATTTTGTTATGCTTTTATGTACTATTTTTAACTTGATATATACAAATTTGTCTTAAGTCAAATGTTTTGTACTTAATCATTGTCATTAGTAAAACTAAAAGTAAGTCGACAACACAAACTTAATTACAAAAAGAAATGAACTATAATTTTTTTCTATAAACATTCAAATTACAAACATTTAGGATAAAAGTTAGAACCATGTTGGAATATGAAAATGTGGAAATCCTAAAAACTTTGAGTTTTTTCTTAAACCAATAATAACATTTAGGCCGAAAATAATTAGGTTACATACATTTGAGTTCCACATATTTTCTTTATCATATTTCTTATTTAATATTGTATATTATTTTATAATAGGGACTATGGTACAAAATATAATCTTTAGCTCTAACATTTCGTGGTATGTAGCACTTATTTGACACATCTTAAAACGTGACTTGAAAACGTAGATTTCATTATAAAACACGTGGCAAAAACCAATCATGGATCCATATTTTATTTGACATCTATTACTATTATATATGCTAAAACATCATTGTTCATATTAAAATCTAGATTTACAAGATATATACTTGACATAGATCGTGGGTAAAGTATTGAAAATGAGTAAAAATTTATGTATAAGATTTTTTTATGTTATGATCTACAAAATATATTAAATTTATGAAAGAAAAACAATTCATCATACCATGGACACCGCGTAATCTTGATAAACTTTATGCTAGGTGGGAGTTTTTTAAGAGGCTTCACACTTATTGGGTATTTGATATTGTACATAAATGACATGAAATATCATTTAAGAAATGGTCGTTGCATACGATTATAAAAATTATCGACGAGCATCTAAAGAATATTAGGTACGACCAAGAAAGATAAGTTTCAGTGTAAATAAGTCGATGATATATGAAATTAACTGATGTAGGAGAATGCTAAATATTTAAATTCTATTGTTAAGCATTTTATTTATTTATTTACATATTAGTGGAAATATTTTATCTAGTAAATCAAATTTAATTGCATCCATATTTAATTATATTTTGTTTTAATATTTTTATTTAATTTGTTAGAATATTTGTTTAATTTTTTTTTATGTTTTATATATAAAGCATTTTATAACCTAATGTTATGATATCTTTGATTTTGACATATATAATTTTACTGAGTTTTTAGTTGTTGTTTTCCTTGTATCATGGTTACAGCTCTTTACCTTTAGATTATGGTTAATATTATATATCCTTTGCTCTTTTCGATATTCCACTGTATCAGTTTGATATTATATCTTACTTCCTGCTACGTAAATAAATCAGCGATGCCTGAAGATCTTCAAGAGTGTATGGGTATGCTGGAGCAACCACCGAGATTCTAGGGAAGAGGTAAATGAGCAAATGAAGGATATGTCGACTCAGATTTAGTTGATAAATTAGATGAGCTAATAATTGATCTCTATCAGACTCCAAGTCTCAAACCCTAACATTCAGCCAGAGGGTTACGAAATACAATACTATTATGATGAAAATTCGTTGGCTCAAATGATATATTTTGGTAAAAGACATGCACCTTCACGAATTCATTGAGAACCAATCTATGATAAATACGATGATAACTACCGACTAATAGAACAATCATATTCGAGCTGGTCTACATCGTCGGTACCGAGAGATAAGATTTCTAGTCTTTATGGTTTTATGAGGGTTTTATCTAATTCTAAGAATGGAAAATAATCTAGGGTTAATTTGTTAGTCTGTATGGATGCATGGACAACATAAATATATTTGTCGAAAACAGGTTTCGAGAAGTCATGCCCATCTAGTTTCATTAGAGTATTTGGCGTTTGTTCAACTTGGGGAATTTATATCTAAGGATTAGGAAGTAGTAAAACGAGTAGTTTTCCAAATTATGTTATTTATGTTGGAAACCTAATCTCTAACTTGCACCCCTATTAGAAGTTATTAAACAACATGTCTTTATCTAAAGTCGGGGAAAGTTGAACTAACATGGGATACGTTAAAAGATTCAGATGTCCGCACACCGGAGAATTCATTTAACCGCAAAAATAACAGAGTAAATTTGGTAAGGATAATTATGGAGATAAGAGAATTCATTATCACATAATAAATAAAGTGAGAAATTCATGTGCTCTCAAAGAATCAAGGTTACCCCTGGTTAAGAAAGCTCGCAATGAGAAGCTTGAGTTTTTTATAAAGATAATTGAAAATATACCCATCTACAACATTTATGAGATCAAATCTCATGTGATAAAAGATTAGAGAAATTTTAGTTCTCAACTATAAGATTTTGATCAAAGATGGTGCTCTTATTTGCGTTCCTTTGTGGCATTGAAAGTTAAGTACATAATTTTTTTGGAAGAGTATTTGGAAACGAGTATAGGTGAATTCGAGCTTATTGTGACTATCATCAATGCATGACGTTCATAGCATAAAAATCTTCCTCTTACCACTCTGAAACGAATGCGACACTCCTATGATATAAAAAAACAAGTATTTCCTTATCCAAATCTCCAGGTATTGAACAATCACGGTGCAACGAGAAATATATATATATATATACATATATATCATGCTTGGTCTATTAAAGTTAGTGAGCATGGTAAAATACTTGACATTAGAAGCTCTGTCTGAAACTATGAAACTCAATTTCTCTAGGCTAAGAATGCTTCAATCAAAACTTCATAAGCTTAATGCCATCTTGACCAACGTCTTGGTCCTCCAATAAACTTTTGCGAATGAGAGTTTAGTTATCAATCCCATAGTAATAGAAAACATGGTATCAAAACTCGACGAGGGTATCCATAAGTTGGTGGACCATGTCGAAGATGTGGGTTTACCATAGATTACAAAAACAGTAAGTGGGCTCTCATACGAAACCGAGCAGGAATTGGACCAGAAAATCTTAAAGCAAGAAAGCAGGTAATGACAAACATGTTGGTGAAAGGTTTGCGAGCCAGAGATCCTATATTCCCTTAGGTTTCGCATGTTGCGCTTCTAGGGAAGTTACTATTTGAGTTGATGATGATTTATATTCGAGTGCAGAAAGATAGTGAATTCGTGGGTGAACTATTTCCAACCAATAGATGATAATGTAGTTGAGAATGCTCGATATTTAAATTTTAAAGTTTAGATTTTTTTATATATTTTTTAATATATAAAGGAATTATTTTATTTAGTACATCAAATCTGGTTGCATCCAAATTTGATTGGATTTTGTTTTAATATCTTTATAGGATTTTTTAGAATGTTTAATTATGGTTTTTATGTCTTTTATATAAATCATCTCGTACCTTAATGTTAAAATATATTTGATTATGAAATAAACACTTTTACTGAATTTTTAGTTTTTGTTTCCATTATATTAAGGTTACATCTCTTTACCTTTGGATTATGGTTAATATTGTATTTCATCTGTTCTTTTTGATATTCTGCTGCATCATTATCCCTCACCCTAAGCATGGATAACATTTACGTTTTATTACCATATATCATCTGCTATCTTGTTATTTTATTATGCCTTAATAAATTTATTTAAAATTTAATATTAACAAAGTTGTTTTTATTTAAATGTGCTAAAATTGAACATTGCCATTAATTCATATAAAGTAATTATAAAAATATTTTATATTATAACACAATTAAGTTACAAACATCTAGGTTATACACAACAAAGTAAAGATTGGTTAAGCTTAAAAAATGATCGTCATTGTACAACCATGTTGCTTAGAAGACTTGATTTGAGTGAGTTTGACAATACATTCAATAATGAAGTCATCCAACCTCAAATATTTAAGAAAATATATGTTGATCATATAGGATAAATGATTGTTAACAATCCGTATGGATGTATGCCAACCTATCAAAATAAAAATGATTATAAAACAAAATTATTAATGTAATAATTATAAAAAAACTAATTTTTTTAATTAAATTAATGAAATTATTCACGTTCGTGTAAGCAATGTAAATCATTTTTCATTCTATGCGAGATGATATAATATTTTTGAGAGGTAATAAATTATCGAGCCACTTAGATAAAGCATATATATGATGCATGTAATCAAGATCGCAATAACAAAACAAGCATCGGGTACTATAATATAGTTATATTTATAAAAAAAACTAGATATAAGCAATTGAGCCTAGATAGTTTAACATATACCTTTTCATGTTTACCGTACACTCGGTCATACAAAGACAAATCCGACATGATTTATTTTATTAGTTCTTGTCTCATATGAGACCAATAATCTTGACCTCCCAAACAAGAGTGAGTTATAACCATTAAACCACAATGACCAACGTGCCTCACATTCATTACCTTAAGTATTTACAGATACGAGTACCGGGGTGGGGAATATGGTCAAATACGATAATTTTTCTAATAAACAGAATTGTGTGTTACTTTTTAACATTTGGGTGCATCCAAGAGTTTATTTTTTCTAAATGAAATTTATTATTTTTGTTTGGTTGGTCAATGTTCTCGTGGTGTTTTTAATTGCTTTCGGAGGTTGAAAGGATAAAAAATATGGTTACGTTATAAATTTGTTTGATGACATACTCAAAATTCAATTTATTCTTTTTGGTCATATTAGTTTTCACCCGGTTTTTGTCACATGTTTTTATTTTGTCTGGTTCTTTGGGTGAAATAATTTGATTTTTTTTTTCCGATCAAATACTTCACAAACTTCAAGTATGATATAAAGCTTTCCCTTCCAATTATAATCACAGGCCAAACGACCTATTTTCAAAAATTATTTATCCACAAATTCATCTTCGTTACACTAGCTTTCCATAAGAAAAAATATAATATAATAAGTAATGCCATATTTGTCCCATATTATGGAAATTATCTCGCGTGCATACAATCTGCTTCGCTATAACAATACATCCATATTCTACTATGTCGACACCTATTTTTCAGCCAATCTGTAATGCTTTAATATAATAACAACATATGTCTTAGTGATATCATCCCTCGCCTATTTGAATATCAAACTGTCGTATAAATTTAAAATTTACCTTACACTTCTCAGACCATGCTTTATAACGTGCGTTGAATACCAAACAAAGTGTAAAATTTCCTCTATAATAGTTAATTGTTTAATTGGTTCATCCCGATAAATCATTTTAATAATAAATGCACATTTTCAACACTAATAATAGCAATAAAGTAATTAGTTTGATTATGTTACGTTAATTACTATTATTTTCTTATATAACGATGAATGCGCTTACTGATTTGTTATAGTTCTTGACCAAGTTAGTGTATGTATGATTTTTTTTCGTCGTGAGCCAAGTTGTTGCAGGTCGATGGATATAAAGTGTTTGAAAAATAGATTCGTGATAGCTTAAGACCCTTCGAATGTCGTCCTATGCAAATTAACGTACTTGTTTTCATTCATTTTGTCCCAAAAAATTGCACGTGTGATATACCACACATCTCAAACATATAATATTTATGCATTGCATTATAAATATTACGTACGTTGGATATGTTATTGGATTTCACATTTCTCAATGAGACTAAATTTTTTCTAAAGCATGCACTTACCAAACGTAATCTTTTAACATAAAACTTCAAAAACCTTCTAATCCAACTCCAATAGGTTGAACCATAGGTCTAAAAGGATAATTGTAAATTTTATTGCATGTGGATATCCTCCTAACATCATCATTAAGATGCCATTTTCTATATTTTATAAACCTCTCGCAAGTAAAATATAATAGTAGAGATATACCGTATTTTTTATCATATTTTTTTGGTGACATACTTTCAAAACCTTTGTCCATACATTCTATCAATTATTCAAAATTTCAAGTAATATAATGCGTATAAATCGCAAAATATGTACGAATGATATTTTGATATAGTAGATTCTCCTAATTTGTTTCGATCTCTTGTAACAATTAACGACTACAATAGTCAATGAACAATTAGGTAAGAAAAACTATCAAAATAGTAACACCAAATCAAATAACCTATTTTTTAAAGGGAGACTTACGTAATGGGTCTAAAATTTGTCTCTATTTACCCAAGCATACCCCAACAAATCCATTTTACAAATAGATCCAACCCATTTAAGAAAAAACTCAATTATCTATAACAACAAAACAATTACATCCCCAAATCAAAATATTTAACCCCAATTTCAAAATCAATTCTTTCTCCTCAAACTTTCTTTGTCATGTTATCAAATTTATTAAGGGTAAAATTATATTTAAAATTTAAGTTTGGACTAATAGGTAAATAAAATCATATTTTGATAGATATTGGTAAAATCTATTTGAGGCTGGACTTATTAGTAAATCGGATACGTTTTTGTACCCAATTGGTATAAATCCCTTTTTTAAAATATTGGTGATTTTATCCATTTGAGTTGAAATAAAATATTGGGCAAAGCTATTTCCTCCATGAAAATTATTATTTCTTCCATAATTTGAAATCTCGAAAACTAGTGAAACATGATTTTACTATTTTACCCTTGTTTTGTATTCAAATTTAATGTTAGGTGTCATTAGTGAAATAGATTACCATACTGTGTAAAAACATAAGAATAAACCCTTTTTAATCCTACAAATCTGACTTTGGCAACTTAAATTAACTCTAAATCCCAAAAGCATCAGTTTTATTGAAGATTGAACGACGTTCAACCATGGAAAATCAAGAATCTCATTCCATACAGGAGAACATCAATAAAGCACCGGATAAGGTATTTTAATGTCGTTTTTTTTTACGTTTTAGAATACATCAGTTTGAGCACTTCCCGATTTCAGCATTCCCGATTCAAGAATCTCACATGATTTTTTTTATGCACTTAGCATGTGATTCCGAGTGGGCATCTCGTAATCACATGGGCATCTCGGAATCACATGCTTTTTTTTAAACCGAGCAACAGCTGATTCGGAGAGGGCCACTCAGAATTAGTTGTTGCTCGGTTTAAAAAACAAACATGTGATTCCGAGTGGGCCACTCGGAATCACATGCTCAGTGCATAAAAAAAATTCAGAACAGTGATTTATCCCAAGGCGAACCCAAGTCGAAACCTAATCGATACTAACAAATAAATCAAACCCCAATCGACACCCTAATTGAATCTAACATAGAAATCCAACAACAATCGAACCCCTAATCGAATCTAGCAAAGAAATCTAACAACAATCGAAACCCTAATCGAATCTAACAAAGATATCTAACTTCAAACCCTAATCGAAAAATAAAGAATGTGTTTTCTTCTCCAAGGTTTCTCTCTCTTCGAATTTGTTTTGCAAGGTAGTGATAACGGTGAAAAATGAGTTTTCTTCTTTGTAAGGTAGTGATAATGGTAAAGAATGGGTTTTGTTGTACTGAATGGGTAATGGTATGTTAGGGTAATGGTTTTGTGAAGAAAAAATGGGTAAAAGAGCAAATTTGTAACTTCCTTTATGGAGGAAATAACATCATGGAAGTTTTTTCAAATTATGGAGGAAATAATAATTTTCATGGAGAAAATAGCTTTGGCCTAAAATATTTTGTTTAAGTTTTGAGTTCGATTTACATGCTTCATATATGATGAGGTGTACCACGTACTCACGATTCTGATGGGGTTGAAATGTGATGCGACATTATTTCTTTTATCTCAAAATGTGGCGTAATTGAATAGGATAAGATTTTTTTATATATATATATAATATTATAAATGGTTCGGTTTTATTTGAATTATAAATAAAAATTTATTTTTACTTAATTTTTTAGAAAAAAATAAATTTTGAAAAAAGGTAAAAAAAGAAAAGAATTTGGGTTGTAATAAATATAGTTTGATTTTATTGTTTTTTAAAAAAAAATAATTTAAAAATAATAAATATCCTTATTTTATAAATTAGAAAAGTTAGTGATAAAAATAAAAATAAAATAAAAATAAAAATAGGTTGCGAAAAGAATTCAGTCCATATCTCACATAACTTATTTTATTTTATTTGCTCTAATCTTAATCTGAACTAGAAGTCTCACCATAAGTTTCACCTTAGTCTTTAGCTTCACTCATCGGAGTTTAGTAAAACAAGACAAGAGTGAGTAATAACATTCTTACTGGCACTGATATTATAAACGACTGCTAGTCTTCGCTTTTAGATTTAGATCAGCATCACTAAACCATCTTCAAACCCTAGATCTCCAAACATGCCAGAGAAGAAACCACGGCAGCGACAGACTGTACTCGACTCAATGTTCCCTGTCATGGCGCTGCTCTTCATACTGTTGACGTGTGTTGAGCTCTGCGACGCTGCAACCGTCGTTGATGTCTACCGTCTCATTCAGTACGATATCTCCGGTGTTCCATTCGGCTCTCGTTTCGCCGCCCTCAACCACCACGCCGCCTCCTTACATTTCCCCTCCGGCGCCGATCTGTCGCGGACTGTTCTCATTGTTCCCCTTCACGAGATCAACATCACTTTTGTAACAGGTATACTGATAGATATTACAACATTCTCTGCTTTTGAATGAAAAATTGAAGTTTTAGCTATCTATTGTTTTGTGCTAAAGCTGAGATTCATATCTTTTTTGTGGGATTATGTATTCGATTTACGAGAAGGGTTTTCACTCAAAATTAAACATCTTGAAGATTTTCGAAGTGCTAAGTATTGTTGTGGTGATCCTTTAAAAGGATGCTTTGTTCATCGACTAAGCTTTGTTGACTTTTCACTTGATTTGCTCATAGCATGTCATGGGTTTTTGCTCTTTGCCACTTTATAGAAGAAAATTGAGATCTTTTGGTTCTAGTTGAAATGATATATCCCTGTTGCATACGTTAGCAAGTAGATAAACAGCTACTTAAGTTAGCAGGATGCTTCATTCATTTTTTATACTTACCGATTCTTAATATCTGCTCGTCTTGGATCAGAAACAGCTACTTAGATCACTGTATAGGCCCCCATCATCTCATGAGAGCCTGAAAGTTTATTTTGATTTAAATTCGTATGAAAAATTAATACTCAGTTCAATTTTTCCATATCATGATACTTTGTTGAATCCTGTTTATATTTTTACTTTACTTCTCTTCTGCTTTTTGTCAATTTTTATTAAGGCTTTTTCTTGCCCCTTTGTGTGGTATAGATTGTTGTGTGATTTACTAATAGGTGTGCTTTACATTATATTTATATTTTGGACCGTGCAATCTCCATCTTCATTAATTATAAATTCTATGATAATGTGCAGAATATATTTCTAAAAAACAACCCCTAGGAGGATTGTTGTTTTTGCTACCCCAAATGTTTAAACTTGAAAATCAAGACAATAGAAGGAGCACTGATCAAACACACGAACAAGAGTTGGTGAAGTCTGTATTATCAGAGTTGGAACAGTTACTTGTACATGCCAATATACCTGTGAGTTGGACAAATTTCTTCTATCTAAACTCTTGATTTCCAAACCTGCTGCTTCTGGGTCTTTCCCAAGCATGTCTTTGTTAATATATTCACAGGTTGATAGTAAATCGAAACATAGTGCTGGATGTCTTTATTAGATTTCTAGTGCAAGCTTCAAGTTGATATTAAGTAAAGTTAGAGGATTGGCATATAGGACGACATCTTTGCATTGATCTTTATTCAATTTTTTGTAATATATTAAAAAAACTAAGTAATTTGGTTGTTAGTTTTAAATGGTTGAATTCTTAGGTCTAAACTTGTATGATCTGAACTTCCCTCAGTGAGATCTCAGCTACTCTTCAAGTCTCTTAGAACTTCTCACAGGACTGTTGTCAATGCTTGTCGTCTTTTAAGCATTGATCACAAGTCTTTATTATATCAAACCACTAGATTGATTTTAACCATAAAATATTTTTGAAATCTGTGATGAGCTTCTTAAGAGCTCTTTAATTTTGAAAGGAAGCTTACAATCCATGAGATTGTTGTAATAGTCTTACCACTGTCGTCCTGCTCTCTATAGTTCTTATTGGATCTTATACCCTGTTGACACTAAAGTTGTTGAAGCTGTTTGATTGATAAAATGTCTTACCCCAACAAAGATCATTCGGATCATTGGTTTAATGCAATAGTCTCTTGAAGATTGGGTACTCCTTCATATTTGAAGTCTTTGAGTGTCATTAATTTCTTAGTATCATGAACCTTACATCCTACAAATTACTCTATTTTTGCTAACCTTGAAATATGTATTATTTTATCAGTTTTGATTTCAAATGTTTATTTTACTAGAAGCTAAAAAATTATATTAACAAACCATACCCTTACTCTAGAGTTAAGCAGTAGATAGTATGTTATATAGAATTATACTAGAAGCTAAAAAATGTTATAGCCAAAAAAATTAAACAGAAAACAATGTACAATATACATTAGCTTTAAAATCTTTAAAATTTAATAACATCAAGAATGCTGAAAAGAAAGTAGAAGTCAATTTTTAATTTTTCAGTTGCTTGAAATCATGTGGTAGTAATTCCGACTTATGTATGTTCATAAGCAAGAGAGAGTATGCTATACCAAAGTGCTGTATTGTCGTGTCTAGTATCTTTGCTGTTCTCCCACAAGCCTTATGAACAACGTTACATATTTGATATGGCGCTCACCATATTTACTGTGTAGATTGTGCCTTGTTGCATCGCAATATAATTTTGCAATCTTACTACTATTTTTTAAAATGTGTTCTTATGATGGAACCTTTTACTACAGTATCCGGTGTATTTTGCATTCGAGAATGATGAGATTGAGGCTGTGTTAGCCGATGTCAAGAAGAATGATGCTATGGGTCAGCCGGCTACTGCAACTACTGGCGGGTTAGTTAACTATTTGTGCTTAAAAGTTGTTGGAATTCATGAAGTTATAAATATCCATTTTGGACATGTGTACTCATTTGGTTTGCAAAAGTTCATATACTCTCTCTTATAGCTTTCCAGAGCCAACTATTAAGAGCATTAGATAACTTTATTTAAATCCGCAAGAGCATTGGAATATGTCATTCCTATTGCTTATTTTTGGCTTCTTGTTTATGTTATTTACTTTAATCGTAATAAGTAGTATTGCTTATTAGATATGAATGAATAAAGGAGGTTGGGTTTGGCTTAGTGGGCATGGTTAAAGTTTCATTGTTTCTTATTCCTCCAATCTCTTGTGATACATTTCAAATTGCACTGCTCTCTTTAGTCAGTAAAGTGAAAGGGAAACCACATTGTTTCTATTGATGCGCCAGCTACCACCATATCCTTGCCTACATGAGCCAACCCTTTTAAAGTGTGGCCTTTGGCTATGCAAAGTAGCAGTTGCTAAGTCCTAAAATCAACAATCATTTCTATTCTGCCAGAACTATTCTAACAATTACCAGAATCGACTGCAATAGTTCTGAACTGCGTCAAGGGGACTTTCATAAATCGTATCCTTAGAAGTATTTGTTTCTTCTGCAACCAAAGGATTTAAACGATCTCGACGAAGTCCTCTAAAGGTGAAAGAGAGTCAATGAATGTGTATTGATTATAATCGCAAAAGCTGTAGAGCGAATTCACTTACATCAAAGAGCTCCTAAACTTTCCTTCTCAAGACCTGATAAATACATTCCCAACTAAACGGGTCATCCAATTCACTCCCTGTCCCTTCCCAAGTCAGAGTGTATAACTTTAGCTATAAGAGCAGCTTGAAAGCATTACTATAAGAACCAGTACTATTCCGTCAATTTTTTAAAGCCCCTGGATTGGGTGTATTGATGCAGTCAACGAGTCTCAGATAGAAATAACTGATAAGTGCAGCTCTTTTAAGGATTAACCAAATGAAGTACCATCAACAATTGGTGAACTATGGAGGACGAAAGTTTTTAAAAGAGCTTCAAGGTCTCACCTCAGCTTTGATATTCTCTTGAGTTGCTTCAATAATAGATAGGGTGAAATTAGTCGATCACCTGACTCTATCCTACTTTTAGGACTTAAAAAGTGTTGCATCTTCCTCCCCGTCGGGCTTATTAAACCCTTTGAAAAGTTCTTCGGAAATGAAACTAAGCCGCATTTACTTCAATTTCTGAAATTCAGTAGGTTGCTTGATTTGTTTTGTTGTTACTACTGGCGTGGAAATACTAGTACCACTGTAATTTTGATTTTCCATACAGCCCTAGTTTAGAAACTATATATTGAAGTCAGGTTTTATTAAATACTTGAGTATATATGTTTGTGTACAAGCTATATAACATTTTTTGGTTGATGTTTCTATCACCCAGTCAATAGCAATGTGCTTAGTCTACTCTGACTGCAAAATGATGTTATTTTAAGGCTATTTTGTTGCAGAGTTTGTTATAATTTTGGCTTGTTTATTATTGCAGATATAAGCTTGTCGTTTCTGTCTCAGAACCTAAGAAAGTTGCATCTCCGACCATCACAAACATTCAGGTATTCTTAAATTTTTAGTGCTCAATATAAACCGTTAGAAGTATCATATGCCTTTCTCAATATACACATTGAAAAACCAATTGGGTTCGATTAATTTAGGTAGGACATACCTCTGCTGTGGTTGCAGACCTTGGTTTATACATCACGGCTAATATTGTCTATTCCTGCTGTGTTCGTTCGCCTTCGGAGGCAGTAGCTATTGCTCAAAATAGACGATATCTCAATGAGTGAGAACCTCTAAGGTCGTCCGCAGGATATCTAGTTACCTTCGCATGGTGTTAGTAGTAATAAAAAATAGAAGTAACAAATCAGAAGAAAAGGTCAAGTAAAATATAGCCTGTATAAAGAAAGATGCATTAAGTAATACCAGATAAAATGGCATGGTAGAAGGCAGTGAAACAAAGTTCCTAAGAGTCTTCTATTGTTTGATAATTAATTTCTGGGGATTTCTTTGTTGAGACAAAGTTAGGGCTCAATATATACTGTGGCCAACCTTTATAGAATAACCAGTCTGTCACTCTTATAAGGAATCTTTTCAGAGTAATTACATGTGTCCGAATTGTATTCTGCTGCTTCCTTCCAAAATTTAGTCTCCCTCATTCCCTCCTTACATAGTGAACTAAGTTTGCCAGAAAGCCTGCCTATATTGACAATTTGGTGTTTAGCACCACATAGTGATCTTAGTTATTTTGACTGTCCATATTGTGAACTCAAGTGCTAATTTTGGTGGTCATTTCAGAACAGCTTTTGACAACAAGTGATTTGGTTTTCTGATCACAGGGATGGTTGCCAGGATTTAAAGATGATGGAGATGCAAATCAACTGCCAACCATAGCTGTTGTAGCATCCTATGATACATTTGGAGCTGCTCCGGTATGTAATGTATATGGAATTCTTGATAGGCTTAATTTTCCTCCACGATCTTGAAACGAGTTTATTTGTGCGTGCAGGCTTTATCGGTGGGAAGTGATAGTAATGGAAGTGGTGTCGTTGCACTTCTTGAAATTGCTAGGTTATTTTCGCTACTTTACTCAAATCCTAAGACGAGAGGAGGGTACAACATACTTTTTGGGCTGACATCTGCTGGACCATATAACTATGATGGAACTCGTAGGGTACTAACCTCTATCCTTAAGTAGATTATTCTTATTTACTTTTCGAGGCTTTTGTATATTTCGCTTCCTATCACTATCAGCTCCCTTAAATTAGTGTTGTCTTATGTAGTGGTTACGGAGCCTTGACCAACGTGTGCGGGAGAGCATTGATTATGCTATTTGCATCAATAGTGTTGGTTCTTGGGATAATGAATTGTTTATTCATGTTTCTAAGCCTCCAGAAAACGCGTACATTAAGCAGATTTTTGAGGTAAGCTGAATTGATCAGATAACATGGATATATAGAACGGTTGGTGTTTGTGATTAATAGTTTGCGGTGGGGTATCTTGCAGGGCTTCTCCAAAGTGGCAGAAGAATTGGGCGTCAGTGTTGGTTTAAAGCACAAGAAGATAAATATTTCTAATCCTCGAGTAAGTATATGTATTGTCTTAACTACTCTTTATATTTCAAGCAGATTGAAGATATATTATAACTGGTCTCTTCAATATTCTTCCTGAATAGCTTTGAGAGAAACACAGTTCTGGGGGAATCTTATAATTAATCCGTGGAAGAGGGAATGATGATACTAATGGGCATACCATTTTTAAAGAAGCAATGACTGTTTGTAGAAAAAAGCTTTTCTTTGTTGTATTTAGCTTGGTCACTAAAATAAATATATACACAGCAGCAATTAGTTTTAGCTGTTCAGTCTTCTTGAAAAGGGCTAGATACATTATTCTCGCCACAAATCAAAATATGCTGGATGTTTATTAGTTATAAACAGAATGATCACATCAAGAAACTGAGCTACTATATAACAAAATTCAAGATATGTTTTCTAACATGTGGTCATGACATGAGCTACTCGTCCCTTTTATGTGCTCATTAATATACCTATATCTTATGTTACTGGTTGATAAGTCAAAGAGCATCTGGTGTAGGTAGCTTGGGAGCATGAACAGTTTTCAAGAGTGAGAGTAACAGCTGCAACAGTCTCACAACTCTCTTCTCCGCCGGAATTGCTAGAGACTGCTGGAGGGTTGTCTGATACTAGGTATTAAATCACACATGTTATTTGCTGTTGTAACATGCAGCGTGATTTAGACCGCTATTAACTGAGTTTTTTTTTGTCTACTGCAGGCCTTCTGTAAATGATACTGCAATAATCAGGAGTGTCAAATTAATCGCAGAGAGTCTTGCAGTAAGTCTACGAAGTGCAGCTCTGGAAATTATATGATAGCTTATGTTTCTAGCTTATTGTACTTTTTAAATAAAGAAGCAAGATGGTCTTTTATCTTAGCCTCTTCTTTTCTTTTTTCAATACAGAAACATATCTACGGTCACCAGGGAAAAGATATTCAAGTGTTTGCCGATGAGAGTAGTTTAGCTATTAATCCATTCTACATACGGTCATGGTTGAATCTTCTGTCGCAGACTCCTCGAGTGGGGCCATTTCTCTCCAAAAATGATCCTTTTATCACAGCATTGAAGAAGGTTTAGTGTGCCTGTTGTACTACCTTGCTGAAAAATGTTAGAAGTATTGATGCTATGATTTATTTCTCAAAGTTTCTATGGAAAAATACTGAATCTTAGTTATAAAGCTGAAATTTCATTTTTTTTTTGTGACTGATCTTTTTATGCTTATCTGTCAACTCATTCTCAAATGGCAGGAATTAGCAGATCATATCACTGAGGTGAATGTGCAACATGATGTGTTTGATGGGACGTTTACCTTCTATGATTCGATCAAGTCTACCCTTAATATATATCAGGTATTTTTGTTTGTTTGTTAGATTCACATTTGCCAACACTAGTCCAGATGCGGAGATTTTCTCTATTAGCTCGTTGTGTAATTTGTTTTTAGAATGCATGGGTCAAATTAGGTTGATATATTATACTGTAAAATATTTTAATTTCGTATATTGAAAGTATATCTCATTTCCCATATCTATGGGGGCTACAGTACATAGAACATTACCTTCAACTTTGGAGTTTAAGAAACTATTTTCCTTCTCACCTTCCCCATATTGTTTATAACGAATGTATGTATTTTAACCAGTGTTGTAGTTTCTTAGAAAGAAATAAAATTTTATTATTTATATTGATAAGATACCTTTCTTCAGTCATTCTATTAAATAAATAGTCTCTATTGGCTTGTTAGCATGATTTGTTCAAATATACGTCTTTTTCAGGTTGCTAGTGTGACTTTCGACTTGCTGTTGCTTCTAGTACTTGGATCGTATTTGATTGTACTTTTCAGCTTTCTTGTCATCACAACCAGGGTAATGCTCTTTATATATAAATTAATATTAAGCATGAGCTTATACTTTTATTTATATCCAACATTTTATTTATTTAAAATATGTCGACTTGAGTAAATACTTAAAAACTTATACTTCAAAACTTTCTGACCATGATGGTTAACAGGGTCTTGACGACCTAATCAGTCTATTTCGACGGCCTCCCTCAAGAAAGGTGAAAGCAACTTAATCTTCTAAAGACGCTCAACGAAAGCAATTGGCCTATT
Source organism: Limnanthes douglasii subsp. nivea (assembly GCA_036936605.1). Taxonomy (NCBI): domain Eukaryota; kingdom Viridiplantae; phylum Streptophyta; class Magnoliopsida; order Brassicales; family Limnanthaceae; genus Limnanthes; species Limnanthes douglasii. Next base: position 35,602,357 of record JAUPFV010000005.1, on the reverse strand, counting down.
TAAGGAAGATGAGCACCTCAATGCAAGCATTAGACCACTTAATTTTGGCTCGTGCAGCGTAGTAGATGAGAGTTAAGTTAAATTTAACTTGGGCGTGTATGTGAATTTGAGGAATCACTTACATAGGTTTGTGACTAAAATGTAATCCAAATAGATTTTCAATTTTTTTGTAGATGCCTACGTTAGGCAGGTATTTCTTCACAATTTCATTGCCCCAAGAATAATTCTTAGATCTGTCAAGTGGAACCATGTTTCTCTGGCTTTGTTAGGTGTTTTGTTTTCATCTTGTTCGAGTAGCAAGGCAAAAGTTTTTGTGGGGCTTAAACAGTGTACTTAATTTAATTTCTTGTACCGTTATGGTTTCTCAGCCACATAATTGACTGGACTTCTACTATTCCTGAGAGTGTCTTCATTGATGTAGTTTTCTCTTGGGGCATAATACAAAAATTATCTCTGGATTAGGCTTTCTTATCTTATAAAAGATAAAGTTAGTAGATATTCTATTCCATACTTGTCATCAACGTTCCAAAACAGAAGAGATCTCATAGTATGAACAAGCTGTCGGGGGATTTGTTTAAGGGTTAGGCTAGATAAAATATACATTTTTATGGATCTTATATGGTTGGATCCTACATCTGCTCGAAAGATCTCTCTCAAAATCTTGGATAAATTTGTCCATTCCAGAAAACCTAGGTATAAAAGCATTTTATAAATCTCTGACCATTTTTTTCTATTTTTCTTTCAATCTCTCACAAAACCTCTCGAACACAAAAATTTCATCAAAAATCAAAGCATAGTTTTTGAAAAATTTGAAGCCACAACATTAAGATAAGCCATACAAGCTTCCCACTATAAACTTTTTCAAGATTTCGTTGTGTTTAAGTGGTATACAATTAGGTTTTTCGATTATGTTTTTAAAAGCATGATTTTAGGCTTTCATTTTCGTAGACTAGTGTTGTAGAGTTGTTTGTTATATGTAGAGCCGTCGATTAGGCTTCGATTTTGTTGGAAATCGTCCAGTCTGGATAAACCTTTTGTAGGTGCTCGTCGCACGCTGCGTGCCACCTTATTTGTGTTCGTCGCAAGCCCATTTTTCATTTTAATTATAATTCTTTTTAAAATCGGATTGGATAGTAAATAAAAAAAAATAGAAACAAACAATAATATTTAGTTATCTTAAAAGAGAAGAAAACGAGTTTAAAGACTAAAAAAAGGTAAAAATGAATATTGGATAATATATATTCCCAATAATTTTTCTTGACTCTAATAAATACCCAATAATTTTGAAATATAATAATTTCTCTTACATATTTATTAACTTATTGACTATTAAAATTAATTAAAATTTTAAAATTAAATTTTTTATATTATATATGTGGTTTACCTTTAAAAGTCGTAAAAAAAGTTATACCAAAATATTTAAAAAATATTTTATCATAATAATTGGTAATATAATATATTAATAATATTTTTTTTTGATTTTTTTAAATATAATTTTTTTTATAAAAAATTGATTTTAAATGATTAATAATATAATATAAAATTTATTACCTTATTTTAAAGTTAATTAGAACCTACTACTTAACTTTGAAATTTTAACTAGTTTTATGATAATATTACAAAATATTAAAATATCATAATAATTTTCAAAAATATTAAAATATTGCTTACGACTTTTAAAGGTAAACCATAGATATAATATAAAATTTAATTTTGAAATTTTCATAAATCTCATAATAATTAATAAAACTTTTAATTTTTTTTTAAATATAAAAAGGATATTATAAAAATTTGATTTTAAATGATTAATAATATAATATAAAATCTATTACCATATTTTAATGTTAATAATAACCAATTACTTAACTTTGAAATTTTAACTAATTTTACGATAGTATTACAAAATATTAAAATATCTAATACATAAAAAAGGTAAACCACATATATAATATAAAATTTAATTTTGAAATTTTAATTAATTTTAAGAGTCAATAAGTTAAAAAATATATACGAAGAATTATTATATTTCAAAATTATTGGGTATTTATTAGAGTGAAAAAGCTTATTGGTTATTTATTATCCACTATTCACTCTTACCATTATTGGGTATTCACTCTTACCATTATTAGAGTGAAAAAACAACTATATTCTACTAATCTATGAAAATAAAGCCTAAAATCATGCAAAAATCATGTTTTTAAAAACATAATCGATTTCGTGGATATGAGTCGTGAGATGTTTGTTTTAGGGTCTTAGGGTAGTAAATAGTTAGGGTTTATGGAGTTTAAAAAAAGAGAGGGGTAGGATGAGAAATCTATCAAAATATGGTTTTTTTATGGTTTTTTTCTTGGACTACCCTTTGTTTAAACTTGGAAATATCTTTTATATTTACTAGGGTCTTTGTATAAAAATAAATTCAGGTTTTAAAAGAAATCAAAATTACTAAATTAAAAAAATAATCAAAATTATTAAATTAATTGGTTAAACATAATTGTCGATTTTAACATCCGACTTCAAAACTCAAATATAAGATAATGTATTTTTTTTTTACCTTTTTTCAACAATATAATATTGATTTTTCTTATTATTTTGGATATGTATTCAGAATAGATTAATGTCGTGGGTGATGAATGTTCAAAGTTTTATATCAATAACAAAAAGGTTTGTAATTCGAGTATTGAAAAGAGATATGTATTAATTGAATTTTCAGTAGGGTTAGGCTAAAATCTAACACATTTTTATAGATTTTACACCGCTGGATCCTACACCCATTTGATATATCTCTCACATAATTTTGGACAAATTTGCCTTCCCATAAAACCTAGGTATAAAAACATTTTATAAATCTCTCACCATTTTTTCCTCTCTTATTCTCTCTATCTCTCACAAAACCTCTCAAACATCAAGTTTTCATCGAAATTTGAAGCTTGTTTTTTTGAAGAATCTGAACTCACAACAACATTAAGGTAAGCCATACAAGTATCCCACTATAATTGTTTTTAGTTTTCGTTGTGTATAAGTGGTAGAAAATAGGGTATATCGGTTTTGATTTTAAAAGTATGATTTTTGTATGATTTTAGGCGTTGTTTTCTTAGATTAGTGTTGTATTGTTGATTGTCATACTAGGATCTGTGTTTTTTGCTTTGATTTTGTTGGAAATGGTGCTGAGTGGATAGATCTAGGATTTTGGATCTCGCAGGTGTTCGTCGCTCATTAGTGCTACCATATTAAGGCTCGTCGCACGATCGTGCGACCATAAAGGGTTCCTGTCGCGTGCGACTGATGCACTTATCTGGTCGCACACGACCGTGCGACGTCTCTTGTCGCATGCAATTGGTTAAGTACTCTAGTCGCATGCAACGGGAGCATATTGTTTTACTTGTATGTTTGCTAATATTTCTTACTTTTGTGTTTTATACAGGATGGGCCGTATCAAATTGACTGTGAAGAATCCGTTCAAACGCGATAAAGCGCTGGAGCGAGGCGCGTGAGGCAGAGGCAGCGCGTGCTTCACCTAAGCATATCGAGGTTGCTCTCATCAAGGAACGATCTGCAGGTAGCCGGACAAAACGATGCCTCCGTCATCGTGCTCCAACTGACGATACCAGCCGCCATGACGCCGACAGCAGTGGTGCGGGCTCATCTTCGCACGCACCAGATTTATCTTACGAACCGGAGGCACCTGAGGCACGTTACGAAGACGACGCACCCGACACACCTTACACACCCAAGGTCAAGGATCCTGAGTTTTTTCGGTGATGCCACACGTCCCGACTCTATCTCGATTACGCCGTACACAAGGCGTATAGTGTTTATCACAGAGATGTAAGTTTTAATTCTCAACTTTATTGTACAATTGATTTTTTATTTTATTAGTCACTTACGTGTCTGATAAATACTGCAAGATATGGTTTCCTTGCGATGCTTCGCTATGTACGATAGTCTCCGCAAATGGGAATTGAAAAAGCAGAGCAAGGTACGGGCGAAGGTGATGGAGACTATCTTTAGTCCTCTCGTCGACGCACTCTCCCTCTGACATACCAACCTACATTTGGTTGAGGCATTCCTCGAGCGATGGCATGTAGAGACTTCTTCATTTCATTTCTCGTTCGGAGAGATGACTGTGACTTTAGATGACGTCCACGTCATCACTGGACTGGACTGCTGGTCACAAGTATATCTTTTGATGTTTTATCATTTGATGATGAGCTGTAGATGAATCAAACTTACGCTAGTATCCTGGGTGTACGACCAACTGAGTTGAATAAGAATCTTAGGAATCTTAGTTGGTTGTGTAACAAATTTACGGGTGATAGATTTAGTGATAGTAAGATCACAGACGAAAAATTAGATCATGCCACCCGTGCGTACATACTATTCGTGTTAGGTACTACCATTTGCGCCAACAAAATCAACAATAATATTCCTGTAGATTACTTCCAGTTTGTGAACCAGTACCAGGTTATGAATCAGTACAACTGTGGTCAGTTGGTATTGGCGCAATTGTATTACGCCCTTAGTCAGGGATCTTTGCATGGTATAAGGGTATTTGTGGGTTCATAGGACTGTTTGAAGCGTGGATATTTACTTACTTTACGTAGTTTCGAGCTCCACTGTTTAGCGATTACCAGCCATCGTTGCCCCATATATGCCGACATGCGCCACAGAAGATCAGTGTTTCACATGATGTACGTAAGGAGTTGAAGCATGCACTATCGACGTGCGCGAAGTGAGGTGTAAGTAGTATTGTTTAATTTTAACGTTATGTTTTTTAACTACTATAGATGTCTAACTTGTTAACTTATTTATTTATAGGTCGTTTTCCTTCCCTATTTGTATCTACGGGATGAGCATCTGTTCTATAGTCAGTTGGGTTGAGCTTACGCTAAAGGCGTTTGACATCATTGTTCCTTACTACCCCGATTGTGTCACTCGTCAGATAGGCCACGTACAACTTGAAATAGATACGTCATCCTGCATTCAAAAAAGCAGGCAAGAAGACGGTTTAGAGGTACGTATTTGATGGTCATCTGTAGAAAAATTGCGAGTATCATCTTTACACCATTGTTGGAGCGGAATACCACAGTGGGGGAGCGAGCAGCGACGTAATGTACCAGGTTTGGCTGAAGAAGAACCTGTGGTATATAATTAGTAACACTGCTTCAGCTGGAGGACCTCAGGTGCAGCCTCAGGGTGGTGCTGACTTCGCAGGATATGATCAGATCGTATAGTTTCAACCCTCCATACCAACGCTGTCGTACGATGATTTAATACAGACCGCCCTTCAGATGTATATGATTGCTGAGGGATTTAGACGCCTTTGATTTGTAGACTTTTGATGTTTTATTATTATGTTATTTCGGTTTTTAGACTTTGTTATTATAACGTTTGATTTGTAAACTTTTTAATATTACATTTGATTTTCGGACTACTTAATATCTTGATGTTTTTAGATTCCTATTGATAAGGTAAGGAAAATATAGGTGTTTGGCATGTAATTTAGCCTATTAATAAGGTTAAGGTCAATATATTAAGTGACTAAGGCCCAAAGTAAAGCACACATAAGAAGTGAGGGACTTGAGTGATAGTCCCCTAGAACTTGTTTGTAAATAGTAAGATAATGGCCCCCAAGGGGGTAGCCGAGTTGGTTGAGTATGGCATTCTTATGACCAAAAGGTCATGAGTTCGAGTCCCTCTACATACGCTTTCTCGGCTGAGCCTGTCACCTTGTGCGGTTTACCTTTTGGCGTTGGTTTGCAGGCTATCGCGTCAGACTGAGGGTTTACCCTGTGCGCACTCATTGCACTCTGAGTAGCGGCTGCGGGTTCCCTCCGAAAAAGAGAGAGTAAGATAATGGGGTAAGAAATCCATTCTCATAATGGTAAATATGTAATTTCACACACTACCCTTTTTTCTATATAAAGGACATTCCCTTTTGGGAAAAGGGCCAATGATTGAGTAATAATTACAACACACATTCTTTTTGTCTTGTCCATTTCTAGTAATTCACTATTCACAGTCACGTCATATGGACATTTTCTAGTCCGACCCCTTCACACGAACCTCTTTATCTCTAAGTCTCATTAAAGAATCTCTGATCGCATCAGTGGCGCCGTCTATGGGAACGTTTGGTACCCAGAATTAATTTTCTAAAACCTTAAAAAAAACAAAAAAAAACATGGATACAAAAATGCATGGAGAGATTGAGGCTAACCCGACCCAAAACTTAGTCGGTATCGAGTGTGGAGATGATCTGATGGAGGAGCAGGTCACAAACAATGGTAATGCTCTGGATCGGCGGGCAGAGGAACTTTTAGAGGAATCAGTCTTGGTCGCCAGGCAGAGAGAGTTGTTGGAAGACATCGAAAGACTAAATGCTGAAAGAGACGTTATGGTGGCAAGCATGAAAAGGGTCAGATCCGAGGTCCGACAAGAAAAGGTCGAGGCCGACCAGATCCAGGATGCGGTGCTACCTAAGGAAAACCGACGTAAAAAAAGCCATCGACATTCTAAAAGACGTACTAGATCCGAGCAAAAGTACGAGCCGTCCGATTCAAGCGAATACACTTCACTAAGCTCCGATATTTCGTCTTCTTCGGAGGCTGACTCAAGATATAAGACGGATCACAAGCACAAAGATCCGAGGAAGCATAAGCACACTCATCGCGCAAGCAGGAAAAGGAGTGGTTCGAGGAGGAAAAACGATGATGGTAAAAGAAAAATGCATTCCGAGGACCCTGCTACTACTCGGAGGCATACTCAGTCCAACAGCTATCAACAAGATTTTAGAGTCACCAACCATTTCACTTCTCCAACCACAAACGATGGTCCGGGAGGGGGGGGGGGGGGGGGGGGCGGAGGGGGAGCACTTACAAAATCAGACACAATTGCAGGTCGTCACCTCTTTCCCCGGAAATTCTCTCCGGACACCTTCCTAAATGGTTCGATATTTCTAAGCTAGAGAAGTTCGATGGGATCCAGGATCCAGACAACCACATCGAACAGTTCAAGAACTTTATGATCAACTATGATGATGACGATAAGTTGCTGTGCAGAGCTTTCTCTCAAACATTCAAGAACACTGCTTCTACTTGGTATAACCGACTGCCTCAAGGGTGTATAAAGAATTTTGACATGTTTTGGATCATGTTTCGACGGCACTTCCTCGGAAGTAAGAAGTTTTATGCTAACAGAGATACCATCATTTACTGCCGGCAAAAGATTGGAGAAAGTTTGAAGGAGTACACCAAGTGATTCATCCAAGTAAAGACGGATATGGAATACTGTGAAGATAAGGTAGCATTGGTTGCCTTCCAGATGGGTCTTCTTCCGGGGTTGATGAAAGATAAGCAGCAGAAACGTAAGCAATGACGTTTGGAGCTCTATTAGATCAGATAGAAAAAAGAATTATAGTCGAAGAAACCAGGGCCTCAGAGATAGAGTCCATGTCTCAATTTTATCAAGATCCGAACCTAGCCAGAGCAAGTACGACAACGGTGAATGCCCGACCCCAAGCCGCTCAACCAATTATGACTGTCCGACCGCGCATTCAGACAGTTCAAGCAACAACTCAAACCCCTCAACGAGTGACTCATAACCAACAGTACCATCAGGCGGGTCCGACATCTCAACAGCATGTACGACCAACCTCGAATAGATGGGTCCAACCAGCTCACTATGCTGAGTTAATCGAGTGTATTTCTATAATATTTGAAAAAGCACGGGAAAATGTGCATTTCCGTAAACCCTTCCCTCTACAGACTCTGGGGGAGCACAAGAAATACAAGTACTGACAGTTTCATGAAGACATTAGGCATCACACTAAGGATTATATGGCTTTGAAGAAAGAGGTTCAATACTTGATAGAAAACGGTAAATTGGTGGATTTTGTCAAGAAGAACACTACATTGGTTCCCAAACAAGAAGTCTCCCCAAGACAAGATGGTACCATGGTGATTTCCGATGCAATCGAAGAAGAGTTTTTGGATACTTTTGATGTGGCAACAAAGTATCTTGATCCGAAGCCAGGCAGGAATAACGTAAACATGGTAGAGGAAATGATCCCTAGAGGGAAGGTCAGTGAATTATGTTCATTCTTTGAATCGCTAACCATTTTTGGAGGAGATACAGTGACATGAATATCAAACTACTCAAGGAAGAGACATATCGTTAGCCTAGCAACACAGCTGGAGGCAGGAGCGTCATCACACCTTTATCGGAACCCGTCATCATTTATTTGTTTTGAGGGAGATGACATGAGGGAAATCGCTGGCCCGCATGAAGACGCCGTGGTGATCGGAGCGGAGATAACCGGAAACGAGATAAGACAGATTCTGATTGACATAGGCAGTTATGCTAATATCATGTTCATGACCACCTACAGTAAGATAACCAATCCTCCAACTATTCAACGATCCGACAGGACGATAGTAGGGTTCACCGGTGCGACCGCGAACGTCGTCGGAGAATTTGAAGGCGTGGTGGAGCTAGGAAGGGGACCATTCAAGAAAATAGTGACGGTACTGTTCATTGTAGTGGATGCACCCACATCATACAATGCCATCTTTGGAAGATCTTGGTTGTCTAAAATGCACACTGTACCATCCACGATCCACCAATGCTTGAAATACGTAGTGGGAAGCAACATCGGAACTGTAAGATCAAGTCAGAAAATGGCTAGAGAGTGCTACAAGGCAGAGTTGGCCTCTAAGCAGTTGATGGGGGCAGGATGCAGAAAAGAATAGCAATCAGAGGGGCCTCCTTCAGATTCCAATCCTGTTGATGATCCGAGGGAGTCGCCTAGATTCATGGTCCCCGATGAAGGTTTTGAGGATCATGTGTTTGTCCCTGGGAAGAGTCTCAAGATAGGAACAAGGTTATCGCCTGAGGTAAAAGAAAGCTTAGTCAAATTTATTTCGACCAAATTACATTTGTTTGCGTGGTGTACAGAGGATGTCACAAGAGTTCCAGAGGAAGTCATTTGTCACAGATTAGCTATTCAGAACAGTGTACGCCCAATCATTTAGAAGCGAAGATTTTTTTCCCAAGAAATAACAGAAGCGATAATGGCAGAAGTAGACCGTTTAACGAAAGTAGGCCACATCTGTGAATCACAATATCCGTTATGGACTGCTAACCAGGTTTTGGTAAAAAAGAAAAATGGAAAATGGCGGATGTGTGTCGACTTTAGTGATTTAAATAAGGCTTGCCCTAAAGATCCTTTCCCGGTCGCTCGAATAGACCAACTTGTGGCCTCCACACCCGAAAATCGTTTACTGACGTTTATGGACGCATATGCTGGATACAATCAAATCCGGATGGATCCAAGGGATCAGGAGAGCACGACTTTTATAACCGGAAGAGGTCTACATTGCTATCGAGTCATGCCATTTGGACTAAAAAATGCGGGGGCGACGTACCAACGGCTCGTGAACAAGGCATTCGAAAGTCAGATTAGCAGAAACGTGGAAGTTTATATCGATGACATATTAGTCAAAAGCTTAAGAGATGAAGATCATTTGGCTGACCTAGAAGACACTTTTGCTAATTTGGCTAAAATAAATCTCAAGTTGAACCCGGAAAAGTGCACATTCGGAGTAAGATCTGGAAAGTTCTTAGGCTACATAGTCAGTGAGCAGGGCATCGAAGCAGATCCTTTGCAGCTAAACGACCTATGTACTATGGATCCACTTAGAACCATCAAGGAAGTGAAAATTTTAATTGGAAGATTGACTGCTTTAAACAGATTCATATCCAGGTCGTCGGACAAGTGTGCTCCTTTCTTCCAGGTGTTAAGGAAAGCAAACCGTTTCGACTGGATTTAAGAATGTTCTGATTCCTTCAATCAAATCAAGCAACATCTGTCGTCCGTGGAGATACTGACAAAGCCAAATCCGGGGGAAAAATTATTTCTATACTTGGCAGTGTCCGACTGTGCAATTAGCTTGGTTTTAGTCCGAGAAGAAGCAGGCCTTCCTAAACCGGTTTATTATGTAAGCAAAAGCCTCCTAGATGCAGAAAAAAGATACCTTAAGTTGGAAAAGCTAGCCCTCACCCTGGTAACATCGGCTCCAAAAATGAGGCCATACTTCCAAGCTCATACGATAGTGGTACAAACATCTTTTCCTTTGAAAAGTATGCAACAACGACCCGACGTATCTGGAAGGATGACCATGTGGTCGGTAGACCTCGGGGATTTTGATATTGAGTTCGAACCACGAACAGCAATCAAAGCGCAGGCGTTGGAAGATTTTTTAGTGGATTTTCATTCAGATAGAGACATTGTGGACATGGAAGAAGAAAAATCCGACTCCGAGTGGCTAGTCCGAACCGATGGGGATTCCAGCTCATTAGGATGTGGAGGAGGTGTGCTATTAACATCACCGGATGGCATCGTAATGTATCAGGCAATTCGACTCGGTTTCCAAGCATCAAATAATGAGGCAGAGTATGAAGCAGCCCTGGCCGGATTACGACTAGCAAAGATTTGCGGGGCCAAACAGGTTAAATTGATCAGTGATTCTCAAATCCTTGTAAACCACGACCTCGGACGTTCAGATGCAAGAAAAGATCATTTAGTAAAGTATCTGGGAGTGTTGAAAGAGCTGGCTTTGGAGTTCGAAGATATCCGATTTGAGCATGTCCATAGGGCAAGAAACTCAGTGGGTGATTCATTGGCCAAGGCATCCTACTCGGAAGAGTACCTGTGGATAGTGACTCAAGAAAAACCATCTATAGTCAAAGGATTAAAAGTAAAAGAAAATATCATCAAAGTATTCCAAATATCCATGACTTTAACGAAAGATTGGAGAAGCGAAATACAAGATTTTCTAGTCCATGACATGCTGTCTGTTGACAAAGTCATAGCTAAGAGAATACGTTTCAAGGCCTACAGATACATCTTCCTCTGAGATGTCCTGTATAAACGATCATTTAGTCGACCCTTACTTCGTTGTTTAGGAAATGATGAGTCGCAGTTGATACTCTTCGAGTTACACGATGGGGAAGGCTCTGCTCATTGTGGATATAAGATATTGATACGAAGGGTTTTTCTGGCAGGGTACTATTGGCCGACCCTCTCAAAGGACGCCAAAGAGCTAGTGCAGAAATGTGACACGTGTCAACGATTTGCGAACTCGATCCACCTACCTGGGGTACCTCTAAAATTAATATCGGAATCTCTCCCTTTCGACCGATGGGGGATAGATCTGGTCGGACCACTTCGTATGGCTTCAGGGGGATGTCAAACCATCATTGTTGCCGTGGATTATTTTTCTAAGTGGGTGGAAGCAGAACCATTAGCAGGAACAAGGGCAAAAGATGTAATTAAGTTTATCATTTCTAACATCTGTTGCCGTTTTGGCATACCCAGGAAGATAACGATGGATAATGGCCCCCAATTTGATAACATTGAAATGAGAGCTTTATGCGCTTTTAAGGGGATCCAACAATGTTTTTCGACCCCATTCCACCCCCAAGCGAACGGACAGGTCGAAGTAACCAATCGAACGATCTTGGACGGTCTAAGAAAAAATTTAAAAGGCAAAGCAGGGAAATGACCAGACTATTTACAAGAAGTGTTATGGGCATATAGAACCACTCCTCGGACAACAACACATGAGTCGCCCTTCGCGCTCGTATATGGGATGGACGCAGTAGTGCCATCGGAAACAATGTTCCCATCTTACCGATTGAGTGAATATTCCGAGGAGGGAAATGATAAAGGAAAACGCACAGAACTTGATTTGATTGAAGAAAAGAGAAGAAAGGCTCAACTAAATTCCTTGCACTATCAAACGTTGATGAGTAGCCGTTATTCATCGAAGGTTAGGAGAAGAGAGTTCAAGGTGGGGGACAGGGTACTAAGAAAAGTCTTCTTGCACACAAAAGACAAGAAACTCGGGAAACTCGCCCCAAATTGGGAAGGGCCATACATAATCACAAGGAAGTTAAAACCGGGGACATACAGATTGAGAGATAAAAAAGGAAGAGATCTTCCCCATCCATGGAACATTGAGCATTTAAAGGCTTATTTAGTTTAATCAAGTGATTTGTAAATATTTTCTTAACACTTTATTTAAGTTCCGGTGGCATACTCTTTCCTACCCTGGTGGCGCATGAAGGTTTTAATGAGGTGCCTAAATAGCCGGCTTAATATTAAGTTTTATTGCCTTCGTTAAAAACATGAGCAAGTTCATCTTTTTGGACTCAAAACACCCTCCAAAGAAGTTTGGACACGTAAGTTCATCTTTTTGGACTCAAAACACCCTCCAAAGAAGTTTGGACAAGTAAGTTAATCTGTTTAGACTCAAAATACACTCCAAAGAAGCTTGGACAAGCAAGTTCATCTTTTTGAACTCAAAACACAACTCAAGAATATTTAAACTCAACACATGAATAAAATACCATGTTAAAAAAACATCGCTAAAAAGTTCCAATTATAAAAAGGAAGTATTATATTAAAGGTTTTTTTGTTACAGCGATCATACAACAAAAATTAACAAGATAAAGACTACCCAACACAGACTACTCGGAAGCTGAATTTCCTTTGCTACCAGCAAGAGAATCCGAGTCCGACGAAGAACTCTCCGAGTTTTCACTAGATTTAGGATCTTCTATGGATACTTCAGGGGGACGATGTTGTTCGATGACTCGGGTCCACAGGCTGCCAAGGTGTAAGTCTGGGAACTTTTCATGCATTTCTATTACCATGGCCGATCTTAGTTTAGCATCTCGCTCCTCCAGACGGACGACAATATTATCGGCATATTCATCAAGACTTTCCTTCTTCTTAGCCTTGAAGTTTGTCTTCAAACTCTCATGGGCTACAGATAGCTTTTCAAGGTCTTGAACACAATTCTCGAAGTATACCTTGACTTTGCAATAACCTTCGAGAAGACCATCAACGGTAGTATCGCGCTCGACATATTTAGTGATAAACTTCTCCCTTTCATCGTCAAACTTTGTTTTCTCCTCGGAAAGCTCAATCTTAAGGGAAGTAATAGTAGCGAAACGCTCATCAAAGGTCTTTTTCTCCTTAGTCAATTCGTCAGTTAGTTCTTTGACTTTTTTCTTCAGCTCTTCGGACTCGGAAGATAGGGACTGCACCTTGGCGGTAACTTCCGATGTTTTGGCTAACTCCTCTTTTAACTCATTGACTTCTTTTTTCAGATCGTCAGACTCATCAACTAAGCCTTCTACCTTAGAAGATATCTCGGTTTGTTCAGTTACTTGATCAGTCAAGTCATTTACTTTGTTCTTTAACTCAGAAACCTCCAATGATAAAGCTGTTACTTCTGCCCTCCTCAGAATAACTTCTTCTTTATAGCGATCCTTCCGATTCACCTTGCGTTCGAGTAGAGCAACAACATGCAGTAGCTTGTTTAGCTCGTTCGCCACGTAGTCGTTTCCATAAACGTCGAAGTAAGGAGAGTCCGGAGAGCAATACTCTTCTACGTCAGAACCACCTTCTTGACTCGGGCAATTGGTGTTGTCACTCTCCCCCCACTCTCCACCAGAGTCGGAATCGATAATCACAAGTTTTCGGGATGGTGGTTGACTCGGGAGATTGGTGTTGTCACTTTCCCCCCCACTCTCAAAAATCTTTTTCTTCTTCTCCTCAGCTGTAAACTTTCTTGGTCGGGTGGCACCAGCACGATCTTGAGGCCTAACCTCAACCCGATTATTAGCATCATCTGGTTGAGTGTCAGGTTGAGAGAAGGGAGAAAATACCTGAGGATCGAAGGGGGCTGCTGGTTGAGGATCCGATGGTATCACAACCGGAGGCAAGCTTACTTGGGAATTATCATGATCACCCAGAGTTCTTGAGGGAGGACTGACCTGCACCTTTTCTTGGGAATCACCCTGAGGGTCGGGTGCATTGTCATCGGATTTAGCATCATCCTCAGTGTTTGCTTCTGTACCCTCCTTGGCTTCGTCCGCATCTTGATGACTCAGAGCTCGAGCCCGGATAGGGATGTAGACGGTGTTATCCAAACATTCCAACCGTGCAAGGACGTCATCAACTGGAGGAGCCACCATAAGCTCCGAAGGGGTCTTCTTTTGGCTAAGGTAGAATCACCACAGGTTACTCTTAGCAAAGTTTATCGGCATAAAGCTTTGATGGAACTTATGGTCCTAGTGCTCACCAGCCCATAGGTTTAGTTTCTCAAAAATAGCATTACCGGATTTAGCATGATGCTTAAAAGACTTGGCGATTCCTTTCATAGCTGAAAAACCAAAAATTCAGAATTTACCAAAGGTATCGGGTCGGAAACTATTTAGGTGAAAATACTTACCTCGACCAGTCCACTACAGGGTAAGTCGATGAGAAAGGTCCTCGAAATTTTCGAACCCGATCTCCCACAGCTCGAAGATGAACAAAAACTGCTTCTTCTATTTTTTGTCAGCCTTTAAAAAATCTTTTATCACCTTAAGGTTTCTAGCAAAACCGAGTGAATAAAAGGGGTAGTGAGAGTTCTTAGCTACTCCGAAAACAACAATAAGTTGCTCCATGGTAAAAGCATGTCCGGAGAGATGTGACGCCATGATGCAAGCCATTAGGGTGTACCACATGTTGGCCTCATCTTGAGAAGGACAAAGATTCACCAAGTGAAAGTAATCGGCCAGAAGAGGGTCAAGGGGAAGTCGGAGACCCCAGTTCATCAGTTCGGTGTAAAGCACCAACGCATTAGGGCGGACCGACAAATGAGTCTCTCCGACTGTGGGGAATCGGATTGTAATATTGGTGGGGATACCCCATCGGTCCCTTAGCTTAGTCTCATCGGTCGGGTGGAAATACTTGTACTTCACTTTGTATAAAGCTAAGAGATGTTTAGATTCGAGGTTACGAAGATGATCGCTCAAGAAATCTTCCACATTCGAGGGCAGACCCGTCGAACGTGTCTTATTCTTTTTCTTCTTTTTTACCATGGAAGTTTCACCTGGGATGAGTGGTAGGATCATCTATAGGTTCTGAGGGGTTGGCATCGGTAAGAACGACCCAAAGAGGCTCTGCCTCAATCTATGCAATGTTTCCAGGGCCATCAGACAAAGATTTTTCCTAGGATTCTGGAATGGAAGATAGGGATGGTTCTACCCGGGTCCCCCTGGACGAAGTTCTTCAAGGGCTAGTATGGTGTTGTTTGAGAAAAACCCTGGGGAGTGGTAGAGGGAGTCTGATCCGAGGAGGGAATCCTCATTCGAACTGATTTAATGGCCGGATCCGGCGATCTTTTTCTCTTAGAGCGATCTCGATTATCTTTGGTCTGTGATCTTTTTCGTTCTTCACCCATTACGACAAAGGGGGAAGATCGAGAAGGAAGAATCGTGGGAGTTAAAGAAGCATAGAGATCAACCTCACCACTTGAAGGGTGTGTTTGACCAGGGGAGAATGCAGCAAGCCGGGCAGAGCGTTCGCGAGCAAGACGAGCAGAGCGTTCACGGATCGGAGCCCAGTTGTCTCGAAAGTTAGCCTCCCAAATATCGGCAGGAGGGGGATATTCTCTTACAGTAGAAGTCCCAACAACACCAATCCGATTAGAGTTGTGATACCACCTCCAAAGTTTATACTTTCCAATATAACAAGACCTTTCAGGCATGAAAATGCAAACTCAAAGTTTTGTTTGGCACAACTTCTCTCTCGAGAACTAAGTTTGTGAGAAGGAAATCAGAAACCTTTGTTTAGAAACTAAGTGGGCTATATATAGGCAAATGGAGCAGAAGGTGAACAGTTGGAGCGTAACGGCATCATGATACGTGTCATGATAGTTGCGCCGCCTAAAAACGTTTTTAACTCGATAGCAGTGAACCAAGCACGCGTGCTTGACATTAAATGATTATTTAGGTGACATCAGCCTCATCAAAGGGTAAGGTCAGCAAGATCGAGTCTGATCTGGGTCAAAACACCACCAAAGAATACGAGATCCGACCATGATGAAATCCGACCTCAGTAAAGTTCGTTCAAAGAATAAAGCACCTGAGCAAGGTGGTTTCCAATCCGATCCGAACAAAGGCAAGTTGCAATTTAAGTCCATGTCCAGAGAACTGCATCTGGACGGGGGGGCTACTGATAAAGGAAGGAAAATATAGGTGTTTGACATGTAATTTAGCCTATCAATAAGGTTAAGGTCAATGTATTAAGTGGCGAAGGCCCAAAGTAAAGCACACATAAGAAGTGAGGGACTTGAGTGATAGTCCCCTAGAACTTGTTTGTAAATAGTAAGATAGTGGGGTAAGAAATCCATTCTCATAATGGTAAATATGTAATTTCACCCACTACCCTTTTTCCTATATAAAGGACATTCCCTTTTGGGAAAAGGGGCAATGATTGATTAATAATTACAACACACATTCCTTTTGTCTTGTCCATTTCTAGTAATTCACTATTCACAGTCACGTCATACGAACATTTTCTAGTCCGACCCCTTTACACGAACCTCTTTGTCTCTAAGTCTCACTAAAGAATCTCTGAGCGCATCACCTATCACTATGTGTTTAGATTCCTATCACTTTGTTTTTAAATTCCTTTTGGATTTTCATTCGTAAATAGTCTTCTTTTTTTCCAAAATTGTAGTTAAACGCCAATATAAACTACCACCAAAATTAACTCCCGCAAAAATTAACTCCCACCAAAATTAACACCTGCATAAATTAACTCCCGCCAAAACTAACTCCCACAAAAAAACTCCCGCTAACATGATACCCCACATTCATTTCCTTATAAAAATGACCTTAGGAGAAGTCTAACAAGATATACAACCAAACATCCACAAACAAAACAAATGCATAAGGACATTTACATATGGAGTTCAACGTCGATCAAGACTACCACTTGCTTCAGGAGGTAAAGGTTGCCCGCCGAGAGATGGGGGAAGATACCAGTGATGCATTTTTGAACGGGTCGTATATATGATGAATTTCAGTTATGGCAGCGCATGAACAACAGGTCTTGTTATGCGCAGTCGTGACCGAATCAAAAGCAGATACCTTTTTGTCCAACCGCTACAACGTTTACTGTTCTTGCCATTTAAAATTAAGCAAGAAGCAGCTACCGTCTGGAACATGATTGTGGTAGACTACATCACTAGGGATATGGTGGTGTATCTGGATGATAGGATTACAGAAAGGGAGGAAGGGGATGAGTTTGAAGACAACATGGGATACGACTTTGACGACTGAACATTCATGTTTTTTTAGTTGTGATTTTTAGGTTTTATGTTTTGATTAGTTTTCATGTTTTGTTTAGTTGTTGTTTGATTATGATTCCTATTTGTTTACGTTCAAGTGTCTTGTTTTGCACGTACCTATTTGTAGTCAAAATTTATTTTTCATCTCTATGTCTGAAAATACGGGGCAAATTGTAATGAACAAGTTCGCATGCGACGGGTTCCAAACATAATCGCATTTACACCTCGCGACAGGCATGTCTCTGGTTTGAAAACACTACCAAAATTTTGGCCTACCGTCGCATGCAACGGGTGCCAAACACGGTCGCATCTGCACCTCGCGACATGCATGTCTCTAGTATGAAAACACGACCAAAATTTTGGCCTACCGCCGCGTGCAACTGGTGCCAAACATGGTCGTATTTTCACATTGCGACATACATGTCTCTGGTATGAAAACACTGCTAAAATTTTGGCTTACTGTCGCATGCGACGGGTGCCAAACATGGTCGTGTGCGACGACGATTGCTTAAAACTCAATAATCGGGTTATTTTGGTGTATCCAGATGCCAAACATATATACAACTTAAATGAAACTATAACTAAAATGATGTTTGGTGTTAAGGGGTAAGATAAGTGGGATACAAAAAAATTGATATCGTGCGGAAGAAAAATCGGTGATCACCTTTTAAAAGAATCGTCTTTCAAACGCTCCCACGTAGAGTATCCATGCTACTTTAATTTGTCAACAAATATTGCATTTGCGTTTGTCCATCGTGCTCAAAGTCTTGATGTTTTTGGCGATAATTTTAGATTGCACGCATGTTCTACATATTCTGTGGATATTGGTACTTCAAACCGCTATATATCTCCCTAGGGTGCGAACCAAGGTGAGACAAACTACGAACTAGTTCGTCTTCATCTCGTTTTAGCCTACAAGCGCGGGAATGACCGTCTAAGTGAACGTATAGATTATGATTATGCATACCATTTATAACCTCCAGACAGAATTTCATGGTTGGTGCGTCAATCAGATAACCTTTTAACGCAAACGAACAATTATATTTCTTTGTCGAAGTCTTCCGCTTTCTTAACGTTTATGGCTTCACTCTTGATACGAATATACTGTACCGCTAGCAAACGTAATCTAATCTAGGAGTTCTTCCCCATTTCCCGCTATCATAGAGCTTTGTAATCGTGATGAACTTAATATTTTTTGATTCAATGTCCACAAAATCATCCAATTCATCTTTCGTAAATAACTTATTTGTTTTGAATATTCTTGTTTAATCAGCATCCATACATGGAGGCTAGGCAGGTTCCTCATATAAAATATAATATTTTAATGTATAAGAATCGCATGCGAATAATACTACAGGGTCGTCGCATGCACACGTAATTTGAAGGTGTCGCACGCGACACATTTCGAATGTTGCCGCATGAAGATATGCGACACAAATAGTATACCCGTCGAACGATCGTGCGACGAAGACAGAATTCATCGCACGATAGTCGTGCGACAAGAAAAACAACGTCAAATAGAGTTCAACTACTTACCTCCATGCGCTAAGCGTTCTCCTCATCTAGCAAGTCTTCCAAAGAGACGCCCATTTTATCATTTTTCATGGATACTCCGATTTTTGGGTCTTTGTGGTGGATTTTATGGGTTGGGTTAGAAGATTGTTACTTTGAGGGTTAAATAGTGATGATAATTTTGTGGGTTTAGTGTAATAATTGGTGGATTCCAGATTTTTAGTTAGAGTGAGAAGGATAATTTAGAAATTTCAAATTTGAGTTTAAAAAAGGGGAAGGGGATATGGTGAGATCCATCAAAATGTTTCATATTTCTAGCATGACCTTTTTAGTATTACAAATTCTTCTCTCCAAAGAAGATCTATTGATAATGCAATGGATCATAGAAACAAGAGAGGTGTGAACGTATTTACTAATATACAATATAGCGTCCATTCATTATGTAATCACCAATTAGCTGTTTGATAGGTATACGGGCTATATACCAAGTTGAGATTTTTTACCATTGTCAAAGATTTTTTCGGCCGAGATCTCCCACGTTCGGGTGAATCAATGAGAAGCATATTTGTTGGTACTTTTCATGATGATGTGTGCCTAACTACTGACATATCCTAGACGACAAGTGATGTGATACAGAGTCCCTTTTGCCAGGGTCCCTCGAATTTCACCGATCTTTGTATGCACATACCCTTGATGAAAGGTGACGTTATTTGTAGTGCGTACCACCAAATATCTATCGTCATTCCATATTCCATACACAATGGCCTTTGTAATTATACAATGTTTGTTAGGTAATATTTATATACTCTATAGGTCGTACCATAGCGTACTTTGTCTCGCAATGCTATACGAACCTTTACCTCCGATAATAACGATATAAGTTGTCTAGCACATATATATATATATATATATATATATATATATATATATATCCTTATCAAAACTTTCCATAGTTGTTAAATAAATAAAAAGAAGATTTGTTTAAAATGTAATCTTGTACAATTAATTTTTTTTAGATTTGTCATCCGACGTGAGATCTTGGTGACCGACAACATGAACGATCATTATTTGAGCATCGTATTTGGTAATTATGTTTTTGTCGATATGTCATTTTTCAATGCTATTCATCAAAGCAAACTCACGACCAGTTAATATACCATAGGACAACTCACAGTCATTTTTAAACATATCAATGCTCATTCTTAGTTATCTTGCTTTTCATTTGATATGAATGATAACCCAACACAAAATTCTACGTGGGTAAACAGTAATATCCTATATCTAATTGTCTTCTACGTCATATTCATAATAAGTACTCGAGTGAGGTCCACAATAATCTATCATCACTGGGTGTGTAAAAAACAAGTCTATTATAACATTAGATAATTTTTTCGGTGTCCTTTGCCATTGCATGTAATTTTATATTTTTAATTTAGATGAAACAAAATGTGTTTGTGATCCACCGTCTTTTCATTCAATCAGTTGTTTTGGTGGTAATTTTATACTTAAGTATGTTAGATGCATTTTCGAGATCGACCTTCTTTATATCACAAAAACATACTCCCGCGACAGTGAGGGCTTATATAAATATTTATTCATTCATTTTTAACTTTTTCATTACTGTATGCCTTTCCAAATATTCGACTATTGTGTGTTTACGTGCACCCATTTTTTTTAATGACCAATAATTATCACGTTCAAGAGGCCTACCTACTAACTTAGAAGAACGACATATATTTTGGTATGTTTGTTTCCGTTTAAAATCTTTTCAATTTTTTATGATAACTGAGTTTCTCGCATTGGTACACAGCTCTAAAACTTCTAAATTTAGGGTCGATGGTGTTCGACGTACTTATGAATTCTTTTTCCACTCCATCGTTGTATCTACATCATAGATCACAAAATAATAAGTGCAATCTTCAAATCATAATAAATGACCAATATTTGCGTCTTACAAGAATACAAAAACATCAAAACATCAAAACATATGGTATAATTGATAAAATTAAATTCGTCATTTATGGTGAATTTACGTATAAATTTTGATGGATTATTGCAACTAACATGTAAAAAGTTTTGAAAGCATGACTGAATTCATCCATAAATTCGCTAAGGGGCGACAAATGGCTTTTTTTTTTTCTAGACTTAATGATAAAGAACAACAAAAAAATCCATTTTATAATTTATTTATTTAAAAAAAAAGACAAAAAAGCGACTATATATCTTTCGGTTGGTTCTACCATCACTATATGTCTTTCATTAGGTTTTACCATCAATTGGATTTGGAGTTTAAAAGAAAAAGGTTAAAATCAATAAAAATGATATCTAAAAAATTAAGTTTTAGAATATTTAATTCTTTATATTTGTACTTATAGTTAATATCTCGTGATAAATTTTGCAAGTAGGTAATACACATTATAAAAGACCAATAATACAAGTAACTATAATCCAGAACTGTACAATTCTTTAAACTATGTGTTCTTTAAGTTTGGTGTTGAATTTATCAGTCAATAACCTAGGTAAAATGATCATAGCAAACTAGTTCTTTAGCACATTACAAGAAGCTACTTCAACGATTAAAAACAACATGAGGCAAGAAGATGTAATTTCATTTTGAGCTTTTTGATATTATTAGGAAGAAAAAACTAGTTTATTTTCAAATTGAAATCTTGACTAACCAACATTCTTATTGCTATAAGTTTTTAAGTCAATTATGCAAATGAAACCAAACAACCCCCAAGTAAAGTTATCAAACCAGCTCGAATATTGATCCGAAGTTTGAGAAGAATTCATCTTTCCACCCAACCACAGTATAGTTTACAGAACTTTCCACCAAACCCAAACACAGCCTTGGGTATATACCTTGTTAAATGACAATGTGAGTTGTAACGAAATAAATAAATAAATAACATAGAATGTGATGGCAAAACTTTAGTTATGTCTAAGATATAAATGCCTAGTAAACTTCTCTAACAACATGTCTGCTTTCTTACTCGTTGACGCAAACTAGCTTCTTTCAACTTGGTCATCTGAAGTTGGTACTAATTCAATCGGATGCTGACTCCTTTTAAACCCTTGCGGCTTTGAACTATCCACAAACACTATACGTCCATCTACCAACTGCGTGTAAGAAAATCGAAACTTGTAAACTTTTAAAAATATACTCTACTTGAGAGAAGAGTTTTTACCTTTCCATTCATCTCTTTCAAGGCTTTCTCAGCGTCTGTGTCTGAGGCAAAGGTCACATAAGCAAATCCTTTTGGTTTGTTTACTTTATTCTTAAGTATATTAACTGAAAAGCAAAACAAAACACAATACCAACAATAATTAGCTAAAAAGGGTTTTTTTATAGGTGCTGATAGTTAAAAACTACAAGAGCAAACCTTCAAGTATTTGGCCGTATTGGGAAAATGCATCAACCAACGATTCTTGGGTGCTGGAGAAAGATATTCCTAGCGATAAGTAAACAATGAATTAAGGGAATATAGAATAACGCAACGCACAGATACACGGGAACAGCCCTAGAATTATCAATAAGCTAAAAAGAGAATAGGCAGCACTAGACTAAAACTACAAATATGAAACCAGCTCACTGTGTGTTGCTTAGCAACTTCTATGAAGAAGACTCCAACCAAAGAACTTTTCGATATATATAACAGGTGAAAACCAGGATCATCAAGAACTTTGATATGGTATCAATGTCTGGTTTTCCAAGATTTGACCTGCTTGCTTGGATATCAATCCGTGTATATGACTAGAACAACTCTTTACTCTTATCAATTATTTGACCTAGAAAATCCTAACCAGCTTCTTAACAGTGTTAAGAGTCTACTTGATACAACCCATGTGTAATTATTGAGATTCAGTCTAATTTCATGACAAAGAAGAAACAAAACTCACACCTAAGCTTATAGGCAGGAACTGTAATCACCAAGTTGTAATCATACATCCCCAAACCAAAGTTTTTCACAAAATCAAGGGCTCTTAAAACCTAACAGAGAGAAATACGAACCATATGAGTTTAATGTTTCGGTTCTTATGAATTGATGGCGAGATATGACTACTACTAAGATATAGGAAAACTGAATTAATTGTAGAAAGCCCTGTAAGAGAAAGAAAGACCTTTGACGAAAAGCGTAGACGCTGCTCTGGAGAAGAAGAGGCGCGCAGCAAGAGAGCCAATAGAGGTTGAATGAGGAAGAAGATGTCTCGCGAACTTCGTCGACATT
Organism: Limnanthes douglasii subsp. nivea; assembly: GCA_036936605.1. Classification (NCBI taxonomy): domain Eukaryota; kingdom Viridiplantae; phylum Streptophyta; class Magnoliopsida; order Brassicales; family Limnanthaceae; genus Limnanthes; species Limnanthes douglasii. Next base: position 35,579,430 of record JAUPFV010000005.1, on the reverse strand, counting down.
TCGGTTGCTTTCTTACCAATCAAATCGACTCCAACAAGAATGAAACCAACACTGTCGAGAACTCTCCTCTCATTTTGAAGCGAACATTTTTTTTTCAATTTTTAAATTCTGAGAAGAATATGAAATTATTATTATTTCTACTTTTTTTAAATAAACACGACTAGTGATATTTTTTGAATTTGTTTTGCTAGATCTTTACTGACGTAGCTAATTATTTAAATATAATTATATATATATATATATATATATATATATATATATATTAATTATTTTAGTTTAGGAGTATATTTTAATGAGGTAAGATTTGATTTTGGTAGATTTGTTTTATTTTTTTTAATGTTATATTAGAGTTTTGGATGATTTTTATTTATAGCTTCTAAAAATCTAATGGAAGGAGTTTAAAAAAAATAAAAGTGTAAGAGAACTACGTGTTTTTGAAATTTTAGGTTTTTTTTAATCCTTTGTTCTTCTTCTAATTTTTGGTAACAGAGCTATAGTTCTTTTTATGTAAATACATGAAGCATGTTTCCAAAGCTTTATTTTTCTGCTTCAATATCTAAAAGAGAGAATATTATCCATATGTCGTGAAGATCTCGAAGATCGTTTGGGTATGCGGGGATACACCACACATTTCAATGACGATCGTGTTAACCAATTACTAAAGGAGTATAAATTGACTACCAATCGTCGGATCAAAGAGATACTTGTTCATCGAGATGCTGTCTTAGAGGATAATGATCAATCAAAAAAATAATTCACTTTCTTCTCATAAGGTTTACAATAATAGTCATTCGTTTACTTTAATTTCTAATGTAGAAATTGGTAAAATCTTGGTTGATAATGCTTATAAATCTGATCATAAGAAGAGAAACTTAGGGTTTGAAATTGAAATAAATCAGCAAGTTAATAAAAAGAAAGATCTTGAATTTTTTATGGAAGGAAGTGAGAGTGAATTGATGGAGATCCAACAGAGTTTGAAAATTAATGTTTTTGAGAAAAAAAAAGTTATTGAACTTCTAAACTTTCCTTTACTTTCTCGATAATCAAAGGTCTCCGCCCAACCTATGTGATGTTATTAATGCTTTATTTATTGTCCATCCTATCATTAATGGCATACTTGCAACTGTTATAAGTCTGATTCCTAAGGTTAGCGCTTCTAAAACATGTAAAGATTATATGCCAATTAGTATATGTACCTTTTTAAACATATAATATCTAAAATACTCAATGACGAAATTTCACTTCTACTTTTTAAGATCATCTTTGAGGAACATGGTGGTTTTGTTCATGGTATAAAGATACACGATAACATAATTTTAGCCTAATAGATAACCTGACTTAAACAAAAAAGTCAGGGGCGATAATATTCTAATTAAAGTGAACATGTCTAAAGCCTTTGATAGGCTTCCTATTAAGTATGTTCTTAAGAGTATGGAATTATTTGGGTTTGACCTAAAATTCCTAAACATAATAGCAAAAAAAATTAATTCAATTAAATTCTCTATTATAATTACAGAAGAACTAAATGGATTCTTCAAGTCCTCTAATGGTGTTAGACAAGGGGATTCTCTACCCCAAGTCATTTCATTATTATCGAGGAATACTTAATAACATGTCTCAAAACCTAAGTTCAACTGTAATACCCTGTTTAGCATTTGTAGATGATTTTATTATCTACAAAAATGGCTCTTCATCAAGCATTAACATGTTGGACAATTTCATGCAGCACTATCAAAATGTTACTCGTCAAATCATACATAAAGAAAAAACCAAAATTATCATGCCTTAAAGAATAACTCAACATAAAACTAGATTAATAGGTTTACAATTTGGATTCAAACTGAATGCACTTCCATTTACTTATCTAGGCATTCATATCACTCAAGAATCAAAGTGAGACACTTTGATGAATTAATCACTAAAATAAGGAATCAAATTCTTGAATGAGATAATATACCATTATCTTTTGGAGGCAGATTTACATTGGTTCAATCTGCTTTAATGTATATACCTGTCTATAATATGAAAAACACCCTTATTCCTAAAAGTGGTATAGATATAATCGATAAACTATTTAATAGATACCTACGAGGTTCTAATAGGGCTAATCAAACCATCCCTGGACTAAATGGTACAACTTATGCAAACTTTATGAACAAGGCGTTCTTAATATAAGGAATATAGATGACCTACATAATACTTATTCATGGTTCAAGTTTAGAAAACAGAAATATCGTTTTTCTAAATACACGTTCTCAATATACTGTCATCCTTATCACCCTTTACAAGTTAAATGCTCCAATAAACACTCAAAAATTTAGAATAAGTCAATGAACATTAAAAACTACTGAAAAGTTTATATATTGAAAATTAGGATTAAAAGATAACAAGTCTAACTTGTTCAAGAATATTTGGAATAGTATAATTCATAAGAAATTCTCTATTCTCTTAGGATTTTTAATCAATGATTTCATGTGGACTTTGTTCTACAAAAACGACACTTTCCTTTAGCATCAAAATGCCAATTCTATGATAATACAAAATTGATTAACCATAGGTTGTTCGATATGATATTTCTTGGATTTTTTTGTGTCAGTTTGCAGGTTTTTTTGATATTACTATAAGTAAATATATGACACTAACTCACCTCATTCGCTGTTGGTTTCGGTATATTGAAAAAGGTGTTCATATTCGTACTATCATCCCTCCACCTATATGTTGGGTCATTTGGAAAGTTAGAAATCAAGCTAATCATAAGGTCCAAAGCTACAATGTTATCTCTATTATAAAATATATCAAGAAAGTTATTATCGGTGTAAATAACTCTAATATGCTTAAAAGGTCCCATTGGTTTATGGACACTAAAGTTTACCCTAAGTTTGGTTGATTTAACCATTTAGTTAAAGAAAATAAACAATTTATACTCAATTGGCTTCCTCCATTTGAAAATAGATTTAAACTGAATATTGATGGTTTTTCCAGTATAAATGGTGAAGGTGTAACTGATGGACTTAAAGACAAGTTGATTGTGGAAGAAAAAAATGAATAAATATGATGACCTAAGTGCGATGTTCGAGCTAACTAAGGAAATCAAGTAATGTGACGACCATAAGGAAAGCAAGAAATGTGATGATCCAAGCGTGAGGTTAAAGCTCATCAACACAAGCGAGCGGATATTTCATAAGGCTTAACCCAAATAAAGTGTTCAACTTGAAGTAGATTGAGGTCAGAAAGATAAAAAGAAAATAAGAGCAGACATGTTAGAAATAAAACTCAGGAACATTCTCGCATCTACTAAGATACTATTCAGTATTGCAAAATACCATAGGTAGTTCGAGGGTAAATTTGTAATATTTTAACAAACTATTTAATTGATGAATGCCACATAACCATAAAGACAAGTGTCATTCATCTATATAATCAAAATTAAGACTAAAATAACACTATAAATAAAGGCATTGACCTTATTGTATAATTTTATTTTTATTTTTGTAATCTTGAGAGTAAATATAATACATACATAATATTCTTTATTTTCTTGAGTTGGTTAGTATATTTCCATTATAAGTGCTTTGTTAATGATTTCTTCTTATCATTTTTCCAACTCAATTTTTTTAACTTTGATTGACAAAATATCATGGAATATCACCATGAGGTTTCCTTCTAAACATCTAAACTTTGCAAGATATTCTCTGTTAGCACTATCTAACCGAGGTACCTGTTTAAAAATTACTCTTCCAAAGATTTGTTCCAAATGTTTAACCAATTTTAAATATTATTTCACATTACATTACTTTGCTTCAAACATTCCTTGAACCTCCCTACCACCAGTTGAGAATTTGACATTATACGTGGTTTGGTTTATTTTGGGCTGGGGGTAGTTTTGTAAAGTGCTTTATGAAATTTTGTAGTATTAAGTGTTTGGTGTAGAAAGTAGTGAGATAATTCAGAAGCTTTGTTGTATTAAATGCTAATTACCCTCATTAATAAGAATGGTTGGGGTATTTATACTCTTAATCCATGATCCATGGGATTATGGGTCAAATTATAAAACTGGGTCGAGTTTAAGGACCCATTAGTTGTTTAAGTAGATTAGAAAATAACTTAGTCAACATGTGTTTTTACTTTTGTCCTGTCCGGATTTTTTAATGGTGTGTCATTGTCCGAATTACCCCTGTCCGGATTATGCAGTGGGTTGTGTAAGAAGATTCCAAACTCATCAGTAGCCCCTTTGTTAGGCCTTGCCAAATATCTTTGGTAGGCTGAAAAACTCACTAAGCCAGTCTCAACTTTATCCGACCTGTTAATGCGGTTCGTATCATGAAGTTTTCTTTTAACATAAACTCAGTTCGAAGTTTGTCAGAACTGGTTTCTCTTTCCAGAATTCTGAGAGTTTTCTTCTTGGATTGTGGCACATGTGTCGATGTTTGGTTCGACCTACCAGCCGTTATTTTTCCTAGACCAGCGCACACACTAAGTTTAGAAAGTTACCTTGACCTTTGATTTTTCACACGTTTGCGCAACCATTAATCATTGCAAAACACTCTTCAACTTCTCCTAGGTAACAATTACTTTTTTACTGTTATATAAATTCTCTTTCACTATTTCATTGTGTTCATCACTCAAAGCTTTTCTAGAGAGATTTCCATTTTTACCTTCAACTTGTTCTTGAGAGGTTTTATGTTCACAGCCAGAAACACACTAGTTAAAGGTGACTGGCTAAATCTATCAGAGTTAGATAGAGAGAAAAAAGTAGAAAGGGAGAATCGCATTGCTGCCGGCCTCTCAGTTTCTCCAAGTGAGAAATCCAGTGAACCAACTCAGGAAGCCGATCAAGGTTCATCTTCATCTAAAAACCCTAGGCCCAGACAACTATTCAAACCAAGCCTTTCACCCCTTCCCTCAGGCTCTTCTGTTCAAGAGTCTCAACCTTCTATTGTTAAAGAAAAAGTTGTTTTAAATATCAGAAAACCTTCCCCCTTCATAGCCATGGGTTCTGACGCTGATAAGTCTTCGGAAAAGATAACCCCTCGCCGGACGACCCGTCTAGCTAAAACTCAATCTACAGTTTCACTTCCAAAGCCCTCCAGATCGGAGGCATCTAAAGAAGCCCCAATAGACAAGCCCTCCGGATCGGAGGTATCTAAAGTATCCCCAAGGTCCAAGCCCTCCAGATCCCAACCTCAACCGGACACCAGGCTTTTAGAGGCAAAAGGTACTCAGCCATCCGAATGGCCTTTGGTACCGGAAAACTGACCGCGAACCATTCAAGGCAACTGATAAACCTTTCACAGTAATGGAAAAAGTAATGGAAGATAATATTGAGGAGGCTCCCTTTGAAACCGAGGCATCAGGTAAAACGGGGGATGCTGCTTCTGACAAGAAGGGAAAAAGCAAGGTTAAGGTCTGTATGACTCATCCAGAGCTTCCGGAGTGCCTAGAGGGAAAGGTAGGCCCTTGCTTCAAACACGTTAGTATCAAATACCTGTTGGCTCTACAAAATATAAACTATATCTATACCTACACTGCTGAGTTGGGCCGGATCCGGACAAAATAGAAGATTCCGGAGTCAGTGAAGGTAAGGATACCTATCACTCCGGGACTCTCATAGACTGCAAGCTTAACGAGGTGGTGATTTTCGCTGAAGTGCTAAACTGGGGACTTTGGTTTCCATTGGACCTAAAAATCGTAAGGTATTTCCATCTAGTTAAACTCTGCCCTAGCCAGCTAAGACCCAATGCCTGGTTTTCTCTTCTTGCTTGCATAATGGCATCAAGGTTGTCAAAAATCCCACTCCCAATAGAGCAGTTTGTTGCTGTGGCAAGCTTATGCAATAAGCATCAGATTCCATTCTATCATCATAATATGATGAACAACTTCAAAGTGATAGATGACTTGCTGAAGTCCGAAAAGAACTGGAGGACACAGTTTTTGTTTGTCAGTGGGACATGAGAGAACGATAGGAAGATCAAGGCCAACACCAATCCTAACATGCTGACTAGCAGGTAGAAAAGTATTGGTGAGTTTCTTTCCTATTTTTGTTTCTCATACTTTTTTCATTTTTAAATTACAAGTGTTTCCATTCTGATTAATTTGTTACTCATTTTTCAGTGCTACCGAAAGAGTTCACTGAACACCTAGATGAGGGGAAAAAAACCTGTGCAAATCTTAACGCATGGGTTGCGGAGCATTGGGTGAATGCCTTCCATAACTGTTTCACATCGAGAAATCTTGTGAGGTCCCATCTGTGGAACACCACACGCTGGAGGGACCTCTCATGGGAATTTCTAACTACACTGCCTCCTCCTGGTTTAATTCTCAAACGGACATAGGCCAAGGATGACAAATTGTTTTCACCTTCCAGAGAAAATGCTCCCAGCAAGATGAAGAACAATAAGAAGAAAGCTGCAACAGAGCTGGTTCAAGCAGCCACATCAGGGACTGGTTCAGGGAGCCAAGGGGGAATTGACGCTTCCCTGCTCAAAGTAGTAGAGGTTGAAACAATTTGGGAGGCGGGAGAGTCGTAGAACCCACCAAAGCCTCCCAAGAAGGACAAGAAAAGAAGGGCCAGTAGTGATGAGAAAGCTGCTAAGAAGAAGAAAGTCACATTGGGAGAAGAAATAATTCTTCGTCCTTCGGAGACTCTACCTCCAATAACCCCTGCTGATCCCACCTTACAAGAGAAAATCCCAACAGGTCTGCTGTCCGGAGAGGTTGCTGAGGGAGGGAATGAAGAAGTGGACATCAGTGCCCTTCAGAACATTGATTTATACTTCAATGATTCTGAGAAGGATGATTTCGCAGGTCCCTACCGCCCTTCCAGCTCTGCCAATATGGTGACCTTCAATGGTAAGTCCTTGGATGGCCAAGGCATGTTTTGTTTATCCTGTTCGGTTAAAGTCCGAATAGGTTTAATTTATCAAATCTTATTTTATTTAACACTTTCGTTTCTTTAAATTTTAATGGCTAATGTTTAAATAGCCCATAGTATTTCAGAAGTATTATAGTAAGAGTGTTTAATATCTCCGATGACATATATTTAATGGTCATCACTTAACCAGGTTTATCCGATCTACTAAAGATCCAACGTGAACCAATGATTTGTAATTGAATTGAATTGTAGTAAAACCACTCTGGATGTTTTAAGAAGGCATCACATTTTATTGAATGAAAAAACCATACACCTTATTAAAACCTCCCCGCACCACCAGGGTAGGAAAGAGTGTGCCCCATAATATTTACATTGATATCTAACAAGTAAATATTTACACACAACTTTTATTCTAAATATAACCTGAGATGTTCAATATTTCATGGGTGCTTCAAAACTCTTCCTTCTTTGTCCTAAAATCTATATGTCCCAGGCTTAAGTTTTTCAGAGACCTCATAGGGGCTTTCCCAGTTCGGAGCCAGCTTATCAAACTGCTTCTCCTTGGTGTGTAAGAAAAATTTTCTTAACACTTAATCTCCCAGTTGAAAATCTCTTCTCTTGACCTTGGAAGCAAATCTGCTCCTCATCAACCCTTGGTAGTAAGCTGTTCTTAAGTGAGCTTTAACCCTTCTTTCTTCTTTTAAATCCAACTGATTCCTAATTGCTATCTCATTAGCTTGTTTGGAATAGTTGTGGACCCTGTATGATGGTAGGGTAGCTTCTATGAGGGTAATGGCATCCATCCCATACACCAAAGAAAAAGGATACTCTTGTGTAGCAGCCCGATGAGTAGTCCGGTATGCCCACAATATTTCTTGCAGATAGCTTGGCCACTTCTCTGCAGATCCTTCTAGATTTTTTTTAACCCAAACAAAATAGTCATGTTGGAAACTTCAACCTGGCCATTTGATTCTGGATGGAAATGAGAAGAAAAAAAGTGTTGAATGCCTCTAGAAGCACAAAAACTCTCCATATCCTTGGTATCAAGCTGTGGCCCATTATCTGTGGTAATATTTTGAGGCATCCCAAATCTACAACATATATTGGATAAGATAAATTTAATGACAGCCTTCGAAATGGTTCCTGCCAAAGGAGCTGCCTCTATCCATTTGAGAAGTAACCAATAGAAACTATAATAGTTCGGCACCCTCCGAACGCCATTGGCAAAGGCCCAAATAAATTTAATCCCCATCGAGCAAAAGGTACTGGCTCAGAAATAAACTGTATAGGTACTGCTGGCACATAAATTTCATTGCCATACCTTTGACATGCATCATACTTCTTTACCATTTCTTTAGCATCTGTCATTATGAATGGCCAATAGTACCCAACCAACAATACTCTCCGGGTCAGTGCCCTGTACCCACAATGTGCTGATCCTTCTCCATCGTGTAGTTTGGGTAAAACGACTTGAGATTCTTCAACCCCCAAACAATGCAGGAGAGGATTACTAAAGGATTTTTTTATAGAGAACTTCCCTTATGATCCGAAAACCACGACCCCTATTTTTGATTATGACATTGATTTTTCCCCACGAACTGCTATCAAAGCTCAATCTGTTGCTGATTTCTTGGTAGAGTTTCCTTCGAACAGAAGTTTTAAGCAAGCTTCAGATGAGAAGACTAAAAAAGAGTGGGTTTTCTAGGACAGATGGTGGATCAAACACAATGGGTTGTGGAGGTGGAATTTGCTTAACCTCTCCGTATGGTGATAAACTATACCAGACTATATGCTTTGCTTTCAGGGCCTCTAACAATGAGTCTAAATATGAAGCGACTATTGCTGGTCCTAAATTAGTTTTTCTATGCGGGGCTAAAAGAGTGAGACTGATGAGTGATTCTCAACTTCTTATCCACCATGCTCAAGGTCAGTCTGGGGCTAAGAAGGAACAACTGATCAAATACTTATTCATTCTTAAAGAGGTGGCAACCAACTTTAAAAATGGTTGCTATGAGCATATTCCTAGATCAGAAAATACGCTGGCAGATTCCTTAGCAACCACAGCATACTCTGAGTCCGACATTTGGATTCATATATATGAATGCCCATCTATACAATCATACCAAAACAAAGAAGAAGAGGAAAGTTTGAGTATACAAGTAGTTCAACCTAAAGATTGAAGATTTCCCCTCATTTTTATACATCTCTGATGGGGCTTTAACTTCAGATAAAGATGTGGCTAGAAAAATTAAGCATAAGGCTCGTGGTTTTTTTAATCATAAGAGAAGTGTTGTATAAAAAATCCTTCAGCAGACCTCTCCTACGATGGTTGGGGGTTGAAGAATCCGAAACCGTTTTATCCGAACTACATGACCGGGAAGGATCAGCACACTGTGGTTATAAAGTCTAACCCTGAGGGTTTTATTGGCCGAATACTATTGGCCATCAATAATGGCATATGCTAAGGAATTGGTGAAAAATTGTGATCCATGCCAAAAGTATGGTAACGAAGTTCATATCCCAGTAGTACCTATGAAGTCTATTTCTGAGCCAATACCTTTTGCTCGTTGGAGATTGGATTTAGTTGGGCCTCTACCAATGGCGTCCAGAGGGTGCAGGAATATTGTTGTAGTCATTGATTATTTCTCAAAATTGATAGAAGCAGCTCCCTTGGCATGAACCATTTCAAAAGCTTTAATAAAATTTATCTTGTCTAACATCTGTTGCAGATTTGGGGTTCCACAAAAGATAACCACAAATAACGGACCACAATTTGAAAACAAGGATATGGAGAGTTTATATGCCTCCAGGAGTATTCAGTATTGTTTCTCTTCTCCTTTCCACCCACAAGAAAATGGCCAAGTTGAAGTGGCTGACAGGACCATTTTTTCCGGTTTAAAAAAGAATTTAGAAGGGGCAACCCTACCGTCATACAGGGTCCACAACTATTCCGAACAAGCCAATGACATGGCAATTAGGAATCAGTTGGACTTAATAAAAGAAAGAAGGGTTAAAGCTCATCTTGAAACAACCCACTATCAAGGCTTGACGAGGACAAGATTTGCTTCCAAGATCAAGAAAAGAGATTTTCGACCAGGAGATAGAGTTTTGAGAAAGGTTTTCTGGCATACTAAAGAAAAGAAGTTCGGCAAGTTGGCTCCAAACTGAGAAGGCCCTTATGAGGTCTCCGAAAAGATTAAGCCTGAGACATATAGGCTTCAAGACAAAGATGGAAGAATTTTGAAGCACCCACAGAATATTGAACACCTCAGGTTAAATCTAGAATAAAAGTTGTGTAAATATTTACTTGTTAAAAGTCAATGTAAATATTAGGGGGCATACTTTTTCCTACCATGGTGGCGCGGGGAGGTTTTAATGAGGTGTCCGATTTTTTCAATAAAATGTGATGCCTTCTTAAAATGTTTGATGTGGTTTGACTATAATTCTTTTCAAGTCTTCGATTTAATGCTATGGATCTTCGACAGATCAAATTTAATCTGGTGGAATGATGACCATTAAATACATGTCATCGAAGATAATAAACACTCTCACTTAAAATACTTTTGAAGTAATTGGGTCTCTTTAAACATTAGCTGTTAAAATTGAAAGGAAGATTGAAACAAAGAAAGATTTGATAGATGAGCTTGTCCGGGTGTAAACCGGACAACATTACCAAAGTACAAAATATGCCTTGGCCATCCAAGGACTTTAATTTTTTTGAAAGACTTATCTGGACTCAAACCGGATACTATTACAAAAATGCCTTGGTCATCCAAGGACGTTAGTAGTTCACGAATTAAGAAAACACAAAAGATATTTAAAAACCTTAGGGCTTAATATTCAAAAATTCCTTGGCCAAATCTGCAACATATGTTAGATATGATAAATTTAATAACTGCATTCGAAGTGGTTCCAGCCAAACAAGCTATTTCTATCAACTTAGATAAATAGTCAATAACAACTATGATTATTCTACATCCACCGAATGCCATGAGAAGAGGCCCAACTAGATCCATCCCCCAGCTGTCGAAGGGTATTGGTTCAGATATGGATTCCATAGGAACTGCTGGCACATGAATTTCATTTCCATATCTTTGGCAGAGATCACACTTTTTTACCATCTCTTTAGTATCTGCCATTATGGTTGGCCAGTAGTACCCCTATAGCCACAGTGTGCAGAACCTTCGCAATCATGTAGTTCAGATAACACAAATTGGGATTCTTCAAGTCCTAAGCAACGCAAGAGAGGTCTGCTGAAAGATTTCTTGTAAAGAACTTCCGTTAGTATCAAGAAACAACGGGCCTTATACTTGATTTTTTTAGCCATGGTTTTATCTGGAGGCAATATCCCATCAGAGATAAATTGGAGAAGATCATACCTCAAATCTTTAGGTTGAATAACAAGTATAATCATACTTTCTTCGCTTTCTTTATCTTAGCCTATCCGTAGGGATGGAAATTCTTGCACAAAAATCCATGGCTAAGATTCAGAATAAACCATAGTTGCCAAAGAGTCTGCCACAATATTCTCCAATCTAGGGATCCGTTCATAGCATATATTCTTAAAGCCTGCAGGTACTTATTTCAAGATGAGCAAGTATTTGATCAACTGTTCTTTCTTTGCTTCAGATTGTCCTTGAACATGGTGAATTAGCAATTGAGAATCAGTCATTAACCGGACTCTCTTTGCCCCACATATGAGAGCCAGCTTAAGACCAGTTATTGCTGCTTCATATTCATATGCATTGTTGGAAGCTCTGATGCAAAAACATATGTCCTGGTACATATGTCACCATAGAGAGAAGTTAAAAAAATTCCAGCTCCACAACCCATGATACTTGGTCCACCATCAGTTCGGACTACCCATTCTTTCTTAGACTCGTTTTCTGACATCTGTCCGGAAGATCCATCAGCATGAAATTCTACCAAGAAATCAGCCACTGACTGGGCTTTTATCGTTGTCCGGGGCTCAAAATTAATATCATAATCACCCAGCTGTACTGACCATTTGGTCATTATGCTTGACATGTCAGGTTTTTGAAGAACACTTTTAAGGGAAAAGATGTTCGGACAACAAGGGCATGAGTTTGGAAGTATGGTCTCATCTTTCTTGCTCCAGGCCAATGCCAGCTTTTCTAACTTCAAATATCTTCTTTCAGCATCCAACAAACTTTTACTGATGTAATGCACCGGACGAGGGTAAATGTCCATTTCTCTTACTAGGACAACAGTTATTGCATAATCCGATACAGCTAAGATATACGTAGAGCTTTCCCCTCAAACAAGGTTAAAAAGATTTTTAGGTGAAGACAAATGCTTATTGATTTCAATAAAAGCCTGATCACACTGTGGAGACCAATTAAAATCTTTAGCATTCCTCAATACTTGGAAGAATGGAGCGCACTTGTCTGATGATCTTGAAATAAACCTATTTAACACAGCCAATCGTCCTATTAGTCTTTGAACTTCCTTAATATTCTGAGGAGGATCCATAACTAGCAAGGAATTAAGTTGATCCGGATCAGGATGACTTCCTTTTTCAATTATTATGTAGCCCAAATTTTTTTCAGATCGGACCCCAAATACACACTTTTCAGGGTTCACTTTTAAATTCACAACCTCTGAGTTACAGAATGTTTCCTGAAGGTCAGATATGTATGCATCTTCCTCTAAGATTTTAACCATCATATCATCTATGTAAACTTCCATGTTTCTGCCAATCTGATTCGCAAAGGCTTTATTCACTAATCTTTGGTAAGTAGCCCCATCATTTTTTAATCCGAACGACATCACCTTATAAAAATGAAGAACCCTGTCTGTGATGAAACTATTATGGTCTTGATCCTTCAAATCTACTTGTATTACCCTGAAAAAGCATCCATGAAAAACAATAGCTTATTTCCAGAGGTGGAATCCACCAATCGATCTATCCGATGAACATGATAAAGATATTTGGGGAATGCCCTAGTAAGATCAGTGAAATCAATACACATTCGCCACTTGCCATTCTTTTTCTTGACCAGAACAGGGTTGGCAGTCCACAAAGGGTACTACGATTCTTTAATGTGACCCATCTTGGTCAAACGATCAACTTTCGGAACAATCACATTTGCTTTTGCCTTAGAGAAAGATCTTCTCCTTTGAACAACTAGTGCAACATCAGTTCTGATGGACAACTTATAAGAAATAACGTCAGCTGGCACTCCAGTGACATCACTGTTACACCATGCGTAGACATGTTGATTATTCATTAACAATGACAGTAACCGGTGTTTCAAATCTGGTGACAACTTGGTACCAATTTTAACATTCTTGCCCTCAACGAGGGAGTGACTTTCAACCTCCTCAACAGGTATTATGACACTGGGAGCCACCCTGGGATTATCAGTTTCATTTTCATCACTAGAAGTCTCCAATAGCTGCTAATCTATGTTAATCCTGACTGCCTCTAAAGTATTAGGGGCAAGGGTTGTTGCATAACATTTCCTGCCTATTTTTCTGGCTACTCCGGACAACACCTATTTGTCCCTGGACAACATACTTCAAACATTGCTGGACTATAGAGGCCACAATATACATTTTGGAGAGCCAAGACCTCCCAAATATTGCATTATAAGATGTTAGGCAATCCACCACCACAAACAGTACTCTTTTCATCTTCTTAAAAGGTCATTTTCCGAACAACACTTTCTTTTCGAACTCCCCAATCAAATCTGCAGAACTTTCTGTAGAGGCTACAATGGTTTTGTTTGAATGTTGTATAACTGAAGGGTTTCTCATCTGCTTGTAGGAGCTTAAAAGCAGGATATTTTCCAAACTGCCTGTATAAATCAGGATCTAGCGTATATCATTGTCTCCTATTAATTCCCCTATTACCACCGCATCTTCATGAGACCATGCAATGTCTCTCAGGTCATCTTCATCAAAAACTATAAAGGTAGATGGGGATTGATACTTGTGGGTGGACATCCCTCTATCCAAATGGGTGGCCAGACTATGGACATGCCTCTTCCTTGATGAAGTAGAAGGCGCAGTCACAGTATCCCCTCCGAAAATAGTTAGTGACTCAAAAAGTTAATCAGACTGGAAACCGTTTTGGTCTTGTCTGTTAATACCCCACCTGATTTCAACTCGGATCTGGATCAAGATAATCAGAGTCTATATTAAACCGTTCAGTTATTACCATTGCATATTCTTGTGTGGATGTTCTAGGATTGTTCGAAGGACCAGTTCGTGGAGTATTAGCTTGTGTATTATTCGGTCTGCTTCCTCCTTATTTTTAACATAGCCCCCCAACTTACCCATTTTAATGAGGTTCTGGACCTCCTGATTTAAGGCTATACAATCATGAGTATCATGGCCTATGTCATTGTGGTATGGGCAGAAATGGGTGCTCCGATTTTCTCTGGGGGATTAAAATGATGCTGGCTTTCTAAAATGCACTTTGTTTTTAGTTTTATCGTAGATTGTAGCCACACTCTTCCCCAATTCAGCGAACCACTCAATTTGAATTTATGACCCCTTTTTATTTCTGACCTGTTGGCTCTATCTCTGGTTAGACTGATTTTGCATTGATCAGTAAGATCCCTGTCTAGTCTCTTTTGCCCTGTAACCGGACTGATTAGTAGCTGGAGGAGTTGTTGTTGTAGTATTGGTTGGTCTCTTCAACGTTTTTTTTCTTCCTCCACCTGATTCAACAAACCACCCCAGGTCATAGCCTTCTTCCGAGTCACTGAATCGAATAAATTACCTAGATTTAAACCTTGTCTCAAGGAAGCAATTGCAACTTGTTCAAAGTAATCGGTTAACCCATTCTTTGTATTAACAAACTGGTTGATGTACTCATTTAAAGACTCATTTAGTTCCTGATCACAGTGGATAATGGTGTCCCCATTACCCTTGAGTTCCTTAATTCCAACAAATTTCCTCCGGAAGGCAACCCAAAATGTATCAAAATTTCTCATGCACCCCTGAGGGAGACTGTTATACCATTTGAGAGCACTTACTGTGAAAGTTTGGGAGAAGACCCTACACAATAGTTTGTCTTCGTCGTCAAAATTCATCATGAAGTTCTTAAAATGCTCCAGATGGTTGTCTGGACCTTAGCTTCCATCATATTTCTCCATTTTGGAGCTGTCAAACCTCTTAGGAAGATGTCCGGAGAGTATCTTCGCAGATAAAGGAGATTTCCTCCAATGCTCGCTACGGATAAAAACAGTATATTCATTAGGGGTAGACAAAAATACACGGTTTAAACTGAAAAACAAAGAGATCAATCAGCTACTGATCAATATGCTGGTTGGCTGACCCCTTACCCTTCCCATGATGCTTCTTAACCCTGTCATGCCTATCTCTTTTTCTTGAATGCCGTTTAGTCAGCCTCATTTTATATTTTGACCTTCCCTCATCACTACTTGAAGACAATGATTCTTCAAGCCTTGCCTCATTAGATGAGTTACTAGAGGACTTAGATGCAGAACTCTCCACAGGTTTAGATTGGTGTGTCTTCTTGAAACTGAGATTGGTCTTTAAGGACTGCTTGTTTTCTCCAGGATTGTCAGTGTTGATGAGTCCGAATTCTGCATGCTCCCCGGACAAGGACAGATCGGTCCAAGCTCTCCGGACCGGACAGATCACTTCGAACACTTAGCACAAAGGACTGTTCGAACTATGACAAAAGTACTAAAAAACCTAAACACTACTTGACTAAGCTACTTGCTCTCCTACTTAGAGCTCATGGGTCTTTGAACATGACCCGGGTCCATTTAACATGACCCGAAAGCCCATAAGGGCCCAACCATGAGGGTATAAATACCCAACCACCTGCATTAAGTGTGGGTAATGAGAATTAACTGCTACCAGCCAGCTTAATTATCTCTCTACTCTCTACACTAAAAATAAAACACTCACATACTACTATTAAACACCAAACAAATTACAAGCCTACCCTCAGGCGATAATTATCATCACCAAATTGGCGACGACTGTGAGAGGAGAAGGTGCCTGAATCAAGCATTCAAAACCAGCTAAGAAGGTCTGTCTCAATGAATCCGGACAATCCATAAGTACCACCAGCCCTGCTCGAAGTGGTGGGAGAGAACGATGAGTACACTATCGAAGAGCGTGATAGGCTAAAGGGTGAAATAGAAGCTCTGAGGGCTGAAAAGGCTAAGATGGGCATGAAAGAAAAGTCTAAAGCGTCAATTGCTAATCACACCGACAACCCTAGAGAGCATGAGTCTTCAAAGACTCATGTGAGCACCAAAAAGACTCATGCCAGCTCCAAAAAGTCTTACCGGTCTAAGCCAGTGGAGAGTTCTGACTCAAGCTCATAATCTTCTGATAGCTCTTCGGATAGTGAGGGAGTTGAAAAATCTTTATCCTCTAGCAGCGATGAGGGTCGAACTAGAAAGAAGCAAAAGCAGATCAAAAAATATTCAAGAAAAAGGGATAGACATGGAAAGATGAAGAGGCATATTGGTAAAAGATCATCTCATAGCCGGAGGCATGTGGACCGGATGCTGATGGATCCCTTCACTTTTCACGATGAACCAGGTATCTTTGCAACTCCCAATGAGGATACTGTGTTCAGTCGTGGAAGAAATTGGAGGCAATCTCCATTGTCTTCTAAAATTTTGTCCGGAAACCTCCCTAAGAGGTTTGACAGTACCAAAATAGAAAAGTACGATGGTAGTACTGATCCGGACAACCATTTGGAACAATTTAAAAACTTCATGATGAACTTTGACAAAGATGATAAACTAATTTGTAGGGAATTCTCCTAATCATTTACGGGGAGTGCTCTAAAATGGTACAACAGCCTGCCTCAGGGTTGTATCAAAGATTTCGATACTTTTTGGGTAGCCTTTCGAAGGTAGTTTGTAGGGAGTAAAGAGCTAAAGGGCAACGGAGACACAATAATCCATTGTGCCCAGGAACCAAATGAGTCCTTGAAAGAATATATAAGCCGTTTTGTGAATACCAAGAATGGGTTGGCTGATTGCTTCGAACAGGTAGCAATAGCATCCCTAAGACAGGGTTTGAACCCAGGAAATCTAGCTGATTCAGTGACCAGAAAGAAGGCCATGACATGGGGAGGGTTGCTGAATCAGGTTGGAAAACAAATAAATGTTGATGAAACGAAGAAAACCAGGGTGCACATGCAAGTGAGGTCTACCCCGGTGGCGCCAATCCCAATCAGAATCAGTCCGGGAACAAAGCAAGAGAGACCGGACAGGGGCATGGTAGGGCAAAAGCTCAGTCTCAGCCAGCTGCTCCTGCTCAGAGTCAGCAATCCAGAAACAAGAGAGGGCCATGGGTCCAACCGGAGTGGTTCGCAGAATTAAAAGAAAGTGTGGCCATCATTTTTGATAAAACAAAGGACGAGGTGCATAATCGGAGACCAGCCACATTGCAGTCTCCTAGAGAACATCGTAATAACTCTTTTTGCCAATATCACAATGATATTGGTCATACCACTGATGACTGCATAGCGTTGAAATAAGAAGTTCAAAACTTGATTGAGAGGGGAAAGTTGGGGGCTTACGTCAAAAGAAGAGGAGGCAACATGCCTGACAACACTCACCGGGCTGGTCCAAGTAATGCTGCTCCGGAGGGAGCCATGGTTATAATTGAGAGGTTTGATGTGGAATCTGAGTACTTGGATCCTGATCCAACTCGAAACATAGTGGGTACAATTGAGGAATGTTCTAGGTTGGTCTCCAGACTCATTAAGTTTTTTGAGTCGCTTACAATTTTCGGAGGGGACACTATGACAGCTCCTACTGCTTCTTCGAGGAAGAGGCACGTTCATACTTTAGCCTCCCAGCTAGAAGGAGGCATGACTTCCTATCAGTCACAAAATTCATTCCCCTTTATTGTTTTTGATGAAGATGATTTAAGAGATATTGCTGGCCCTCATGAGGATGCTGTTGTCATAGGAGCATCTATTGGGGGCAACGACATAAGACGAATTTTGGTGGATACTGGAAGCTCACCCAATATCCTTTTCTTAACCACATACAAGAGAATGAAAAATCCAGCTGTAATTCAGAATTCGGATAGATCAATTGTGGGCTTTACAGGCAGCTCAGCAGATGTGATCGGAGAGTTCGAAGAGGAAGTTCTGTTGGGCAAAGGCCCTTTCAAGAAAATGGTCAGAATACTCGTTATTGTGGTGGATTGTCCCACTTGCTATAATGCTATTCTAGGGAGATCTTAGCTCTCTAGGATGCATGCAGTGGCTTCAACAGTTCATCAGTGCTTGAAATATGCTGTTCAGGGACAGGTTGGAGTCGTCCGGAGCAGTCAAAAGATTGCAAGAGAATGTTACGCTACTGCTCTGGCTCCCCGAACACTGGGGGCAGTTCGTATCAGCGAGCAATAGCAGTTTGAGGGGCCTTCTGGGGGTGAGGGTGAAATTGATGACCCCAGAGAGACCCCTGGAGTGTTGATACCGGTGGAAGAGGTAGAGACACACTGTTTGGAAGAAGGAAGAAGTGTTAAGATAGGCTCCAAAATGCCACCGATCTGAAAAATGAAATGTTAAAGTTTCTTAAGAATCATCAGCACGTTTTTGCTTGGTGCAATACTGATGTTACTGGGGTTCCAGCAGAAGTGATATCACATCACCTATCCGTCCGGAGAGATGTGGCACCAGTGGTTCAAAAGAGAAGAGCTTTTTCTAAGGAGAAGGCTGATGTCATTGTGCAAGAGGTTGACAGGCTCACAAAGATGAGGCACATCAAGGAGTCTCAATATTCGTTGTGGACTGCCAATCCGGTTCTGGTAAAGAAGAAAAATGGCAAGTGGCGCATGTGCATTGACTTCACAGATCTCAATAGAGCTTGCCCAAAAGATTTGTATCCGGTCCCCCGGATTGATCAGTTAGTAGACTCCACCTCTAAGAACAAACTGATTTCCTTTATGGATGCCTTCTCCAGATACAATCAGATTCAAGTGGATCCGAAGGATCAAGAGCATACCACATTTATCACTGACAGAGGTCTCCATTGCTACAAGGTAATGCCATTTGGGTTGAAAAATGCTGGGGCTACTTATCAGATATTAGTAAACAAGGCATTTGTTGATCAGATTGGAAGAAATATGGAAGTGTACATTGATGACATGATGGTGAAGAGTGTGGATGAGTAATTGCACTTGTCCGATCTCCAAGAAACTTTTGCCAACTTGGTAAAAGTGAATTTGAAATTAAACCCAGAAAAATGTGTCTTTGGAGTGCAGTCCGGAAAATTTTTAGGCTATATTATAAGTGAGCATGGAATACAGCCCGATCCGGACTAGCTCAATGCTCTATTCCAAATGGAGCCTCCTCGAAGTATTAAAGAAGTACAGCGGTTAACGGGGAGATTAGCTGCCTTAAATATATTTATCTCAAGGTCTTCGGACAGGTGTGCCCCCTTCTTTCAAACCTTGAAGGGTGCAAAGGGATTCGATTGGACCCCACAGTGTGATGAGGCTTTCAATGAGATCAAAAAGCACCTGTCCTCCCCCAAAACTTTGTTTAAACCAGTTGATGGGGATACACTCTTCGTATATTTAGCAGTTTCAAGTTGTGCCATCAGTGCTGTATTGGTAAGGGAGGTCGATGGTCATCCCCATCCAGTATACTATATCAGCAAAAGTTCGATAGATGCAGAAAGACGTTACTTGAAACTCAAAAAATTAGCATTAGCCCTGGTGATAGCAGCCAGGAAGATGAGGCCTTATTTCGAGGCCCATCCCATCATCGTCCGGACTTCTTTTCCCCTGAAGAATGTCCTCCAAAAGGCAGACGTTTCAAGCATGATGACTAAGTGGTCAGTAGAGTTGGGAGACTTCGACATAAACTTTGCTCCTTGAATAGCAGTCAAGGCCCAAGCTGTAGCTGACTTTTTGGTTGAATTTCACTCCGACAGGGATACGGAGCAAACTACTGACATAAAAGATAAAAAAGGTATGGGTCATCCGAACAGATGGTGGATCTAGCACTATGGGATGTGGTGTGACCCATGCCATATGGAGACAAAATGTACCAGGCTATTTGTTTTGCTTTCAGGGCATCCAATAATGAGTCCGAATATGAAGAAGTTATAGCTGGTTTAAAGTTAGCCTACATTTGTGGGGCTAAGAGGGTCAAGCTAGTAAGTGATTCCCAGCTTCTTGTCCACCATGCCCAAGGCCAATATGAGGCTAAAAAGGAGCAGCTTGTGAAATATTTACTCCTCCTTAAGAATGAAGCACTCAAGTTTAAAGGTGTTTTTTATGAGCACATTCCCCGGGCATAAAATGAGCTAGCAGACTCATTAGCAACCATAGCATATACGGAGTCATATCCATGGATCCATGTGCTGGAAAGCCCCTCCATTCAACTTAGTAAGGGTAAATAAGAGGAAATTTTTGAAGTGCAAGTGAAACAACCTCAAGACTGGAGGTTTCCTCTCCTGCAATATCTCTCTGATGGTGTCGTGCCTCCAGATAAGTCACTAGCCAGAACATTAAAACACAAGGCTCGTGGTTTCATCATATTAAGAGAAGTGTTGTATAAAAAATATTACAGTAAACCTCTCCTGCGATGTTTGAGGGATGAGGAATCTCAAGTAGTCATCTCCGAATTGCATGATGGTGAGGGATCATCCCATTGTGGATTCAGAGCTTTAACAAGAAGAGTTTTACTGTCCGATTACTATTGGCCATATATCATGAAAGATGCGAAGGAATTGGTAAGAAGGTGTGACCCTTGCCAGAGGTACAACAATGAAATTCATGTCCCAGCCATTCCTTTAGAGTCAATTTATGAGTCTATTCCTTTTGCTCGATGGGGGTTGGATTTATTAGGGCCTCTCCCTGTGGCGTCCGGAGGACGCAAAACTATAATTGTGGCCATAGACTACTTCTCGAAGTGGATTAAAGCAGCCCCTATAGCAGGGACAACATCAAAAGCTGTTATAAAATTCATTCTATCCAACATCTGTTGCAGATTTGGTGTCCCACAAAAGATAACAACAGACAATGGGCCATAGTTCGACAATAGGGAAATGGAGAGCTTCTGTGCCTCAAGGGGTATACAACATTGCTACTCTTCGCCTTTCCACCCACAAGAAAATGGGCAAGTTGAAGTGGCTAATAGAACTATACTGTCCGGTTTAAAGAAGAATTTGGAAGGGGCTGCTGGGAAATGGCCTAGTTATTTACAAGAAGTCTTGTGGGCCTACCGGACAACACCTGGGGCTGCAACACAAGAGTCACCCTTTGCTTTGGTCTATGGGATGGATGCAGTTTCTCCCATAGAAGCAACTCTCCCGTCATTTCGTGTTCACAACTTCTCTGAACATGCTAACGAGGTGGCAATCAGAGGTCAACTTGATTTGATAGAAGAAAGACGAGTTAAAGCTCACCTTAGAGTTGCACACTATCAGGGCTTGATGAGAAGCAGGTTTGCTTCCAAAGTTAAAATAAGAGATTTTCAACCAAGGGACAAAGTATTAAGGAAAGTCTTCTTACACACTAAAGAAAAACTGTTCGGAAAGCTGGCCCCAACTTGGGAAGGTCCGTATATGGTTGTTGAAAGAATTAAACCTGGAACATATTGGTTGGAGGACAAAGATGGAAGAGTTTTGACTCATCCTTGGAATATCGAGCATCTCCGGATGTACTTGGAGTAGCATTTGTAAAATATTTACTTGTTTAAACATCCATGTAAATATTTGGGGGCATACTCTTTCCTCCCTGGTGGCACGGGGAGGTTTTAATGAGGTGTCCGGGCTTTTGAATAAAATTTGATGCCTTCTTAAAACTTTTCCAAGTGTTTTAAGTTTTTTCCTTTGTCACACTATCCGGATTGAAATAACTAAGGGCTATTTAAACTCTAGTCGGAGAACTTAAACACTCTCACTATGAAATAACTAAAGGCTATTTAAACTCTAGCCAACAAAATTGGAACAGACTATGAAAGAAGATGAGAATTGCATGAAACAAAGGTATTCGTTAAAATAACTTAAAGTGCCTTGGCCTTCCAAGGACTTTTCAAATTGTCAAAAACAGAACAGAAAACCTATCCGGTCAATTGCCGGACACGATTACAAAAAAGAATGCCTTGGCCTTCCAAGGACTTCTTTTTTGGATAACTAAGTAAAAACTGAATCATGAATTAAGGCTGAGCCTTAGAAAATGGCTCACCTTCATCTGTCTTTTCCTTCCCTTTGAAATCACTCTTCTCTTCGCCAGGTTTCTCCCCGGTGTGTTCTTCGTCATCTGAGGAATCACTAGAGTAGCCATACCTGTCGCCTTCAGCCATCGTATGATACGAGAGGTCTTCAGGCTCAACATGAAGCCATAAATCCCCCAGGTTCTTCTTCGGAAACTTCTCATGGAAGAGTAGGACCATGTCAGACTTCACCTTGGCATACATCTCCTCCTGAGTGTCGATCACATTATTGGCATAAGCATCGATCTTGGCTTGAATCTTGGCCTCCTGCTCCTTTAGCAGAGTCGCTTTCTCCTCGGCAGCCTTAGACACTGTATTCTCAAGAGCGATTTTATCATTGGTCAGGTTGGTGATGATTTGATCCTTAGCTTTGGATTCTCCCTTTGAGGTGGTAAGGTCTTTCTCCAGACCGGACAGCGTCTCCCGGAGCTCTCTAATGGTGTCCTCTAAAGTGGAGACTTTTGTGGTGCTTGCCTCTTGCTTTCTCTTCAACTCCTCGGTTTCCTCCTTTAAAATGTCAGCATTGGAAGTGGCAGTGCGAAGGTCATCGGACAGCCTCTCTTTGTCAGACTTGAGATCTTTGATGATATCGGCCTGGTTTCGGACTTGTTTCTCCAACACAAGTACAGGCTGAACGTTTCTTAACAAAGAGTGGGCTATGGGATCCCTTTCACTAGAAACGATAAAAGTCTTACCATTAAAAGTGACCGTGTTGGAGGTGCTTGGAGGAAGGTAAGGCCCGACAAAGTCATCTCTGGGAAGATTGAGGAAGTATTCACCAAGCTCACCAAGACCGGTGATGTCTACTCCATCAATATTGATACCTCCCCCCTCAACCTCATCGGTATGAAAGTCACCCGGAATCTCCTCCGCATGCGTTGGGTCAGTAGGATCAGCTTGGAGAGAAGGCTCCGGAGCCCGGAGAGAAAGCTCGTCTCCTTTAGAAGTCTTTTTCTTCTTGACCTCCCGGTCTGTGCTTTCGCTTCCCTGCTTACGATTTCTCTTGGAAGCCATTGGAGGTTTTGGGAGGTTTGCTTCTTGCTTTTCAGTCTCTTGCTCCACCACTTCCAAGAGAGCAGCATCGATTTGGCTCTGCGCTGGCCCCTCCGGGTCTATTGGACCATCCTTCTCTGCATCAGCAGGGTTAGCACCACCCACCACCTTTTTGCCCTTCTTCTTCTTGCCTTTCATTTTGCTCGGGGCTTTGGCCCGGCTTGGCAGGAAGAGTGTCCCATCTGGTTCATGGGTCCTCTTAAGCACAACATCCGGAGGAGGCTGAGTGGTGAGCTCCTCCCAAGTCAAGTCTCTCCGACCTGTGGTGTTCCACAAGTGAGACCTTGCCAAGTTACCACTGGTAAAAGTAGCATGGAATCGGTTCCCCCACTTCTCCCCAGCCCAAGCATTGATCTTGGAGCAAGTAACCTGCCCGGCTTTCTGATAGTCACTGAACTCCTTGGGCAGTACTGCCAAGGAAAAAGTGAGACCCATTAGTTCGAACTACTTTAAAAAAAAAGAGAAACAAAAGAATAAAGTGGAATACTTACAATCACTCCTCCACCTGCTTCTGAGAAGGCTTGGGTTCTCTCCAGACTTGATTTTTCTTCCATTCTCCCAAGCACCACTAACGAATAGGAACTGGGTCCTCCAATTCCTCTTCGCCTCCAACAAATCATCAACAGCCTTGAAGTCATCCCCCATATTAAAATGGTAAAATGGGATGTTGGGGTTTCTGCACAGACTGGCCACAGCAGCAAACTCCTCCATTGATAGAGGAATCCCGGAGAGCCTTGAGGCCATAATGCAGGCCATGAGGGTATACCAGGCGTTGGGGCTCAGCTGGCTCGGACAAAGTTTTATCAGATGGAAGTATCTGACAATCTCTGGGTCTAAAGGGAATCTGAGTCCCCAGTTGAATAGCTCCGTGAACATGACAACTTCGCTCAGTTTTCAGTCCATAAGAGTCTCCGGGTGTATGGGGATCCTGATCTTCACATTCTCCGGTATTCTCCATTTTTTACGCATCCGGCCCAGCTCAGCTGTGTGGATGAATGCGTAGTTGATTTTCTGCAGGGCGAGGAGATAATTAACACTGACCTTGTGAAAACAAGGCCCCACTCTTCCCTCGAGGCTCTCCGGCAGATCCGGATGCCTCAAATACAATTTTTCTTTGCCTTTGTCCTTCTTGGCAACTATTGCACTACTAGTCTGACCGGAGGGCTTAGACTCAAATGGAGCCTCTTCGACAGAGTCCTCCATAACTTCCTCCATAATTGTTGAAGGGATTTCAGTAGCAGTAGTGGGGGGAGGGTTCAAACTTGACTCAGCCTTGTCTCCGGACTGCTGGGACTCTGTGTTCTTTTGGCTTCTGGCCTCCGGTAGAGTATCCAGAGCAGGTGCTTCTCTTTGAAGACTTGGACTGGTGCCCTCCGGACCGGACAGTCTGTCCTTAGGGGCTCTAATAGGCACCTCTGACCCGGTGCTGCTGTCTTTTGCCCCCGACTTTGAGGGAGTATTTTTAGACCCTTAGCCTCTAACTAACCGACCTTTCCTCCTATCGACTAGCTTCTCAGGGGAGTGCTCCGTATCCGACCCCATAACTATGAAAGGTGAGGTTTTTTTGAGGCTAGTAGCTGTTACTCATGGCTCGATAGTAGGCTCCGATTCCTAAACTGAGGAACCAGAGATAATGGGAGGAAGGTTGGTTTGAAATAGTTTTCTAGGCTTAGTGCCTTTAGAAGAAGAAGAGCCTTGATCTGACTCTGTGGCATAGGTGATTGGTCTATCGATAGGCGAAGTGGGTAACCCTGCCGCAATTCGTCTTTCTCTTTCGACTTTTTGAGCCTTCTCTAACTCAGAAAGGTTGAGCCACCCGCCTTTGACCAGAGCGTTCCTCGCTGTAAACATAAACTATCGAACAAAGTTTTTACTTTAGAGAGAGAGAGCTTTGGGAAATTTTGCAGAGTAAATGTGAAAGAGATAGTAAAACAGTAGAAAGTGAGTTTGCATTTATAGTAAATCTGAAAAAAGAAGTTGATTCCTAGGAGAATTCAAAAAGATTGGTAATGATTAAAGACGGCGCTGATGTCATCACCTTTAATTAAGAGGTTGCTTTTCGAAGAAGGTGGGTTCGAAATTCAAGGTGAAAAAATGGTTGAAGAAACCAATCAGAGAGCGACACGTGTCCCATGAACTCTGGCAAAAACCGTTTTGAATTCGTGAAGCTTTATCAGTCCGGATAAACCCATAACCCAAATTGACAGACCTGTCCGGATTAAAACTACCCCTGATGTCGGACTGTTTTTCAGGTTTTTGACAAGAGTATTTGCACAAACACCTAAAGAAGGGGCTCCTGATGAGTCCGAATTCTGCATGCTCCCCGGACAAGGACATATCGGTCCAAGCTCTCCGGACCGGACAGATCACTTCGAACACTTAGCACAAAGGACTGTTCGAACTATGACAAAAGTACTAAAAAACCTAAACACTACTTGACTAAGCTACTTGCTCTCCTACTTAGAACTCATGGGTCTTTGAACATGACGCGGGTCTATTTAACATGACCCGAAAGCCCATAAGGGCCCAACCATGAGGGTATAAATACCCAACCACCTGCATTAAGTGTGGGTAATGAGAATTAACTGCTACCATCCAGCTTAATTATCTCTCTACTCTCTACACTAAAAACAAAACACTCACATACTACTATTAAACACCAAACAAATTACAAGCCTACCCTCAGGCGATAATTATCATCACCAAGTGTGGTGAAGTACTAACGCACCAGATTTTTATTTAAGTCCTTTCTCTGCTTGTTTAATTGCTCTCAGCTCCTCTATTTCAGCTCTCAACTGGTTGCGCTCCTCGGTAGTATACTTATTGTTCTCCCTTGTAACTTCCACCTCATGAGGTAGAATATTCTGCTCATTCAGATCCATCCGAACTACTTTGTTTGTTGGTTTTGAATTATGAAATTCAGGAACCGTCGTGCTCCCATTGTGGTCGCCAATTTGGTGTGGTTAATTTCCGTCTGAGGGTAATTTTGTAAAGTATTTTGGGGAATTTAATGTTTAAGGTAGAAAGTAATGAGATAATTAAGTTGTGTGCTAGTAGTAAATTTTGATTACCCTTATTAATGAAAGTGGTTGAAGTATTTATACTAAATTAATGACTCATGGGTCTATTGGGTCGGTTCATGGAGTCGACTCAAGTTAAAGGACCCGTTAGCCCAAGATGTGAGATGACTAGCACCTAGCTTAGTCACACTCCAGTGGTTATTTTCGAATAGCCCTCCGGATAAAGGCAAGATAAAGGCAAGTTATAGTGTCTGAAATATCTGAACTCATCAACAATATAATCCATGCTTAGGTCATAAAAGTTATACTAGCATATTCCACCTCCGCATATAATCCATACTCCTGAAGGCCCGCACGGGTTTGCTTTCGGTCCACTTCCAAAACGCCGTATACTAGTTAAGATATGTTCTTACTTATATACCACTGATCCTTCCCATGTTTAACCGATGTGGGATGTGAGAATTTGGTCGTCACCCTAACAAATCCTCCTCTAAAATAAAGTACCACTTTAGCCTTCTCTCAATTGCTTTCCATCTGCCCACTTTAATGAGGCTGGGACTACCTGAACCATAGAGGCACTACAGATGTTGTTGCTCACCTCCTATTAGACCACCACTTGTCTTGTTCCTTAGCGTCACTACTCTAATCAAGTACGAATGCTTGATGGTCCACATGCACTCCGAACTAGGATCTCTAGAGCAGCTCATTCACATTGAGCTAGGCTTGTTGGTTCATCATATGTTCAACATCTGAGAATATTTCACCACCATCGCGTTATGTCTGGGTTTGGCTCTGATACCATTTGTTGGGAATATGAGTACATCATATTCCGTCTCTGTATATCATATTCCGTCTCTGTATATAAGTAAGAACAATATGTTCTCCACACTAGTATGATATTGTCCACTTTGACCCCCGAAGGCCCGCACGAGTTTGCTTTTGGTCCACTTCCAAAAGGCCTCATACTAGTTAAGATATGTTCTTACTTATATACCACTCATCCTTCCCATGTTCAACCGATGTGGTATGTGGGACTTTGGTCGCCATCCTAACAATTTTTTTGAAATTTTTTGTTAGAACTATCTTCATATACATCATTTATATCCATGGCAAACAACCAGAGATAGGAAAACCGGAAATCACAAACATATGCAAAGATGCTCTGTATCCAAGAAATGAGTGTTGGATCTTGGAGTTTTTCTTTCTCTTTCCTTACATTATGTTTTTTATTATCTAAATGTAGAATGACTATTTTGAAAAAGTAATATATATATATATATATATATACATTAGTTTAGTTTATTATGTTGATAATATAAATTTAAATATGTTCGAGGAAACTAAATGAAAAATATCATATCTTTGATTGGACTTTAATAATACAGTGATTTTTAAACTTTTTGTGAATAATAAAAAATTAATGAAGTTTGTTTTCACTCAAAAGGAAAGTCTATATTTATATTCGGTAGTTATATAATTAAAATTTATGACCAAAATTTATATAAATATTTTCTAAATTTTTTAATTACGATAACAACTCGTTTTTACTGTAAAACTAAAACATACAAGAGATGAAAATTTTGAGGATCAAATATTAAAAACTTTTAAAAAGTAAGAAAGAGTCTGAGATATACTGGTTAAGGATTTTAAAATCATTTACAAATAGGTTATGTTGACGGGTGTCGAGGGCATTGGTAACCAGCATTTTAAATTAGTCTTCTCTTTCATTATTACCTTAATTTCAGAAACAGTAATAATAATGATAACCGGCATCCAATTTTCATAAAAACATAAAATTTTATATTGTTTTTAGTTTTTAACGTCAAATATTATAAATTTATAATGATATAATTTAAGATATTTTATTTAATTATTTTTAAAATAATTTTTAGAGGGAATTCACAACCATTGGTTCAGTCTGACGCAATGGCATGCAAACCAACGCTAGTATGACGCAATAAGATGCAAACCAACGCTAGAAGGTAAACCACACAAGGTGACAGGTTCCGCCACTCGTTCCCTCAGCCCAATGCCAAAAGTTAAACCACACAAGGTGACAGACTCAGCCAAAAAAACGTTTGTCAATGAACTTAAACTCTTAACCTTTGGTCACAAGCATGCCATACTCCATCAACTCTGCTACCCCTTTGGGGGCTGAAATAAAACTTGTTAATCATATAAAACTGGGTTTAAGGAAAAACTTGTTTTTATAAAATAATAGTAAGTTTTAGTATATTATGTTTAAAAGGTATTTTAATAAATAGAATATAACAAAATCAAGTTTAATAACTCTAGAGGCATCTCTAAGCACTTAGCAACAAATTTGTAGATTTCGTGCGCGCAAGACATACCATGTGTAGTTCGTACGACACAACTG
The DNA here is from genome assembly GCA_036936605.1 of Limnanthes douglasii subsp. nivea. Taxonomy (NCBI): domain Eukaryota; kingdom Viridiplantae; phylum Streptophyta; class Magnoliopsida; order Brassicales; family Limnanthaceae; genus Limnanthes; species Limnanthes douglasii. The sequence goes on along the minus strand of JAUPFV010000005.1, from coordinate 35,550,904 downwards.
CAATGCATGCCGGTCGCAATTGTCATGTTGCGGGCACAATCTACTTCTTAAAAATAGTTCCAAAGCATAGTGGCAGATGTTGTTTTTTAGCTTACCGTACACAATGTTCGCAAATTTATGTAGGGCTACCAAGCGGGTCTTTTCAAATGTCCCCTTGATATCGCCGTGTTGCAATTATATCAAAGTATGCAACTTCAACCAAAAGGACTCGAAGTTACTTTTGCTCGTACCGGTGAAACGCTTGAGGCTCGAATTAGCGCTCTCCACGCAGTTTGTGGTTTGGTTACCAAAATTCATCCACTTGTTAGTTCACCACGTGAAAAACTTATCACCGTACGTCCCTAACCAACTTTTGGTATACTCAATTGCTTTCGGATACTCTTTGAAGTCACGGTGGAATTCCGACCGATAGTCGTTGAAGGCTACTTTTGTTGCCGCCAACATCATTTCATTCTACACTTTCAAGAAGATGTTGGATACTTTCTTCTCTTTTATGATTTTTTTTTCTGTTTTGCCTAGGACATTCATATTGATGTGCCATTGACACACCATGTGTGTTGTATTAGGGAACACTTCCTCCACCTCCTTCACAAACGCTAAGTCTCTATCCGTCAAAACGATGGAGTGAGTTACCATCAACAAATGTAAGCACTCTAACACCCATTTGTAGCTCTCGAATTTTTCTCCCAGCATAAACGCGAATCCTATGAGTACACGTTTCCTGGTACAAGTGGCTCCGACGACCTCCTATAATGGCATCCCATATTTGATTACCTTGTACGTGTTATCCATTTCAATGACGTTTGGAAATGTCCATAACAAATCCAAACTAACCGGTTGCGCAAAGAAAATCTCAGATATGATATCAAAATTTGTAATAGTTTAACCTCTTTTGTTCACCCAACAAGTATTAGAATTGCGAAAGACCGTCTTTCTTGATCTAACGGTGTTTTAGTTGAGCGTTCTACACGGTGCGCATTGAAGACGAATTCTTAGGGTTCAATTTCTTCACTCCACCGAGAATGCCACGAGGACGAGATCCCATTTTTGTAGAACAAACTACAAAATCCATATCTTCTTTGTTCAATCGTCCCAAGTACGAATAACCTTCTTTATAGGATGTAGTATCGTGATTGTGAATGTCGTATGCGACCTCTAATCCCCATAAATTATCATACACCTTTGTTCCTTTAAGGGTGAATCGGAATCCACATTTTTTTGTGCCCGTAAACTTCCTCTTAAGATCATTCAGATTTACCAATTTTGTGTAATTTCCGAATCTTTCGGACACAAAAATCACTCTCTCAGTTTTTCGAGCAAGTCTATCGCGGCGACATAGTATAACCACAAAACCGTTGTCTATCATTGTTTGTTTAACCAAATCAATTAACTCTTGTTGGATGTAGTGAGATTTCGTGTTGAACATGACTATAATCAATAGAGCAAAGCTTCGACATTATCTCCTCTTTTACCATGCACGAATTATATAAGTCATCCTTTAACTCTATAAAAAAATCAAAAGTGGTGAAACGACGGTTGGGAAATGCTCAATCCCCCGAGGATCTTTTCACCCGCCGCTTGAAAATATCCCAACTGGCGGTTGATAATAGGTACCCCGGTGGGATAAAGTACTAAACCTTATTAAAGTTGTAAGATTCAAAATGGGAATCGTACCCGCCGGGGTGAATATTATACCCCGTCGGGGACGTTTTCAACCGTCAGTTGATAATATGTACCACGACGGTTGACAATATACACCATATCAGTAAATGTTAATAGAGTCGTCGGGGACCTAGTCCAAAAAAGAAGATAAAAATCTAACATATTATCAAACCAACAACCAGCGGGTGGGGTCGAGAATCCCGACGGTTGGGATCTTCCCCTCTAACGATTTAATATAGCCTTCCCCGGTGGGTAGTCAAGGAAAACCCTGGCAGGGTTGGTTCCTATTGCTACAAGGATTTAAGCTCCCTCCGCTGGGTAATAGGGCTATACCGGTGGGGGAGCTCAGGTTCGTCTTTCGAAAAATGGGAGAACTACAAAAAACGATTTTTTTTTGTAAAAATTGGTTAGAAAGATTACCTTGTTTGAAGCTTCATGGTCCTCACCAACCTTCTCCTCTCCTAAATCTATTCTCGAGCGAATTGGTTTTTTTTTTAGATTTTAGGTGTTTTTGAGTTTTTGAGAGGTTTTAGTATTTTTAGAGTTTTTTTGAAGTTTTTGAGTTTTTCGCAATTTTGTTAAGTTTTGAGTATAAGAAGGATATTTGGAGGAGTAATTTTGTGTTTTTTAAGTTTTGGTTAAATATACCCAAAACCCACTACATGCAAAAAAAAAAAAAAATTCTTGGTCAAAGGGAAAATAGATAAAAAACTATTAATTAAAAAAGATTCCCAAATAATTAAGACTGGTTAACAAAATTTAGGGCCGGATTTAGTCAACGGTTTTTTGAAATATCACAAATAGAATACAGTTTTTAAAACATTCAAGGAAGCACAACACATCTTGCTAAACCTCGCAACCATAATAAATGTTTTGAAACATCACACACATGACTTAGTTTTTGAAACATCGCATGACAAATTTTTTAAAATATCACAAACATGACAAAGTTTTTATAACATTTGCTGACATGACATAATTTTGTTTATAAATTCAAGATTTATAAAAACATAATTTTCAAAAGAGAATAAAAACATAAAATAATTATAACTCATTATATATAAAATTCGCAACTCGAAGAAAATAAATTAGTTCTAAATTGAAAAAATATATATTACAATTTGCACAAAATAAATTTTTAATTAGAAAAAAAATACACAACCAGATTTTGAATTTACGACTTGCAAAAGTTATAATTTTGTATAAAAAAATAGACATATTAAATATCTATTTTGGTTCATCTAACCATAGCGTTGATACATTATTGATAAATATAGATTGATTTTTTCATCATTCAAATTTATAGAATATTCTTTTATTTTAACCATTGTTTTTTACACTTGTTCAAACATTTAATATTAATATTTTATTTAATAATTAGCTTAATTTTAGAAATAGTTAAAATAACCTCAATTAATTCCAATTCAACTTTTATATAAAGATATAACTATTTTTTTTTTATATAGTTTTTAGTTTTTAATATCAAATATTATAATGATATAATTAAATAAAATAATATTTACTCATCTTTTTAAATAAATTGTTAATCCTATTAAAATCGGCTCTTAATTTTTTTTGTTTTTATAAAAATTAAAACTAGTTTTAATATATTATGTTAAAAAAATATTTTAACAAAATAAAACATAACAAAATCAAATTTAATATTATAAATATATTTAAAAAATATAAAAATCAAATCAAATCAAATCAAATCTTTTAGTAAACATATCCTCTATTTTTTTTTTCTAAAAGATATAATTAAAATAAAATAAAATTTGCTCATTCTCTAAGCTCGATCTTTTATATGTGATTTCGATCACGCATTCTTAAGTTTAATTTTGCTCATTCACTGAGCTGGAGCTGTTTCTTTATTATTTCCTTGTTGTGTGCTAGAGTTTAGTTGTAAATTTACAATATGAGATTCTTACAAATAAAAATAAAAATAATAGCACTCACAAATATCTAAAAGAAACTCTAATTTGATTCTATATTCGTTTTTTTGTTTTTATTTAAATTGTGAAAACAAAACTTATTCTTTTAAAATTTATAAAATAAAATGTTATAGATATATATTGAGTTCAAATACCTATAAGAAATGGTTAGCAAAACTCCTTTTAAAATCTAAACCATTTCTCTTATATATTAAACTAAAAGAATTAATTTGTAACCGCAAGAAGAGAAAACACGTCTGCCGCCAAAAAGACACGGTGCAAAAAAACTATAAGAAGGCCGTTACACACACTCAGAAGCCGCAAACAACTCTATCTCTGTTGAAAACCTCGAAATCAGCAAGCCATGCCCGCGAAGCGGACTTTGCTGATCGTCGATCAGAGCGGTGACCATGGCGACCAAAGCAAAGTAGACCGAGAAAGAGAGCCTGAGAAGCAACAACCACCTAACGAAGAAGTCGCCAGAGAAAAAGACGACGGCTGTAAATCTCTCTCTCTATATATATATATATTTGTTTATTTTGTGTATGTGTATCGAACTAAATTCTCTCCTGTTTTCTCACATTCTGGTGATCTCCATCCTCGGATTCGAAAGAGAAATCTGAGTGAGTTCTCTTTCTCATTCTCCATTTAGCTCTCACTCTCAGCTCTCTTATTTTTATTTCTCGACCTCTCTATTTATGATATCTAGATTGCTGTTTCTTTCATTTGATTTAGGATTTGGTTCATTCACCTGAATTTGTGCGTTGATTCTTATTGCATGTCATCGATCTCTATCTTCTTACTTTCCGTATTTCTCATCTTTGATCTGCTATGCCCCTTCTTGCTTCTCTTTTGGCTGATTTGATACAATAGTAAATTAATTTTCTAAGGTTTGCTTTGATTTGGTATAAATATCTGTATCTAATTGCCTCTAAATCTGCATTAATGTCTCTTATATTACAAGTTCACTGTCTTACTTTGTTTGAATGCTTATTACTAAAATTATGGTGATGGAGTTCCCAGTACAATCTCATAAGTGCCTGAATTGATTCAGAGGCCCTTCCTCAATTCTGATAATTCATCTTTTATTAATAAAATGAACTTTTTTTTATCTGCTGTTTGGAGGGCAGTTTAGCCCTCATAAGGCTATATTCTATTACTTTGTACCTTTTGAGTGGAGTATTCTTTTTCTATAAGATAGTATAAAACCCAACATGATTCATGCACAAATTAGACCTTCATTGTGCTTTTCATTATTAAGTAAAATGACATGGGTAAGTTTCTGCTTTTATAGCCCAGTCTTTGTCTCTCTAGTATTGTATGTTGCTCATGTAATATCTTTCTAAAAGCTTTCCTAAAGCATTTCTGAATTTTTCCCTGCAGATTTCTGAATACCGAGCTGTCTGAGATTCGTAAATTGGTACAGCGTCCAATATGTCTTGGTATTTAGTTCAAACCTTCTCTTTCTTTTCTGTGTAATTCTTATATATATGTGCCTACATAATTTTTTCATTTTCATTTATATATGTATATCTATGACAATGTATACCTAATATAATAATACTAGTAAAAGCATTATCATTTCGTCTACTATATTTTTCTTCTTCTTTTTTTCTGTTAGGTTCAATCTTATATCTATAGTTTATATGGTTATTTATAAACTCCAAAAATTCGCTTGGCTATTTTGACAATATCTTTCTCCAACTTCAAATGCACCAAAAAGGTTGACAACTTGTCATTCAAAAGGTTGATCAATGAATGATGTAAAATGAAACTTGCTATGTATAAAAGAGCAACATTTGTAATCGAAGGATTTGGAGTGAAAAATATACTTTCTTGCTAGACCGTCGCTCATTGACTAGCTTAAATTACTATCCTACCTGTAAACTGCGCTAATTACCTCCTTTTCACATTGTCGTGCTGGCATTACAAGAATCATAAAGGAAACAAGGACTGTGATGGAATGCCTACACCGCTTTTGCCAGGACTGTATTGATAAAGTAATACGATTAGGGTATGCCAGTAAATTGGTTCTCCTTCTGTGCGCATATTGTTCAGTATTTTGTTCTACCAATACATGATCTTAGCAAGGACCGTATATGTTATTAAATTTCTATGCAATTACCACAAAATGGCTCAAGCACAGAATATATGTGAAGGAAAAACTTGAATGAACACAAGATTTAACGTGGTTCGACAATTGTCTATGTCCACGGGTAGTGCCAGTGAAAAGAGTTTCACTATGATAGACTAGGTTACAGATTTCAGATTGTGTTTTGTATAGTCCTGATAGTCTATTTATAGGGAATTAATAGACTTACTAGACAGTGGGCCTAATGGGCTCATATACTCTTTTAGGAAAATCATCCATTGTATTACAGTTTGTCAATGACACAAAACTGTACCGCCGAACACGGTACACTGTCAAGGCACTATCCGACTCATTCATAACAAATCTCCCTCTTGAGGCGAATATCATTAACAAAGAAACTTCTTTTCTTGTGACTCACGAAATGCCCCTAAGGCATTCACTCTATACTGCCAACACCAATCCAGTTTAGGCACTCCCTAAACTTTCGAACTGATACTGCCTTGGTCATTATATCTGCTGGATTATCGTGTGTAGACACTTTCTTCACATCAACAATTCCTGACATCTATGTGCTTTGTACACTCATGATACATTTGGTTCACTGTAAGGTGTATGATGCTTTGACTGTCACAAAACACTTTTGTAGTAGTCCTATCCAAGCCCAAATCTGCCACCAAACCTTGCAACGATATTGCCTCTTTAACTGCTTATGTTACCGCTATGTACTCTGCATCTTTTGTAGACAAAGCTACAGTAGCTTGCAACTGTGCTTTCCAATTGATCGCACTCCCAGCTAGAGTAAATACATATCATGTTAGAGATCTTCTTTTATCCATATCACCTGCAAAATCAAAATCAACAAAACCAACCAATGATCCTGCAACATCATTCAGCGATTTACCAATATCGGTGTTGTTAAAAGTTAAGCCAACGTGCACAATATTCTTAAGATACCGAAGTATCCAAGATACCGAAGTATCCATTTCACTTCCTGCCAGTGTTCTTTCCCAAGACATCCCACGTACCTGCTAACTACACTAACCGCATGTGAAATATCAGGACGTGTGCATACCATAACATACATGATACTACCAACTCCACTTGAATATGGAAGCTTCAACATTGGTTCCAACTCAGCATCGTCCTTGGCCGCTCCTACTGCAGACAACTTGAAATGAGTAGCAAATGGAATGCTAACTGCTTTAGCATAAAAAATGTTGAATCGTTGTAACACTTTCTCAATATAGCTTCGTTGAGACAAGTGTAATGATCATAAATTTTTGTTCCTCCAAATACCAAAAATTTTCTTTGCTCTACCCAGATCATTCATCTCAAACTCGGCACTAAACTGCTTCTTTTACTGCACAATGTAAGAGATACTACAAGCAGCAATAAGTATATCATCCACATACAACAACAACAACTAAACATAAGAATCATTTGACATCTTTTGATGATACACACAACTATCATATGAACTCATCGTGAACCCTTTTGACACCATGGATTTATCAAAACGTTTGTACCATTTCATAGGTGACTGTTTCAAACCATACAGTGACTTTTTTAGCAGACAAATTTTTTCCTCCATATTAGGTTTGATAAATCCCTCTGGTTGTCTCATGTAAATTTGCTCCTCCAATTCACTATGTAGAAACGCAATCTTCACATCCAACTGCTCAAGCTCTAAATCTTGCAAAACTACTATGGCTAACAAAACTTGAATCGAACTATGCTTCACCACTAAAGAAAACACTTCATTGAAGTCGATTCCTTCCCTTTGAGTAAAACCCTTAGAAACCAGTCTTACTTTGAATCGAGATGCCTCAAACCCTGAATTACCTTCTTTTTTCTTGAACACTCATTTACTGCCTACTATCTTCTGTCTTTTAAGAAAGTCAACAAGCTTCCATGTTTGATTCTTATGAAGAGATTCAGTCTCTTCCCCCATAGAACCAATCCATCGATCTGCCTCTGAACTCGCTATAGCTTCTCTGTAGCTACTAGGTTTCTGTATCTCAACTTCTTCTGCAACTGACAGAGCATATGCAACTAGATTCACATACCTTTTTGGAAGTCTAATATCTCTTCTTTCTCTGCCCAATGCTATGCTATAAGGTTGTTGTTCTCGTTCAGGCGCATCATCGTCACTATCATCCGATGCTGACGCTTCACCTCCTGATTCTGGATCCATCTCAGAACCACTTGAATTATTGGACCTGCTAAGAACTGATTCTACTTCAAGCTCCACCTGTTTACTGACAAGCGATCATGATTCGACCATATCTCCTACTTCCTTCTGACTGTCTATCCAAGCAAAATCATTAAAAGTAACGTCCCTACTGATGGGAAAACCTGGAGACTTTGGAGAGGTACACCATAACCTATATCCCTTCACTCCAGTAGCATATCGTAGAAATATGCACCTCTTTACCCTCGGCTCAAGCTTACCATCTCTCACATGAGCATACGTAGGACAATCAAACACCCTCAAATGTTCATAATCAGCCGACGATCTAGACCAAATCTCAAAAGGAGTTTTACAATCAATAGCCGTTGATGGAGACTGATTCACCAAGTAACACGCTGTATTGATAGCTTCAGCCCAAAAATCTTTTCCCACACCGGAATGCGAGAGCATACTTCGTGTCTTGTCACAAAGCGTTCGGTTCATTCTTTCTGTGACTCAATTTTGCTGTGGTGTTCTAGAACAAGTGCGATGGCGCACTATTCCCTTAGCTTTGCAGAATTCATTGAACTCACGATTGCAATATTCTAACCCATTATCTGTCCTAAGACGTTTGATTTCTCTTCCTGTTTGCTTCTCAATCCTCGTCTTCCATTTGACAAAGGTTGAATATGCCTTATCTTTTATTTTCAGAAAGTAAACCCACACCATCTTTGAATAATCATCAATCAAGCTCATGTAGTATCTGGCTCCGCTCCTGGATGGAATTCTGTTTAGAACCCAAAGATCTGAGTGAATGTAGTCTACTGTCCCTTTAGTCTTTCTTACATCCGATTTTCTGAATTTGACTCTAGTTTGTTTACCAAACACACAATGCTCACAAAATCCCAATGTTTCTTTCTTTATTTCCTTTCAACAAATCTCTCTTTCCCAAAACAGCTAATCCTCTGTCACTCATGTGACCAAGACCCCAATGCCACAACTTATTTTGATCCTGCCTACTTTGGCTATTACTCCCTGATGATGTTATTGCAGCATCGCTCATAACAACATTCCCTTGGAGAATGTAAAGACCCTTCTGCAAACTGTCTTTCATGCATACCATTGAGCCTTTTGTCACTTTGATTACACAGTCTTCTGCAGGATACTTGTAATCCCGAGATTCTAAAGTCCCAAGAGAAATCATGTTTCTCTTTAACCTAGAAACATGTAAGTACGTCAAGATTCTAAGAACCTCGTAAAACATTCTGATTCCGATGTTACCAATACCACCAACAATCAACAAATGATTGTTCCCTAGATAGACAGTTCCCTACTTTGGCTTGTAAGTATCGAACCACTGCTTGAACTAACACATGTGATATGTAGCGCCAGTATCGAGTACCCAAGAGTTTTGCCCAAAGTTTGAACTCACAGATAATACATCTCCTCTACCACTGTTTTCACTATCGTCGGAATCGTTCACACCTTCAACAATGTTTGCTGCATTTTCCTTTTGATTTCCCTTCTTACCATTCAGTTTTGGACAATCTCTCCTATAATGACCCTGCTCACCGCATTCATAACAGTTTGAGTGCTTTACCTTTGACTTGGACCTCTAGTTCTTCCTTCTTAAAGAACCCGCTTTGCTTTTAGATCTTTCCCTAGTCATAAGACCTTCGCCTTCAGCTTGATTGTCTGGTTGCATCTGTCTCATCTCCTTTGATTTCAATTCCCCTTTGACATCTGCTAGCGATAAATTATCCTTACAATACATAATGGTATCTACGAAGTTTTCATAGGGATCTAGTAACAATCTCAATACAAACAACGCTTGATCCTCATCCTCAATATTGATGTTCTCCAAGTCCATTATAATTGATTTGAAATTATCTAAGTGCTCTGTTATGGACATACCTTCTTTCAATCTGAAATCATACAAACGCTTCGTCAAGTCTAATCGGTTCACTACTGATTTCTCTAAGTAAGGATCTCGTAGCTTTTTCCATGCGTAGACAATAGTCTTCTCACCTCTAATTTCGCGAATCACATTATCTTTCACACTCATTAAAATCCAGCACAAAGCCCTTTCTTGAAGATCTTGTTTCTCCTCTTCTTTCATCTCTTCTGGCAACTTATTCTCCACAACCTTCCACAACCCTTGTAGTACCAATGAAGATTTCAGTTTAATCTTCCACAACGCAAAGTTGGATCCTCCATCAAATTTTTCAATCATGTATTTTGTTTCTGTAGACGACATTGTGAAACCCTAATTGCAAAAGCCCTAATTTCACCACGTGTCTCTGATACCAATTTGTTATTAAATTTCTATGCAATTATCACAAAATGGCTCAAGAACATAATATATGTGAATGAAAAACTTGAATGAACACTAGATTTAACGTGGTTCGAAAATTGTCTACGTCCACGGGCGCCGCCAGAGAAAAGAGTTTCACTATGATAGAAAATGTTATAGATTTCAGATTGTGTTTTGCGTAGTCATAATAGTCTATTTATAGGGAATTAATGGACTTACTAGACAGTGGGCATAATGGGCTCACATACTATTTTAGGAAAATCATCCATTGTATTACAGCTTGTCAATGACACAAAACTGTACCGCCGAACACGATACATTGTCAAGACACTATTCGACTCATTCATAACAGTATAATTTGAAATGGTCACTATTACTGGGACAATTACTTTTGCTATCTGTAGCCTTCCATTGCCAATAAACTCTGATGATAATGTCCATTGGGCACTAACTACTTTTCTTATGCAGGAACAATGAGTTCCCTGTTTGCCACAAACATTGCGCAAGTCGGTGGTCTTTGAGAGATGACTCAAGCTTTGATGCTCCTATTGCATATTTGTATCCAAATATAGATCAATACGAGGAGGAGGTATACATTTTTGGCTCTCCTTTTTTATATTTGACAATCCTGCAAATTAGTCACCCTTTTCTTCTTTGGTACTCGGTTCAGGAATTAGCTTTGTGTGAAGAGGATAGAAGTCGCAATCAACAGGTCAGATTCCTGAGTAAATGGATGTTTGTTATGTGAAAATAGATCGAAAAGGCATAAAACAAAATCAAAAATGGTTCCTCATATGCAAGTGTTTTTTTGTTGGTATAATATATACTGTTCAAATTTGGATCCAGTAAATTTATTTATTTTAGGGTCCCTTCATACCTGAGGACCATGCTGAATTAAGTTGTGAATTTTCATGCGGTCTGGATTTCGTGCTTGCTCATGTCTGCATTTTTATGTTCACCTTCTACCTGTGGAAGGTTTTGAAGTTATAGCATATAAGGTGTATAAGATGATCATAGTACGCCAAGAAACATATGTTTTTATTGTTTCGAGAATATATGGAGGTTGTAGTGTTTATTATTTAACTTTTTTGTTGTTGTGCAGATTCAAGCCTCTATCACCCAAGTTTCTTACCAATAATCAGAAGCTCTTGTTAAGCGACGATCATTGGGGAAACATACTTCCAAAAGAAAAAGAAACCCAACATCTGAAGACCATAAGGATGACAATTATGACAATGGCAGTAGAGGCACATCATCATCCGATGAGCAGAGTGCAATATTCAGGCCATATAAGCGCACGAAACACCTCGTTTCCTTGTCTTTTTCATCAGTGGTAATCAACGATGGAAATTGAGTTTAAAATGATTCAGAAGCATGCAAGGAAAGGAACCCCTTGGGAATGCTTCGAAGGGGGGATTACTTGTGTGGGGAAAGGGTTGTACAAGGAGTCCCACACGGCATGGAAGCTCTGGTGGCTCGAGTAGTAAATCTCCGCATGCTCACTTGAGTAGTCTCATGAAAGATATTCGCTTATTTTATGGATTTTCACAAAATTAGTATATCATGTTTTATTTAGTTTATCTATGGAGCAACGATGCTTCCAGTAATCTCTGCTATTACATTGTGTACAAATAATTTTTTAAAAATTGGAAAAAAAGTTGCGAAAGAAAAAGAAATGCAATAAATACCACGACACCTTGGGCTATACGCATCCAATATGCATCCCAAAAATAATAATCATTCTATCTTTAATTTTTTTTGTTCGAAATCGTTAGAAAAAATTTAATTGAATTGATTTTATTTATGTTAAATTATTATTTATATTCGTCCGAAGGATTAACAAATTCATGTAGATATTTTATGAAAGAGAATTTGATCGAACAACTGCTCACACATAAAACTATTAAGCGTTGATAAATGTGATTGAACTTGATGACACGAAAATATTATCACATTAACAAAAATGTTGATATAAATAAAAAAAATGTTAAAAATATATATTAAGAAACCGAACGACCTAAAAATAATTGGATGTGCTTTTTGTTTTGAAGTAAACTGATTTTATTTATTTCATGAATCATGCCTTAATTAAGGCCCAATAGAGTAACACACAATATAGAGTCACGAATTAGGAAAAACGCTATGAACATAAACTCTTTCCCCTAATTCGAAACTAAACCTTAGATCCTAATCCATTTCACAGAGTTTAGCATCAAACCCAGCATTCAACATGCAAGAGCAGGAAGAAGATTAGGAACTGGTTAGCAGTAGATAATCCAAAGCATCACACCAAAGCTATCCAACAAGAAGAGCACCAAGCTTCATAAAGCAGGAACAGACTCTCGTTAGGACCAGCTGATTTGAGAAGAAGAGTCTCAACTAATCCAGGGAATGAAACCCAGAAGATTCTCCAAGAATTCACTAGTTATCCAATGGATAGAGCACCAAGCTTCATGCAATAGGATCAGGCCTTGAACCAGCAGATTAATAGATGACGGGAGCCACAACAGAGCCACTGAATGAACTCCAGCAAGGATGAACCGACCTCCTTCTTCTACGAATGTTACGACCAGAGGGCCCAGAAGAAACTCTCATTGAATCCATCGAAGTGGTGAAGGGAAGCCGGTCACCTTCTTCAGAAGACTGGATCCAGAGGTCCCAGAAGCAATCGGTGAACCCAACGAGAGGGAGCAGTTTCCATAATCCCTACTTAATCCATCTTTAGACGCTTCATGAACGCCATAGCATCAGGTAAGATGTAGTATAATTCTGCGAGAAAGTTTTTATAAGTCAGGCAGAGCATGTTTAGAAGTTAATGACCAAATGATAATATGACGCAAGGACAAGGAAAGAGAGTCCAGGAAGTAATCAACCAGAACCACCAAGATATTTAAGGTAATAATTTAGCTAAATCAATTTAAATTTAAGAACAATAGGATCTATTCATAGAGTTAATCATCAGTAGAAAGGTAGCCCAAGTTAAGGCTTTCAAGCAGAGTAATAGCTTTTAAAGTGTTCGGTGCTTGAAAATCATTAAACTAGATTCTCATTTTACATTTTAATGTCCATTTGGCAAGCTAGTCTGCTGCATTGTCTTGGACCCTTAAAATGTTAGTAATAATCATGTTAGAGTTTATAAGTTTCCTGCAACATGTTAGGGTTTGATTCAAATAATAAGGATAGTTACCACTAGCCAAGATGTTTACTAAGACCTGAGAATCCGTTTCAACTTCCACCTTAGTCTAGTTATTTTCCTTATACAGAAGGAGCCCATCAAGGAGGGCCCTAGACTCAGCCATAATAGGACTCATCTTCCCATATAGGTTAGTGGCACCAAGAATGATATTACCCTGAGAATCTCTGATTAGAATACCACCACCAGAATCCCCATTTCTTAGGCAAGCTGCATCAGTTTTAAGCTTCAAGTAATTAAGACTAAAAATCATCCATTTGTAGTAAATAAAACTCTGCCTAACAGTGTTTTTGCAGCCTCAAGCAGTAGCCACATTATGGCCTTTGCACCAATGCTTGTACCTAAGACAGTTAGAGTTATCCAAGATAAGAATAAGTTTAAGACATACCTGATAACCAACTCAGAAGTGAACCTTTTGCTGTTAATTTTGGCATGGTTCCTGTATTTCCAAACAGTCCATAGAATAATAATATGAATAATGGTCATAATGTGGACCTTAGCATTAGTATACCAAAACCAAACCTTAAGCATATGAGCTATGATCACAAATTTTTGGATTTTAATGCTAAAGAAATTAGCAAAGTAACTCCAAATGGACCAAACATAGTCACACTAGTTATCTAATGGAGAGAGCACCAAGCTTCATGCAATAGGATCAAGCCTTGAACCAGTAGATTAATAGATGACGGGAGCCACAACAGAGCCACTAAATGAACTCCAGCAAGGATGAACCGACCTCCTTCTTCTACGAATGTTACAACCAGAGGGCCCAGAAGAAACTCTCATTGAATCCATCGAAGTGGTGAAGGGAAGCCGGTCACCTTCTTCAGAAGACTGGATCCAGAGGTCCCAGAAGCAATCGGTGAACCCAACGAGAGGGAGCAGTTTCCATAATCCCTACTTAATCCATCTTTAGACGCTTCATGAACGCCAGAGCATCAAGTAAGATGTAGTATAATTCTGCGAGAAAGTTTTTATAAGTCAGGCAGAGCATGTTTAGAAGATAATGACCAAATGATAATATGACGCAAGGACAGGGAAAGAGAGTCCAAGAAGTAATCAACCAGAACCACCAAGATATTGAAGGTAATAATTTAGCTAAATCGATTTAAATTTAATAACAGTAGGATCTATTCATAGAGTTAATCATCAGTAGAAATGTAGCCCAGGTTAAGGCTTTCAAGCAGAGTAATAGCTTTTAAAGTGTTCGGTGCTTGAAAGTCATTAAACTGGATTCTCATTTTACATTTTAATGTCCATTTGGCAAGCCAGTCTGCTGCCTTGTCTTGGACCCTTAAAATGTTAGTAATAATCATGTTAGAGTTTATAAGTTTCCTGCAACATGTTAGGGTTTGATTCAAATAATAAGGATAATTACCACTAGCCAACATGTTTACTAAGACCTGAGAATCCGTTTCAACTTCCACCTTAGTCTAGTTATTTTCCTTACACAGAAGGAGCCCATCAAGGAGGGCCCTAGACTCAGCTATAATAGGACTCATCTTCCCATATAGGTTAGTGGCACCAAGAATGATATTACCCTGAGAATCTCTGATTAGAATACCACCACCAGACTCCCCATTTCTTAGGCAAGCTGCATCAGTTTTAAGCTTCAAGTAATTAGGACTAAAAAGCATCCATTTGTAGTAAATAGGACTCTGCCTAATAGTGTTTTTGCAGCCTCAAGCAGTAGCCACATTATGGTCTTTGCACAAATGATCGTACCTAAGACAGTTAGAGTTATCCAAGCTTAAAATGAGTTTAAGACATACCTGATAACCAACTCAGAAGTGAGCCTTTTGTTGTTAATTTTGGCCTGGTTCCTGTATTTCCAAACAGTCCATAGAATAATAATATGAATAATGGTCATAATGTGGACCTTAACATTAGTATACCAAAACCAAACCTTAAGCATATGAGCTATGATCATAAATTTTTGGATTTTAATGCTAAAGAAGTTAGCAAAGTAACTCCAAATGGACCAAACATAGTCACACTATGAAAAGGTGTTTAAGACTTTCAATATTACTACAAAACTGACATTTAAAAGCCAAATAAAAGTGCCTTTTTTTGCATAATAGTATCCACATAGATATAATTATAAAGAAGTTTCCACGAGAGAAAATAATTTTTTTTAGGAATAACAGAGTTCCAAATTTTACCAAAAATGCATGATATATTGTGCTTAGTCCTGAGATGATCCCAAGTAAACTTGGTATTAAACTTAGAGTCCTTAGATAGGTTCCAGATTATATTATCTTCCTGATTTTGGTTAATTCTGACCATTCTAATCTTGTCAATAGCATCATTATTAAGAAAAATTCTTAACTTGTTATAATCCCAGTCATTATTGTTCAAAAAAGCAGTAACAAGTTGCTGATTGTAACCAGTTTTGTTGCAGGTTTTATCAAATGAGGATTTCCATACCAAGTTTTGAGCTAGAACTCGATATTGCCCTCACCAAGCTTCTAAGATATGTGCTGCTCAGCAACATGTCTAATGTTAATAATCATTCTTCAAGTAATGAAGCCATGTTTATTAACAAAGACTTATTTAGGGTGAAGTTTGTTGCAGTAAGTCCTTTGCATCAGGTAAGCCCAAAGAATTTTATTATTCATGATATTAAGCCATAATTTACAAGAATATGAGTTATGCAAATCAGTAATGTTCCTAATTTTTAACCCTCCTTCTTTGTAGGGCTTGCAGATAGGTTTCCAAGAAGACCAGTGTATCTTTTTATTTGAGGAAGAAGATCCCCAAAGAAATTTATTAAAAATGGTTTCCATCTTCTAAGTAACCATCCTCATCAGTGGAAGTGTCACTGTTTTTAGTTTCACACTCTCTCAGGTAACCTTAGTCAAGAGATCTAATGGCTTCAATAACTTCATTTTCTTTGGGTATTTCCGTTTCATCAATCTGATGTTCTAATTCTTCAGAGACTATAGTGTTTTTGTTAGTAGTTCCATATTTTTCAGCAGTTCTATGACCCACAATAATAAACTTCATCTTCATTGAATTGATAATATTATCTTTTTTAGTAGTAGCATTATTTTCTTCCCCAGAGTTGACCAAACCTTCTGTAGCACACTGATCTATTGATTTGATAATATTCTTGCTTCTTTCTTTGTTTTTGTAGCAGGTAATAGAATCATGACCAAAATGATTGCAATTTTCACAAAATTTTGGAAGATCTTTATAACCAGCAGAGATCCAGCATCCTTGATTTTCCCCGAACCCAATCCAGATGTCATGCTGAATCTTCCTTGTCAAATCCAGCTCAACTCATATTAAACAAGAGTTTTTGGTAAGCTGTATGAGTTTCTGGGATCTTAATTTTTAAAGGCTCCCTAATAGTCTTAGCTATTGATAAAATGATCTGTTCATTGAACATATATTTAGGAAGATTCCCAGATCTTATCCAAACCGGGCTTATAAAACATTCCTGTTTGATATCGAAGAATAGAGTCCATTTCAACAGACGCATCACATAGTTTTCCAGCTGCCAAACAGTTTTACTCCACATGATGCATAAGTCTTCTTTACAGCTGAGCTCAAAGAGTATGTGCCTAGAATCCGAAATTCTCATGTTGCATTGCATTCTTAGGTTTAATTTATGTAAGAAATCGTCTATAATCTTTCTTTTTAGAATTCCTTGTTTAAACTTTCCCATAAGGGTGAGCTTCCTGGTCTTCTCAAGAGTTTCTTTAACTTCTTGAGGAAACTGAATAGATATGTGATTTAATTTTTGGCAGAATTCCATAGGCAACATGATATCTTTGTCGTTTTTATTTTGCAGGGTTTCAATATAAGATTTTCACAATGGTTGATGCTCTTTCAAGTTGGCAGCATCAGATGATCTTGATAGTGGCGTGAAGATGTCCATTGAAGATTTTTAGGGGAAAATCCAGTCAAGCAGAGAATCCAGCAACTTGGATAGCAGAACACAATCGGCGAGGCAAGAGGAAGAATAAAGAGGGAGAAGAACTAGGGTAAGGAAGGAGCTAGGATAGAGAACCTATTCTTGGAGAGAAAGTTTCTCAACTTTCATAAAGAACTTATTCGTTAGAAGTTAAATAATTGGATATGCTTATTTTCAAATACTCATTTCAATATAATTACTTTTTCGAAATTAAGTTGATTTCAATAATATGGAAATATTTATTTACGAGGGTAGACACCATTTGATGTTAGATCTTATTTATTTCACATCTCATATTTATTAATAAATATATTTATTGCTAATATAATTTAGATAAATATTAAATTAGAAGTTAGATGATACCCAATTTTAAGATCAAATTTAAATTTGTAGATTAATAAAGAAAAATATGCAGCTGTAATCAGGAAAGAAAAGGTGAAAGATTTGATTTTATTAATGAAATCTGTTGAATAGTCGGTTTCGAATTTAATCAAAAAATTCGTATTAGAATAAAATAAAGGGTGAAGTTATTTTTTCCATAACATTTTTTATTTCTCCCATAAATCCAAAAAGATTTTATTTTGATATTTCTTTCATCCGATGCTAAGAACTGATTCTACTTCAAGCTCCACCTGTTTACTGACAAGCGATCCTGATTCGACCATATCTCCTACTTCCTTCTGACTGTCTATCAAAGCAAAATCATTAAAAGTAACGTCCCTACTTATGGGAAAACCTGGAGACTTTAGAGAGGTACACCATAACCTATATCCCTTCACTCCAGTAGCATATCCTAGAAATATGCACCTCTTTACCCTCGGCTCAAGCTTACCATCTCTTACATGAGCATACGTAGGACAATAAAACACCCTCAAATGTTCATAATCAGCCGACGATCTAGACCAAATCTCAAAAGGAGTTTTACAATCAATAGCCATTGATGGAGACCGATTCACCAAGTAACACACTGTATTGATAGCTTCAACCCAAAAATCCTTTCCCACACCAGAATGCGAGAGCATACTTCGTGCCTTGTCACAAAGCGTTAAGTTCATTCTTTCTGTGACTCCATTTTGTTGTGGTGTTCTAGAACAAGTGCGATGGCGCACTATTCCCTTAGCTTCGCAGAATTTGTTGAACTCACGATTGCAATATTCTAACCCATTATATTTCCTAAGATGTTTAATTTTTCTTCCTGTTTGCTTCTCAATCATCGTCTTCCATTTGACAAAGGTTGAATACGCCTTATCTTTCGTTTTCAGTAAGTAAACCCACACCATTTTTGAATAATCATCAATCAAGCTCGTGTAGTATCTGACTCCGCTCTTGGATGGAATTCTGTTTGGAACCCAAAGATCTGAGTGAATGTAGTCTACTGTCCCTTTAGTATTTCTTACATCCGATTTTCTGAATTTGACTCTAGTTTGTTTACCAAACACACAATGCTCACAAAATCCCAATGTTTCTTTCTTTATTTCCTTTCAACAAATCTCTCTTTCCCAAAACAGCTAATCCTCTTTCACTCATGTGACCAAGACACCAATGCCACAACTTATTTTGATCCTGCCTACTTTGGCTATTACTCCCTGATGATGTTATTGCAGCATCGCTCATAACAACATCCCCATGGAGAATGTAAAGACCCTTTTGCAAACTGCTTTTCATGCATACCATTGAGCCTTTTGTCACTTTGATTACACAGTCTTCTGCATGGTACTTGTAATCCCGAGATTCTAGAGTCCCAAGAGAAATCATGTTTCTCTTTAACCCAGAAACATGTGAGCACACCAACAAATTATTGTTCCCTAAATACCACATCTGAGCACATCTGATTCCGATGTTACCAATACCACCAACAATCAACAAATGATTGTCCCCTAAATAGACAGTTCCCTGCATTGGCTTGTAAGTATCGAACCACTGCTTGAACTGCCACATATGATATGTAGCGCCGGTATCGAGTACCCAAGAGTTTTGCCCAAATTTTGAACTCACGGATAATACATCTCCTCTACAGTATGGACTTGCAAAGGTTTGGACTTGAAAAGGTTTGGAGGTAAGGTTTTAAGAAAAACTGAAATAACCCGTATTTATAGGAACAAACCAAAGGGTAAAAAATCACCGAAACTTCACCATCGCTTAGATACCAAGAAATAATGCGGAATGAAAAAATAATTCGGACAATTCTGACATCCTAAGCCAAAGTTACGGACTTGCAAAGGTGATGGTTTAGCTAAAAAAGTCCTATTTTTCCACATTGGGTAAAAAATAACGAAACTTTACCATCGCATGGATATCGGAAAATATTGCGGAATAAAAAAAAATCACATGATTCGGACATCCGAAGCCAAAGGTATGGACTTGCAAAGGTTTGGAGCTACGGTTTTAAGAAAAACCGAAATCACCCGGATTTATAGGAACAAACCAAAGGGTAAAAAATTAACGAAACTTCACCATCGCTTAGATACCGAGAAATAATGCGGAATGAAAAATAATTCGGACAATTCCGACATCCTAAGCCAAAGTTACGGACTTGCAAGTGTGATAGTAAAACAATTGTGAGTCATAAAATAAAGTCCTATTTTTCGGCGTTGGTTAAAAAATATCGAAACTTTACCATAGCGTTGTTTCTACAACGCGGTAAACTCTACCAAGCACGGCGAATGTACTTCGAAAGGAGGGACACAAAATAATTAAAGAAAAAAAAGCGACTAGCGAGGTTTGAACCCACTCCGTTGGGATATAAGAAGTCACTACTTCACTAACCACTACACCAAACCTACATTGACGATATAGCCCGTATCCACTAATATACAAACATACGGCAAGACTTCCATAAATTGGGGCTTTCCAAAATTGATTCGATATTCGGATAGTGTCGGCCATAAAATATAAAGCTATGCGGTGAAATCAGAATTCAAATCGAAAAATCGAGCCAATTTTAGGGTTTCCATTTCCTAAAATCCCTAAATAATTCTAAAAATCTAAAATTAACATGCAAAACGGCGTTTTTTGGGTCCACACTTCGGTCAATCACCGTAGGTAATTAACCAGCATAGAATCCATATATAGAAATCCGCATTCGGATAACCGAGCGCAACATACAAAACATTGGAACCGAGCCATTGTTGGCCGTTTTTTGCTGGCCAGCAATGTGGCCGGCCAATGTGGCGCCATTGGGGCGCCAGTGGCCGGCCAATGTGGCGCCATTGGGGCGCCAGTGGCCGGCCAATGTGTCACCACTGTGGCCAGCAATGTGGCACTAGTGGCCGGCCATTGTGTCTAGCAATGTGGCGGCAGTGGCCAGCAATGTGGCGCCAATGGCCGGCCAATCTGGTACCAATGGCCAACAATGTGGCGCCAGTGGCCAACAATGTGGCGCCAGTGGCCGGCCAATCCTACTTATAAATATAAGAACCACCAGAGTGGTTGTCCCAAAAAAGAGTCTTGAGTGTGTTTTCCTTTCTAAAATAATCTCCTCTAAATTACTAAGTGTTGATCTTAGTGAGAGTTAAGGCTGACTAAAGTTGGAAACTTTAGGCCGCACAGGCGAAAAATATCCTAGTGGTTTTGACCCTGTGACACCTACCATGGTATTGACGGGTGACGGAGAATTAGGGTTCGATTCCGGAGAGGGAGCCTGAGAAACGGCTACCACATCCAAGGAAGGCAGCAGGCGCACAAATTACCCAATCCTGACACGGGGAGGTAGTGACAATAAATAACAATACCGGGCTCATCGAGTCTGGTAATTGGAATGAGTACAATCTAAATCCCTTAACGATGATCCATTGGAGGGAAATTCTGGTACCAGCAGCCGCGGTAATTCCAGCTCCAATAGTGTATATTTAAGTTGTTGTAGTTAAAAAGCTCGTAGTTGGACCTTGGGATTGGTCGGCCGGTCCGCCTATGGTGTGCACCGGTCGGTTCGTCCCTTCTGCCTGCGATACGCTCCTGGCCTTAATTGGCCGGGTCGTGCCTCCGACGCTGTTACTTTGAAGAAATTAGAGTGCTCAAAGCAAGCCTACGCTTTTTTTTAAGGTAAATGTGGATTTGTATATATATGATGTACAAGGTTACAATCGTCTAGAGAGTTCAAAGATCTCTCTGTAGAGTACAATGAAAAGGTAAAACGATGTCCAAAAGCGCCTGTCAATGGTCTAGAGCACTTGCTTCCTTAAAAAACCTTAACCAGGAAAAACCCCGTGGGTGAAAACCCGGTCTAAGGAAAAAGAGTACAAGTCTCTAGAACCGGCCCTAATGGAATATTACAAAGAAAATCAAAGAGAACTGAGTACATCAATGAAACAAAAGACTCTAACATGTGAGCTGATAACTCGGATATAGACGGAACAAAATCTTCAGCGTCGTGAGAGTGATTCGAATGACGATCGTGTCTTGGGTGACGGTCTCTTCATCAAACACTACCCGGTTGCGGGCGCGCCAAATCTCGAATACAGTCGCTTGGAAGGCAAGGTTTATTGCGCGGGATCGGAAGGATGTGCCCCGATGCTCCTTTCTAATCCACTTGTGCGCACTATCAAGCGTGGTCATTGCGCGAGTAATCCCCAGCCATGCTCGGATACGACTCCAGATTTCTCCAGTGACCCTGCATGCAAAGAAAAGATGGCTACTTGATTCATCGGAGTGCCTACAAAAAGGGCAACTGATGTTAGGCAATTCCATGTAATGTAACGTGTCTTTCGTGGCCAAGCGACGTTTGAAAGCCAACCAGACGATGAAAGTGTATTTTGGTGGGACGAATCTCTTCTATATCTTTGATAGAGTCGGACATGCTTCACCCTTAGTTATCATGGCTTCGTAAACCCGGCTCGTGATCAACTTTCCGCCCAAAGTACAACTTTCAAGGCCCTGGATGGCACTGTCTCGGCCCCAAACAACTGGATCCAAGAGTCCCTGATATCAAGAAGCTTACGAATAAGGTGGCTGTCTCTATCCCGTCTTTGGTAGTCCCAGATTCGGATCCGGAATGAAATAACCAGATTGAACGGGTAAGAAGGACACGGTTCGAAACTTTGATATCCATAAGCCCAAGGCCCCCTTCATCCTTGGGTTTACAAATTTTGTCCCAAGCGATCCGAGCGGGTCTACCCCCCCAAAATAACTTGAGGCAAAGAGAGCGGATGGTGTTTAGAACCGCTGAGTGCAGGGGAAAAACACGAAACCAAAAACATTCGACCCCTTGAAGCACGGATGTGATCAATTGAAGTTTTCCAGCATATGAAAGGTTCATGTGCTCCCATTTATGGATGTAACTCGAAATGGCCCCGGTCAAAAGGGCAAAGTCGGTAACTAAGACGGTCATTGGAGCGAGGGGTATCCCTAAGTAGTGAATTGGGTACGTGCCAACTTCGAATCCGACTCTCTCCATGATCCGATCATAGACTATCCCTTTAACACCGGCAAGGTATATTGTGGACTTAGACGGGTTCAGTGAGATACCCGATACATCCTCCAAATGACTCAAGGAATCCATAAGAATATTAACCGATGTCTCATCCGCTTTTGAAAAAAGCATCAAGTCGTCGGCAAAAGCAAGGTGAGTGGTATGTGTGCGGGCGCATTTCGGGTAGAATTTAAAACCCGGATCACTCGATTTCTTCTTTAGCAGCCGAGATAGATATTCAATATAAATTATGAATAAGATGGGGGACATAGGATCACCTTTCCTTAAGCCGCGCTGCCCACGGAAAAAGCCATGAAGCTCACCGTTAATGGAAACCGAGAAGGATGCTGTAGTAACGCAAGCAAGAATCCAACCCACAAATTTAGGAGGGAGGCCGACACCATGAAGGATTTTCGATAAGAAGTCCCATGAGACTGTGTCGAAAGCTTTGCGAAGGTCCACCATAAGCATACATCGTGGATAAATTCTCGCGCGGTTCGAACCTCTTACCAACTCTTGGGCAAGGAAAACATTATCCACAAGATTTCGGCCACTCACGAAAGCACCATATCCTTTGTCAATGAGAGTTGGAAGTAAGGGGGCCATTCGGTTAGCCAATATTTTCGTTATCACTTTATAGGTTACATTTGTGAGTCCAATCAGCCTAAAGTCACCCACCTTAGGGTCATTGTCTTTTTTCGGTATGAGGGTAATTATGGTGTGGTTTGTTGCGCGGAGGAGGCTACCGGTATCGAAAAACTCACAAACACACTCAATCAAATCTGTTCCCACAAGATCCCAGTTCTTTTTGAAGAAAAGCCGAGGTGTATCCATCCGGTCCCGGAGCCTTGTCATTCCCGATATCAAATAGGGCATCTTTGATTTCATCAGCTTCAACAGGTTTAAGGAGTTGCTCGTAGTGACGTTCGTCAACAAGGGGACCATAGCTCATAACCGTTGGGTCAATGGGGGAGTTTGGTCGAGATATGCCAAAGAGCTGCGTGTAGAAATCAACAAGGAGAGAGGAGACTTCCGTCGGGGAAGTGGTGCGGGTGTCGTTCTCAAAGACAATATATGATATGTTTTTCTTCGCATTGTCCCGATTTATTAAGCTGTGAAAGTATTTCGTACATCTATCTCCGTCAACCAAGTGGGTGGTTCTCATGCGCTGCTGAAGAAAAGCTCTTCTCGGCTTCGAGGAGGAAGTTTGCACGAGCCCGCAACCTGTGAACCTCTTCTTTCAAAGCAACATTGTCATGATTATCCATCAGAGCGGTGATAGCCTCTTTAAAGGCTGAATTTGCAGTAGCCGTACGCTCAAGAATGCCCCCATACTCAGCTTTATTCAATTCTTTTAAAGGGCGCTTCAGGGATTTCAATTTCTACGCAAGTATATATTGTTTCGTCCCATCAATAAACTGCCCCCACTTACTTTCCTTGATGCTAGCAAACCTGGGGTGATCGAGCCACATGTTAAAGAATTTGAAGGGTCGGCAACTATGGTGAAATTCCCGGACAACCGAGGCAACCACTGGACAGTGGTCGGATACAGGTTCCATCGGAAGGAACGAAGCTTTGCATAAAAGGTTCTTATCGCTCCAACCATGGTTGATAAGCACACGGTCAAGTTTCAACCAGACAGTACCATTTGTCCAAGTGAAAAACGGACCTATAGAAGGTGCATCGAAAAGGCCGTGAGATACTCGAAAGTTATTTAAATCAATTAACTCACTGTTTCGAAGGGGGCAGCCCCAATGCGTTCTCCTGTAGCGCAATAAGTGTTGTAGTCGCCCATAATGATCCACGGTATCCGAATGCCGGCTCCAATAATGGTTAAGTGTTCCCAAAGAACCCTCCTTTGCGGCACGGTATACAAAGGATAAACAAAAGTGACGTAGAAAGCTTTTTGAGTGACGTTGCATCGGAAATGGCAGTGGATGTGTTGTCTTCCAATTTCCATCACCGTACAAGCCACTCTACTAGCATCCCAAACATCAATGATACGCCCTACATTTATCACATCAAGATTAGACACATGATTCCAATTTATGAAGCGAGTGGACATGAAGTTATCTAAACGCTTTTGCGATAATTTTGTTTCTAAAAGGCAAAACATGGGGAAAGAGTTTTGTTTGATAAGCTTACAAACCGAGGAGAGAGAAGTGCCTTGATCTGTCCGACCACAAAGACCCCTGATGTTCCACGTAAGAAGCTTCATTTATCAACCGAGGAGTTTATGGGGACTCCGCGCCTCGCATTTTTCTTTGTCTTTTTGCTTTGTACCTTTTGCCAAGGCAGGTCAGAAGGCTTGTCCTGGTCTCTAGTATCTGCCATGGGGTTGTTCAAGGTTGATGGTTCACCCAATTCATCAGCATGTGCCATGGGAGTGTCAATCAAGGTTTCGGTTGCGCTGGACATGTTAACTCCCTTGTCTTGGAGTGTGCTGTCAGTTGCCGTCTGTTTGTCTTTTGAGCTAGCTTTGGGAGTGGGCTTAGCTTGTTGGGAAGTATGATGCGGCCGACTGCTAGTATTCGTTTGTTTCTGAGGTTTAGTCCCTGCATGGGACTTTCGATTATCGCCGTGCTCCCTGGTTTGTGTCTGTTCCCCATTTTGTGGCGATACCTTTCCTTTCATTGCATCTCTTTTTTGTGTGTTGATGTTTGGCCTGGGTGGCAGCATAGGTGGTTGTGCCCAAAGCATTTGCAGACATGGAAGAACATCGGGTAGTTCTCGTACTCTACCGTTTTCTCATAGCGCTTCCCACAAGGCAACTTGACACCAAACTTTGTAACTGGCTCTTTACTCACATCAATCTCAATCAAAACACGTGCGTAGTTCATCCTGGACTTGTCACAAGTAAACTGGTCAGTATATAATGGCTTACCCACTTTGGAGGTAATCTTGCTAAGACCGGTTTCACTCCAGAAACCCAAGGGGACGCCCCGAAGCACAACCCAAGTTGGGATCTTTGTGAAGAGATCGTCTGTAAGCATGGTGCCTCTCTCAATCTGTTTTAACAAGAGCGTCTTCCCATAGATGGTATAGGGGCCACCATGAAGGACTTTTAGCAAATGTTGTTAACTAGAGAACTTGAAAACAGTCCATCCTTTGCCGTAAGGCGAAACCCTGCATCCAATACCCCAAGCTTTAGTTATTAAGTCAAGAGGAATCTTACCAGAGAATCTTCCGGTGAAGCATCCTATCAGGCAGTGTCCCCAAGTCTCGATAAGCGGAATTTCGTCCGCTTGGTCGAGGGTGATCTTCATCATCATTAGTAGGAGGAGCAAAGAACTGCAGTTTCAACCCTTTCGATTCTAGTCGTGTTCCCGTAACTGCCTTCAATGCAACTGTTTCGATTTGCGAAGGGTCGCGGTTTATGGACAGCCCTCTTGAATGCTTTTGTGACTTTCCATGAACGCCGGCAGTAAAGTTCCGGTCACCGGAAGGAGGTATGAAAACTGTTTGATTCGCCGGATGCGGTGGTGTGGTCGACGGGATTATATCATTTAGTAAGGGCTGTTTCGGAGATGATGTATCGGTCGCCGGCGGTGGTTTTTGATGCTTCTGCTTCTTTCGTTTTCCAGGTTTCATACAAACAGTTCCTGCTACTTTCTTAGACAGGGAAACACCACCAACAAAAACCGCCGGAGAGGAGAAAGCAAAATCGACAGAACCATCTATCTTCCGGCCATCATCGGAGGCTGTTACGACATGACTTTCATCTCTTCTAACAGTAGGGGTCTCTTGTTCGTTGCTTAATTCGCGTTCGTCATCGCAAATGTTATCATCGAATAACATCTCTCTAGTAATTGATGGGTCGAACGGGACTATTGCATTAGGGGAGGTCATAGCACAGACTAGAGCCTTATCAGAGACTTCAACAACATTCCTTCTTCTCTTATTATCGGCCTTCTGCTTATCGGTTGTCTGATTGTCGTTTTGAAATCCCAGGACATTATCATGTGTTGTTTCCTCCATAGATTAAAAAATAAACATCACCTAAAGAACAGACCTGTCAAAGATAACAAAGAAACAACCTTGCAACAGAACAAAAACAAAGATTAAGCACGTCTGTTTCACAAAAGTGAAAATCGTCCAAAACTAATTTAATACAGTGATGAATATTAAAATCTTAATTAAAATAAGAACAGAGAATAAGCAGTTATGGACTCTTTCGAATAACAAAACCAGTTCTGAACTC